>JASAOG010000029.1:3715000-4315000 GCA_030265305.1 Biomphalaria pfeifferi | reverse complement strand
TCCCAGTGTCTCATCCAGCTTGTCCATTCCCAGTGTCTCATCCAGCTTGTCCATTCCCAGTGTCTCATCCAGCTTGTCCATTCCCAGTGTCTCATCCAGCTTGTCCATTCCCAGTGTCTCATCCAGCTTGTCCATTCCCAGTGTCTCATCCAGCTTGTCCATTCTCAGTGTCTCATCCAGCTTGTCCATTCCCAGTGTCTCATCCAGCTTGTCCATTCTCAGTGTCTCATCCAGCTTGTCCATTCCCAGTGTCTCATCCAGCTTGTCCATTCCCAGTGTCTCATCCAGCTTGTCCATTCCCAGTGTCTCATCCAGCTTGTCCATTCTCAGTGTCTAATCCAGCTTGTCCATTCCCAGTGTCTCATCCAGCTTGTCCATTCTCAGTGTCTCATCCAGCTTGTCCATTCTCAGTGTCTCATCCAGCTTGTCCATTCTCAGTGTCTCATCCAGCTTGTCCATTCCCAGTGTCTCATCCAGCTTGTCCATTCTCAGTGTCTCATCCAGCTTGTCCATTCCCAGTGTCTCATCCAGCTTGTCCATTCCCAGTGTCTCATCCAGCTTGTCCATTCCCAGTGTCTCATCCAGCTTGTCCATTCCCAGTGTCTCATCCAGCTTGTCCATTCCCAGTGTCTCATCCAGCTTGTCCATTCCCAGTGTCTCATCCAGCTTGTCCATTCTCAGTGTCTCATCCAGCTTGTCCATTCCCAGTGTCTCATCCAGCTTGTCCATTCCCAGTGTCTCATCCAGCTTGTCCATTCCTCCTGATGTTTTGCCTTTTTCTCTTCCTTTTTTTTTAATAACTTTTCGACTAATTTTTTTTTGTTTGGGATTCAATCATTTTAAGGAAACATTAAATATCAATAAGCTATCACCACAAATAGTTTTACAAATATGTGCATTAAATGTTTCTTAAATTGCTTGTGACTTGTCATTCCTTAGATGTTACCAACAATAAATCAGATTTTTGTGTGTGTGGATAAGGTGATGCAAAAAATATCTCAGAATGACAAGAAAGATGAAGAAGTGCTCGGTATGTTACTATGTCGTTCTTTAATGAATCAGTTATCAAAGTCTCATGCACACAAGTTAACTCCTTCTGTAAAACCACTGGGATTCATGTCACTTTAACTTGCTACTGTTCCATATTATATATATATATATAGTTCGTCCATCGTGATTCGATGATGACCACTTTGTCATCCAGGGGGCTGAGGGCTTTGCACTGGGGTTTTATGCCTCCTCATGTGGCCGGTGAGACCTTTGTGAGCTCGGAATGTTCGGCCGCACACTGGGCAGGTTATTCCAGCTGGAGCTAGTGTCGTTTGCCTTGCTTTTCTTCTCAGGCGTTTTTCTTCTGCCAGCATTGTTCTTTTTTCCTCAGCAACCTGTGCGCCAGTTTTCACTGCGCGACGCCAAGATGCTCTGTCATGTGCCTTTGTCTCCCAGGTGCCTGGGTCTATGCTGAACGCCTTCATAGAAGCTTTGAGGGTGTCCCTGAAGTGCTTTCTTTGACCACTTTGCGAGCGCTTTCCTTCGCTTAGTTGGCCATACAAGTCTTTTAGGGATGTTATGTTCCATATTAGTAGTGGTAAGAACTGTTAAGACATACTAGAACTAAAATTAAACCTTTTTCTAAATCTTGGCACAAATTGGTATTAAAAGCATGCAAGATTTGCCCCAAAAAGTTGTTTTTTTTCCTCTTAGATATTCGGAGACAAAAATTGACATATGGCATAGCAATAACCTCAAAGGAATTTCAGCCTGTTATCATTGCACTCTGAGACTTGATAGCCTTTAGGGTATCTGCCCAGTCTAAGGAACCATTTGTCACATGAAGACATTTTCCTATGCACTAAATTGATGCTTATGTATTCTATCATACAATTCCCTCCATTGCATCCTGTTTACAAAATTGATGGTACACATTGGAAAATATAGCAGAACTTTTCTTGCCTTTTTTTTATGCTATATTTTCATGTAGCTGTTATTTATTTATTTCATTGTTTGAAAACAATGCTGAAGTTTTTTCTCGATAAAGATTCTGATAGTCTTTCTCCAATAATTATGTCTATTCTATTTTGTATTTTTTTTTTTTAAACAATTCTGTTTTATTTAGAAGTTACACTGTAACTGTTTAGGATGCTTATTTATGTACGTCAGTGATGACTAAACTGTGGCTCAATTAATAAGCTTAAATGTGATGTATCAGTATGTCAACTATTGCCCTTGTTAGAAGTTTGCAATATATTTATATTTTTATTTTCTTTCTGTGGAGTTGTTATAATTTTGGTTAACATTACTATTAGTATTAGTATGTATGTCCTACTTATCTTTATTAATAGGCCAAATTATTCTTTTTAAGATCATTACAAAATTCGTTGCATTATTGGGTTTATTCTCAGTCTAAGCTTTGAAAACAGTCTTGAGTATAGCTTTGTTTATTCCTATCCCAGATGTTGGTGAACATATCAATGTGATTCTGCAAGTGCTGACATTATACCAACACATTTCACCCACTCTGGTATCTGACAAACCTAAAGATCTTGCAAAGTTAATAGAGATGGTTGGACAGGAAGCAGCTGACTTTAATGTTAATACAGACAGAGATGAGGATGATCATGAAGAAAAACCCAGACTTCTGCAGCCACAATTCTATTTACTTAAACTGCTTTCTGGGATTGATGCCAAGCTACTGTCTCTAGGACGTGAGGTTTGAGTCAATGATTTTTATATGCTACTCTAATAGGTTTTATGTTTGGTCTTCATATTGATAGATAGATCAAGTTGAAATTTTGCACAATTATTTCTTGTACCTGACAAAACAAAAATGAATTTAATGAATTAACTATTGGTAATTAATAATTATTTTGTTTGGAAAGAAATCATGCTTGACAGATGTGGAGGAATAAATTGAATTTGTCACCTTCAGGAGGCTTCAGCCCTGAGTGAACTAGTTGTTGTTTTTTATACATTTAAAAAGTGACCACAGTAACATTCACCTAGATACCCCCCCCCCCCCCCCCCCTCCTTTTCCCAACTGGTCCAGACCAGTAATAGAATCAGCGCATTGAGAAAGCTAAAAGCATGACTGCTGTGAACAAAAAATAATTGGTCAAAATATTTCTCATCGCACAGATTTATCATTGTTAGTCTAGGTCTTTTACATATTTAGTTACATGACTGATTCAAACTAATTGATACAATTACACTTAATGTAAGTTTTGGTGTTCAGTATTTTTTATGTTGTTTTTTGTTTTGTTGATCAGTTGTATTTTCTTCCCCCAGGGTATGATTCACAAACTGCTCTCACTAGCAAGTCATTCAGGTCATTACAAGAACTCATGTGTGGGACTGATTTGTAAAGTAAACATTGTTTTTTTTGTGTTTTCTTAAAAATGTATTTCACTCTCTACTAATACTTCAATTAGTCTTTTGAAAAAAAAAAAAACAATCTCACTTTCTCTCTATCTCACTCTCTTTCTAATGACAAATTTGTGTTTAACAATTTTTCTTTAATTATCTCTATTGTTTCAATTACTAATAGACATAAAAATGTAATATTAGTTAACATAATATTGATTGGACTTGGTTCTCCAGATGTTAAAAAGTGTGGAAATATTTAGTCACCATGAGAAAGAGCTTTATGTCTGGATAGAGACAGCTTTAAGAAATACAAACACTGAATTCCTGAAAGAGAGCATCAGTTTCCTGGCCAACAGTTTGTCAACTCTGATTAACAATCCAGCACCATATCTGGACAGGTTGCTTGAGGTGATAGCTGGCCTTGACTTGACAGATGGGAATACTTTAGAGACTGCTGGAAGTGACAAAAATACACTTAATGGTGGGTAGACATTTTTGTTTGTACTTTCTAAGAACATATTGCTCTATTCATTGCTGTCTTCATCCTGATTAATATTAAAGTTAAATTTTCATAAGTTGCTATTTTCTTGACTAGTTAACTCTTTCTCTCCGTAATTCTTTACCACATTCTGGTGGAATCAACGATGGTATCGTCAGTTAGGAGAGAAAGAGTTAAGACATATCAATTCATTTCTAAATAACAAAAGCAGCATGACTTAGACCTTACTTGCATATTGGAGAAGCTAATGTTAGAGGAGATACAAGAGAAGACAATAAGTAGGATCAGTCAAGAAATGTCTAAATTCAAGCTTAGTCTTCTTTTGTGAATTTCTTTTTTTGAAATGAAGTTATGTGTGCTGATGTTGTGTGAGTGTGTTCAATCATTTCACAATTTTTACTTGTTTGATATTTCTTCAAGAGAGTTCTGTTATTTCTTCATCTAATTCTAAACAATCTCCCCACTTTCAGATTGGGCTCGTGGCATTTAACTTCTGAGAATTAGGATTTATTGTAGCGATCAGTTTGATAGTCTTACTCTTTTTTTTTTTTTTAATCTGCATATTTGTTAGTAATGATTGAGTACATTGATTAATCTTAAGTTTTGAAGTGATTTCACAAGTCTCGTTACACATGTTAATATGTTAAGAATAGCTAGATCTATATTTAAACATCCTTATAATAAAAACCATTTATATTAATTAGAAATAAAGTATCTGTGTTCTGTACAATTAAATTTAGGGACAATAGTAGCTAAACAGTTGATAATTAATGTTTATTCTTCTAGCCACCACTTGCAGTCTTTCCATGTTGACATCAATAAATACATAGAAATACATTACAGTTGTATGGACATTTTCTAGTCAAAGTTTTTGTTTGTTGTTTTTTTTAAAGACATTCTAGCCATGGACATGAAACTTCTAGATAAGAAACTAGCAGCCTTTGAGCCATCTTCCATTCACATTCTTGACCAAACCTTGAACGTTTACCTCTCACCTTTGGCCTTGGTAGTTTTAGACAATTTGGAGAGCAACACCAAAGGTACTGTTTGATATTTGTAGTATTTTTCATTTGTAAACAAAAGCAGCTTGCTTAGGACTTACTTATATAGTGGAGAGCCTTAATACAATAAACAAGGTTTTTGAAATAAAAACAATTAACTGATAGTTTTATTAAATATTTGTTATATGAGCATTCCTGTCTTTGAAAAGTCCACTCTGAATCCAATGCTAATAACTGGGTGTTTTATTCTTGTTTAGTTCCAATATCCCTCTGTAAAGTACATTTGGGGCTTCAAATTGACATGCAATTTCTTTATTTACAATTCACTAAAGTTTATTACAAAGCATGTTTTTTATCGTGCAAAGTGTAATTAAATAGGTAAAATATTGAGGCTTCATTAATATGGAGTTCAAATGTGCAAATAGTGGAGGTGATCTTTCAGTTATTTTGACATAGGATATAACAAATTAAGGCAGTCTTATACAATATAAGAAGATTTGACAGCATTGACGTTAAAAAAACAACATTATTGATACTTGTGAAATATTTGGATGAACTTCTTTGTGTTTGTTACACATTAGATTAGAAAATTGTCTCAAGATAGTGTACAGATTAGAAGATTGTCTCGTGATAGTGTTACGTTTTGTGTCTTATATGTGGCTCATTTACTTCTGTTCCAGTGGCTGGCAGTATAAAAACCTATGTCAGTCATGTGTTTGTTCAGTTAGTCTACACAATTGCATCACCCCAGACTTTGGCCAGAGTTTTGTCCACTTTCAAAACTACTTTGGATGGGAATGTTCTAGAATATATTTTCTATTGGCTTGATAATAAGGTACGCAAAAAATGTGTGCTAAGCTGTTGTTTTTTTTAGTTTATTTCTAGTGTCTAAGTGCTTAGTTTCCACAATCCTGATGTTCTACAGTCAAACATTACAGCTATAATTGAATGAAAAAGAAATATTTCACTCAAATAATAAAAATTAACTCAAGAAAAGAAAAAAAAAGGTGTAATTTAATAACTTGATTTAATGTATTAAATGATTTTTTACAAATAAATGTTAAAAATATATTTTCAATTGTCCATGTTATGTACATAGCTATTTTGTATTGAGAACTAAAATGTCTTAACTCATGGCATGACACTGCTTTATTTTGCTAGTGTATTCTTTACATTGTTTCAGTGCTTGTAATTTGATAATTATTAAATTCTCGATAATAAAATAAGTCCATTTAAAGTTTTCTTTAATGAGGCTTAAGTTAAAAAAAAATCATTTCTCAGATTTGAGTCTTGACTGATAACATTATAACTGTATACTGCAGATTGGGCCTTGCAAACTAAAACCTCTCTCAGCTGAGACGTATGGAACATGCAGTTACATCTTGATGAGAGTTTTCTTTGGTCAGAGCAAACTAGAAATGTCTAGCAGCACTGTTATTGACCAGTTGACTCAAGAGCTGAAAGCACTTGACACTGCAGCTAAACTAAATGTACTGAGACAGGTGGTCTTTTACCTGACTGAGACAGCCAGAAGACCTCAAAGTGTAAATATTTTCTTTTGCTTGTATAGATTACCATATTTTTGCATATAATCCGCTGGTTTTACACGTTTTAAACAAATCAGCTGAATGGGGTTTACAAAATTGATTCTACTCGTAAACATAGTATAACTATGGACTTATGGGTGAGTATTTATACCCACTATAGTTTGCTGTGTACAGATACGACTGTAGGATTGTTATTTCACATGCGTGTTGCAATCTATGTATCGCTTGTTGGAACAGCAATTGGAGCACGATTGCGTTTGTTGAGGGACAGACGTCTGATGAACAACAACTTGCACATGTGGGGTATATAAAATAAGAGTGTAGGTTGTATGATTTTGTTTTTACTTATTTTGTAATTTGTGCAAGGTATACACGTGTGCGAGTTATACACGCAAAAATATGTTACATTGGTTTCTTTGCTCACTTACATGACATATGCCTCTATGTAAATATGATTTGCATTTAAAAAATACAACAGAATAAATGTTTCTATGTTTGAACTGTACTATCTAATGCAAAAACTTGATATATGTGCTTATATTTGGACTAATCAATTACAAGTTGAACTTGTTTTTAATGTATCCATAGATATTTAATGATAGGATATATTATAAAATCTGAGTCAACCCAACTCTATTGGGTACCTGACTTTAGTTGGGGAAAGTAAAGGTGGTTGGTCATTGTGCTGGCCACATGACACCCTGGTCGTTAACCATTGACCATAGAAACAGATGACCTTAACATCATCTGCCCCATAGATTGCAAGATCTGTAAGGGGAAACTTTTTTTTTTAATATCATATTTGAACTAATCAATTACAAGTATGACTTAATTTTAATGTATCCATAGATATTTAATGATAGGGTATATTATAAAATCTGGAAAACAATATTCTACTTCAATGATTTCTATTCTAGTACATTACTTGATATTCAATATTATTTCTCACAGGGAACTGTGTGTCAGAAAGTTTTGATTGTGTTCACATCCATTGCTGAGATTTTGCTAGATGAGTTAGCTGCTGCTGAAAAGTGGGATGAAGTAATAGCTAAGAAAGATCAATCTGAGCAAAGCTCAGACATGTCATTGTTAGTCAATGAACTACAAACAGCTAAACTAAACTACAGCAACGCAGAACTCAGCAATGTTAGCCATCCCATGAATAATGCTAAAGAAGAGATTATTGAAATACTACAAAATACTTCTATAAATAGCCTGATATTTCCTAAGTGTACACAACTCAGGGATTTAAAATATCTTGACAATGTACACAAAATTGCTTGCTTGTTTTCAAAGTTCATGAATACTATTTTGATGAAATGCAAAACTTGGACTTGGTTTGCATCTGAAAAAGAACTTTTGAAAACTGTTGTGTTTGCTTTGCTGGCCAGCATGAAAGAAGTGGAGAAGACTTCAGACCTATACACATTTTATCTGAACCTATTGAACACAGTGTATCCAATGTTAGATCTGATCATTTTGTCCAGATGTATCACTCAGATGCTTAAGATGCCTTTGCCTGACTTCTTTAAAGAAGGTTCTTCAGAAGAGACAGAAACTTTCAGAGTCCTTTGTCTGCTGTTGCAGCAGTGGGTGCACATGATTGAAATAGATCCAAGTTTCACCAGTTCTACAATATTTCAGCAACTCGCTCAGAAAAGTCACAGCACTAAATCGCATAATCCACCAAGCAATAATTGTTGCAGCTGTGCCATCCGAGTAACTTTTAGTATTGAGGAGACGACTTCACTGTCGCCTACAGAGTTTGTTCCCTTGTTTGAGCTCTTAACTCAGTGCAAAAACAGACAGTTTTTAAATGTTGTGTTGTTTGTTGTCACTCACCTGTCAGAGATAGTACATCACATAGGGGACACAGTTATTGATCAAATGTTAGGAACTCAAATGTCACTGAAGGCTGGAGCCACAAGAGAACTGATAGCTGCATGTCTCATAGAAAACGATGAAGAGTTCTACCTGAAGTCTGAGAAATGGATGCAAGCCAATGCCAGTAAAGTGTTTAGGAAAAAGAAATGGAACTTAATCAGGTCCTATCTTACAGCTTTCAGCAGATTCTCAGGTATGACTTTTTAAAGCTCTTAAATTACTTACAACATATTTTATGGAAGTAAATGGCATGCATATGTGCTGTACATTGGTGTATAAGGATATAATAGAAATTTACAAGGTTACTTAATGTCTTAAAACTGTTATTTAATAATACATTTTTTTTTAAAGTTATGACAAGCTCAATAAAACTTGTCTTTAACTTTGTGTCTATTATGTACTAATTATTATTAACTCAAAAAATTGCTTAATAGTTTTTTTTCTAATTACATTTGACAGAGCAAAATGAAGAGATTATGAAAAAGTTAAAAAAGGCAGCACTTGAATTTCTTACGACAGACAATTTTGATATTGGTTGCAAAGAATTGTTACACATCTACCAACAATTGTCCGAAATTATCCAGTCAAAAGGTTAGAGATCAAACTCTTTTTTTTTTAATAATATGAATTCTAGAATTTAAAACTGTCATTCACAACACATATTTTACTCATAGTTACTTATGAAATATATGTTGTTGTTTTTTTGTTTTTGTTTTTTTTTTACAAATAATGTTTTTGATATTTTTTTTACAAGTAAATATAAAATATTATCATAGGAAAGTCCCTATCTACAATGTAAAACTACTTCTTGTACATTATTTGTATAGTATTAAATTGATGTTACCAGTAATTTAAATCTTAATAAATTTTTTAAATTCTATTTTTTATCAGCTGCTTTTGAGACCTAACAAAATGTAAAATTGCACTAGATCTTTTCACTTAACTCTTTGACTCCAGAATTATTTTCCATATTTGGACAGAATTAATTTTTAATGGCCATTCAAAGTGAAAAAAAAGTGCTTCGATTAAACTTTTACAACTTTTTTGTTTTTTATTATAAAATTATATATTTAGTATAGAATTAAAAGGAATGCATGCCCTTTTGATATAGCACAAAGCAATTTTTAGAGACCTGATCTTAGAAAAAAATGTATGGTCCATATTGAAAATAAATATTTTTTTTATCATATTTATCCATATTGTCACAAAACTTTATATAGAAAACACACCTAAATCACATAAAATGGAAATTTTGAGCTAATTATCCATGTCACTACTGTTGTAAAATGAAAACTGACCACCTTGGACAAGTCAATAGCTCTTGGTCTATACTAGATCTAGGAAATATATTACGATCCAAAGTAGAAAAAAACATTATTTATGATATTTATTCATATTTCCCCCCACATAACTTTATATTAAAATCATTTTAATACATTTAAAATGAATGTTCTGAGCTCATTTTCACTTATCACAATTATCCAGAAAATAAATCTAAAGAAAGTAGAGCCTTTTTAGGACCCCACTCTTACAAAAAATCTTTCACTATAAAAACACATTAAATGAAGGAAATTCCAGATGTTTAGCAAAGTGAAACTATTCAAGATAATATTTTAAGCAATTTAAAACATATATGGGAGAGAAAAAAAAATGAGAAAAAAAAAATTTTTAAACACCAACGTTGGATTACAGCTTTATAGCTGAGTAAAATCAATGAGGAGAGTGTCCTTCCTGAGTCATAGAGTTAAGTATCTGATTTAAAAACATGTTCTCGATGTGGAAAAGTTGCATTCTTTCTATAGTTCTGACTTTCTTGTTCTGTAGTTTTCAATGGGCTATTATCACAAATGGCTATGAAAGGGTATTTACTGTGCATTTGATTTTAATTTTATTTAACTTTCCAATATTTAGACCAACATTTCCAGCAGGTCCTGGCCAAAGCTATGTTAGAGTCTATCAAGTCACATGATGTGCTTGACAAATGTAACCAGTTTGCAGTGCTGCTTCTGTCTTCCAAGTTTTCCAGTGATGAAAGAAAAAAATCCACCCATGAGCTGCTGGATCTACTGCTGAAGCATCTGACTCACTTGACTTCGTCCAAAGCAAACAGACATACAGACACAGAGACATACATCTTGGATTCACTTCCTCAGCTGGTGAGGATCATTGTTAGTGCAAGACATAGCTTTGGCACTTACATTGTCAATAACTGTTATTAGAAATCTCTTTTTACTTTGTTTTTTATTGGGTGGGAGATATCATGAATAGATTGTGTCAGTGAAAATTTAAATTCCATATGTGGGTTAAACATTTAGTATGCTTCAGAGCACATGGAGAGAGAGAAAAAGGGAAGGGTCTCAGATTGAAGATGCCATACACAGCAGCAGAAAGAAGGGTGATCAAGGATTGGCCTCTTTAGTCATACACGTTGCAGAGGGAAAAGATTGTCTCTCGAGACGTAAAATGCTTCAGAATAAGTCATTGCATCAGACAAGCCCACACTTGAACTGAACATGATTTAAAATTTGTATGTGATGTCAAAATAACATTCTTGTCAAAGTATCAAATAAAAAAAATTTCATTTGAAAAATACCTAATCTATACTCAATGTTAATATATGTTTTTTTTTTATACTTTATACTTTTTATAATTGTTTCCTTTTTTTTTTCAAATGTATTTAACCTTGTAATTTTGTTTTTAAATGAAATATTTATCATGGTAATGTTTTATGGCAGCCTGTTTATCTTTCTCTTTTTTTTTTTTTTTTTAATCTTGTATCTTTTTTTTTATCCTTTAGATTCCAGATTGCACAGATAGCACGCTTTCATTTCTCCACTCCTACTGGAACAAACTGGTGACTAACACTCTCAGGTAGATACTGCTTGTTTCTAGAATATTTGAGCTGATTACATTTTGTATGGGTTAGTACTGACTTACTTTTCATTGGACAAGCCACCACTGTAGCCATCTTGGCTGAATGTAGAATAGGAAACAAAAAAAGGCTGAGAGAAGCATTGAGTCTTTTTCTACCTAAATTCTTTAAGTACCACTTTCTTTCACCATCTCAAGCACTCACTCATACACTTTCCTGGTCGTGATTGACTGACACATCCCTCTCCCTGGTTGGACTAGTTCTCTTATATGTATGTAACTTGTGATTAACATAGGAAATATCCCAGTCTGAAGATATGCAAAGATTTGAGTGTTATTTTTAAATATTTTTTCTGAATGAAGATTTTGAATGTATATTAAGTTAGACAAACAATGAAAAGTTGTGTTCAAATGTTTTTCAACAGGTTTATGTTCATGAATACCAAATTGCTGAAAGTTCTCTGCCAGTTAGTTCCCTTTGTTTATGCTTCCACTACTACTATGACAGTGCTCAGTGCTCAGACCATGTTTCAAATGTGTGTCAACCATACTGGTTTTATGAATGTCATGATGACCAAAGAACACACAGAAGTTAAAAGTAAGTGAACATGTTCCACAGCTCCTCATTATGCATCTACTAGTGTCTCCCGTCTGTTCCACAGCTCCTCATTATGCATCTGCTTGTGTCTCCCGTCTGTTCCACAGCTCCTCATTATGCATCTGCTTGTGTCTCCCATCTTGTTCCACAGCTCCTCATTATGCATCTGTCTGTGTCTCCCGTCTGTTCCACAGCTCCTCATTATGCATCTGCTTGTGTCTCCTGTGTGTTCTTGACATAACTAATATTGCTATCATTTTGATGAAGCTATTTATATTCCCAGGTGAACTTGTCCATCTCTTACACCTTCTTGGGGACAAAGATCCTTCTGGATATGAAACTCATCTTTCTAAGGTCCTTGTAGGATCATATAATGCAACTTTGTCTGAAACAGGTTGGATTTTTTTTTTTTTTTTTTCAGTTAAATCATTGGTCCATAAATTTATTACAATCTTATGTAGACTACTTTAGCATGACTTCAGTGAATAAAACTGATTTTCGAAAAATACATGACCATGAAAATGTTGTTGTTTTCAGATCAGAGACTTCTGGATATGATAAAAAAATGTCAGAAAGATTCTAAAAAATTTGAGTGGTAAATATTTTATTCTTCATTCTTAACATTTTCTTATCCATGTTTTAAACAGCGTGTTCATTGTGATCAATCACTCCTAAATGAACATTTTAACCCCCAGTAATTATAGAATGCAATGTCCTACTATGTATAACAGTGTGATAGGTTACCAACAGTTTCTTAAACTGCTATAAAATGAACTGTTCAGAATGAGAATACTAACTTAGCTAATATATTTGTGTGAAAACCAGATGTGTATAGCTTTTTTTTTAAATTTATTGAAACAAAAGTGACTATACATATAATGCTACATGTTGGATACTTTATGATGACTTGCCAGTACTCTAGTTGGTTGTTTTTTTAAATGTCCATTTCTTACAATTGTATTTCTAATTAGCCCATCAGTGTGGGGTAAGACTGCCATAGAGCGGCACACTGTATCCAAAGTACTAGGACCAACTCTAGACAAAGAAGCTTCAGTCAAATCTATCCTTGAACAAATAGATCAGAGACAAATGCAGGAATCTATTTTACATTTTCCTCTCCGAAGGACTCAGATGGTAATTACTAAATGGATATTTTACATTTTCTTATTTTAAATAGACAATGGTTTAGATAGACCTTGAAATAACTATGTTCATTAGAAATGGATTCATTGTGGAATTGAATGAATTATCCCCCCCCCCCCCCCCTTTTTTTTTTCTTGGCAACGTCTGTGCTTAAAAGTTTGTTTTTTTTCTCTTGTATACATTATTGTTTAAAACTTGATCTTCAATAATTTTTTTCTTAGCATCAGAATTTCTTTCTTTCAACATGTTTTATAGAGAAAGACGAGCTTAAAGAGTAGGGGCTTAAAAAAACTAATTTTTTTAGATTGATGTTGCAGATAGTATTTATATGGGCTAAAGAACTCAAGACAATCATTTATGTGTTTTTGTTATATGTAAAGTTTTGTGAAAATATAAATACATAGCGTAAAAAAATAACAGCTAGAGCTGTTGACCTGTCCACAGAGCACAGTTGGTCAGTTGTCAGGTTTTTAGATTGTAATGACAAGGATAATTAGCTTGATTTTCATTTATGTGTTTAAAATATAAATTTTTGTGGATAAATATGATTTAAAAATTTAATTTTTTTTTTATTTGATCATAAAATTTTTCCTAGTAACAAAGTTTTTCTATTTTCTACAGTCCACCAAAGTCACACATGCCAGAGAGTTCAAGTCTAAGCCAACATGCTACGACCCTAATTTTTTGTTACCTTTGTTTGTACAGATTCTCTCACCTGGTAAGCTGCTAAATGTTTCTTAAGAAGCAGTGATACAAACACACATGTAGCTATGTAGCTATAATGCTATAATAATTAATTCCTTCAAAGGTTAGCAGCCACTTGACTGATACATAGTGTACAGGAAGTATTATTATGAGGATTTATTTACTATTTCTTTAATACAATCTCAACCTCAGATAAACTTGTTCCCCTGCGTTTGTTTGTTGAGAAGGGTTGCTTGAGTTACATCCTTATTGCACTCAGCAGCCATGACATCAAGTGTCGTCGCTTGGCCTATCATGCACTAAATGACTTTCACGATCATGCCGAGGGTTCCAGGTGGCAGGAAAGACTAGAAGTAAATTATGTCTTAGACCTTATCAATGGCAGCAGAGACCAAGATGCTCAGAAATTGCCCTATGTCATAGCCTTGTTCTTTGCCAGGGTGGTGAAGATATTGTTGTATCCAGGTTTGTCAATGTCTTTTACATTTCATTGTTGTATAACTTTGTAATCCATCAATATCTGTATCTCACAATATTTGTATCCACCACCATTTCTTTAGGTTTAGAAGTTTTCATTGTATTTCTAATCATGTATGACCCGTACATTAAATACAATTTTCTCTTACAGCTGACCCACTTTATGTTCCTCTATTCAAATTTTTTGTTGCCAAATCTGAGATTGACTTACGGAACATTCCAGAATTTTACCAGCTGTTTTTTAGTCCACATCTTCAGGTATTGCTTTTGGTTTTATAATTTTAATGAAAAAAACAAACAAACATGTGACTTGTGTTAAATAGTGAGTGTGGCTAACAAAAGCTGGCTATATATCTATAATACAGTTCAGCTGTTGAAATGTTTCTCCAGGGATCTATTATTGAAGATGATTGGGAAATTAGTGCAAGGCATGAGTCCTCCCAGGTTTCAGACATTTCTTCATGAAATATTTGAAGCCAATCAGGGTCACTCAATCCTGATCTGCTTTATTATACTTTGGCCATACAGACAAAGCTTAGGCTAGTTTTGATTAGCCAGTGATTTACAAATATGGAAAGAAAATTCTCCCACCGAATGCAACACTGTATTATACAATTACAAGTGAAGAGCTCCCTGTCCACACCTGTTCCCTTAAAAAAAGTCCTTTCCAACAATCAATCAGGTTAATGGTGCCTTTAGCACTGCTTCTCTACTGTTTTTTTTATTTTCAAGATTCACATAATTAGATTTAAAATATGAATGGACTTTTGTCATTAATAAGATCATTTCTATTTCTTGTTTGGTTTGATCATTCAATGTGTATCTACTTGACAGTACAAGCAAGAAAGAAACTGGCTGCTTTCACTTCTCTCTGATGGCTTGAGGGAAACGTCAGACTATTGGATCTATCAGAAGAAACTGATCTTTAAAATCCTCTTTTGCTTCTATGACTCTTCTATCAGTGACTTTAAATCTCAAGTAAGTTTGATGCATAAAAAAATCAGATCTATATTTCTTATAAAATTGTCTATATCCCTAGAATTCATGAGAATTAAATAATAATTAATTGTTTTTCTCCCTCAGGAACTAATTCTAAAAACTCTACAAAATGCCAGCCAAGAAAAGTTTATATCTGTTGATCTAGTCAGAAAACATGGGCTGATGTCCTGGCTGTTGAATGTGTCTAAAGGATTGTAAGTAACTCATTGGTTAATCCTGGAGTTCAGTCTCTTTCTCTCCTTACTCTACTGAACAGTGGATGAGGTTCTTCTCTATGGCCCCCATGGTCTTCAAATGTTTAGTGGAATTCATGCACTTCATGAGGAGCGTGTTAGGTTTACTTTTTTTTTTTTTTTTTTTTTTTACATATGTAATTATTTTTCTATTCATATCAGACAAAAGTAACTTTTGCATTTGAGATTAAAACATTGTTACGTATCTAGGTAACAATGCCTAGATACTATTGTTTTTTTTTCTTGACCTGTAGGTTGTCTGCCCCTTTGTGTAATAAGTTTTTTTTTATTTTATTCTTCAAGAGTCAAGCCACACAGACAGTGACCGGTCCTTGACCTATGTGTGTACCTCTGGTTGAAAGGAGGGTGTTTTTTTTTTCTTTGCTTCTGTCTCTTTGAAGAGCGTTCTAGATCTGGGTGTTGATGACTTTCTGTTCTAGAAATTACCAGATATCGACGCGCGGTAGATTATATAAAGACCGCTCGCGTAACGTTGACAGACAGACATACGGAGACAGCCGTGAGACAGAATAGCGGAGACATTGCGTGACCCGTGCGTGGTATACCACTTGATCGTGTAAGTTAAGATTTTTTTTTTTCAAGGCCTTGCTTGTATTTGTAATTATATTTTCAAACTCTTGTATTGTAATATTTTCACATACCATTTTTGTAAAAGGGTTTTGGTCAACCCTTCCATTTTGTATTGAGTTATATTATGATTAAACATTAAGTTGATATTTTACCTTCCGATTTCTTGTGTCATTTTTTTTTTTGTTATTCATTGTAAGTCTCTGATTAAATTCAGACTTAAGATAAGTGACACAACTACCTTTTTCTATTGTCACGTTCCCCTAGGCAAGCCATTTAAAAGTAGAATTCAATTTGTAATACGTGACAAAAGAAGTTTGAGGGCTTTCGTCCCGGATATTTTTCTGAACCTATTTTCGTCTTACTTGAGTAATTTTGTAAAGGCGAAGTTGACTATAACAAAAAATTTTTTTTTTTGTGTCAAAGAGTCGGAAGTAAAGTATCAATAGTATTGACCAAACTCTCTTAAGGTTTTTTTGTTGTACTGATTTTGTACTGTATATTTACATTGTATACATATTTTTTTGCTTGTAATAGTTGTTAGTTAGTCATGGATATTCAGGTTTTTCTTGCAAATCCCTCTGTGGAAGAGCTTGATGCTTGTACTAGGAAGGAACTGGTCCTTATTTCTAAACAGTTAGGGTTAAAAATAAAATCAAATGCCCTTAAACAAGAAATCAGAGATAACATTGTAATCCATTATGTAGACGAGGAAGTGTTTTCTGAAGACCTTTTAGAAACCCTTAGACCCGATGAGGGTAAATCAGATTTAGAACTTCAGATAAAATTAAAACAGATGGAAATAGAAGCCCAGAAAGAAATTAAACAAAAAGAATTAGAGCTTGCAGCGGCTAGAGAGCAGAAAGAAATTAAACAAAAAGAATTAGAGCTTGCAGCGGCTAGAGAGCAAGAAATTAAACAAAAAGAATTAGAGCTTGCAGCGGCTAGAGAGCAGAAAGAAATGGAAATGAAATTACAAATAGAGTTAAAAAAATTAGAGTTAGCTGCTAATGTAAGACCAGATTCTTCCCCTGCCAGTCATACTGCTGAAGCAACAAAATTTTTGAAAATAATTCCACGCTTTAATGAAGCCACAATTGACAATTATTTTCCACAATTTGAACTTGCTGTGAAAAATTTTAATGTACCTGAAACTTTGTGGCCCACTTTGCTGCTAACAGTTTTGACTGGTAGAGCTGCAGAGGTATTTTGTTCTTTGACCATTGAACAACAAAAAGATTATAATGTTGTTAAGGCCTTAATTCTTAAGGCATATGAACTTGTTCCGGAAGCTTACCGAAAGCAGTTCAGGGATTGTCGCAAATCGGATGGCCAAACCCATGTAGAATTCCTGCGGGAAAAGGAGCGACGCTTTGAGAAATGGCTCACTTCCAGGGAAATCGGCACCGACTTTGCAAAATTCAAGAACCTAATGCTGATGGAAGAGTTCAAGAGTTGTGTGCGGCTGGACGTCCGTACGCATATAGCTGATCGTGGCGAGGAAGATGTGCACAAGGCTGCAGTGTTGGCAGACGATTATATAATATCACATCAATTTGCCAAGTATACGACGGATGTCAAGCCAAAACAAGTCAAACAGCCTGAGTCCATTGCTAGCAACTCCATCAAGAACAGCAGTACAAATGACAGAAAACCTACTACAAGTAAAGCTACTTGTTCCTACTGCAAACGAGAAGGCCATAAAATTGACGATTGCTGGAAATTGAGGAAGAGAAACGAAAAAGCTCCTTCAAAAGTCAGCGCTTGCACAGTACAGTGGTCGGCGAGGTTTACTCCCTCATCATCAAGTCATATCAAGAATACCTCGACACCACCTGTTTCAAATGTATTGACTGTACAAGACTCTCCGAAAATGTCTCCACGATGTTCAAATGACTCAACAGTGAGTTCTTCAAATTCATCTTTACGATGTTCTAATGACTCAAACAAGAGTTTTTCAAATACATCAAGCCGATGTTCCAATGACTCAAACAAGAGTTTTTCAAATTCATCTTTACGATGTTCCAATGACTCAAACAAGAGTTTACCTAATACATCACCCCGATGTTCCAATGACTCTATCCAGAGTTCCCATGATACATCACCCCGATGTTCCAATGACTCTATCCAGAGTTCCCATAATACATCACCCCGATGTTCCAATGACTCTATCCAGAGTTCCCATAATACATCACCCCGATGTTCCAATGACTCTATCCAGAGTTCCCATAATACATCATCCCGATGTTTCAATGACTCTATCCAGAGTTCCCATAATACATCATCCCGATGTTCCCATGACTCTATCAAGAGTTCCCATAAGACATCACCCCGATGTTCTAATGACTCCATCAAGAGTTCTCCAAATACATCCAAAAGATGTTCTACTGACTCAAGAAAGAGTTTCTCCACTGCGTCTCCTAGAGATGTCAATGACTCCAGCGAGAGTTCGACCCAAGTCCAGTCTGCATCAACTAAAATTGATGTTTTATTAGAGGATTTTAAGCCTTTCATTTCGGAAGGATTCGTATCACTACCCGGTGATTCTACAAGTCTACGACCTATCACCATTTTGAGAGACACAGGTGCCTCACAATCGCTACTTTTAGAGGGTATCCTGCCCTTGTCAAAATCATCATCGACTGGGAAGAGCATCCTGTTACAAGGCGTAGAGCTTGGATGTATAGATGTGCCTCTACATCTAATCGACATAAAGTCAAATCTCATTACTGGACCGGTTGTTGTAGGTGTCCGACCAACATTACCATTGGAAGGCATCTCATTGCTGTTAGGCAATGACTTAGCAGGTGGAAAGGTGATAGCCGAACCCATCGTCACTCAAACACCCGACTTATCTGCCACACCCGAGGAAGACCTAGAGTTATATCCAGCGTGTGCAGTAACAAGGGCAATGAGGTTGAAAGCATCTCAAGAAGAGAACGTCATCAAAGCCAACAGTAACCACGATGATGTGGACTTGAGCACCACATTCTTTGCTTCTCTTGAAGAAGAACCAACGCCAAATTCTGAAAAGCCGGCATCAACTCGAAAACAGTTGATTGAGGACCAAAAGAAGGATCCAGAGCTCGCCAAACTCCGAGAAACCGCAATGACATCACAAGAGGCAGAGCTAGCATCAACGTGCTACTACATCCAAGATGATATGCTCTTCAGGAAATGGAAACCTCCAGACGCATCCAACGAAGAAGAATGGAGAATATGCCATCAAATCGTGTTACCAGAAAGATACCGAGCGTACATCATGAATCTGGCTCATGACACACCAATGTCAGGTCATCTCGGCATCCACAAGACATACCACAAGATTATGTCACACTTCTTCTGGCCACGTTTGAAGAAAGATGTCATCCAGTACTGCCGATCTTGTCATGCCTGTCAGATGGTTGGCAAGCCAAATCAAAAGATCCCTGTTGCTCCTCTGAAGCCGATTCCAGCCTTTGAAGAACCTTTCAGCAGAGTACTTATTGACTGTGTTGGTCCTCTCCCAAGGACAAAAGCTGGCAACCAATACCTGTTGACCATTATGTGTGCTTCAACTCGTTTTCCTGAGGCTATTCCTCTAAGGAACATAAAAGCATCAAACATTGTAAAGGCCTTAATCAAGTTCTTTACTCTATTTGGTCTACCAAAGTCCATCCAATCGGACCAAGGAACGAATTTCACGGCCAATCTTTTCAAGCAAGTCATGACTCAGTTGGGCATCAAACACTGCATGTCGAGTGCGTATCATGCCGAGTCGCAAGGCGCTCTTGAGCGATTCCATCAGACTCTCAAGAACATGATCCGAACCTATTGCTTTGAGCACGAAAAAGACTGGGACGAAGGAATCCACATGCTGCTGTTTGCAACCCGTGAATCCGTCCAGGAATCGTTGGGATTCAGCCCTTTTGACTTAGTCTTTGGCCATTCGGTGCGCGGTCCCTTGAAATGTATAAAAGAGACTTTGTTGTCACCAACAGCCACTGAAGGACTTTTAGACTATGTAAGTAAGTTTAAAACTAGACTTTATGATGCTTGTGTTCTGGCCAAAAATAACTTACAAAACACCCAATCCAGCATGAAACGCTGGTATGATAGAAAGGCCCGTGTTAGAGAATTTTCTCCCGGGGATAAGGTGCTTGTATTTTTGCCCATACCAGGTCAACCCTTGCAAGCCAGATACTTTGGTCCCTATGAAATTGAGACCAAAATTAGTGACCTCAATTACACAATCAAAACCCCTGACCGTAGGAAAAAGACTCAGCTATGTCACATAAACATGCTGAAGCCTTATGTATCTCGGCCAGATCACTCAGAGAAGAGTAATTGTGTTTTAAATACAGTCAAAAGTTGTTCAAATAGCCATGTTTCTCCTATTGATGATGATATTGTAAAGGAGAAATTTGGACAATACAAAATACCTAATTCTTTTGTATTACAGAATTTGGATGTAAAACTGTCTCATCTGTCTTCGACAGAAAGGCCAGTTATCATGAAACTCATTAATGAATTTAATGACATTTTTTCTGATGTACCAAAACAGACTAATGTTATAATGCATGATGTAGATGTTGGCGAGGCTACTCCAGTCAAGCAGCATCCTTACAGGGTCAACCCTGAAAAACTTGCCATACTTAGGTCAGAAATCAAGTATATGCTTGAAAATGA
Source organism: Biomphalaria pfeifferi (assembly GCA_030265305.1). Taxonomy (NCBI): domain Eukaryota; kingdom Metazoa; phylum Mollusca; class Gastropoda; family Planorbidae; genus Biomphalaria; species Biomphalaria pfeifferi. The sequence goes on along the minus strand of JASAOG010000029.1, from coordinate 4,294,424 downwards.
CCTCATTGAACCAAGTTCCAGTAGCTGGAGCTCCCCATGTGTCTTGATACCTAAACAGGACAAGACTTATCGTTTTTGTACAGACTACCGTAAGGTAAATGCTGTAACAAAGACCGATTCGTTTCCTATCCCTAGGATAGACGATCTCATAGATCGTATTGGTGACGCTAAGTACATCACCAAAATAGACCTACTTTCAGGTTATTGGCAGGTTCCCCTGACTGATAGGGCAAAGGAAATCTCCGCCTTTGTCACCCCTGATGGTCTGTACCAATACAAAGTTATGCCATTTGGCATGAAGAATGCTCCTGCCACTTTCCAGAGAATGATAAATGCCCTGCTTGCTGACATGGAGAATTGCCACGCATACATAGACGATGTAGTAATTTTTAGCCAAGATTTTTCTAGCCATTGTAAACAACTGCATTGTCTTTTTACTAAACTTTTACATGCAAAAATTACTGTAAACCTGAGTAAGAGTGATTTTTGCCAGGCTTCCATCCAATACTTAGGCCATATTGTAGGACAAGGCCAGGTGAAACCTGTAATGGCCAAAGTAGAAGCTATCCAAGCTTTCCCTATTCCTGCTGATCGGAAACAACTCCGAAGATTTTTGGGAATGTCTGGATATTATAGAAAATTTTGCGAAAATTTTTCTGTCATTGCCAGTCCTTTAACAAACCTCCTGAGAAAGAACGTCCGATTTACTTGGACGGATGAATGTCAGAAAGCCTTTAACCAAATCAAGCAGATATTATCTAGCTCCCCCATTTTGATGGCTCCTGACTTCGGAAAACCTTTTAAGTTAGCTATTGACGCCAGTGACACAGGTGTTGGGTCAGTCCTTTACCAAGAAGATAATTTCCAAGTAGAGCATCCTATTTGTTTCTTTTCCAAGAAATTTAATAGACATCAAAGAAATTATTCTACTGTGGAAAAAGAATGTCTTGGGTTGATTCTTTCTATACAACACTTTGATTTTTATATCAGTGGGTCCAGATGGCCACTGGTTGTATTTACTGACCACAATCCCCTTACATTTATCCACAAAATGTCTGGCAAGAATCAACGACTTCTCAGGTGGAGTTTATTTTTACAAGAGTACAACCTAGATCTTAAACACATAAAAGGCAGCGAAAATGTTATCGCCGATGCCTTATCTAGATTGTAAAAAGTATTTTGATGTATATATTTTTTTTATATATCATGATAAATACATTCTGTAATGTAAATATCATTTTTGTAATTATTCTAAAAAGATTTCCATTTCGTGGAAATGTAAACTTTTTATTTTTAGGAGGGAGGTGTTACGTATCTAGGTAACAATGCCTAGATACTATTGTTTTTTTTTCTTGACCTGTAGGTTGTCTGCCCCTTTGTGTAATAAGTTTTTTTTTATTTTATTCTTCAAGAGTCAAGCCACACAGACAGTGACCGGTCCTTGACCTATGTGTGTACCTCTGGTTGAAAGGAGGGTGTTTTTTTTTTCTTTGCTTCTGTCTCTTTGAAGAGCGTTCTAGATCTGGGTGTTGATGACTTTCTGTTCTAGAAATTACCAGATATCGACGCGCGGTAGATTATATAAAGACCGCTCGCGTAACGTTGACAGACAGACATACGGAGACAGCCGTGAGACAGAATAGCGGAGACATTGCGTGACCCGTGCGTGGTATACCACTTGATCGTGTAAGTTAAGATTTTTTTTTTTCAAGGCCTTGCTTGTATTTGTAATTATATTTTCAAACTCTTGTATTGTAATATTTTCACATACCATTTTTGTAAAAGGGTTTTGGTCAACCCTTCCATTTTGTATTGAGTTATATTATGATTAAACATTAAGTTGATATTTTACCTTCCGATTTCTTGTGTCATTTTTTTTTTTTGTTATTCATTGTAAGTCTCTGATTAAATTCAGACTTAAGATAAGTGACACAACTACCTTTTTCTATTGTCACGTTCCCCTAGGCAAGCCATTTAAAAGTAGAATTCAATTTGTAATACGTGACAACATAAATACAGATCTCATGCAGACTCAACCTACTTAATTTGTTACACTCAAAGACATTGTCTTCTAGTTCTATACAAGTTTTCTTGTGACTTGTACAAGTTTACTTTTCACCTTTTGTGCTTTTATGTCTCCCTGTCATTTGGAATAAACGTTTTCCAGCTGCATGATCTAGAAACCATTTGTTATTCTTTTTCCCTGTTCTGATTGATTGGTCATTGTTCTGACCACATAACACCCTTGTTACCGTCGGCCACAGAAACAGAGGACGTTGACATCATCGGCCCCACAGAACGCTAGGGAGGGATACTTTTTACCTTCACCTATCCCATAGTCTGTTGTACCGTTAAGGCTTCATACAAGATCTGTTGATGTCTTTCTCCATTTCATTCAATAACAGGCCTGTCCATTCTTCCCATCCTGTTCTATGTCTGTCTCTCCCATCGCATTCTCTATCTGCATCTTCTTCTTTACTTTTTTTTTACTGGTCTGATCAATTTTCTGTGGAATAATGAAACAAACCACATTAAATCTTTTACGTACAAGAAGCAAAGTTCAGTTTCTAATGAATGATTATGAGTTGTTATTGTGGCTGGCACCTTGGTCATCTAATCCCTCAACAAGTTTTAAAGCTTAGGTCATAGTTGGAAGTTTTAATAGTGAATATAGAGTTGTGACTGTCTGGACATTACAAGTGACCTAACTTCTGTTTTACTCTCACCTAGATCAAGATGTCCTGACCACACTGAGCTTGTCTGTGATCTGGTGCACACTCTCTGGATTACCTTGGCTACAATGAACTATGCAACATCTTCACCTGGCACTTTGACCAAACCTGGGGATGGTTGGAAGGCTACAGAGGTGGACAATGACATTGTTGAGGAGGATGTTGAAATGCAAGATGAAAACAAAGACACAAAACTGGACAAGAAAACCAAGATCACCAGTGGTCAGTCTGCCAATGTTCCAACATCTACCAAGGTGGAAATGGGTTTGGTGGTCAAGTGTATTATCTGGACTTTAAGGTGAGTGTTCTCATCAGACTTGTTTCTTTGAATGGGTTTTAACACTATGTATGTTGAGCAGTTCACCTCTTCAGGTATACACAATGCTAACCTAGTCAAATTGTTTCAATGGGAAAATATGAACACATTATTTCTTTTAAGTCTAGAATTAGCATCACATGACTTCTTTTTCTCTTTTCACTTTTATTTATACAATCTTCCTGTTTTTGTTTTTTTTCTGATGCTTTTTACTCTATCCTCTCTGTCTTTAAATGTTTGCCTTTTTCTGTTAGTCTCTTATTTGAATGGAATTACTTGCTTGTGCATTTAGCACCAGTAGCCTCCCTTTAGTTGAGGTTTTCCCCCCCCCCCCCCCCCCCCCCCCAACCTTTACTTGGGTCTCCTTGGATGTACTTCATATTGTAGCCAACATATTATTGTTAATTTGTTATTATCATTAAATTAAATTTGTTAACTGTGACAAACCTTCAATACAATATGTTTATACTATCCCTGCAGGAATCCTTCCTATCAAAGTCTGTTGAAGCTGTTAGAGGTCATGAATATGTTGTTGTCTCCTGACACTCAAGTTGAGCCCACACTGGAATTGGACAGAAAGACAGTCTGTTGTGTCAGTCTTAGCTCAGTAGAGGCCAGCCTCCTGTTGTACCATGCTGCCAACATATTACAGTTACCCAGAATTGCAGTGAAGGCTGCTGAACTCTTGAAACAGGAAGGAGTTGTTCCAGAGACACTATTGATTAAAGTTACTTCAAGACCAGAGATCACATTAACAAAGAGAGATCACTCTAAAACAGAATATGTCACTGAAGCAGATGATCTTAATGATGATTCATTACTAAATAACACTGTAGGGGAACTCACTGATGAGCTGTTCAAGACAGAACAGGATGGTGACCTACATAAGACATTCAGTTTTGAAGAAAAACAAAAACTGCTGTATTTAGTCTGTAGAATATCAAATGTAACCAGGACACTTCAGTTTGTATGAATATCAAATGTAACTAGGACACTTCAGTTTGTATGAATATCAAATGTAACTAGGACACTTCAGTTTGTATGAATATCAAATGTAAATAGGACACTTCAGTTTGTATGAATATCAAATGTAACTAGGACACTTCAGTTTGTATGAATATCAAATGTAATCAGGACACTTCAGTTTGTATGAATTCTTTAACTGATGTAGATAAAATGAAATTACAACAGATTTACAAATTATCTTGTGTCACTTTCTGTTTTTAAAGGTCAGATGCATCAATAATCTGAGAGAAGTACCAAATAAAAGTAGAATAAAAATTATGTATTAAATTACAGGTACATAGTGAATAGTGTATTCAGCAAGTATTTAAAGTAAGGATATAAGAGACACAATTGTTTCTGTAAGGTTAAGGTTTCAACACAGCCCAAAGTTATCAGAGACATCACTATGTTAAAAGACCACAATGCTAGATTATTTTGATCTTGTGATCACTATAGAGTAAGAATCATTTGATTAGCTGATCCTTGTTGGAAACCAATTGATGGAGCAGTGTAGTTATAATACCAGTCATATAAAGACTAACTAGACAACAGACTGAACTTCTGGTCTTTGGAACAAGTCAAATGGAAGTCTCTTTCTTCACAGATCAATGTACTAAGGGTTTTAATGTTGTTTTTTTACAAAGCTTCTATCAACTCTGTCTGATTGGTACAAAGTTTGTACACATTATTTCTCCTACAGCCAACTTGGATCAAGCTGAACATTGTGCACAATTATTTCTTGTCCCTGACAAAACAAGTATTAATTTAAAAAATTAATCAAACTTTTGGTAGTTAATTATTTTGTTTGGTATTGAACAAGGGAAAGAAATTGTACATCACAGATGTGGTGGTATTAGCTGAATTAGTCCCCTTTATACTTAGTGTAGAGAATGAGGTTGTCACTTGAAGTTTTGAAACTAACAATAAACCTGTTTTCATATGCACTTTGCTGACATAGTGGTTAGTGTATAGGCTTGATGAGGCTTCAGCCCTTTAGTTTGAATTCAAGTTGTACTGGTACAGACAAGTGGTAGAATCAGTGTATTGAGCAAACTTAAAGCATGAAACAAAAACAATTGGTAAAAATACTTCTTGTCACACAAAGTTATAATTGTTAGTCTAGATCTATTACAATTTTAATTACATTACTGATCCAAACTAATTGATACAATTACTCTTAATATAAACTTTGTTGTTTGTAAAAAAACATTTTTTCTCTTTTTTTGCTTTAACCTTGGGTTAGGGTGACTGAGTGAAAAGTTTTTGGACCATGACCAATGAAAGCAGCCATCTTCAGACTTTATTTAAACACAGTGAAAGTCATGATAAATAAAAATGATAGTACATTTTTTTGTTAATGTACAAAAGCTGTAGCCTATGAAAAGCAAGACCATGGCTATGTCCATTCCAAGACAAATGGTTCACTGTTAAACATCTACTCATTACAGAGAACTAGCTTACGGATGTAACTAAAATCGTGAATGTCTAGTTCTACTTTCTGGTACTTCAGTTTACTACAAACAAATGTAATGAGCTCACTGCAGGACTCTCTAGTCTATTACTACCGCATCAATATTAACTTTTTAAATTAAGAGAACCATCTAATAATAATTCACACATTTCGTCCTCGTGATAAGAGAATCAATGGATGCACCAAATGTTTGATTAACTATTGTCAGTGAACCAGTTGACTTAGATCACATTGTGAGAACCATGTTTGGTAAACTATTGTCAGTGAACCAATTGACTTAGACACATTGTGAGAACCATGTTTGGTTAGCTATTGTGAGTGAACCAGTTGACTTAGATCAAATTGTGAGAACCATGTTTGGTTAGCTATTGTGAGTGAACCAGTAGACTTAGATCAAACGGTTTTCTAAAAACACATTATCTTGACACTGTGTAGGACAGTTGGTAACTATGGAAAACAAAAGACCTGCTACATAGAGACTACTAGCGGATCCACAACTTTCCAACCCCTAAAACGCCCAGTAAACCCTTTGTATAGTATAAACAAACACACAGCATATATCGGAACCCCAACGCCAAGCGTCTTCTTGCATCCTTAACTGCAGAAACGCATTCTCATAACTTCTAAGGTCACGATTGAAGTATAATATAGATTGAATTGAGATTCCAAAGAAAAGTCATATAAGTGCATATATGTGTCGGGAATGCATAATGGAGCGGGTGTTTCCAAATCAAGTCAAAATTCGGTCTGAGACAGTACATTGGCAGGGAACACACAAAAAAAAAAGCCAGAAAAAAACAAAAAACGAGGCCTTAGAATGTCACTGCCCACAGACCCACGTCATTCCCGGCTCAAAAAGTATGTTCGGTTGATTGTTAAAATGTGGCCCGTTTATTACAATTAAATAAAATAAAAAAGAGAAAATAATGGGGCGTTCCGGTCATAATTATCAATATAAAGTCTGGACATAAATCAACAGGCGTAGCCGGTGTGTACTGCTAGTTGATTTGTTCCTAGGCTTTATATTGTTTATTTGGTCCGGAACATCCCATTTATATTTACATTTATATATATATATTATTTGTAGGCTAAAGCCATATCATGCTTATCAAACCAACGCGGTAAACACTCTGCTAGTGAAGAGTCTATAAAATAGAAGATTGCATAGTTATCTAATGTTTCTATTTCATGTTTGTGTTCACTAACCCTCAGAAAGGAGCCTAAGATAAAGGGGACTTATTTAGCTTATACCACCACTTCAGTCAAGTACTATTTCTTTCTCTTATTTGAGATACCAATTTATTATTAATAGTTAATGGGTTGTTTTTCTTAAATTGATTCTTGTTTTGTGAGGTAAAAGAAATAATGTGTGAAATTTCAGCATGATCCGAGATTGGGTGTCGGAGAAATAACGTGTACAAACTTTTGGAAAGACAGACAGACATACAGAGTGAGTTGATATAAGCTTTATAAAAAAGTAAAATGAATATTTTCAGTTATAGTTATATAGATCTATGTGAAGCTAGCTAAACAATTTCTTAGTAAGCAATAAGCCTACTAAGAGATTAAAAAAAAAAACTTTCTGCAAAATTTACAATTTAACAATTTACTTAAAAACTTTGGCACACAAAAACCCATCAAATAGTTATTGATAAAAAAAAACGAAGGTTATTTAGAGAACCTTATGGACCGACAGTTAGGTTGGGCATGGCACATATCCCCTATGGAGGACAAACGTATGACATAAGCAGTCCTTTTTGGTGAGCTGAAAGGTGGTCGACGTAACAGAGGTGCCCCACGGAAGCGATTTAAAGACCAGCTTAGGCGCCAACTTGCCTTAGCTGACATAGAAGAGGGTACCTGGTTGCATGCGGCTTCAGAACAAGCTGGAGGTCACTCACAAAGGCCGCGGGATACACATTTGAGACCATAAGAAAATCCACTGCCGAGGACAGACGCTGACGGCGAAAAGAAAATCATAATCGACCACCGGCGGACAATGTCATGGATGTGACAAAATATGTAGGTCACAGCTGGGGCTGCGTAGCCATGGGAAATACTGCACTCCTCATTAATCTTTGGACTCGAAGACAAGTATATATTATTAACATAAGTAAAGAATTCGTATACAAAGTGTGTGATTTCTCTACTAAACTTCGCTCGGGGGTGGGTCGGCCGAGTGGGTGAAGGGGACAATCGCCTCCCCTCCCCCCCCCCCCCCCCCCCCGTATCCGCCAGTGTTTGAACCGTTTGTTATAAAATAAGCATGAATTTTAAACAATACCTTTCCTACCAAAGCCAGGGCGTTGCTATTAAAGGCATTGGCATATTTGCTAAACAGGATGTGACGTAACAGATGCAGTCGTTCTGAATTTCCTTTTGTTTCGTTGTTTTCCTAATACTCTAATAGTTCCTCCATTTGACTCGTTCGATGAAAAAGATCTTAGACATGCCTGTTTTGTTAGCTCAACATGAAACGTAGATGCCCTTCACTCTTGCAGTGGCTTCTTTTGTTGCAAGGTACACCATTTTAGTTCTAAATAGATTTTGTCTATTATTATTATTATTTTGTATGTGTTTATACTTATACTTATAGATCTATCTATATAAACTATATCTTGTTATAGATCTAGATTCTAGATTATAATTCATCTAAATTTAATGATATAAATGACCGATGTTCCTAAAAAGAAGAAGATAATTATCAGTACTTTATATTAGTCTATGTAATAATTTGCGGTATATAGACTAAGATCGCAATATTGATCATAACTGGAAATGTGTTATTTATAATTCCACAAGATAGCTGTTGACATCATGGATGTGGCGTGCTTATGGGGCTTTGTGGTGGTTACAGAATAGGAATTTAAAGATTCCCCGTGGTCATCCAGCAGACCGGATCCAGGGGCCGTGCTCTACGCATGTGATAGATCCAATGGTCACTGTCAATGTGGAATTTTCAGACAGGACTAGGGGGGAAGAGATCCCGGTCCACGCCTGGCCGTTAGGAGAAATCTAGGTGTTCATCTATCAGTCTATCTAGTTATGACTTCAACTGATTTCAGCTGCACACACACTGGTAGCCTACTGCATTTTGGTAGCCAACTTCACAATCTACAGTTAAAGGCAAACTGAAAATATGTCAATCTTCTTCAGCAGGAATGATGTCAGTTATTTTTTTAGAATCGCCACGAACTTACTTCTAATAATAAGGGGAGGGGGGGGGGGGCGGGCGGGCGGGGGGACAAAAAAAAAATAAAAATAATAAGGGGAGGGGGGGGGGGGGGCGGGCGGGGTGACAAAAAAAAATAAAAATAATAAGGGGAGGGGGGGGGCGGGCGGGCGGGGGGACAAAAAAAAAAAAAATAATAAGGGGAGGGGGGGGCGGGCGGGCGGGGGGACAAAAAAAAATAAAAATAATAAGGGGAGGGGGGCGGGCGGGCGGGGGGACAAAAAAAAAATAAAAATAATAAGGGGGGGCGGGCGGGGAGGGGAAGGGACAAAAAAAAAATAAAAATAATAAGGGGAGGGGGGGCGGGCGGGGAGGGGAAGGGACAAAAAAAAATAAAAAAAATAAGGGGAGGGGGGGGCGGGGAGGGGAAGGGACAAAAAAAAATAAAAATAATAAGGGGAGGGGGGGGCGGGCGGGGAGGGGAAGGGACAAAAAAAATAAAAATAATAAGGGGAGGGGGGGCGGGGAGGGGAAGGGACAAAAAAAAATAAAAATAATAAGGGGAGGGGGGGGGGCGGGCGGGCGGGGAGGGGAAGGGACAAAAAAAAATAATAAGGGGAGGGGGGGCGGGCGGGCGGGGAGGGGAAGGGACAAAAAAAAATAAAAATAATAAGGGGAGGGGGGGGCGGGCGGGGAGGGGAGGGGAAGGGACAAAAAAAAATAATAATAAGGGGAGGGGGGGGGCGGGCGGGGAGGGGAAAGGACAAAAAAAAATAAAAATAATAAGGGGAGGGGGGGGCGGGCGGACGGGGGTTACTCACAAAAATTGTCACACATCCATGCGCCGTTCCTCAAAGGACCGTCCCATAAATGGCGAGTCCCCCACGGTTAGCTTGGTACAAATAAGGAAGATGACGGAGGCTCCCAGTGCTCCTAGGCCTTCGGCCATGTGTCGGAGGCCGAAGACATTGGATATAGCAATGCTTTATATAGGCATTGACTCGGGTCGCTCTCAAACAGAACTGTGTTCCCACAGGTTTGTTTTTCTTTTTTTACTGTTACGGCTGGACGACCTAACAGGTTTTTTTCTTTTGAAACTTTGAGCTCGAAAATAAAAATAATAAGGGAGGGGGGAGGGGGGGGGGCGGGCGGGGGGACAAAAAAAAATAAAAATAATAAGGGGGGGGGGAGACAAAAAAAAATAAAAATAATAAGGGGAGGGGAGGGGGGGGGCGGGCGGGCGGGGGGACAAAAAAAAAATAAAAATAATAAGGGGAGGGGGGGGGGACAAAAAAAATAAAAATAATAAGGGGAGGGGGGGGGGCGGGCGGGGAGGGGAAGGGACAAAAAAAAATAAAAATAATAAGGGGAGGGGGGGGGCGGGCGGGCGGGGAGGGGAAGGGACAAATAAAAATAATAAGGGGGGGGGGGCGGGCGGCGGGGAGGGGAAGGGAAAAAAATAAAATAAAAAAATAAAAATAATAGGGGGGGGGGGACCATTATGTGTGCTTCAACTCGTTTTCCTGAGGCTATTCCTCTAAGGAACATAAAAGCATCAAACATTGTAAAGGCTTTAATCAAGTTCTTTACTCTATTTGGTCTACCAAAGTCCATCCAATCGGACCAAGGAACGAATTTCACGGCCAATCTTTTCAAGCAAGTCATGACTCAGTTGGGCATCAAACACTGCATGTCGAGTGCGTATCATGCCGAGTCGCAAGGCGCTCTTGAGCGATTCCATCAGACTCTCAAGAACATGATCCGAACCTATTGCTTTGAGCACGAAAAAGACTGGGACGAAGGAATCCACATGCTGCTGTTTGCAACCCGTGAATCCGTCCAGGAATCGTTGGGATTCAGCCCTTTTGACTTAGTCTTTGGCCATTCGGTGCGCGGTCCCTTGAAATGTATAAAAGAGACTTTGTTGTCACCAACAGCCACTGAAGGACTTTTAGACTATGTAAGTAAGTTTAAAACTAGACTTTATGATGCTTGTGTTCTGGCCAAAAATAACTTACAAAACACCCAGTCCAGCATGAAACGCTGGTATGATAGAAAGGCCCGTGTTAGAGAATTTTCTCCCGGGGATAAGGTGCTTGTATTTTTGCCCATACCAGGTCAACCCTTGCAAGCCAGATACTTTGGTCCCTATGAAATTGAGACCAAAATTAGTGACCTCAATTACACAATCAAAACTCCTGACCGTAGGAAAAAGACTCAGCTATGTCATATAAACATGCTGAAGCCTTATGTATCTCGGCCAGATCACTCAGAGAAGAGTAATTGTGTTTTAAATACAGTGAAAAGTTGTTCAAATAGCCATCTTTCTCTTATTGATGATGATATTGTAAAGGAGAAATTTGGACAATACAAAATACCTAATTCTTTTGTACTACAGAATTTGGATGTAAAACTGTCTCATCTGTCTTCGACAGAAAGGCCAGTTATCATGAAACTCATTAATGAATTTAATGACATTTTTTCTGATGTACCAAAACAGACTAATGTTATAATGCATGATGTAGATGTTGGCGAGGCTACTCCAGTCAAGCAGCATCCTTACAGGGTTAACCCTGAAAAACTTGCCATACTTAGGTCAGAAATCAAGTATATGCTTGAAAATGACCTCATTGAACCAAGTTCCAGTAGCTGGAGCTCCCCATGTGTCTTGATATCTAAACAGGACAAGACTTATCGTTTTTGTACAGACTACCGTAAGGTAAATGCTGTAAAAAAGACCGATTCGTTTCCTATCCCTAGGATAGACGATCTCGTAGATCGTATTGGTGACGCTAAGTACATCACCAAAATAGACCTACTTTCAGGTTATTGGCAGGTTCCCCTGACTGATAGGGCAAAGGAAATCACCGCCTTTGTCACCCCTGATGGTCTGTACCAATACAAAGTGATGCCATTTGGCATGAAGAATGCTCCTGCCACTTTCCAGAGAATGATAAATGCCCTGCTTGCTGACATGGAGAATTGCCACGCATACATAGACGATGTAGTAATTTTTAGCCAAGATTTTTCTAGCCATTGTAAACAACTGCATTGTCTTTTTACTAAGCTTTTACATGCAAAAATTACTGTAAACCTGAGTAAGAGTGATTTTTGCCAGGCTTCCATCCAATACTTAGGCCATATTGTAGGACAAGGCCAGGTGAAACCTGTAATGGCCAAAGTAGAAGCTATCCAAACTTTCCCTATTCCTGTTGATCGGAAACAACTCCGAAGATTTTTGGGAATGTCTGGATATTATAGAAAATTTTGCGAAAAATTTTCTGTCATTGCCAGTCCTTTAACAAACCTCCTGAGAAAGAACGTCCGATTTACTTGGACGGATGAATGTCAGAAAGCCTTTAACCAAATTAAGCAGATATTATCTAGCTCCCCCATTTTGATGGCTCCTGACTTCGGAAAACCTTTTAGGTTAGCTATTGACGCCAGTGACACAGGTGTTGGGTCAGTCCTTTACCAAGAAGATAATTTCCAAGTAGAGCACCCTATTTGTTTCTTTTCCAAGAAATTTAATAGACATCAAAGAAATTATTCTACTGTGGAAAAAGAATGTCTTGGGTTGATTCTTTCTATACAACACTTTGATTTTTATATCAGTGGGTCCAGATGGCCACTGGTTGTATTTACTGACCACAATCCCCTTACATTTATCCACAAAATGTCTGGCAAGAATCAACGACTTCTCAGGTGGAGTTTATTTTCACAAGAGTACAACCTAGACCTTACACACATAAAAGGCAGCGAAAATGTTATCGCCGATGCCTTATCTAGATTGTAAAAAGTATTTTGATGTATATTTTTTTTATATATATATCATGATAAATACATTCTGTAATGTAAATATCATTTTTGTAATTATTCTAAAAAGATTTCCATTTCGTGGAAATGTAAACTTTTTATTTTTAGGAGGGAGGTGTTACGTATCTAGGCATTGTTACCTAGATACTATTTTTTTTTCTTGACCTGTAGGTTGTCTGCCCTTTGTGTAATAAGTTTTTTTATTTTATTTTTCACGGCGAGTCAAGCCACACAGACAGTGACCGGTCCTTGACCTATGTGTATACCTCTGGTTGAAAGGAGGGTGTTTTTTTTTTTCTTCTGTCTCTTTGAAGAGCGTTCTAGATCTGGGTGTTGATGACTTATTCTGTTCTAGAAATTACTAGATTTGTCTTGAGCTCGACGCGCGGTATATTATATAAAGACCGCCCGTGTAACGTTGACGGACAGACATACGGAGACAGCCGTGAGACAGAATAGCGGAGACATTGCGTGACCCGTGCGTGGTATACCAATTGATCGTGTAAGTTAAGATTTTTCTTTTTTTCAAGGCCTTGCTGGTATTTGTAATTATATTTTCAAACTATTGTATTGTAATATTTTTACATGCCATTTTTGTAAAAGGGTTTTGGTCAACCCTTCCATTTTGTATTGAATAAATGTTTTTTTTTTTTGCTTTATGTGATTCAGTTAAAAGTACTATTCGAGTTATATTTTATTAAACATTAAGTTGATATTTTACCTTCCGATTTCTTGTGTCATTTTTTTTGTTATTCATTGTAAGTCTTTGATTAAATTCAGACTTAAGATAAGTGACACAATTGCTTTTTCTATTGTCACGTTCCCCTAGGCAAGCCAATTTAAAATTAGAATTCAATTCATAATACGTGAGAATGTCCAATGACGAGAATGACCGTGGGAGGACAAACCTTGTGCAACACCGTATTGACACATTCGACAACCACCGCGCCGTCTACCGCTAAGGAAACATCAAGAAGCCCTCGATTTGCTGGAACGTATGAAACAACAAATACTCATCGAGCCGTCCAACAGCCCGGTTGGGTTGGTTAAAACCCGGGTTCGCTGTTCTGCCTCATCGTGGCACCCGGGTGGAAACGGCTATTTGAGGAGATAGCTAGGCAAAATGAATGGCAAAACATAACTCCCGTGGGGATGCCCACGGGTAGACGAGAGTCCACCCCTTGCACGGGCGGGGTTGTAAAAAAGTCCTCACAAAAATTGTCACACATCCATGCGCCGTTCCTCAAAGGACCGTCCCATAAATGGCGAGTCCCCCACGGTTAGCTTGGTACAAATAAGGAAGATGACGGAGGCTCCCAGTGCTCCTAGGCCTTCGGCCATGTGTCGGGCGGGGGGGCAAAAAAAAATAAAAAATAAAAAGGGGAGGGGGGGGCGGGCGGGCGGGGGGGCAAAAAAAAATAAAAAATAAAAAGCGGAGGGGGGGGGCGGGCGGGCGGGGGGGCAAAAAAAAATAAAAAATAAAAAGGGGAGGGGGGATGGGCGGGCGGGGGGGCAAAAAAAAATAAAAAAAATAAGGGGAGGGGGGATGGGCGGGCGGGGGGGCAAAAAAAAATAAAAAATAAAAAAAATAAGGGGAGGGGGGGGCGGGCGGGCGGGGGGGGGCAAAAAAAAATAAAAATAAAAAGGGGAGGGGGGATGGGCGGGCGGGGGGGCAAAAAAAAAAAAAAAAATAAGGGGAGGGGGGATGGGCGGGCGGGGGGGGCAAAAAAAAAAAAAAATAAAAAGGGGAGGGGGGATGGGCGGGCGGGGGGGCAAAAAAAAATAAAAAAAATAAGGGGAGGGGGGGGCGGGCGGGCGGGGGGACAAAAAAAAAATAAAAAAAATAAGGGGAGGGGGGATGGGCGGGCGGGGGGACAAAAAAAAAATAAAAAAAATAAGGGGAGGGGGGATGGGCGGGCGGGGGGGCAAAAAAAAATAAAAAAAATAAGGGGAGGGGGGGCGGGCGGGCGGGGGGACAAAAAAAAATAAAAATAAAAAGGGGAGGGGGGATGGGCGGGCGGGGGGGCAAAAAAAAAAAAATATAAAAAGGGGAGGGGGGATGGGCGGGCGGGGGGGCAAAAAAAAATAAAAAATAAAAAGGGGAGGGGGGATGGGCGGGCGGGGGGGCAAAAAAAAATAAAAAATAAAAAAAATAAGGGGAGGGGGGGGCGGGCGGGCGGGGGGACAAAAAAAAAATAAAAATAAAAAGGGGAGGGGGGGGGCGGGGGGACAAAAAAAAAATAATAAGGGGAGGGGGGGGCGGGCGGGGGGGCAAAAAAAAATAAAAATAAAAAGGGGAGGGGGGATGGGCGGGCGGGGGGGCAAAAAAAAATAAAAAAAATAAGGGGAGGGGGGATGGGAGGGCGGGGGGGCAAAAAAAAAATAAAAAAAATAAGGGGAGGGGGGGGCGGGGGGACAAAAAAAAAATAATAAGGGGCGGGGGGGGGGCGGGCGGGGGGGCAAAAAAAAATAAAAAAAAAGGGGAGGGGGGATGGGCGGGCGGGGGGGCAAAAAAAATAAAAAAAATAAGGGGAGGGGGGGGGCGGGCGGGCGGGGGGACAAAAAAAAAATAAAAAAAATAAGGGGAGGGGGGATGGGCGGGCGGGGGGGGCAAAAAAAAATAAAAATAAAAAGGGGAGGGGGGATGGGAGGGCGGGGGGGCAAAAAAAAATAAAAAAAATAAGGGGAGGGGGGGGGCGGGCGGGCGGGGGGATGAAAATAATAAGTGGAGGGGGGGGCGGGCGGGCGGGGGGACAAAAAAAATAAAAAGGGGAGGGGGGATGGGCGGGCGGGGGGGGGCAAAAAAAAATAAATAATAAAAAGGGGAGGGGGGATGGGCGGGCGGGGGGGCAAAAAAAAATAAAAAAAATAAGGGGAGGGGGGGGCGGGCGGGCGGGGGGACAAAAAAAAATAAAAAAAATAAGGGGAGGGGGGATGGGCGGGCGGGGGGGCAAAAAAAAATAAATAATAAAAAGGGGAGGGGGGATGGGCGGGCGGGGGGGCAAAAAAAAATAAAAAAAATAAGGGGAGGGGGGGGCGGGCGGGCGGGGGGACAAAAAAAAAATAAAAAAAATAAGGGGAGGGGGGATGGGCGGGCGGGGGGGCAAAAAAAAATAAATAAAAAAAAGGGGAGGGGGGATGGGCGGGCGGGGGGGCAAAAAAAAATAAAAAAAATAAGGGGAGGGGGGGGGCGGGCGGGCGGGGGGACAAAAAAAAAATAAAAAAAATAAGGGGAGGGGGGATGGGCGGGCGGGGGGGGGCAAAAAAAAATAAAAATAAAAAGGGGAGGGGGGATGGGAGGGCGGGGGGGCAAAAAAAAATAAAAAAAATAAGGGGAGGGGGGGGGGCGGGCGGGCGGGGGGATGAAAATAATAAGTGGAGGGGGGGGCGGGCGGGCGGGGGGACAAAAAAAATAAAAAGGGGAGGGGGGATGGGCGGGCGGGGGGGCAAAAAAAAATAAAAAATAAAAAGGGGAGGGGGGATGGGCGGGCGGGGGGGCAAAAAAAAATAAAAATAAAAAGGGGAGGGGGGATGGGCGGGCGGGGGGACAAAAAAAAAATAAAAAAAATAAGGGGAGGGGGGATGGGCGGGCGGGGGGGGCAAAAAAAAATAAAAAAAATAAGGGGAGGGGGGGGCGGGCGGGCGGGGGGCACAAAAAAAAATAAAAAAAAAAAGGGGAGGGGGGGGGGC
Source organism: Biomphalaria pfeifferi (assembly GCA_030265305.1). Lineage (NCBI taxonomy): Eukaryota > Metazoa > Mollusca > Gastropoda > Planorbidae > Biomphalaria > Biomphalaria pfeifferi. Next base: position 4,278,222 of record JASAOG010000029.1, on the reverse strand, counting down.
GGGCGGGCGGGGGGATGAAAATAATAAGTGGAGGGGGGGGCGGGCGAGCGGGGGGGCAAAAAAAAATAAAAAATAAAAAGGGGAGGGGGGATGGGCGGGCGGGGGGGCAAAAAAAAATAAAAAAAAAAAAGGGAGGGGGGATAGGCGGGCGGGGGGGCAAAAAAAAATAAAAAAAATAAGGGGAGGGGGGATGGGCGGGCGGGGGGGCAAAAAAAAATAAAAAAAATAAGGGGAGGGGGGACTTTATGATGCTTGTGTTCTGGCCAAAAATAACTTACAAAACACCCAGTCCAGCATGAAACGCTGGTATGATAGAAAGGCCCGTGTTAGAGAATTTTCTCCCGGGGATAAGGTGCTTGTATTTTTGCCCATACCAGGTCAACCCTTGCAAGCCAGATACTTTGGTCCCTATGAAATTGAGACCAAAATTAGTGACCTCAATTACACAATCAAAACTCCTGACCGTAGGAAAAAGACTCAGCTATGTCATATAAACATGCTGAAGCCTTATGTATCTCGGCCAGATCACTCAGAGAAGAGTAATTGTGTTTTAAATACAGTGAAAAGTTGTTCAAATAGCCATCTTTCTCTTATTGATGATGATATTGTAAAGGAGAAATTTGGACAATACAAAATACCTAATTCTTTTGTACTACAGAATTTGGATGTAAAACTGTCTCATCTGTCTTCGACAGAAAGGCCAGTTATCATGAAACTCATTAATGAATTTAATGACATTTTTTCTGATGTACCAAAACAGACTAATGTTATAATGCATGATGTAGATGTTGGCGAGGCTACTCCAGTCAAGCAGCATCCTTACAGGGTTAACCCTGAAAAACTTGCCATACTTAGGTCAGAAATCAAGTATATGCTTGAAAATGACCTCATTGAACCAAGTTCCAGTAGCTGGAGCTCCCCATGTGTCTTGATATCTAAACAGGACAAGACTTATCGTTTTTGTACAGACTACCGTAAGGTAAATGCTGTAAAAAAGACCGATTCGTTTCCTATCCCTAGGATAGACGATCTCGTAGATCGTATTGGTGACGCTAAGTACATCACCAAAATAGACCTACTTTCAGGTTATTGGCAGGTTCCCCTGACTGATAGGGCAAAGGAAATCACCGCCTTTGTCACCCCTGATGGTCTGTACCAATACAAAGTGATGCCATTTGGCATGAAGAATGCTCCTGCCACTTTCCAGAGAATGATAAATGCCCTGCTTGCTGACATGGAGAATTGCCACGCATACATAGACGATGTAGTAATTTTTAGCCAAGATTTTTCTAGCCATTGTAAACAACTGCATTGTCTTTTTACTAAGCTTTTACATGCAAAAATTACTGTAAACCTGAGTAAGAGTGATTTTTGCCAGGCTTCCATCCAATACTTAGGCCATATTGTAGGACAAGGCCAGGTGAAACCTGTAATGGCCAAAGTAGAAGCTATCCAAACTTTCCCTATTCCTGTTGATCGGAAACAACTCCGAAGATTTTTGGGAATGTCTGGATATTATAGAAAATTTTGCGAAAAATTTTCTGTCATTGCCAGTCCTTTAACAAACCTCCTGAGAAAGAACGTCCGATTTACTTGGACGGATGAATGTCAGAAAGCCTTTAACCAAATTAAGCAGATATTATCTAGCTCCCCCATTTTGATGGCTCCTGACTTCGGAAAACCTTTTAGGTTAGCTATTGACGCCAGTGACACAGGTGTTGGGTCAGTCCTTTACCAAGAAGATAATTTCCAAGTAGAGCACCCTATTTGTTTCTTTTCCAAGAAATTTAATAGACATCAAAGAAATTATTCTACTGTGGAAAAAGAATGTCTTGGGTTGATTCTTTCTATACAACACTTTGATTTTTATATCAGTGGGTCCAGATGGCCACTGGTTGTATTTACTGACCACAATCCCCTTACATTTATCCACAAAATGTCTGGCAAGAATCAACGACTTCTCAGGTGGAGTTTATTTTTACAAGAGTACAACCTAGACCTTAAACACATAAAAGGCAGCGAAAATGTTATCGCCGATGCCTTATCTAGATTGTAAAAAGTATTTTGATGTATATTTTTTTTATATATATATCATGATAAATACATTCTGTAATGTAAATATCATTTTTGTAATTATTCTAAAAAGATTTCCATTTCGTGGAAATGTAAACTTTTTATTTTTAGGAGGGAGGTGTTACGTATCTAGGCATTGTTACCTAGATACTATTTTTTTTTCTTGACCTGTAGGTTGTCTGCCCTTTGTGTAATAAGTTTTTTTATTTTATTTTTCACGGCGAGTCAAGCCACACAGACAGTGACCGGTCCTTGACCTATGTGTATACCTCTGGTTGAAAGGAGGGTGTTTTTTTTTTCTTCTGTCTCTTTGAAGAGCGTTCTAGATCTGGGTGTTGATGACTTATTCTGTTCTAGAAATTACTAGATTTGTCTTGAGCTCGACGCGCGGTATATTATATAAAGACCGCCCGTGTAACGTTGACGGACAGACATACGGAGACAGCCGTGAGACAGAATAGCGGAGACATTGCGTGACCCGTGCGTGGTATACCAATTGATCGTGTAAGTTAAGATTTTTCTTTTTTTCAAGGCCTTGCTGGTATTTGTAATTATATTTTCAAACTATTGTATTGTAATATTTTTACATGCCATTTTTGTAAAAGGGTTTTGGTCAACCCTTCCATTTTGTATTGAATAAATGTTTTTTTTTTTTGCTTTATGTGATTCAGTTAAAAGTACTATTCGAGTTATATTTTATTAAACATTAAGTTGATATTTTACCTTCCGATTTCTTGTGTCATTTTTTTTGTTATTCATTGTAAGTCTTTGATTAAATTCAGACTTAAGATAAGTGACACAATTGCTTTTTCTATTGTCACGTTCCCCTAGGCAAGCCAATTTAAAATTAGAATTCAATTCATAATACGTGAGAATGTCCAATGACGAGAATGACCGTGGGAGGACAAACCTTGTGCAACACCGTATTGACACATTCGACAACCACCGCGCCGTCTACCGCTAAGGAAACATCAAGAAGCCCTCGATTTGCTGGAACGTATGAAACAACAAATACTCATCGAGCCGTCCAACAGCCCGGTTGGGTTGGTTAAAACCCGGGTTCGCTGTTCTGCCTCATCGTGGCACCCGGGTGGAAACGGCTATTTGAGGAGATAGCTAGGCAAAATGAATGGCAAAACATAACTCCCGTGGGGATGCCCACGGGTAGACGAGAGTCCACCCCTTGCACGGGCGGGGTTGTAAAAAAGTCCTCACAAAAATTGTCACACATCCATGCGCCGTTCCTCAAAGGACCGTCCCATAAATGGCGAGTCCCCCACGGTTAGCTTGGTACAAATAAGGAAGATGACGGAGGCTCCCAGTGCTCCTAGGCCTTCGGCCATGTGTCGGGCGGGGGGGCAAAAAAAAATAAAAATAAAAAGGGGAGGGGGGATGGGCGGGCGGGGGGGGCAAAAAAAAATAAAAAAAATAAGGGGAGGGGGGATGGGAGGGCGGGGGGCAAAAAAAAATAAAAATAAAAAGGGGAGGGGGGATGGGCGGGCGGGGGGGGCAAAAAAAAATAAAAAAAATAAGGGGAGGGGGGATGGGCGGACGGGGGGGCAAAAAAAAATAAAAAAAATAAGGGGAGGGGGGGGGGCGGGCGGGGGGGGGCAAAAAAAAAAAAAAAAAAAAAGGGGAGGGGGGCTGGGCGGGCGGGGGGGGGGGGGGCAAAAAAAAATAAAAAAAATAAGGGGAGGGGGGATGGGCGGGCGGGGGGGGCAAAAAAAAATAAAAATAAAAAGGGGAGGGGGGATGGGCGGGCGGGGGGGGGGGGGCAAAAAAAAATAAAAAAAATAAGGGGAGGGGGGATGGGCGGGCGGGGGGGGCAAAAAAAAATAAAAAAAATAAGGGGAGGGGGGATGGGCGGACGGGGGGGCAAAAAAAAATAAAAATAAAAAGGGGAGGGGGGATGGGCGGGCGGGGGGGACAAAAAAAAATAAAAATAAAAAGGGGAGGGGGGATGGGCGGGCGGGGGGGCAAAAAAAAATAAAAAATAAAAAGGGGAGGGGGGATGGGCGGGCGGGGGGGACAATAAAAAATAAAAAATAAAAAGGGGAGGGGGGATGGGAGGGCGGGGGGGCAAAAAAAAATAAAAAAAAAAAGGGGAGGGGGGGGGGGGCGGGCGGGCGGGGGGATGAAAATAATAAGTGGAGGGGGGGGGGCGGGTGGGCGGGGGGAAAAAAAAAATAAAAAATAAAAAGGGGAGGGGGGATGGGCGGGCGGGGGGGGGGCAAAAAAAAATAAAAAAAATAAGGGGAGGGGGGATGGGCGGGCGGGGGGGGCAAAAAAAAATAAAAAAAATAAGGGGGGGGGCGGGTGGGCGGGGGGACAAAAAGAAATAAAAATAAAAAGGGGAGGGGGGATGGGCGGGCGGGGGGGCAAAAAAAAATAAAAATAAAAAGGGGAGGGGGGATGGGCGGGCGGGGGGGGGCAAAAAAAAATAAAAAAAATAAGGGGAGGGGGGATGGGCGGGCGGGGGGGGGGCAAAAAAAAATAAAAAAAATAAGGGGAGGGGGGATGGGCGGGCGGGGGGGCAAAAAAAAATAAAAAAAATAAGGGGGGGGGGGCGGGTGGGCGGGGGGACAAAAAAAAATAAAAATAAAAAGGGGAGGGGGGATGGGCGGACGGGGGGGGCAAAAAAAATAAAAAAAATAAGGGGAGGGGGGGCGGGCGGGGGGGGGGGACAAAAAAAAATAAAAATAAAAAGGGGAGGGGGGATGGGCGGGCGGGGGGGCAAAAAAAAATAAATAAAATAAGGGGAGGGGGGGGCGGGCGGGGGGGGGGGACAAAAAAAATAAAAATAAAAAGGGGAGGGGGGATGGGCGGGCGGGGGGGCAAAAAAAAATAAAAAATAAAAAGGGGAGGGGGGATGGGCGGGCGGGGGGACAAAAAAAAATAAAAAATAAAAAGGGGAGGGGGGATGGGCGGGCGGGGGGGGGGGCAAAAAAAAATAAAAATAAAAATAGGAGGGGGGATGGGCGGGCGGGGGGGCAAAAAAAAATAAAAAAAATAAGGGGAGGGGGGATGGGAGGGCGGGGGGGCAAAAAAAAATAAAAAATAAAAAGGGGAGGGGGGATGGGCGGGCGGGGGGGGGCAAAAAAAAATAAAAAAAATAAGGGGAGGGGGGGATGGGCGGGCGGGGGGACAAAAAAAAATAAAAAATAAAAAGGGGAGGGGGGATGGGCGGGCGGGGGGGGGGGCAAAAAAAAATAAAAATAAAAATAGGAGGGGGGATGGGCGGGCGGGGGGGGCAAAAAAAAATAAAAAAAATAAGGGGAGGGGGGATGGGAGGGCGGGGGGGGCAAAAAAAAATAAAAAATAAAAAGGGGAGGGGGGATGGGCGGGCGGGGGGGGGCAAAAAAAAATAAAAAAAATAAGGGGAGGGGGGATGGGCGGGCGGGGGGGCAAAAAAAAATAAAAAAAATAAGGGGGGGGCGGGTGGGCGGGGGGACAAAAAAAAATAAAAATAAAAAGGGGAGGGGGGATGGGCGGGCGGGGGGGAAAAAAAAATAAAAATAAAAAGGGGAGGGGGGATGGGCGGGCGGGGGGGGGCAAAAAAAAATAAAAAAAATAAGGGGAGGGGGGATGGGCGGGCGGGGGGGCAAAAAAAAATAAAAATAAAAATAGGAGGGGGGATGGGCGGGCGGGGGGGCAAAAAAAAATAAAAAAAATAAGGGGAGGGGGGATGGGAGGGCGGGGGGGCAAAAAAAAATAAAAAATAAAAAGGGGAGGGGGGATGGGCGGGCGGGGGGGGGCAAAAAAAAATAAAAAAAATAAGGGGAGGGGGGATGGGCGGGCGGGGGGACAAAAAAAAATAAAAAATAAAAAGGGGAGGGGGGATGGGCGGGCGGGGGGGGGGGCAAAAAAAAATAAAAATAAAAATAGGAGGGGGGATGGGCGGGCGGGGGGGGCAAAAAAAAATAAAAAAAATAAGGGGAGGGGGGATGGGAGGGCGGGGGGGCAAAAAAAAATAAAAAATAAAAAGGGGAGGGGGGATGGGCGGGCGGGGGGGGCAAAAAAAAATAAAAAAAATAAGGGGAGGGGGGATGGGCGGGCGGGGGGGCAAAAAAAAATAAAAAAAATAAGGGGGGGGGCGGGTGGGCGGGGGGACAAAAAAAAATAAAAATAAAAAGGGGAGGGGGGATGGGCGGGCGGGGGGGAAAAAAAAATAAAAATAAAAAGGGGAGGGGGGATGGGCGGGCGGGGGGGGGCAAAAAAAAATAAAAAAAATAAGGGGAGGGGGGATGGGCGGGCGGGGGGGCAAAAAAAAATAAAAATAAAAAGGGGAGGGGGGATGGGCGGGCGGGGGGGGCAAAAAAAAATAAAAAGGGGAGGGGGGATGGGCGGGCGGGGGGGCAAAAAAAAATAAAAAAAATAAGGGGAGGGGGGATGGGCGGACGGGGGGGCAAAAAAAATAAAAAAAATAAGGGGAGGGGGGGGCGGGCGGGGGGGGGGGGACAAAAAAAAATAAAAATAAAAAGGGGAGGGGGGATGGGCGGGCGGGGGGGCAAAAAAAAATAAAAAATAAAAAGGGGAGGGGGGATGGGAGGGCGGGGGGGCAAAAAAAAATAAAAAAAATAAGGGGAGGGGGGATGGGCGGGCGGGGGGGGCAAAAAAAAATAAAAATAAAAATAGGAGGGGGGATGGGCGGGCGGGGGGGCAAAAAAAAATAAAAAAAATAAGGGGAGGGGGGATGGGAGGGCGGGGGGGCAAAAAAAAATAAAAAATAAAAAGGGGAGGGGGGATGGGCGGGCGGGGGGGGGCAAAAAAAAATAAAAAAAATAAGGGGAGGGGGGATGGGCGGGCGGGGGGGACAAAAAAAAATAAAAAATAAAAAGGGGAGGGGGGATGGGCGGGCGGGGGGGGGGGCAAAAAAAAATAAAAATAAAAATAGGAGGGGGGATGGGCGGGCGGGGGGGCAAAAAAAAATAAAAAAAATAAGGGGAGGGGGGATGGGAGGGCGGGGGGGCAAAAAAAAATAAAAAATAAAAAGGGGAGGGGGGATGGGCGGGCGGGGGGGGCAAAAAAAAATAAAAAAAATAAGGGGAGGGGGGATGGGCGGGCGGGGGGGGCAAAAAAAAATAAAAAAAATAAGGGGGGGGCGGGTGGGCGGGGGGACAAAAAAAAATAAAAATAAAAAGGGGAGGGGGGATGGGCGGGCGGGGGGGAAAAAAAAATAAAAATAAAAAGGGGAGGGGGGATGGGCGGGCGGGGGGGGGGCAAAAAAAAATAAAAAAAATAAGGGGAGGGGGGGATGGGCGGGCGGGGGGGCAAAAAAAAATAAAAATAAAAAGGGGAGGGGGGATGGGCGGGCGGGGGGGGCAAAAAAAAATAAAAAGGGGAGGGGGGATGGGCGGGCGGGGGGGCAAAAAAAAATAAAAAAAATAAGGGGAGGGGGGATGGGCGGACGGGGGGGCAAAAAAAATAAAAAAAATAAGGGGAGGGGGGGGCGGGCGGGGGGGGGGGGACAAAAAAAAATAAAAATAAAAAGGGGAGGGGGGGATGGGCGGGCGGGGGGGCAAAAAAAAATAAAAAATAAAAAGGGGAGGGGGGATGGGAGGGCGGGGGGGCAAAAAAAATAAAAAAAAATAAGGGGAGGGGGGATGGGCGGGCGGGGGGGCAAAAAAAAATAAAAAAAATAAGGGGGGGGCGGGTGGGCGGGGGGACAAAAAAAAATAAAAATAAAAAGGGGAGGGGGGATGGGCGGGCGGGGGGGCAAAAAAAAATAAAAAAAATAAGGGGAGGGGGGGGGGCGGGCGGGGGGGGCAAAAAAAAAAAAAAAAAAAAAAAGGGGAGGGGGGCTGGGCGGGCGGGGGGGGGGGGGCAAAAAAAAATAAAAAAAATAAGGGGAGGGGGGATGGGCGGGCGGGGGGGGCAAAAAAAAATAAAAATAAAAAGGGGAGGGGGGATGGGCGGGCGGGGGGGGGGGGGCAAAAAAAAATAAAAAAAATAAGGGGAGGGGGGATGGGCGGGCGGGGGGGGCAAAAAAAAATAAAAAAAATAAGGGGAGGGGGGATGGGCGGACGGGGGGGCAAAAAAAAATAAAAATAAAAAGGGGAGGGGGGATGGGCGGGCGGGGGGGACAAAAAAAAATAAAAATAAAAAGGGGAGGGGGATGGGCGGGCGGGGGGGGCAAAAAAAAATAAAAAATAAAAAGGGGAGGGGGGGATGGGCGGGCGGGGGGACAATAAAAAATAAAAAATAAAAAGGGGAGGGGGGATGGGAGGGCGGGGGGGCAAAAAAAAATAAAAAAAAAAAGGGGAGGGGGGGGGGGCGGGCGGGCGGGGGGATGAAAATAATAAGTGGAGGGGGGGGGCGGGTGGGCGGGGGGAAAAAAAAAATAAAAAATAAAAAGGGGAGGGGGGATGGGCGGGCGGGGGGGGGCAAAAAAAAATAAAAAAAATAAGGGGAGGGGGGATGGGCGGGCGGGGGGGGCAAAAAAAAATAAAAAAAATAAGGGGGGGGGCGGGTGGGCGGGGGGACAAAAAGAAATAAAAATAAAAAGGGGAGGGGGGATGGGCGGGCGGGGGGGCAAAAAAAAATAAAAATAAAAAGGGGAGGGGGGATGGGCGGGCGGGGGGGGGGGCAAAAAAAAATAAAAAAAATAAGGGGAGGGGGGATGGGCGGGCGGGGGGGGGCAAAAAAAAATAAAAAAAATAAGGGGAGGGGGGATGGGCGGGCGGGGGGGCAAAAAAAAATAAAAAAAATAAGGGGGGGGCGGGTGGGCGGGGGGACAAAAAAAAATAAAAATAAAAAGGGGAGGGGGGATGGGCGGGCGGGGGGGCAAAAAAAAATAAAAATAAAAAGGGGAGGGGGGATGGGCGGGCGGGGGGGCAAAAAAAAATAAAAAAAATAAGGGGGGGGCGGGTGGGCGGGGGGACAAAAAAAAATAAAAATAAAAAGGGGAGGGGGGATGGGCGGGCGGGGGGGGAAAAAAAAATAAAAATAAAAAGGGGAGGGGGGATGGGCGGGCGGGGGGGGGCAAAAAAAAATAAAAAAAATAAGGGGAGGGGGGATGGGCGGGCGGGGGGGCAAAAAAAAATAAAAATAAAAAGGGGAGGGGGGGATGGGCGGGCGGGGGGGGCAAAAAAAAATAAAAAGGGGAGGGGGGATGGGCGGGCGGGGGGGCAAAAAAAAATAAAAAAAATAAGGGGAGGGGGGATGGGCGGACGGGGGGGCAAAAAAAATAAAAAAAATAAGGGGAGGGGGGGGGCGGGCGGGGGGGGGGGGACAAAAAAAAATAAAAATAAAAAGGGGAGGGGGGATGGGCGGGCGGGGGGGCAAAAAAAAATAAAAAATAAAAAGGGGAGGGGGGATGGGAGGGCGGGGGGGCAAAAAAAATAAAAAAAAATAAGGGGAGGGGGGATGGGCGGGCGGGGGGGGGGGCAAAAAAAAATAAAAAAAATAAGGGGAGGGGGGATGGGCGGGCGGGGGGGGGCAAAAAAAAATAAAAAAAATAAGGGGAGGGGGGATGGGCGGGCGGGGGGGCAAAAAAAAATAAAAAAAATAAGGGGGGGGCGGGTGGGCGGGGGGACAAAAAAAAATAAAAATAAAAAGGGGAGGGGGGATGGGCGGGCGGGGGGGCAAAAAAAAATAAAAATAAAAAGGGGAGGGGGGATGGGCGGGCGGGGGGGCAAAAAAAAATAAAAAAAATAAGGGGGGGGGCGGGTGGGCGGGGGGACAAAAAAAAATAAAAATAAAAAGGGGAGGGGGGATGGGCGGGCGGGGGGGGAAAAAAAAATAAAAATAAAAAGGGGAGGGGGGATGGGCGGGCGGGGGGGGGGCAAAAAAAAATAAAAAAAATAAGGGGAGGGGGGATGGGCGGGCGGGGGGGCAAAAAAAAATAAAAATAAAAAGGGGAGGGGGGATGGGCGGGCGGGGGGGGCAAAAAAAAATAAAAAGGGGAGGGGGGATGGGCGGGCGGGGGGGCAAAAAAAAATAAAAAAAATAAGGGGAGGGGGGATGGGCGGACGGGGGGGCAAAAAAAATAAAAAAAATAAGGGGAGGGGGGGGCGGGCGGGGGGGGGGGGACAAAAAAAAATAAAAATAAAAAGGGGAGGGGGGATGGGCGGGCGGGGGGGCAAAAAAAAATAAAAAATAAAAAGGGGAGGGGGGATGGGAGGGCGGGGGGGCAAAAAAAATAAAAAAAAATAAGGGGAGGGGGGATGGGCGGGCGGGGGGGCAAAAAAAAATAAAAAAAATAAGGGGGGGGCGGGTGGGCGGGGGGACAAAAAAAAATAAAAATAAAAAGGGGAGGGGGGATGGGCGGGCGGGGGGGCAAAAAAAAATAAAAATAAAAAGGGGAGGGGGGATGGGCGGGCGGGGGGGGGCAAAAAAAAATAAGGGGAGGGGGGATGGGCGGGCGGGGGGGCAAAAAAAAATAAAAATAAAAAGGGGAGGGGGGATGGGCGGGCGGGGGGGGCAAAAAAAAATAAAAAATAAAAAGGGGAGGGGGGATGGGCGGGCGGGGGGGCAAAAAAAAATAAAAAAAATAAGGGGAGGGGGGATGGGCGGACGGGGGGGCAAAAAAAATAAAAAAAATAAGGGGAGGGGGGGGCGGGCGGGGGGGGGGGGACAAAAAAAAATAAAAATAAAAAGGGGAGGGGGGATGGGCGGGCGGGGGGGCAAAAAAAAATAAATAAAATAAGGGGAGGGGGGGGGCGGGCGGGGGGGGGGGACAAAAAAAAATAAAAATAAAAAGGGGAGGGGGGATGGGCGGGCGGGGGGGCAAAAAAAAAATAAAAAAAAAAAGGGGAGGGGGGGGGGCGGGCGGGCGGGGGGATGAAAATAATAAGTGGAGGGGGGGGCGGGCGAGCGGGGGGGCAAAAAAAAATAAAAAATAAAAAGGGGAGGGGGGATGGGCGGGCGGGGGGGCAAAAAAAAAAAAAAAAAAAAAAAGGGAGGGGGGATAGGCGGGCGGGGGGGCAAAAAAAAATAAAAAAAATAAGGGGAGGGGGGATGGGCGGGCGGGGGGGGCAAAAAAAAATAAAAAAAATAAGGGGAGGGGGGACTTTATGATGCTTGTGTTCTGGCCAAAAATAACTTACAAAACACCCAGTCCAGCATGAAACGCTGGTATGATAGAAAGGCCCGTGTTAGAGAATTTTCTCCCGGGGATAAGGTGCTTGTATTTTTGCCCATACCAGGTCAACCCTTGCAAGCCAGATACTTTGGTCCCTATGAAATTGAGACCAAAATTAGTGACCTCAATTACACAATCAAAACTCCTGACCGTAGGAAAAAGACTCAGCTATGTCATATAAACATGCTGAAGCCTTATGTATCTCGGCCAGATCACTCAGAGAAGAGTAATTGTGTTTTAAATACAGTGAAAAGTTGTTCAAATAGCCATCTTTCTCTTATTGATGATGATATTGTAAAGGAGAAATTTGGACAATACAAAATACCTAATTCTTTTGTACTACAGAATTTGGATGTAAAACTGTCTCATCTGTCTTCGACAGAAAGGCCAGTTATCATGAAACTCATTAATGAATTTAATGACATTTTTTCTGATGTACCAAAACAGACTAATGTTATAATGCATGATGTAGATGTTGGCGAGGCTACTCCAGTCAAGCAGCATCCTTACAGGGTTAACCCTGAAAAACTTGCCATACTTAGGTCAGAAATCAAGTATATGCTTGAAAATGACCTCATTGAACCAAGTTCCAGTAGCTGGAGCTCCCCATGTGTCTTGATATCTAAACAGGACAAGACTTATCGTTTTTGTACAGACTACCGTAAGGTAAATGCTGTAAAAAAGACCGATTCGTTTCCTATCCCTAGGATAGACGATCTCGTAGATCGTATTGGTGACGCTAAGTACATCACCAAAATAGACCTACTTTCAGGTTATTGGCAGGTTCCCCTGACTGATAGGGCAAAGGAAATCACCGCCTTTGTCACCCCTGATGGTCTGTACCAATACAAAGTGATGCCATTTGGCATGAAGAATGCTCCTGCCACTTTCCAGAGAATGATAAATGCCCTGCTTGCTGACATGGAGAATTGCCACGCATACATAGACGATGTAGTAATTTTTAGCCAAGATTTTTCTAGCCATTGTAAACAACTGCATTGTCTTTTTACTAAGCTTTTACATGCAAAAATTACTGTAAACCTGAGTAAGAGTGATTTTTGCCAGGCTTCCATCCAATACTTAGGCCATATTGTAGGACAAGGCCAGGTGAAACCTGTAATGGCCAAAGTAGAAGCTATCCAAACTTTCCCTATTCCTGTTGATCGGAAACAACTCCGAAGATTTTTGGGAATGTCTGGATATTATAGAAAATTTTGCGAAAAATTTTCTGTCATTGCCAGTCCTTTAACAAACCTCCTGAGAAAGAACGTCCGATTTACTTGGACGGATGAATGTCAGAAAGCCTTTAACCAAATTAAGCAGATATTATCTAGCTCCCCCATTTTGATGGCTCCTGACTTCGGAAAACCTTTTAGGTTAGCTATTGACGCCAGTGACACAGGTGTTGGGTCAGTCCTTTACCAAGAAGATAATTTCCAAGTAGAGCACCCTATTTGTTTCTTTTCCAAGAAATTTAATAGACATCAAAGAAATTATTCTACTGTGGAAAAAGAATGTCTTGGGTTGATTCTTTCTATACAACACTTTGATTTTTATATCAGTGGGTCCAGATGGCCACTGGTTGTATTTACTGACCACAATCCCCTTACATTTATCCACAAAATGTCTGGCAAGAATCAACGACTTCTCAGGTGGAGTTTATTTTCACAAGAGTACAACCTAGACCTTACACACATAAAAGGCAGCGAAAATGTTATCGCCGATGCCTTATCTAGATTGTAAAAAGTATTTTGATGTATATTTTTTTTATATATATATCATGATAAATACATTCTGTAATGTAAATATCATTTTTGTAATTATTCTAAAAAGATTTCCATTTCGTGGAAATGTAAACTTTTTATTTTTAGGAGGGAGGTGTTACGTATCTAGGCATTGTTACCTAGATACTATTTTTTTTTCTTGACCTGTAGGTTGTCTGCCCTTTGTGTAATAAGTTTTTTTATTTTATTTTTCACGGCGAGTCAAGCCACACAGACAGTGACCGGTCCTTGACCTATGTGTATACCTCTGGTTGAAAGGAGGGTGTTTTTTTTTTTCTTCTGTCTCTTTGAAGAGCGTTCTAGATCTGGGTGTTGATGACTTATTCTGTTCTAGAAATTACTAGATTTGTCTTGAGCTCGACGCGCGGTATATTATATAAAGACCGCCCGTGTAACGTTGACGGACAGACATACGGAGACAGCCGTGAGACAGAATAGCGGAGACATTGCGTGACCCGTGCGTGGTATACCAATTGATCGTGTAAGTTAAGATTTTTCTTTTTTTCAAGGCCTTGCTGGTATTTGTAATTATATTTTCAAACTATTGTATTGTAATATTTTTACATGCCATTTTTGTAAAAGGGTTTTGGTCAACCCTTCCATTTTGTATTGAATAAATGTTTTTTTTTTTTGCTTTATGTGATTCAGTTAAAAGTACTATTCGAGTTATATTTTATTAAACATTAAGTTGATATTTTACCTTCCGATTTCTTGTGTCATTTTTTTTGTTATTCATTGTAAGTCTTTGATTAAATTCAGACTTAAGATAAGTGACACAATTGCTTTTTCTATTGTCACGTTCCCCTAGGCAAGCCAATTTAAAATTAGAATTCAATTCATAATACGTGAGAATGTCCAATGACGAGAATGACCGTGGGAGGACAAACCTTGTGCAACACCGTATTGACACATTCGACAACCACCGCGCCGTCTACCGCTAAGGAAACATCAAGAAGCCCTCGATTTGCTGGAACGTATGAAACAACAAATACTCATCGAGCCGTCCAACAGCCCGGTTGGGTTGGTTAAAACCCGGGTTCGCTGTTCTGCCTCATCGTGGCACCCGGGTGGAAACGGCTATTTGAGGAGATAGCTAGGCAAAATGAATGGCAAAACATAACTCCCGTGGGGATGCCCACGGGTAGACGAGAGTCCACCCCTTGCACGGGCGGGGTTGTAAAAAAGTCCTCACAAAAATTGTCACACATCCATGCGCCGTTCCTCAAAGGACCGTCCCATAAATGGCGAGTCCCCCACGGTTAGCTTGGTACAAATAAGGAAGATGACGGAGGCTCCCAGTGCTCCTAGGCCTTCGGCCATGTGTCGGGCGGGGGGGCAAAAAAAAATAAAAATAAAAAGGGGAGGGGGGATGGGCGGGCGGGGGGGCAAAAAAAAATAAAAAAAATAAGGGGAGGGGGGATGGGAGGGCGGGGGGCAAAAAAAAATAATAATAAAAAGGGGAGGGGGGATGGGCGGGCGGGGGGGGCAAAAAAAAATAAAAAAAATAAGGGGAGGGGGGATGGGCGGACGGGGGGGCAAAAAAAAATAAAAAAAATAAGGGGAGGGGGGGGGGCGGGCGGGGGGGGCAAAAAAAAAAAAAAAAAAAAAAGGGGAGGGGGGCTGGGCGGGCGGGGGGGGGGGCAAAAAAAAATAAAAAAAATAAGGGGAGGGGGGATGGGCGGGCGGGGGGGGCAAAAAAAAATAAAAATAAAAAGGGGAGGGGGGATGGGCGGGCGGGGGGGGGGGGCAAAAAAAAATAAAAAAAATAAGGGGAGGGGGGATGGGCGGGCGGGGGGGGCAAAAAAAAATAAAAAAAATAAGGGGAGGGGGGGATGGGCGGACGGGGGGGCAAAAAAAAATAAAAATAAAAAGGGGAGGGGGGATGGGCGGGCGGGGGGGACAAAAAAAAATAAAAATAAAAAGGGGAGGGGGGATGGGCGGGCGGGGGGGCAAAAAAAAATAAAAAATAAAAAGGGGAGGGGGGATGGGCGGGCGGGGGGACAATAAAAAATAAAAAATAAAAAGGGGAGGGGGGATGGGAGGGCGGGGGGGCAAAAAAAAATAAAAAAAAAAAGGGGAGGGGGGGGGGGCGGGCGGGCGGGGGGATGAAAATAATAAGTGGAGGGGGGGGGGGCGGGTGGGCGGGGGGAAAAAAAAAATAAAAAATAAAAAGGGGAGGGGGGATGGGCGGGCGGGGGGGGCAAAAAAAAATAAAAAAAATAAGGGGAGGGGGGATGGGCGGGCGGGGGGGCAAAAAAAAATAAAAAAAATAAGGGGGGGGCGGGTGGGCGGGGGGACAAAAAGAAATAAAAATAAAAAGGGGAGGGGGGATGGGCGGGCGGGGGGGCAAAAAAAAATAAAAATAAAAAGGGGAGGGGGGATGGGCGGGCGGGGGGGGGCAAAAAAAAATAAAAAAAATAAGGGGAGGGGGGATGGGCGGGCGGGGGGGGGGGCAAAAAAAAATAAAAAAAATAAGGGGAGGGGGGATGGGCGGGCGGGGGGGCAAAAAAAAATAAAAAAAATAAGGGGGGGGCGGGTGGGCGGGGGGACAAAAAAAAATAAAAATAAAAAGGGGAGGGGGGATGGGCGGGCGGGGGGGCAAAAAAAAATAAAAAAAATAAGGGGAGGGGGGATGGGCGGACGGGGGGGGCAAAAAAAATAAAAAAAATAAGGGGAGGGGGGGGCGGGCGGGGGGGGGGGACAAAAAAAAATAAAAATAAAAAGGGGAGGGGGGATGGGCGGGCGGGGGGGCAAAAAAAAATAAATAAAATAAGGGGAGGGGGGGGCGGGCGGGGGGGGGGACAAAAAAAATAAAAATAAAAAGGGGAGGGGGGATGGGCGGGCGGGGGGGCAAAAAAAAATAAAAAATAAAAAGGGGAGGGGGGATGGGCGGGCGGGGGGACAAAAAAAAATAAAAAATAAAAAGGGGAGGGGGGATGGGCGGGCGGGGGGGGGGCAAAAAAAAATAAAAAAAATAAGGGGAGGGGGGATGGGCGGGCGGGGGGGGCAAAAAAAAATAAAAATAAAAAGGGGAGGGGGGATGGGCGGGCGGGGGGGCAAAAAAAAATAAAAAAAATAAGGGGAGGGGGGATGGGCGGACGGGGGGGCAAAAAAAATAAAAAAAATAAGGGGAGGGGGGGGCGGGCGGGGGGGGGGGACAAAAAAAAATAAAAATAAAAAGGGGAGGGGGGATGGGCGGGCGGGGGGGCAAAAAAAAATAAATAAAATAAGGGGAGGGGGGGGCGGGCGGGGGGGGGGGACAAAAAAAAATAAAAATAAAAAGGGGAGGGGGGATGGGCGGGCGGGGGGGCAAAAAAAAATAAAAAATAAAAAGGGGAGGGGGGATGGGCGGGCGGGGGGACAAAAAAAAATAAAAAATAAAAAGGGGAGGGGGGATGGGCGGGCGGGGGGGGGGCAAAAAAATAAAAATAAAAAGGGGAGGGGGGATGGGCGGGCGGGGGGGCAAAAAAAAATAAAAAAAATAAGGGGAGGGGGGATGGGAGGGCGGGGGGGCAAAAAAAAATAAAAAATAAAAAGGGGAGGGGGGATGGGCGGGCGGGGGGGGCAAAAAAAAATAAAAAAAATAAGGGGAGGGGGGATGGGCGGGCGGGGGGGCAAAAAAAAATAAAAAAAATAAGGGGGGGGCGGGTGGGCGGGGGGACAAAAAAAAATAAAAATAAAAAGGGGAGGGGGGATGGGCGGGCGGGGGGGCAAAAAAAAATAAAAATAAAAAGGGGAGGGGGGATGGGCGGGCGGGGGGGGGCAAAAAAAAATAAAAAAAATAAGGGGAGGGGGGATGGGCGGGCGGGGGGGCAAAAAAAAATAAAAATAAAAAGGGGAGGGGGGATGGGCGGGCGGGGGGGGCAAAAAAAAATAAAAAATAAAAAGGGGAGGGGGGATGGGCGGGCGGGGGGGCAAAAAAAAATAAAAAAAATAAGGGGAGGGGGGATGGGCGGACGGGGGGGCAAAAAAAATAAAAAAAATAAGGGGAGGGGGGGGCGGGCGGGGGGGGGGGGACAAAAAAAAATAAAAATAAAAAGGGGAGGGGGGGATGGGCGGGCGGGGGGGCAAAAAAAAATAAAAAATAAAAAGGGGAGGGGGGATGGGAGGGCGGGGGGGGCAAAAAAAATAAAAAAAAAAAAGGGGAGGGGGGGGGGGCGGGCGGGCGGGGGGATGAAAATAATAAGTGGGGGGGGGCGGGCGGGCGGGGGGAAAAAAAAATAAAAAATAAAAAGGGGAGGGGGGATGGGCGGGCGGGGGGGGCAAAAAAAATAAAAAAAATAAGGGGAGGGGGGACTTTATGATGCTTGTGTTCTGGCCAAAAATAACTTACAAAACACCCAGTCCAGCATGAAACGCTGGTATGATAGAAAGGCCCGTGTTAGAGAATTTTCTCCCGGGGATAAGGTGCTTGTATTTTTGCCCATACCAGGTCAACCCTTGCAAGCCAGATACTTTGGTCCCTATGAAATTGAGACCAAAATTAGTGACCTCAATTACACAATCAAAACTCCTGACCGTAGGAAAAAGACTCAGCTATGTCATATAAACATGCTGAAGCCTTATGTATCTCGGCCAGATCACTCAGAGAAGAGTAATTGTGTTTTAAATACAGTGAAAAGTTGTTCAAATAGCCATCTTTCTCTTATTGATGATGATATTGTAAAGGAGAAATTTGGACAATACAAAATACCTAATTCTTTTGTACTACAGAATTTGGATGTAAAACTGTCTCATCTGTCTTCGACAGAAAGGCCAGTTATCATGAAACTCATTAATGAATTTAATGACATTTTTTCTGATGTACCAAAACAGACTAATGTTATAATGCATGATGTAGATGTTGGCGAGGCTACTCCAGTCAAGCAGCATCCTTACAGGGTTAACCCTGAAAAACTTGCCATACTTAGGTCAGAAATCAAGTATATGCTTGAAAATGACCTCATTGAACCAAGTTCCAGTAGCTGGAGCTCCCCATGTGTCTTGATATCTAAACAGGACAAGACTTATCGTTTTTGTACAGACTACCGTAAGGTAAATGCTGTAAAAAAGACCGATTCGTTTCCTATCCCTAGGATAGACGATCTCGTAGATCGTATTGGTGACGCTAAGTACATCACCAAAATAGACCTACTTTCAGGTTATTGGCAGGTTCCCCTGACTGATAGGGCAAAGGAAATCACCGCCTTTGTCACCCCTGATGGTCTGTACCAATACAAAGTGATGCCATTTGGCATGAAGAATGCTCCTGCCACTTTCCAGAGAATGATAAATGCCCTGCTTGCTGACATGGAGAATTGCCACGCATACATAGACGATGTAGTAATTTTTAGCCAAGATTTTTCTAGCCATTGTAAACAACTGCATTGTCTTTTTACTAAGCTTTTACATGCAAAAATTACTGTAAACCTGAGTAAGAGTGATTTTTGCCAGGCTTCCATCCAATACTTAGGCCATATTGTAGGACAAGGCCAGGTGAAACCTGTAATGGCCAAAGTAGAAGCTATCCAAACTTTCCCTATTCCTGTTGATCGGAAACAACTCCGAAGATTTTTGGGAATGTCTGGATATTATAGAAAATTTTGCGAAAAATTTTCTGTCATTGCCAGTCCTTTAACAAACCTCCTGAGAAAGAACGTCCGATTTACTTGGACGGATGAATGTCAGAAAGCCTTTAACCAAATTAAGCAGATATTATCTAGCTCCCCCATTTTGATGGCTCCTGACTTCGGAAAACCTTTTAGGTTAGCTATTGACGCCAGTGACACAGGTGTTGGGTCAGTCCTTTACCAAGAAGATAATTTCCAAGTAGAGCACCCTATTTGTTTCTTTTCCAAGAAATTTAATAGACATCAAAGAAATTATTCTACTGTGGAAAAAGAATGTCTTGGGTTGATTCTTTCTATACAACACTTTGATTTTTATATCAGTGGGTCCAGATGGCCACTGGTTGTATTTACTGACCACAATCCCCTTACATTTATCCACAAAATGTCTGGCAAGAATCAACGACTTCTCAGGTGGAGTTTATTTTTACAAGAGTACAACCTAGACCTTAAACACATAAAAGGCAGCGAAAATGTTATCGCCGATGCCTTATCTAGATTGTAAAAAGTATTTTGATGTATATTTTTTTTATATATATATCATGATAAATACATTCTGTAATGTAAATATCATTTTTGTAATTATTCTAAAAAGATTTCCATTTCGTGGAAATGTAAACTTTTTATTTTTAGGAGGGAGGTGTTACGTATCTAGGCATTGTTACCTAGATACTATTTTTTTTTCTTGACCTGTAGGTTGTCTGCCCTTTGTGTAATAAGTTTTTTTATTTTATTTTTCACGGCGAGTCAAGCCACACAGACAGTGACCGGTCCTTGACCTATGTGTATACCTCTGGTTGAAAGGAGGGTGTTTTTTTTTTCTTCTGTCTCTTTGAAGAGCGTTCTAGATCTGGGTGTTGATGACTTATTCTGTTCTAGAAATTACTAGATTTGTCTTGAGCTCGACGCGCGGTATATTATATAAAGACCGCCCGTGTAACGTTGACGGACAGACATACGGAGACAGCCGTGAGACAGAATAGCGGAGACATTGCGTGACCCGTGCGTGGTATACCAATTGATCGTGTAAGTTAAGATTTTTCTTTTTTTCAAGGCCTTGCTGGTATTTGTAATTATATTTTCAAACTATTGTATTGTAATATTTTTACATGCCATTTTTGTAAAAGGGTTTTGGTCAACCCTTCCATTTTGTATTGAATAAATGTTTTTTTTTTTTGCTTTATGTGATTCAGTTAAAAGTACTATTCGAGTTATATTTTATTAAACATTAAGTTGATATTTTACCTTCCGATTTCTTGTGTCATTTTTTTTGTTATTCATTGTAAGTCTTTGATTAAATTCAGACTTAAGATAAGTGACACAATTGCTTTTTCTATTGTCACGTTCCCCTAGGCAAGCCAATTTAAAATTAGAATTCAATTCATAATACGTGAGAATGTCCAATGACGAGAATGACCGTGGGAGGACAAACCTTGTGCAACACCGTATTGACACATTCGACAACCACCGCGCCGTCTACCGCTAAGGAAACATCAAGAAGCCCTCGATTTGCTGGAACGTATGAAACAACAAATACTCATCGAGCCGTCCAACAGCCCGGTTGGGTTGGTTAAAACCCGGGTTCGCTGTTCTGCCTCATCGTGGCACCCGGGTGGAAACGGCTATTTGAGGAGATAGCTAGGCAAAATGAATGGCAAAACATAACTCCCGTGGGGATGCCCACGGGTAGACGAGAGTCCACCCCTTGCACGGGCGGGGTTGTAAAAAAGTCCTCACAAAAATTGTCACACATCCATGCGCCGTTCCTCAAAGGACCGTCCCATAAATGGCGAGTCCCCCACGGTTAGCTTGGTACAAATAAGGAAGATGACGGAGGCTCCCAGTGCTCCTAGGCCTTCGGCCATGTGTCGGGCGGGGGGGCAAAAAAAAATAAAAATAAAAAGGGGAGGGGGGATGGGCGGGCGGGGGGGCAAAAAAAAATAAAAAAAATAAGGGGAGGGGGGATGGGAGGGCGGGGGGCAAAAAAAAATAATAATAAAAAGGGGAGGGGGGATGGGCGGGCGGGGGGGGCAAAAAAAAATAAAAAAAATAAGGGGAGGGGGGATGGGCGGACGGGGGGGCAAAAAAAAATAAAAAAAATAAGGGGAGGGGGGGGGCGGGCGGGGGGGGCAAAAAAAAATAAAAATAAAAAGGGGAGGGGGGATGGGCGGGCGGGGGGGGGGGCAAAAAAAAATAAAAAAAATAAGGGGAGGGGGGATGGGCGGGCGGGGGGGGCAAAAAAAAATAAAAAAAATAAGGGGAGGGGGGATGGGCGGACGGGGGGGCAAAAAAAAATAAAAATAAAAAGGGGAGGGGGGATGGGCGGGCGGGGGGGACAAAAAAAAATAAAAATAAAAAGGGGAGGGGGGATGGGCGGGCGGGGGGGCAAAAAAAAATAAAAAATAAAAAGGGGAGGGGGGATGGGCGGGCGGGGGGACAATAAAAAATAAAAAATAAAAAGGGGAGGGGGGATGGGAGGGCGGGGGGGCAAAAAAAAATAAAAAAAAAAAGGGGAGGGGGGGGGGGCGGGCGGGCGGGGGGATGAAAATAATAAGTGGAGGGGGGGGGGGCGGGTGGGCGGGGGGAAAAAAAAAATAAAAAATAAAAAGGGGAGGGGGGATGGGCGGGCGGGGGGGGCAAAAAAAAATAAAAAAAATAAGGGGAGGGGGGATGGGCGGGCGGGGGGGCAAAAAAAAATAAAAAAAATAAGGGGGGGGCGGGTGGGCGGGGGGACAAAAAGAAATAAAAATAAAAAGGGGAGGGGGGATGGGCGGGCGGGGGGGCAAAAAAAAATAAAAATAAAAAGGGGAGGGGGGATGGGCGGGCGGGGGGGGGCAAAAAAAAATAAAAAAAATAAGGGGAGGGGGGATGGGCGGGCGGGGGGGGGGGCAAAAAAAAATAAAAAAAATAAGGGGAGGGGGGATGGGCGGGCGGGGGGGCAAAAAAAAATAAAAAAAATAAGGGGGGGGCGGGTGGGCGGGGGGACAAAAAAAAATAAAAATAAAAAGGGGAGGGGGGATGGGCGGGCGGGGGGGCAAAAAAAAATAAAAAAAATAAGGGGAGGGGGGATGGGCGGACGGGGGGGCAAAAAAAATAAAAAAAATAAGGGGAGGGGGGGGCGGGCGGGGGGGGGGGGACAAAAAAAAATAAAAATAAAAAGGGGAGGGGGGATGGGCGGGCGGGGGGGCAAAAAAAAATAAATAAAATAAGGGGAGGGGGGGGCGGGCGGGGGGGGGGACAAAAAAAATAAAAATAAAAAGGGGAGGGGGGGATGGGCGGGCGGGGGGGCAAAAAAAAATAAAAAATAAAAAGGGGAGGGGGGATGGGCGGGCGGGGGGACAAAAAAAAATAAAAAATAAAAAGGGGAGGGGGGATGGGCGGGCGGGGGGGGGGGCAAAAAAAAATAAAAAAAATAAGGGGAGGGGGGATGGGCGGGCGGGGGGGCAAAAAAAAATAAAAATAAAAAGGGGAGGGGGGATGGGCGGGCGGGGGGGGGCAAAAAAAAATAAAAAATAAAAAGGGGAGGGGGGATGGGCGGGCGGGGGGGCAAAAAAAAATAAAAAAAATAAGGGGAGGGGGGATGGGCGGACGGGGGGGCAAAAAAAATAAAAAAAATAAGGGGAGGGGGGGGCGGGCGGGGGGGGGGGACAAAAAAAAATAAAAATAAAAAGGGGAGGGGGGATGGGCGGGCGGGGGGGCAAAAAAAAATAAATAAAATAAGGGGAGGGGGGGGCGGGCGGGGGGGGGGGGACAAAAAAAAATAAAAATAAAAAGGGGAGGGGGGATGGGCGGGCGGGGGGACAAAAAAAAATAAAAAATAAAAAGGGGAGGGGGGATGGGCGGGCGGGGGGGGGGGCAAAAAAAATAAAAATAAAAAGGGGAGGGGGGATGGGCGGGCGGGGGGGCAAAAAAAAATAAAAAAAATAAGGGGAGGGGGGATGGGAGGGCGGGGGGGCAAAAAAAAATAAAAAATAAAAAGGGGAGGGGGGATGGGCGGGCGGGGGGGGCAAAAAAAAATAAAAAAAATAAGGGGAGGGGGGATGGGCGGGCGGGGGGGCAAAAAAAAATAAAAAAAATAAGGGGGGGGCGGGTGGGCGGGGGGACAAAAAAAAATAAAAATAAAAAGGGGAGGGGGGATGGGCGGGCGGGGGGGCAAAAAAAAATAAAAATAAAAAGGGGAGGGGGGATGGGCGGGCGGGGGGGGGCAAAAAAAAATAAAAAAAATAAGGGGAGGGGGGATGGGCGGGCGGGGGGGCAAAAAAAAATAAAAATAAAAAGGGGAGGGGGGATGGGCGGGCGGGGGGGGGCAAAAAAAAATAAAAAATAAAAAGGGGAGGGGGGATGGGCGGGCGGGGGGGCAAAAAAAAATAAAAAAAATAAGGGGAGGGGGGATGGGCGGACGGGGGGGCAAAAAAAATAAAAAAAATAAGGGGAGGGGGGGGCGGGCGGGGGGGGGGGGACAAAAAAAAATAAAAATAAAAAGGGGAGGGGGGATGGGCGGGCGGGGGGGCAAAAAAAAATAAAAAATAAAAAGGGGAGGGGGGATGGGAGGGCGGGGGGGGCAAAAAAAATAAAAAAAAAAAAGGGGAGGGGGGGGGGCGGGCGGGCGGGGGGATGAAAATAATAAGTGGGGGGGGGGCGGGCGGGCGGGGGGAAAAAAAAATAAAAAATAAAAAGGGGAGGGGGGATGGGCGGGCGGGGGGGGCAAAAAAAATAAAAAAAATAAGGGGAGGGGGGACTTTATGATGCTTGTGTTCTGGCCAAAAATAACTTACAAAACACCCAGTCCAGCATGAAACGCTGGTATGATAGAAAGGCCCGTGTTAGAGAATTTTCTCCCGGGGATAAGGTGCTTGTATTTTTGCCCATACCAGGTCAACCCTTGCAAGCCAGATACTTTGGTCCCTATGAAATTGAGACCAAAATTAGTGACCTCAATTACACAATCAAAACTCCTGACCGTAGGAAAAAGACTCAGCTATGTCATATAAACATGCTGAAGCCTTATGTATCTCGGCCAGATCACTCAGAGAAGAGTAATTGTGTTTTAAATACAGTGAAAAGTTGTTCAAATAGCCATCTTTCTCTTATTGATGATGATATTGTAAAGGAGAAATTTGGACAATACAAAATACCTAATTCTTTTGTACTACAGAATTTGGATGTAAAACTGTCTCATCTGTCTTCGACAGAAAGGCCAGTTATCATGAAACTCATTAATGAATTTAATGACATTTTTTCTGATGTACCAAAACAGACTAATGTTATAATGCATGATGTAGATGTTGGCGAGGCTACTCCAGTCAAGCAGCATCCTTACAGGGTTAACCCTGAAAAACTTGCCATACTTAGGTCAGAAATCAAGTATATGCTTGAAAATGACCTCATTGAACCAAGTTCCAGTAGCTGGAGCTCCCCATGTGTCTTGATATCTAAACAGGACAAGACTTATCGTTTTTGTACAGACTACCGTAAGGTAAATGCTGTAAAAAAGACCGATTCGTTTCCTATCCCTAGGATAGACGATCTCGTAGATCGTATTGGTGACGCTAAGTACATCACCAAAATAGACCTACTTTCAGGTTATTGGCAGGTTCCCCTGACTGATAGGGCAAAGGAAATCACCGCCTTTGTCACCCCTGATGGTCTGTACCAATACAAAGTGATGCCATTTGGCATGAAGAATGCTCCTGCCACTTTCCAGAGAATGATAAATGCCCTGCTTGCTGACATGGAGAATTGCCACGCATACATAGACGATGTAGTAATTTTTAGCCAAGATTTTTCTAGCCATTGTAAACAACTGCATTGTCTTTTTACTAAGCTTTTACATGCAAAAATTACTGTAAACCTGAGTAAGAGTGATTTTTGCCAGGCTTCCATCCAATACTTAGGCCATATTGTAGGACAAGGCCAGGTGAAACCTGTAATGGCCAAAGTAGAAGCTATCCAAACTTTCCCTATTCCTGTTGATCGGAAACAACTCCGAAGATTTTTGGGAATGTCTGGATATTATAGAAAATTTTGCGAAAAATTTTCTGTCATTGCCAGTCCTTTAACAAACCTCCTGAGAAAGAACGTCCGATTTACTTGGACGGATGAATGTCAGAAAGCCTTTAACCAAATTAAGCAGATATTATCTAGCTCCCCCATTTTGATGGCTCCTGACTTCGGAAAACCTTTTAGGTTAGCTATTGACGCCAGTGACACAGGTGTTGGGTCAGTCCTTTACCAAGAAGATAATTTCCAAGTAGAGCACCCTATTTGTTTCTTTTCCAAGAAATTTAATAGACATCAAAGAAATTATTCTACTGTGGAAAAAGAATGTCTTGGGTTGATTCTTTCTATACAACACTTTGATTTTTATATCAGTGGGTCCAGATGGCCACTGGTTGTATTTACTGACCACAATCCCCTTACATTTATCCACAAAATGTCTGGCAAGAATCAACGACTTCTCAGGTGGAGTTTATTTTTACAAGAGTACAACCTAGACCTTAAACACATAAAAGGCAGCGAAAATGTTATCGCCGATGCCTTATCTAGATTGTAAAAAGTATTTTGATGTATATTTTTTTTATATATATATCATGATAAATACATTCTGTAATGTAAATATCATTTTTGTAATTATTCTAAAAAGATTTCCATTTCGTGGAAATGTAAACTTTTTATTTTTAGGAGGGAGGTGTTACGTATCTAGGCATTGTTACCTAGATACTATTTTTTTTTCTTGACCTGTAGGTTGTCTGCCCTTTGTGTAATAAGTTTTTTTATTTTATTTTTCACGGCGAGTCAAGCCACACAGACAGTGACCGGTCCTTGACCTATGTGTATACCTCTGGTTGAAAGGAGGGTGTTTTTTTTTTCTTCTGTCTCTTTGAAGAGCGTTCTAGATCTGGGTGTTGATGACTTATTCTGTTCTAGAAATTACTAGATTTGTCTTGAGCTCGACGCGCGGTATATTATATAAAGACCGCCCGTGTAACGTTGACGGACAGACATACGGAGACAGCCGTGAGACAGAATAGCGGAGACATTGCGTGACCCGTGCGTGGTATACCAATTGATCGTGTAAGTTAAGATTTTTCTTTTTTTCAAGGCCTTGCTGGTATTTGTAATTATATTTTCAAACTATTGTATTGTAATATTTTTACATGCCATTTTTGTAAAAGGGTTTTGGTCAACCCTTCCATTTTGTATTGAATAAATGTTTTTTTTTTTTGCTTTATGTGATTCAGTTAAAAGTACTATTCGAGTTATATTTTATTAAACATTAAGTTGATATTTTACCTTCCGATTTCTTGTGTCATTTTTTTTGTTATTCATTGTAAGTCTTTGATTAAATTCAGACTTAAGATAAGTGACACAATTGCTTTTTCTATTGTCACGTTCCCCTAGGCAAGCCAATTTAAAATTAGAATTCAATTCATAATACGTGAGAATGTCCAATGACGAGAATGACCGTGGGAGGACAAACCTTGTGCAACACCGTATTGACACATTCGACAACCACCGCGCCGTCTACCGCTAAGGAAACATCAAGAAGCCCTCGATTTGCTGGAACGTATGAAACAACAAATACTCATCGAGCCGTCCAACAGCCCGGTTGGGTTGGTTAAAACCCGGGTTCGCTGTTCTGCCTCATCGTGGCACCCGGGTGGAAACGGCTATTTGAGGAGATAGCTAGGCAAAATGAATGGCAAAACATAACTCCCGTGGGGATGCCCACGGGTAGACGAGAGTCCACCCCTTGCACGGGCGGGGTTGTAAAAAAGTCCTCACAAAAATTGTCACACATCCATGCGCCGTTCCTCAAAGGACCGTCCCATAAATGGCGAGTCCCCCACGGTTAGCTTGGTACAAATAAGGAAGATGACGGAGGCTCCCAGTGCTCCTAGGCCTTCGGCCATGTGTCGGGCGGGGGGGCAAAAAAAAATAAAAATAAAAAGGGGAGGGGGGATGGGCGGGCGGGGGGGCAAAAAAAAATAAAAAAAATAAGGGGAGGGGGGATGGGAGGGCGGGGGGCAAAAAAAAATAATAATAAAAAGGGGAGGGGGGATGGGCGGGCGGGGGGGGCAAAAAAAAATAAAAAAAATAAGGGGAGGGGGGATGGGCGGACGGGGGGGCAAAAAAAAATAAAAAAAATAAGGGGAGGGGGGGGGCGGGCGGGGGGGGCAAAAAAAAAAAAAAAAAAAAAAGGGGAGGGGGGCTGGGCGGGCGGGGGGGGGGGGCAAAAAAAAATAAAAAAAATAAGGGGAGGGGGGATGGGCGGGCGGGGGGGGGCAAAAAAAAATAAAAATAAAAAGGGGAGGGGGGATGGGCGGGCGGGGGGGGGGGGGGCAAAAAAAAATAAAAAAAATAAGGGGAGGGGGGATGGGCGGGCGGGGGGGGCAAAAAAAAATAAAAAAAATAAGGGGAGGGGGGATGGGCGGACGGGGGGGCAAAAAAAAATAAAAATAAAAAGGGGAGGGGGATGGGCGGGCGGGGGGGACAAAAAAAAATAAAAATAAAAAGGGGAGGGGGGATGGGCGGGCGGGGGGGGCAAAAAAAAATAAAAAATAAAAAGGGGAGGGGGGATGGGCGGGCGGGGGGACAATAAAAAATAAAAAATAAAAAGGGGAGGGGGGATGGGAGGGCGGGGGGGCAAAAAAAA
The DNA here is from genome assembly GCA_030265305.1 of Biomphalaria pfeifferi. Lineage (NCBI taxonomy): Eukaryota > Metazoa > Mollusca > Gastropoda > Planorbidae > Biomphalaria > Biomphalaria pfeifferi. The sequence continues at coordinate 4,251,021 of JASAOG010000029.1, read as the reverse complement.
ATAAAAAAAAAAAGGGGAGGGGGGGGGGGCGGGCGGGCGGGGGGATGAAAATAATAAGTGGAGGGGGGGGGGGCGGGTGGGCGGGGGGAAAAAAAAAATAAAAAATAAAAAGGGGAGGGGGGATGGGCGGGCGGGGGGGGCAAAAAAAAATAAAAAAAATAAGGGGAGGGGGGATGGGCGGGCGGGGGGGCAAAAAAAAATAAAAAAAATAAGGGGGGGGCGGGTGGGCGGGGGGACAAAAAGAAATAAAAATAAAAAGGGGAGGGGGGATGGGCGGGCGGGGGGGCAAAAAAAAATAAAAATAAAAAGGGGAGGGGGGATGGGCGGGCGGGGGGGGGGCAAAAAAAAATAAAAAAAATAAGGGGAGGGGGGATGGGCGGGCGGGGGGGGGCAAAAAAAAATAAAAAAAATAAGGGGAGGGGGGATGGGCGGGCGGGGGGGCAAAAAAAAATAAAAAAAATAAGGGGGGGGCGGGTGGGCGGGGGGACAAAAAAAAATAAAAATAAAAAGGGGAGGGGGGATGGGCGGGCGGGGGGGCAAAAAAAAATAAAAATAAAAAGGGGAGGGGGGATGGGCGGGCGGGGGGGGGGCAAAAAAAAATAAAAAAAATAAGGGGAGGGGGGATGGGCGGGCGGGGGGGCAAAAAAAAATAAAAATAAAAAGGGGAGGGGGGATGGGCGGGCGGGGGGGCAAAAAAAAATAAATAAAATAAGGGGAGGGGGGGGGCGGGCGGGGGGGGGGGACAAAAAAAAATAAAAATAAAAAGGGGAGGGGGGATGGGCGGGCGGGGGGGCAAAAAAAAATAAAAAATAAAAAGGGGAGGGGGGATGGGCGGGCGGGGGGACAAAAAAAAATAAAAAATAAAAAGGGGAGGGGGGATGGGCGGGCGGGGGGGGGGCAAAAAAAAATAAAAATAAAAAGGGGAGGGGGGATGGGCGGGCGGGGGGGCAAAAAAAAATAAAAAAAATAAGGGGAGGGGGGATGGGAGGGCGGGGGGGGCAAAAAAAAATAAAAAATAAAAAGGGGAGGGGGGATGGGCGGGCGGGGGGGGCAAAAAAAAATAAAAATAAAAAGGGGAGGGGGGATGGGCGGGCGGGGGGGGCAAAAAAAAATAAAAAATAAAAAGGGGAGGGGGGCTGGGCGGGCGGGGGGGGGGGGCAAAAAAAAATAAAAAAAATAAGGGGAGGGGGGATGGGCGGGCGGGGGGGGCAAAAAAAAATAAAAATAAAAAGGGGAGGGGGGATGGGCGGGCGGGGGGGGGGGGGCAAAAAAAAATAAAAAAAATAAGGGGAGGGGGGATGGGCGGGCGGGGGGGGCAAAAAAAAATAAAAAAAATAAGGGGAGGGGGGATGGGCGGGCGGGGGGGCAAAAAAAAAAAAAAAATAAAAAGGGGAGGGGGGATGGGCGGGCGGGGGGACAAAAAAAAATAAAAAATAAAAAGGGGAGGGGGGATGGGCGGGCGGGGGGGGGGGCAAAAAAAAATAAAAATAAAAAGGGGAGGGGGGATGGGCGGGCGGGGGGGCAAAAAAAAATAAAAAAAATAAGGGGAGGGGGGATGGGAGGGCGGGGGGGCAAAAAAAAATAAAAAAAATAAGGGGGGGGCGGGTGGGCGGGGGGACAAAAAGAAATAAAAATAAAAAGGGGAGGGGGGATGGGCGGGCGGGGGGGACAAAAAAAAATAAAAATAAAAAGGGGAGGGGGGATGGGCGGGCGGGGGGGCAAAAAAAAATAAAAAAAATAAGGGGGGGGGCGGGTGGGCGGGGGGACAAAAAGAAATAAAAATAAAAAGGGGAGGGGGGATGGGCGGGCGGGGGGGCAAAAAAAAATAAAAAATAAAAAGGGGAGGGGGGATGGGAGGGCGGGGGGGCAAAAAAAATAAAAAAAAATAAGGGGAGGGGGGATGGGCGGGCGGGGGGGCAAAAAAAAATAAAAAAAATAAGGGGGGGGCGGGTGGGCGGGGGGACAAAAAAAAATAAAAATAAAAAGGGGAGGGGGGATGGGCGGGCGGGGGGGCAAAAAAAAATAAAAATAAAAAGGGGAGGGGGGATGGGCGGGCGGGGGGGGGCAAAAAAAAATAAAAAAAATAAGGGGAGGGGGGATGGGCGGGCGGGGGGGGGCAAAAAAAAATAAAAAAAATAAGGGGAGGGGGGATGGGCGGGCGGGGGGGCAAAAAAAAATAAAAAAAATAAGGGGGGGGGCGGGTGGGCGGGGGGACAAAAAAAAATAAAAAAAATAAGGGGAGGGGGGATGGGCGGGCGGGGGGGCAAAAAAAATAAAAAAAATAAGGGGAGGGGGGGGCGGGCGGGGGGGGGGGACAAAAAAAAATAAAAATAAAAAGGGGAGGGGGGATGGGCGGGCGGGGGGGCAAAAAAAAATAAATAAAATAAGGGGAGGGGGGGGCGGGCGGGGGGGGGGGGACAAAAAAAAATAAAAATAAAAAGGGGAGGGGGGATGGGCGGGCGGGGGGGCAAAAAAAAATAAAAAATAAAAAGGGGAGGGGGGATGGGCGGGCGGGGGGACAAAAAAAAATAAAAAATAAAAAGGGGAGGGGGGATGGGCGGGCGGGGGGGGGCAAAAAAAAATAAAAATAAAAAGGGGAGGGGGGATGGGCGGGCGGGGGGGCAAAAAAAAATAAAAAAAATAAGGGGAGGGGGGATGGGAGGGCGGGGGGGCAAAAAAAAATAAAAAATAAAAAGGGGAGGGGGGATGGGCGGGCGGGGGGGGCAAAAAAAAATAAAAAAAATAAGGGGAGGGGGGATGGGCGGGCGGGGGGGCAAAAAAAAATAAAAAAAATAAGGGGGGGGCGGGTGGGCGGGGGGACAAAAAAAAATAAAAATAAAAAGGGGAGGGGGGATGGGCGGGCGGGGGGGCAAAAAAAAATAAAAATAAAAAGGGGAGGGGGGATGGGCGGGCGGGGGGGGGCAAAAAAAAATAAAAAAAATAAGGGGAGGGGGGATGGGCGGGCGGGGGGGCAAAAAAAAATAAAAATAAAAAGGGGAGGGGGGATGGGCGGGCGGGGGGGGCAAAAAAAAATAAAAAATAAAAAGGGGAGGGGGGATGGGCGGGCGGGGGGGCAAAAAAAAATAAAAAAAATAAGGGGAGGGGGGATGGGCGGACGGGGGGGCAAAAAAAATAAAAAAAATAAGGGGAGGGGGGGGGCGGGCGGGGGGGGGGGGACAAAAAAAAATAAAAATAAAAAGGGGAGGGGGGATGGGCGGGCGGGGGGGCAAAAAAAAATAAAAAATAAAAAGGGGAGGGGGGATGGGAGGGCGGGGGGGGGCAAAAAAAATAAAAAAAAAAAAGGGGAGGGGGGGGGGGGGCGGGCGGGCGGGGGGATGAAAATAATAAGTGGGGGGGGCGGGCGGGCGGGGGGAAAAAAAAAATAAAAAATAAAAAGGGGAGGGGGGATGGGCGGGCGGGGGGAGCAAAAAAAATAAAAAAAATAAGGGGAGGGGGGACTTTATGATGCTTGTGTTCTGGCCAAAAATAACTTACAAAACACCCAGTCCAGCATGAAACGCTGGTATGATAGAAAGGCCCGTGTTAGAGAATTTTCTCCCGGGGATAAGGTGCTTGTATTTTTGCCCATACCAGGTCAACCCTTGCAAGCCAGATACTTTGGTCCCTATGAAATTGAGACCAAAATTAGTGACCTCAATTACACAATCAAAACTCCTGACCGTAGGAAAAAGACTCAGCTATGTCATATAAACATGCTGAAGCCTTATGTATCTCGGCCAGATCACTCAGAGAAGAGTAATTGTGTTTTAAATACAGTGAAAAGTTGTTCAAATAGCCATCTTTCTCTTATTGATGATGATATTGTAAAGGAGAAATTTGGACAATACAAAATACCTAATTCTTTTGTACTACAGAATTTGGATGTAAAACTGTCTCATCTGTCTTCGACAGAAAGGCCAGTTATCATGAAACTCATTAATGAATTTAATGACATTTTTTCTGATGTACCAAAACAGACTAATGTTATAATGCATGATGTAGATGTTGGCGAGGCTACTCCAGTCAAGCAGCATCCTTACAGGGTTAACCCTGAAAAACTTGCCATACTTAGGTCAGAAATCAAGTATATGCTTGAAAATGACCTCATTGAACCAAGTTCCAGTAGCTGGAGCTCCCCATGTGTCTTGATATCTAAACAGGACAAGACTTATCGTTTTTGTACAGACTACCGTAAGGTAAATGCTGTAAAAAAGACCGATTCGTTTCCTATCCCTAGGATAGACGATCTCGTAGATCGTATTGGTGACGCTAAGTACATCACCAAAATAGACCTACTTTCAGGTTATTGGCAGGTTCCCCTGACTGATAGGGCAAAGGAAATCACCGCCTTTGTCACCCCTGATGGTCTGTACCAATACAAAGTGATGCCATTTGGCATGAAGAATGCTCCTGCCACTTTCCAGAGAATGATAAATGCCCTGCTTGCTGACATGGAGAATTGCCACGCATACATAGACGATGTAGTAATTTTTAGCCAAGATTTTTCTAGCCATTGTAAACAACTGCATTGTCTTTTTACTAAGCTTTTACATGCAAAAATTACTGTAAACCTGAGTAAGAGTGATTTTTGCCAGGCTTCCATCCAATACTTAGGCCATATTGTAGGACAAGGCCAGGTGAAACCTGTAATGGCCAAAGTAGAAGCTATCCAAACTTTCCCTATTCCTGTTGATCGGAAACAACTCCGAAGATTTTTGGGAATGTCTGGATATTATAGAAAATTTTGCGAAAAATTTTCTGTCATTGCCAGTCCTTTAACAAACCTCCTGAGAAAGAACGTCCGATTTACTTGGACGGATGAATGTCAGAAAGCCTTTAACCAAATTAAGCAGATATTATCTAGCTCCCCCATTTTGATGGCTCCTGACTTCGGAAAACCTTTTAGGTTAGCTATTGACGCCAGTGACACAGGTGTTGGGTCAGTCCTTTACCAAGAAGATAATTTCCAAGTAGAGCACCCTATTTGTTTCTTTTCCAAGAAATTTAATAGACATCAAAGAAATTATTCTACTGTGGAAAAAGAATGTCTTGGGTTGATTCTTTCTATACAACACTTTGATTTTTATATCAGTGGGTCCAGATGGCCACTGGTTGTATTTACTGACCACAATCCCCTTACATTTATCCACAAAATGTCTGGCAAGAATCAACGACTTCTCAGGTGGAGTTTATTTTTACAAGAGTACAACCTAGACCTTAAACACATAAAAGGCAGCGAAAATGTTATCGCCGATGCCTTATCTAGATTGTAAAAAGTATTTTGATGTATATTTTTTTTATATATATATCATGATAAATACATTCTGTAATGTAAATATCATTTTTGTAATTATTCTAAAAAGATTTCCATTTCGTGGAAATGTAAACTTTTTATTTTTAGGAGGGAGGTGTTACGTATCTAGGCATTGTTACCTAGATACTATTTTTTTTTCTTGACCTGTAGGTTGTCTGCCCTTTGTGTAATAAGTTTTTTTATTTTATTTTTCACGGCGAGTCAAGCCACACAGACAGTGACCGGTCCTTGACCTATGTGTATACCTCTGGTTGAAAGGAGGGTGTTTTTTTTTTCTTCTGTCTCTTTGAAGAGCGTTCTAGATCTGGGTGTTGATGACTTATTCTGTTCTAGAAATTACTAGATTTGTCTTGAGCTCGACGCGCGGTATATTATATAAAGACCGCCCGTGTAACGTTGACGGACAGACATACGGAGACAGCCGTGAGACAGAATAGCGGAGACATTGCGTGACCCGTGCGTGGTATACCAATTGATCGTGTAAGTTAAGATTTTTCTTTTTTTCAAGGCCTTGCTGGTATTTGTAATTATATTTTCAAACTATTGTATTGTAATATTTTTACATGCCATTTTTGTAAAAGGGTTTTGGTCAACCCTTCCATTTTGTATTGAATAAATGTTTTTTTTTTTTGCTTTATGTGATTCAGTTAAAAGTACTATTCGAGTTATATTTTATTAAACATTAAGTTGATATTTTACCTTCCGATTTCTTGTGTCATTTTTTTTGTTATTCATTGTAAGTCTTTGATTAAATTCAGACTTAAGATAAGTGACACAATTGCTTTTTCTATTGTCACGTTCCCCTAGGCAAGCCAATTTAAAATTAGAATTCAATTCATAATACGTGAGAATGTCCAATGACGAGAATGACCGTGGGAGGACAAACCTTGTGCAACACCGTATTGACACATTCGACAACCACCGCGCCGTCTACCGCTAAGGAAACATCAAGAAGCCCTCGATTTGCTGGAACGTATGAAACAACAAATACTCATCGAGCCGTCCAACAGCCCGGTTGGGTTGGTTAAAACCCGGGTTCGCTGTTCTGCCTCATCGTGGCACCCGGGTGGAAACGGCTATTTGAGGAGATAGCTAGGCAAAATGAATGGCAAAACATAACTCCCGTGGGGATGCCCACGGGTAGACGAGAGTCCACCCCTTGCACGGGCGGGGTTGTAAAAAAGTCCTCACAAAAATTGTCACACATCCATGCGCCGTTCCTCAAAGGACCGTCCCATAAATGGCGAGTCCCCCACGGTTAGCTTGGTACAAATAAGGAAGATGACGGAGGCTCCCAGTGCTCCTAGGCCTTCGGCCATGTGTCGGGCGGGGGGGCAAAAAAAAATAAAAATAAAAAGGGGAGGGGGGATGGGCGGGCGGGGGGACAAAAAAAAATAAAAAATAAAAAGGGGAGGGGGGATGGGCGGGCGGGGGGGGGGGCAAAAAAAAATAAAAATAAAAAGGGGAGGGGGGATGGGCGGGCGGGGGGGCAAAAAAAAATAAAAAAAATAAGGGGAGGGGGGATGGGAGGGCGGGGGGGCAAAAAAAAATAAAAAAAATAAGGGGGGGGCGGGTGGGCGGGGGGACAAAAAGAAATAAAAATAAAAAGGGGAGGGGGGATGGGCGGGCGGGGGGGACAAAAAAAAATAAAAATAAAAAGGGGAGGGGGGATGGGCGGGCGGGGGGGCAAAAAAAAATAAAAAAAATAAGGGGGGGGCGGGTGGGCGGGGGGACAAAAAGAAATAAAAATAAAAAGGGGAGGGGGGATGGGCGGGCGGGGGGGCAAAAAAAAATAAAAAATAAAAAGGGGAGGGGGGATGGGAGGGCGGGGGGGCAAAAAAAATAAAAAAAAATAAGGGGAGGGGGGATGGGCGGGCGGGGGGGCAAAAAAAAATAAAAAAAATAAGGGGGGGGGCGGGTGGGCGGGGGGACAAAAAAAAATAAAAATAAAAAGGGGAGGGGGGATGGGCGGGCGGGGGGGCAAAAAAAAATAAAAATAAAAAGGGGAGGGGGGATGGGCGGGCGGGGGGGGGGCAAAAAAAAATAAAAAAAATAAGGGGAGGGGGGATGGGCGGGCGGGGGGGGGCAAAAAAAAATAAAAAAAATAAGGGGAGGGGGGATGGGCGGGCGGGGGGGCAAAAAAAAATAAAAAAAATAAGGGGGGGGCGGGTGGGCGGGGGGACAAAAAAAAATAAAAAAAATAAGGGGAGGGGGGATGGGCGGGCGGGGGGGGCAAAAAAAATAAAAAAAATAAGGGGAGGGGGGGGGCGGGCGGGGGGGGGGGGACAAAAAAAAATAAAAATAAAAAGGGGAGGGGGGATGGGCGGGCGGGGGGGCAAAAAAAAATAAATAAAATAAGGGGAGGGGGGGGCGGGCGGGGGGGGGGGGGGACAAAAAAAAATAAAAATAAAAAGGGGAGGGGGGATGGGCGGGCGGGGGGGCAAAAAAAAATAAAAAATAAAAAGGGGAGGGGGGATGGGCGGGCGGGGGGACAAAAAAAAATAAAAAATAAAAAGGGGAGGGGGGATGGGCGGGCGGGGGGGGGCAAAAAAAAATAAAAATAAAAAGGGGAGGGGGGATGGGCGGGCGGGGGGGCAAAAAAAAATAAAAAAAATAAGGGGAGGGGGGATGGGAGGGCGGGGGGGCAAAAAAAAATAAAAAATAAAAAGGGGAGGGGGGATGGGCGGGCGGGGGGGGCAAAAAAAAATAAAAAAAATAAGGGGAGGGGGGATGGGCGGGCGGGGGGGCAAAAAAAAATAAAAAAAATAAGGGGGGGGCGGGTGGGCGGGGGGACAAAAAAAAATAAAAATAAAAAGGGGAGGGGGGATGGGCGGGCGGGGGGGCAAAAAAAAATAAAAATAAAAAGGGGAGGGGGGATGGGCGGGCGGGGGGGGGCAAAAAAAAATAAAAAAAATAAGGGGAGGGGGGGATGGGCGGGCGGGGGGGCAAAAAAAAATAAAAATAAAAAGGGGAGGGGGGATGGGCGGGCGGGGGGGGGCAAAAAAAAATAAAAAATAAAAAGGGGAGGGGGGATGGGCGGGCGGGGGGGGCAAAAAAAAATAAAAAAAATAAGGGGAGGGGGGATGGGCGGACGGGGGGGCAAAAAAAATAAAAAAAATAAGGGGAGGGGGGGGGACAAAAAAAAATAAAAATAAAAAGGGGAGGGGGGATGGGCGGGCGGGGGGGCAAAAAAAAATAAAAAATAAAAAGGGGAGGGGGGATGGGAGGGCGGGGGGGGCAAAAAAAATAAAAAAAAAAAAAGGGGAGGGGGGGGGGGGCGGGCGGGCGGGGGGATGAAAATAATAAGTGGGGGGGGCGGGCGGGCGGGGGGAAAAAAAAAATAAAAAATAAAAAGGGGAGGGGGGATGGGCGGGCGGGGGGAGCAAAAAAAATAAAAAAAATAAGGGGAGGGGGGACTTTATGATGCTTGTGTTCTGGCCAAAAATAACTTACAAAACACCCAGTCCAGCATGAAACGCTGGTATGATAGAAAGGCCCGTGTTAGAGAATTTTCTCCCGGGGATAAGGTGCTTGTATTTTTGCCCATACCAGGTCAACCCTTGCAAGCCAGATACTTTGGTCCCTATGAAATTGAGACCAAAATTAGTGACCTCAATTACACAATCAAAACTCCTGACCGTAGGAAAAAGACTCAGCTATGTCATATAAACATGCTGAAGCCTTATGTATCTCGGCCAGATCACTCAGAGAAGAGTAATTGTGTTTTAAATACAGTGAAAAGTTGTTCAAATAGCCATCTTTCTCTTATTGATGATGATATTGTAAAGGAGAAATTTGGACAATACAAAATACCTAATTCTTTTGTACTACAGAATTTGGATGTAAAACTGTCTCATCTGTCTTCGACAGAAAGGCCAGTTATCATGAAACTCATTAATGAATTTAATGACATTTTTTCTGATGTACCAAAACAGACTAATGTTATAATGCATGATGTAGATGTTGGCGAGGCTACTCCAGTCAAGCAGCATCCTTACAGGGTTAACCCTGAAAAACTTGCCATACTTAGGTCAGAAATCAAGTATATGCTTGAAAATGACCTCATTGAACCAAGTTCCAGTAGCTGGAGCTCCCCATGTGTCTTGATATCTAAACAGGACAAGACTTATCGTTTTTGTACAGACTACCGTAAGGTAAATGCTGTAAAAAAGACCGATTCGTTTCCTATCCCTAGGATAGACGATCTCGTAGATCGTATTGGTGACGCTAAGTACATCACCAAAATAGACCTACTTTCAGGTTATTGGCAGGTTCCCCTGACTGATAGGGCAAAGGAAATCACCGCCTTTGTCACCCCTGATGGTCTGTACCAATACAAAGTGATGCCATTTGGCATGAAGAATGCTCCTGCCACTTTCCAGAGAATGATAAATGCCCTGCTTGCTGACATGGAGAATTGCCACGCATACATAGACGATGTAGTAATTTTTAGCCAAGATTTTTCTAGCCATTGTAAACAACTGCATTGTCTTTTTACTAAGCTTTTACATGCAAAAATTACTGTAAACCTGAGTAAGAGTGATTTTTGCCAGGCTTCCATCCAATACTTAGGCCATATTGTAGGACAAGGCCAGGTGAAACCTGTAATGGCCAAAGTAGAAGCTATCCAAACTTTCCCTATTCCTGTTGATCGGAAACAACTCCGAAGATTTTTGGGAATGTCTGGATATTATAGAAAATTTTGCGAAAAATTTTCTGTCATTGCCAGTCCTTTAACAAACCTCCTGAGAAAGAACGTCCGATTTACTTGGACGGATGAATGTCAGAAAGCCTTTAACCAAATTAAGCAGATATTATCTAGCTCCCCCATTTTGATGGCTCCTGACTTCGGAAAACCTTTTAGGTTAGCTATTGACGCCAGTGACACAGGTGTTGGGTCAGTCCTTTACCAAGAAGATAATTTCCAAGTAGAGCACCCTATTTGTTTCTTTTCCAAGAAATTTAATAGACATCAAAGAAATTATTCTACTGTGGAAAAAGAATGTCTTGGGTTGATTCTTTCTATACAACACTTTGATTTTTATATCAGTGGGTCCAGATGGCCACTGGTTGTATTTACTGACCACAATCCCCTTACATTTATCCACAAAATGTCTGGCAAGAATCAACGACTTCTCAGGTGGAGTTTATTTTCACAAGAGTACAACCTAGACCTTACACACATAAAAGGCAGCGAAAATGTTATCGCCGATGCCTTATCTAATTGTAAAAAGTATTTTGATGTATATTTTTTTTATATATATATCATGATAAATACATTCTGTAATGTAAATATCATTTTTGTAATTATTCTAAAAAGATTTCCATTTCGTGGAAATGTAAACTTTTTATTTTTAGGAGGGAGGTGTTACGTATCTAGGCATTGTTACCTAGATACTATTTTTTTTTCTTGACCTGTAGGTTGTCTGCCCTTTGTGTAATAAGTTTTTTTATTTTATTTTTCACGGCGAGTCAAGCCACACAGACAGTGACCGGTCCTTGACCTATGTGTATACCTCTGGTTGAAAGGAGGGTGTTTTTTTTTTTCTTCTGTCTCTTTGAAGAGCGTTCTAGATCTGGGTGTTGATGACTTATTCTGTTCTAGAAATTACTAGATTTGTCTTGAGCTCGACGCGCGGTATATTATATAAAGACCGCCCGTGTAACGTTGACGGACAGACATACGGAGACAGCCGTGAGACAGAATAGCGGAGACATTGCGTGACCCGTGCGTGGTATACCAATTGATCGTGTAAGTTAAGATTTTTCTTTTTTTCAAGGCCTTGCTGGTATTTGTAATTATATTTTCAAACTATTGTATTGTAATATTTTTACATGCCATTTTTGTAAAAGGGTTTTGGTCAACCCTTCCATTTTGTATTGAATAAATGTTTTTTTTTTTTTGCTTTATGTGATTCAGTTAAAAGTACTATTCGAGTTATATTTTATTAAACATTAAGTTGATATTTTACCTTCCGATTTCTTGTGTCATTTTTTTTGTTATTCATTGTAAGTCTTTGATTAAATTCAGACTTAAGATAAGTGACACAATTGCTTTTTCTATTGTCACGTTCCCCTAGGCAAGCCAATTTAAAATTAGAATTCAATTCATAATACGTGAGAATGTCCAATGACGAGAATGACCGTGGGAGGACAAACCTTGTGCAACACCGTATTGACACATTCGACAACCACCGCGCCGTCTACCGCTAAGGAAACATCAAGAAGCCCTCGATTTGCTGGAACGTATGAAACAACAAATACTCATCGAGCCGTCCAACAGCCCGGTTGGGTTGGTTAAAACCCGGGTTCGCTGTTCTGCCTCATCGTGGCACCCGGGTGGAAACGGCTATTTGAGGAGATAGCTAGGCAAAATGAATGGCAAAACATAACTCCCGTGGGGATGCCCACGGGTAGACGAGAGTCCACCCCTTGCACGGGCGGGGTTGTAAAAAAGTCCTCACAAAAATTGTCACACATCCATGCGCCGTTCCTCAAAGGACCGTCCCATAAATGGCGAGTCCCCCACGGTTAGCTTGGTACAAATAAGGAAGATGACGGAGGCTCCCAGTGCTCCTAGGCCTTCGGCCATGTGTCGGGCGGGGGGGCAAAAAAAAATAAAAAATAAAAAGGGGAGGGGGGGGCGGGCGGGCGGGGGGGCAAAAAAAAATAAAAAATAAAAAGCGGAGGGGGGGGCGGGCGGGCGGGGGGGCAAAAAAAAATAAAAAATAAAAAGGGGAGGGGGGATGGGCGGGCGGGGGGGCAAAAAAAAATAAAAAAAATAAGGGGAGGGGGGATGGGCGGGCGGGGGGGCAAAAAAAAATAAAAAATAAAAAAAATAAGGGGAGGGGGGGGCGGGCGGGCGGGGGGGGGCAAAAAAAAATAAAAATAAAAAGGGGAGGGGGGATGGGCGGGCGGGGGGGCAAAAAAAAAAAAAAAATAAGGGGAGGGGGGATGGGCGGGCGGGGGGGGCAAAAAAAAAAAAAAAAAAAAGGGGAGGGGGGATGGGCGGGCGGGGGGGGCAAAAAAAAATAAAAAAAATAAGGGGAGGGGGGGGGCGGGCGGGCGGGGGGACAAAAAAAAAATAAAAAAAATAAGGGGAGGGGGGATGGGCGGGCGGGGGGACAAAAAAAAAATAAAAAAAATAAGGGGAGGGGGGATGGGCGGGCGGGGGGGGCAAAAAAAAATAAAAAAAATAAGGGGAGGGGGGGCGGGCGGGCGGGGGGACAAAAAAAAATAAAAATAAAAAGGGGAGGGGGGATGGGCGGGCGGGGGGGCAAAAAAAAAAAAATATAAAAAGGGGAGGGGGGATGGGCGGGCGGGGGGGCAAAAAAAAATAAAAAATAAAAAGGGGAGGGGGGATGGGCGGGCGGGGGGGCAAAAAAAAATAAAAAATAAAAAAAATAAGGGGAGGGGGGGGCGGGCGGGCGGGGGGACAAAAAAAAAATAAAAATAAAAAGGGGAGGGGGGGGCGGGGGGACAAAAAAAAAATAATAAGGGGAGGGGGGGGGCGGGCGGGGGGGCAAAAAAAAATAAAAATAAAAAGGGGAGGGGGGATGGGCGGGCGGGGGGGCAAAAAAAAATAAAAAAAATAAGGGGAGGGGGGATGGGAGGGCGGGGGGGCAAAAAAAAAATAAAAAAAATAAGGGGAGGGGGGGGCGGGGGGACAAAAAAAAAATAATAAGGGGAGGGGGGGGGGCGGGCGGGGGGGCAAAAAAAAATAAAAAAAAAGGGGAGGGGGGATGGGCGGGCGGGGGGGCAAAAAAAATAAAAAAAATAAGGGGAGGGGGGGGCGGGCGGGCGGGGGGACAAAAAAAAAATAAAAAAAATAAGGGGAGGGGGGATGGGCGGGCGGGGGGGGCAAAAAAAAATAAAAATAAAAAGGGGAGGGGGGATGGGAGGGCGGGGGGGGCAAAAAAAAATAAAAAAAATAAGGGGAGGGGGGGGGCGGGCGGGCGGGGGGATGAAAATAATAAGTGGAGGGGGGGGCGGGCGGGCGGGGGGACAAAAAAAATAAAAAGGGGAGGGGGGATGGGCGGGCGGGGGGGGCAAAAAAAAATAAATAATAAAAAGGGGAGGGGGGATGGGCGGGCGGGGGGGCAAAAAAAAATAAAAAAAATAAGGGGAGGGGGGGGGCGGGCGGGCGGGGGGACAAAAAAAAATAAAAAAAATAAGGGGAGGGGGGATGGGCGGGCGGGGGGGCAAAAAAAAATAAATAATAAAAAGGGGAGGGGGGATGGGCGGGCGGGGGGGCAAAAAAAAATAAAAAAAATAAGGGGAGGGGGGGGGCGGGCGGGCGGGGGGACAAAAAAAAAATAAAAAAAATAAGGGGAGGGGGGATGGGCGGGCGGGGGGGCAAAAAAAAATAAATAAAAAAAAGGGGAGGGGGGATGGGCGGGCGGGGGGGCAAAAAAAAATAAAAAAAATAAGGGGAGGGGGGGGCGGGCGGGCGGGGGGACAAAAAAAAAATAAAAAAAATAAGGGGAGGGGGGATGGGCGGGCGGGGGGGGCAAAAAAAAATAAAAATAAAAAGGGGAGGGGGGATGGGAGGGCGGGGGGGGCAAAAAAAAATAAAAAAAATAAGGGGAGGGGGGGGGGCGGGCGGGCGGGGGGATGAAAATAATAAGTGGAGGGGGGGGCGGGCGGGCGGGGGGACAAAAAAAATAAAAAGGGGAGGGGGGATGGGCGGGCGGGGGGGCAAAAAAAAATAAAAAATAAAAAGGGGAGGGGGGATGGGCGGGCGGGGGGGCAAAAAAAAATAAAAATAAAAAGGGGAGGGGGGATGGGCGGGCGGGGGGACAAAAAAAAAATAAAAAAAATAAGGGGAGGGGGGATGGGCGGGCGGGGGGGGCAAAAAAAAATAAAAAAAATAAGGGGAGGGGGGGGCGGGCGGGCGGGGGGCACAAAAAAAAATAAAAAAAAAAAGGGGAGGGGGGGGGCGGGCGGGCGGGGGGATGAAAATAATAAGTGGAGGGGGGGGCGGGCGAGCGGGGGGGCAAAAAAAAATAAAAAATAAAAAGGGGAGGGGGGATGGGCGGGCGGGGGGGCAAAAAAAAATAAAAAAAAAAAAAGGGAGGGGGGATAGGCGGGCGGGGGGGCAAAAAAAAATAAAAAAAATAAGGGGAGGGGGGATGGGCGGGCGGGGGGGCAAAAAAAAATAAAAAAAATAAGGGGAGGGGGGACTTTATGATGCTTGTGTTCTGGCCAAAAATAACTTACAAAACACCCAGTCCAGCATGAAACGCTGGTATGATAGAAAGGCCCGTGTTAGAGAATTTTCTCCCGGGGATAAGGTGCTTGTATTTTTGCCCATACCAGGTCAACCCTTGCAAGCCAGATACTTTGGTCCCTATGAAATTGAGACCAAAATTAGTGACCTCAATTACACAATCAAAACTCCTGACCGTAGGAAAAAGACTCAGCTATGTCATATAAACATGCTGAAGCCTTATGTATCTCGGCCAGATCACTCAGAGAAGAGTAATTGTGTTTTAAATACAGTGAAAAGTTGTTCAAATAGCCATCTTTCTCTTATTGATGATGATATTGTAAAGGAGAAATTTGGACAATACAAAATACCTAATTCTTTTGTACTACAGAATTTGGATGTAAAACTGTCTCATCTGTCTTCGACAGAAAGGCCAGTTATCATGAAACTCATTAATGAATTTAATGACATTTTTTCTGATGTACCAAAACAGACTAATGTTATAATGCATGATGTAGATGTTGGCGAGGCTACTCCAGTCAAGCAGCATCCTTACAGGGTTAACCCTGAAAAACTTGCCATACTTAGGTCAGAAATCAAGTATATGCTTGAAAATGACCTCATTGAACCAAGTTCCAGTAGCTGGAGCTCCCCATGTGTCTTGATATCTAAACAGGACAAGACTTATCGTTTTTGTACAGACTACCGTAAGGTAAATGCTGTAAAAAAGACCGATTCGTTTCCTATCCCTAGGATAGACGATCTCGTAGATCGTATTGGTGACGCTAAGTACATCACCAAAATAGACCTACTTTCAGGTTATTGGCAGGTTCCCCTGACTGATAGGGCAAAGGAAATCACCGCCTTTGTCACCCCTGATGGTCTGTACCAATACAAAGTGATGCCATTTGGCATGAAGAATGCTCCTGCCACTTTCCAGAGAATGATAAATGCCCTGCTTGCTGACATGGAGAATTGCCACGCATACATAGACGATGTAGTAATTTTTAGCCAAGATTTTTCTAGCCATTGTAAACAACTGCATTGTCTTTTTACTAAGCTTTTACATGCAAAAATTACTGTAAACCTGAGTAAGAGTGATTTTTGCCAGGCTTCCATCCAATACTTAGGCCATATTGTAGGACAAGGCCAGGTGAAACCTGTAATGGCCAAAGTAGAAGCTATCCAAACTTTCCCTATTCCTGTTGATCGGAAACAACTCCGAAGATTTTTGGGAATGTCTGGATATTATAGAAAATTTTGCGAAAAATTTTCTGTCATTGCCAGTCCTTTAACAAACCTCCTGAGAAAGAACGTCCGATTTACTTGGACGGATGAATGTCAGAAAGCCTTTAACCAAATTAAGCAGATATTATCTAGCTCCCCCATTTTGATGGCTCCTGACTTCGGAAAACCTTTTAGGTTAGCTATTGACGCCAGTGACACAGGTGTTGGGTCAGTCCTTTACCAAGAAGATAATTTCCAAGTAGAGCACCCTATTTGTTTCTTTTCCAAGAAATTTAATAGACATCAAAGAAATTATTCTACTGTGGAAAAAGAATGTCTTGGGTTGATTCTTTCTATACAACACTTTGATTTTTATATCAGTGGGTCCAGATGGCCACTGGTTGTATTTACTGACCACAATCCCCTTACATTTATCCACAAAATGTCTGGCAAGAATCAACGACTTCTCAGGTGGAGTTTATTTTTACAAGAGTACAACCTAGACCTTAAACACATAAAAGGCAGCGAAAATGTTATCGCCGATGCCTTATCTAGATTGTAAAAAGTATTTTGATGTATATTTTTTTTATATATATATCATGATAAATACATTCTGTAATGTAAATATCATTTTTGTAATTATTCTAAAAAGATTTCCATTTCGTGGAAATGTAAACTTTTTATTTTTAGGAGGGAGGTGTTACGTATCTAGGCATTGTTACCTAGATACTATTTTTTTTTCTTGACCTGTAGGTTGTCTGCCCTTTGTGTAATAAGTTTTTTTATTTTATTTTTCACGGCGAGTCAAGCCACACAGACAGTGACCGGTCCTTGACCTATGTGTATACCTCTGGTTGAAAGGAGGGTGTTTTTTTTTTCTTCTGTCTCTTTGAAGAGCGTTCTAGATCTGGGTGTTGATGACTTATTCTGTTCTAGAAATTACTAGATTTGTCTTGAGCTCGACGCGCGGTATATTATATAAAGACCGCCCGTGTAACGTTGACGGACAGACATACGGAGACAGCCGTGAGACAGAATAGCGGAGACATTGCGTGACCCGTGCGTGGTATACCAATTGATCGTGTAAGTTAAGATTTTTCTTTTTTTCAAGGCCTTGCTGGTATTTGTAATTATATTTTCAAACTATTGTATTGTAATATTTTTACATGCCATTTTTGTAAAAGGGTTTTGGTCAACCCTTCCATTTTGTATTGAATAAATGTTTTTTTTTTTTGCTTTATGTGATTCAGTTAAAAGTACTATTCGAGTTATATTTTATTAAACATTAAGTTGATATTTTACCTTCCGATTTCTTGTGTCATTTTTTTTGTTATTCATTGTAAGTCTTTGATTAAATTCAGACTTAAGATAAGTGACACAATTGCTTTTTCTATTGTCACGTTCCCCTAGGCAAGCCAATTTAAAATTAGAATTCAATTCATAATACGTGAGAATGTCCAATGACGAGAATGACCGTGGGAGGACAAACCTTGTGCAACACCGTATTGACACATTCGACAACCACCGCGCCGTCTACCGCTAAGGAAACATCAAGAAGCCCTCGATTTGCTGGAACGTATGAAACAACAAATACTCATCGAGCCGTCCAACAGCCCGGTTGGGTTGGTTAAAACCCGGGTTCGCTGTTCTGCCTCATCGTGGCACCCGGGTGGAAACGGCTATTTGAGGAGATAGCTAGGCAAAATGAATGGCAAAACATAACTCCCGTGGGGATGCCCACGGGTAGACGAGAGTCCACCCCTTGCACGGGCGGGGTTGTAAAAAAGTCCTCACAAAAATTGTCACACATCCATGCGCCGTTCCTCAAAGGACCGTCCCATAAATGGCGAGTCCCCCACGGTTAGCTTGGTACAAATAAGGAAGATGACGGAGGCTCCCAGTGCTCCTAGGCCTTCGGCCATGTGTCGGGCGGGGGGGCAAAAAAAAATAAAAATAAAAAGGGGAGGGGGGATGGGCGGGCGGGGGGGCAAAAAAAAATAAAAAAAATAAGGGGAGGGGGGATGGGAGGGCGGGGGGCAAAAAAAAATAATAATAAAAAGGGGAGGGGGGATGGGCGGGCGGGGGGGGCAAAAAAAAATAAAAAAAATAAGGGGAGGGGGGATGGGCGGACGGGGGGGCAAAAAAAAATAAAAAAAATAAGGGGAGGGGGGGGGGCGGGCGGGGGGGGCAAAAAAAAAAAAAAAAAAAAGGGGAGGGGGGCTGGGCGGGCGGGGGGGGGGGGGCAAAAAAAAATAAAAAAAATAAGGGGAGGGGGGATGGGCGGGCGGGGGGGGCAAAAAAAAATAAAAATAAAAAGGGGAGGGGGGATGGGCGGGCGGGGGGGGGGGGGCAAAAAAAAATAAAAAAAATAAGGGGAGGGGGGATGGGCGGGCGGGGGGGGCAAAAAAAAATAATAAAAAAAAGGGGAGGGGGGGGGGGCGGGCGGGCGGGGGGATGAAAATAATAAGTGGAGGGGGGGGGGGCGGGTGGGCGGGGGGAAAAAAAAAATAAAAAATAAAAAGGGGAGGGGGGATGGGCGGGCGGGGGGGGCAAAAAAAAATAAAAAAAATAAGGGGAGGGGGGATGGGCGGGCGGG
The DNA here is from genome assembly GCA_030265305.1 of Biomphalaria pfeifferi. Classification (NCBI taxonomy): domain Eukaryota; kingdom Metazoa; phylum Mollusca; class Gastropoda; family Planorbidae; genus Biomphalaria; species Biomphalaria pfeifferi. The sequence continues at coordinate 4,232,676 of JASAOG010000029.1, read as the reverse complement.
GGGGCAAAAAAAAATAAAAAAAATAAGGGGGGGGCGGGTGGGCGGGGGGACAAAAAGAAATAAAAATAAAAAGGGGAGGGGGGATGGGCGGGCGGGGGGGCAAAAAAAAATAAAAATAAAAAGGGGAGGGGGGATGGGCGGGCGGGGGGGGGCAAAAAAAAATAAAAAAAATAAGGGGAGGGGGGATGGGCGGGCGGGGGGGGGGCAAAAAAAAATAAAAAAAATAAGGGGAGGGGGGATGGGCGGGCGGGGGGGCAAAAAAAAATAAAAAAAATAAGGGGGGGGCGGGTGGGCGGGGGGACAAAAAAAAATAAAAATAAAAAGGGGAGGGGGGATGGGCGGGCGGGGGGGCAAAAAAAAATAAAAATAAAAAGGGGAGGGGGGATGGGCGGGCGGGGGGGGGCAAAAAAAAATAAAAAAAATAAGGGGAGGGGGGATGGGCGGGCGGGGGGGCAAAAAAAAATAAAAATAAAAAGGGGAGGGGGGATGGGCGGGCGGGGGGGGCAAAAAAAAATAAAAAATAAAAAGGGGAGGGGGGATGGGCGGGCGGGGGGGCAAAAAAAAATAAAAAAAATAAGGGGAGGGGGGATGGGCGGACGGGGGGGCAAAAAAAATAAAAAAAATAAGGGGAGGGGGGGGCGGGCGGGGGGGGGGGACAAAAAAAAATAAAAACAAAAAGGGGAGGGGGGATGGGCGGGCGGGGGGGGCAAAAAAAAATAAATAAAATAAGGGGAGGGGGGGGGCGGGCGGGGGGGGGGGACAAAAAAAATAAAAAAAATAAGGGGAGGGGGGATGGGCGGGCGGGGGGGCAAAAAAAAATAAAAAATAAAAAGGGGAGGGGGGATGGGCGGGCGGGGGGACAAAAAAAAATAAAAAATAAAAAGGGGAGGGGGGATGGGCGGGCGGGGGGGGGGGCAAAAAAAAATAAAAATAAAAATAGGAGGGGGGATGGGCGGGCGGGGGGGCAAAAAAAAATAAAAAAAATAAGGGGAGGGGGGATGGGAGGGCGGGGGGGCAAAAAAAAATAAAAAATAAAAAGGGGAGGGGGGATGGGCGGGCGGGGGGGGCAAAAAAAAATAAAAAAAATAAGGGGAGGGGGGATGGGCGGGCGGGGGGGCAAAAAAAAATAAAAAAAATAAGGGGGGGGGCGGGTGGGCGGGGGGACAAAAAAAAATAAAAATAAAAAGGGGAGGGGGGATGGGCGGGCGGGGGGGCAAAAAAAAATAAAAATAAAAAGGGGAGGGGGGATGGGCGGGCGGGGGGGGGGCAAAAAAAAATAAAAAAAATAAGGGGAGGGGGGATGGGCGGGCGGGGGGGCAAAAAAAAATAAAAATAAAAAGGGGAGGGGGGATGGGCGGGCGGGGGGGGCAAAAAAAAATAAAAAATAAAAAGGGGAGGGGGGATGGGCGGGCGGGGGGGCAAAAAAAAATAAAAAATAAAAAGGGGAGGGGGGATGGGAGGGCGGGGGGGCAAAAAAAATAAAAAAAAATAAGGGGAGGGGGGATGGGCGGGCGGGGGGGCAAAAAAAAATAAAAAAAATAAGGGGGGGGCGGGTGGGCGGGGGGACAAAAAAAAATAAAAATAAAAAGGGGAGGGGGGATGGGCGGGCGGGGGGGCAAAAAAAAATAAAAATAAAAAGGGGAGGGGGGATGGGCGGGCGGGGGGGGGGCAAAAAAAAATAAAAAAAATAAGGGGAGGGGGGATGGGCGGGCGGGGGGGGCAAAAAAAAATAAAAATAAAAAGGGGAGGGGGGATGGGCGGGCGGGGGGGGCAAAAAAAAATAAAAAATAAAAAGGGGAGGGGGGATGGGCGGGCGGGGGGGCAAAAAAAAATAAAAAAAATAAGGGGAGGGGGGATGGGCGGACGGGGGGGCAAAAAAAAATAAAAAAAATAAGGGGAGGGGGGGGGCGGGCGGGGGGGGGGGGACAAAAAAAAATAAAAATAAAAAGGGGAGGGGGGATGGGCGGGCGGGGGGGCAAAAAAAAATAAATAAAATAAGGGGAGGGGGGGCGGGCGGGGGGGGGGGACAAAAAAAAATAAAAATAAAAAGGGGAGGGGGGATGGGCGGGCGGGGGGGCAAAAAAAAAAAAAAAAAAAAAAGGGGAGGGGGGGGGCGGGCGGGCGGGGGGATGAAAATAATAAGTGGAGGGGGGGGCGGGCGAGCGGGGGGGCAAAAAAAAATAAAAAATAAAAAGGGGAGGGGGGATGGGCGGGCGGGGGGGCAAAAAAAAATAAAAAAAAAAAAAGGGAGGGGGGATAGGCGGGCGGGGGGGCAAAAAAAAATAAAAAAAATAAGGGGAGGGGGGATGGGCGGGCGGGGGGGCAAAAAAAAATAAAAAAAATAAGGGGAGGGGGGACTTTATGATGCTTGTGTTCTGGCCAAAAATAACTTACAAAACACCCAGTCCAGCATGAAACGCTGGTATGATAGAAAGGCCCGTGTTAGAGAATTTTCTCCCGGGGATAAGGTGCTTGTATTTTTGCCCATACCAGGTCAACCCTTGCAAGCCAGATACTTTGGTCCCTATGAAATTGAGACCAAAATTAGTGACCTCAATTACACAATCAAAACTCCTGACCGTAGGAAAAAGACTCAGCTATGTCATATAAACATGCTGAAGCCTTATGTATCTCGGCCAGATCACTCAGAGAAGAGTAATTGTGTTTTAAATACAGTGAAAAGTTGTTCAAATAGCCATCTTTCTCTTATTGATGATGATATTGTAAAGGAGAAATTTGGACAATACAAAATACCTAATTCTTTTGTACTACAGAATTTGGATGTAAAACTGTCTCATCTGTCTTCGACAGAAAGGCCAGTTATCATGAAACTCATTAATGAATTTAATGACATTTTTTCTGATGTACCAAAACAGACTAATGTTATAATGCATGATGTAGATGTTGGCGAGGCTACTCCAGTCAAGCAGCATCCTTACAGGGTTAACCCTGAAAAACTTGCCATACTTAGGTCAGAAATCAAGTATATGCTTGAAAATGACCTCATTGAACCAAGTTCCAGTAGCTGGAGCTCCCCATGTGTCTTGATATCTAAACAGGACAAGACTTATCGTTTTTGTACAGACTACCGTAAGGTAAATGCTGTAAAAAAGACCGATTCGTTTCCTATCCCTAGGATAGACGATCTCGTAGATCGTATTGGTGACGCTAAGTACATCACCAAAATAGACCTACTTTCAGGTTATTGGCAGGTTCCCCTGACTGATAGGGCAAAGGAAATCACCGCCTTTGTCACCCCTGATGGTCTGTACCAATACAAAGTGATGCCATTTGGCATGAAGAATGCTCCTGCCACTTTCCAGAGAATGATAAATGCCCTGCTTGCTGACATGGAGAATTGCCACGCATACATAGACGATGTAGTAATTTTTAGCCAAGATTTTTCTAGCCATTGTAAACAACTGCATTGTCTTTTTACTAAGCTTTTACATGCAAAAATTACTGTAAACCTGAGTAAGAGTGATTTTTGCCAGGCTTCCATCCAATACTTAGGCCATATTGTAGGACAAGGCCAGGTGAAACCTGTAATGGCTTCCAAACTTTCCCTATTCCTGTTGATCGGAAACAACTCCGAAGATTTTTGGGAATGTCTGGATATTATAGAAAATTTTGCGAAAAATTTTCTGTCATTGCCAGTCCTTTAACAAACCTCCTGAGAAAGAACGTCCGATTTACTTGGACGGATGAATGTCAGAAAGCCTTTAACCAAATTAAGCAGATATTATCTAGCTCCCCCATTTTGATGGCTCCTGACTTCGGAAAACCTTTTAGGTTAGCTATTGACGCCAGTGACACAGGTGTTGGGTCAGTCCTTTACCAAGAAGATAATTTCCAAGTAGAGCACCCTATTTGTTTCTTTTCCAAGAAATTTAATAGACATCAAAGAAATTATTCTACTGTGGAAAAAGAATGTCTTGGGTTGATTCTTTCTATACAACACTTTGATTTTTATATCAGTGGGTCCAGATGGCCACTGGTTGTATTTACTGACCACAATCCCCTTACATTTATCCACAAAATGTCTGGCAAGAATCAACGACTTCTCAGGTGGAGTTTATTTTTACAAGAGTACAACCTAGACCTTAAACACATAAAAGGCAGCGAAAATGTTATCGCCGATGCCTTATCTAGATTGTAAAAAGTATTTTGATGTATATTTTTTTTATATATATATCATGATAAATACATTCTGTAATGTAAATATCATTTTTGTAATTATTCTAAAAAGATTTCCATTTCGTGGAAATGTAAACTTTTTATTTTTAGGAGGGAGGTGTTACGTATCTAGGCATTGTTACCTAGATACTATTTTTTTTTCTTGACCTGTAGGTTGTCTGCCCTTTGTGTAATAAGTTTTTTTATTTTATTTTTCACGGCGAGTCAAGCCACACAGACAGTGACCGGTCCTTGACCTATGTGTATACCTCTGGTTGAAAGGAGGGTGTTTTTTTTTTCTTCTGTCTCTTTGAAGAGCGTTCTAGATCTGGGTGTTGATGACTTATTCTGTTCTAGAAATTACTAGATTTGTCTTGAGCTCGACGCGCGGTATATTATATAAAGACCGCCCGTGTAACGTTGACGGACAGACATACGGAGACAGCCGTGAGACAGAATAGCGGAGACATTGCGTGACCCGTGCGTGGTATACCAATTGATCGTGTAAGTTAAGATTTTTCTTTTTTTCAAGGCCTTGCTGGTATTTGTAATTATATTTTCAAACTATTGTATTGTAATATTTTTACATGCCATTTTTGTAAAAGGGTTTTGGTCAACCCTTCCATTTTGTATTGAATAAATGTTTTTTTTTTTTGCTTTATGTGATTCAGTTAAAAGTACTATTCGAGTTATATTTTATTAAACATTAAGTTGATATTTTACCTTCCGATTTCTTGTGTCATTTTTTTTGTTATTCATTGTAAGTCTTTGATTAAATTCAGACTTAAGATAAGTGACACAATTGCTTTTTCTATTGTCACGTTCCCCTAGGCAAGCCAATTTAAAATTAGAATTCAATTCATAATACGTGAGAATGTCCAATGACGAGAATGACCGTGGGAGGACAAACCTTGTGCAACACCGTATTGACACATTCGACAACCACCGCGCCGTCTACCGCTAAGGAAACATCAAGAAGCCCTCGATTTGCTGGAACGTATGAAACAACAAATACTCATCGAGCCGTCCAACAGCCCGGTTGGGTTGGTTAAAACCCGGGTTCGCTGTTCTGCCTCATCGTGGCACCCGGGTGGAAACGGCTATTTGAGGAGATAGCTAGGCAAAATGAATGGCAAAACATAACTCCCGTGGGGATGCCCACGGGTAGACGAGAGTCCACCCCTTGCACGGGCGGGGTTGTAAAAAAGTCCTCACAAAAATTGTCACACATCCATGCGCCGTTCCTCAAAGGACCGTCCCATAAATGGCGAGTCCCCCACGGTTAGCTTGGTACAAATAAGGAAGATGACGGAGGCTCCCAGTGCTCCTAGGCCTTCGGCCATGTGTCGGGCGGGGGGGGCAAAAAAAAATAAAAATAAAAAGGGGAGGGGGGATGGGCGGGCGGGGGGGCAAAAAAAAATAAAAAAAATAAGGGGAGGGGGGATGGGAGGGCGGGGGGCAAAAAAAAATAATAATAAAAAGGGGAGGGGGGATGGGCGGGCGGGGGGGGCAAAAAAAAATAAAAAAAATAAGGGGAGGGGGGATGGGCGGACGGGGGGGCAAAAAAAAATAAAAAAAATAAGGGGAGGGGGGGGGCGGGCGGGGGGGGCAAAAAAAAAAAAAAAAAAAAAAGGGGAGGGGGGCTGGGCGGGCGGGGGGGGGGGGGGCAAAAAAAAATTAAAAAAATAAGGGGAGGGGGGATGGGCGGGCGGGGGGGGCAAAAAAAAATAAAAATAAAAAGGGGAGGGGGGATGGGCGGGCGGGGGGGGGGGGCAAAAAAAAATAAAAAAAATAAGGGGAGGGGGGATGGGCGGGCGGGGGGGGCAAAAAAAAATAAAAAAAATAAGGGGAGGGGGGATGGGCGGACGGGGGGGCAAAAAAAAATAAAAATAAAAAGGGGAGGGGGGATGGGCGGGCGGGGGGGACAAAAAAAAATAAAAATAAAAAGGGGAGGGGGGATGGGCGGGCGGGGGGGCAAAAAAAAATAAAAAATAAAAAGGGGAGGGGGGATGGGCGGGCGGGGGGACAATAAAAAATAAAAAATAAAAAGGGGAGGGGGGATGGGAGGGCGGGGGGGCAAAAAAAAATAAAAAAAAAAAGGGGAGGGGGGGGGGGCGGGCGGGCGGGGGGATGAAAATAATAAGTGGAGGGGGGGGGGGGCGGGTGGGCGGGGGGAAAAAAAAAATAAAAAATAAAAAGGGGAGGGGGGATGGGCGGGCGGGGGGGGCAAAAAAAAATAAAAAAAATAAGGGGAGGGGGGATGGGCGGGCGGGGGGGCAAAAAAAAATAAAAAAAATAAGGGGGGGGCGGGTGGGCGGGGGGACAAAAAGAAATAAAAATAAAAAGGGGAGGGGGGATGGGCGGGCGGGGGGGCAAAAAAAAATAAAAATAAAAAGGGGAGGGGGGATGGGCGGGCGGGGGGGGGCAAAAAAAAATAAAAAAAATAAGGGGAGGGGGGATGGGCGGGCGGGGGGGGGGGCAAAAAAAAATAAAAAAAATAAGGGGAGGGGGGATGGGCGGGCGGGGGGGCAAAAAAAAATAAAAATAAAAAGGGGAGGGGGGATGGGCGGGCGGGGGGGACAAAAAAAAATAAAAATAAAAAGGGGAGGGGGGATGGGCGGGCGGGGGGGCAAAAAAAAATAAAAAATAAAAAGGGGAGGGGGGATGGGCGGGCGGGGGGACAATAAAAAATAAAAAATAAAAAGGGGAGGGGGGATGGGAGGGCGGGGGGGCAAAAAAAAATAAAAAAAAAAAGGGGAGGGGGGGGGCGGGCGGGCGGGGGGATGAAAATAATAAGTGGAGGGGGGGGGCGGGTGGGCGGGGGGAAAAAAAAAATAAAAAATAAAAAGGGGAGGGGGGATGGGCGGGCGGGGGGGGCAAAAAAAAATAAAAAAAATAAGGGGAGGGGGGATGGGCGGGCGGGGGGGCAAAAAAAAATAAAAAAAATAAGGGGGGGGCGGGTGGGCGGGGGGACAAAAAGAAATAAAAATAAAAAGGGGAGGGGGGATGGGCGGGCGGGGGGGCAAAAAAAAATAAAAATAAAAAGGGGAGGGGGGATGGGCGGGCGGGGGGGGGCAAAAAAAATAAAAAAAATAAGGGGAGGGGGGATGGGCGGGCGGGGGGGGGGGGCAAAAAAAAATAAAAAAAATAAGGGGAGGGGGGATGGGCGGGCGGGGGGGCAAAAAAAAATAAATAAAATAAGGGGAGGGGGGGGCGGGCGGGGGGGGGGGACAAAAAAAATAAAAATAAAAAGGGGAGGGGGGATGGGCGGGCGGGGGGGCAAAAAAAAATAAAAAATAAAAAGGGGAGGGGGGATGGGCGGGCGGGGGGACAAAAAAAAATAAAAAATAAAAAGGGGAGGGGGGATGGGCGGGCGGGGGGGGGGGCAAAAAAAAATAAAAAAAATAAGGGGAGGGGGGATGGGCGGACGGGGGGGCAAAAAAAATAAAAAAAATAAGGGGAGGGGGGGGGCGGGCGGGGGGGGGGACAAAAAAAAATAAAAATAAAAAGGGGAGGGGGGATGGGCGGGCGGGGGGGCAAAAAAAAATAAATAAAATAAGGGGAGGGGGGGGCGGGCGGGGGGGGGGGACAAAAAAAAATAAAAATAAAAAGGGGAGGGGGGATGGGCGGGCGGGGGGGCAAAAAAAAATAAAAAATAAAAAGGGGAGGGGGGATGGGCGGGCGGGGGGACAAAAAAAAATAAAAAATAAAAAGGGGAGGGGGGATGGGCGGGCGGGGGGGGGGCAAAAAAAAATAAAAATAAAAAGGGGAGGGGGGATGGGCGGGCGGGGGGGCAAAAAAAAATAAAAAAAATAAGGGGAGGGGGGATGGGAGGGCGGGGGGGCAAAAAAAAATAAAAAATAAAAAGGGGAGGGGGGATGGGCGGGCGGGGGGGGCAAAAAAAAATAAAAAAAATAAGGGGAGGGGGGATGGGCGGGCGGGGGGGCAAAAAAAAATAAAAAAAATAAGGGGGGGGCGGGTGGGCGGGGGGACAAAAAAAAATAAAAATAAAAAGGGGAGGGGGGATGGGCGGGCGGGGGGGCAAAAAAAAATAAAAATAAAAAGGGGAGGGGGGATGGGCGGGCGGGGGGGCAAAAAAAAATAAAAAATAAAAAGGGGAGGGGGGATGGGCGGGCGGGGGGGGCAAAAAAAAATAAAAAAAATAAGGGGAGGGGGGATGGGCGGGCGGGGGGGGGCAAAAAAAAATAAAAAAAATAAGGGGAGGGGGGATGGGCGGACGGGGGGGCAAAAAAAAATAAAAAAAATAAGGGGAGGGGGGGGGCGGGCGGGGGGGGCAAAAAAAAAAAAAAAAAAAAGGGGAGGGGGGCTGGGCGGGCGGGGGGGGGGGGGCAAAAAAAAATAAAAAAAATAAGGGGAGGGGGGATGGGCGGGCGGGGGGGGCAAAAAAAAATAAAAATAAAAAGGGGAGGGGGGATGGGCGGGCGGGGGGGGGGGGGCAAAAAAAAATAAAAAAAATAAGGGGAGGGGGGATGGGCGGGCGGGGGGGGCAAAAAAAAATAATAAAAAAAAGGGGAGGGGGGGGGGGCGGGCGGGCGGGGGGATGAAAATAATAAGTGGAGGGGGGGGGGCGGGTGGGCGGGGGGAAAAAAAAAATAAAAAATAAAAAGGGGAGGGGGGATGGGCGGGCGGGGGGGGCAAAAAAAAATAAAAAAAATAAGGGGAGGGGGGATGGGCGGGCGGGGGGGCAAAAAAAAATAAAAAAAATAAGGGGGGGGCGGGTGGGCGGGGGGACAAAAAGAAATAAAAATAAAAAGGGGAGGGGGGATGGGCGGGCGGGGGGGCAAAAAAAAATAAAAATAAAAAGGGGAGGGGGGATGGGCGGGCGGGGGGGGGCAAAAAAAAATAAAAAAAATAAGGGGAGGGGGGATGGGCGGGCGGGGGGGGGGCAAAAAAAAATAAAAAAAATAAGGGGGGGGCGGGTGGGCGGGGGGACAAAAAAAAATAAAAATAAAAAGGGGAGGGGGGATGGGCGGGCGGGGGGGCAAAAAAAAATAAAAATAAAAAGGGGAGGGGGGATGGGCGGGCGGGGGGGGGCAAAAAAAAATAAAAAAAATAAGGGGAGGGGGGATGGGCGGGCGGGGGGGCAAAAAAAAATAAAAATAAAAAGGGGAGGGGGGATGGGCGGGCGGGGGGGGCAAAAAAAAATAAAAAATAAAAAGGGGAGGGGGGATGGGCGGGCGGGGGGGCAAAAAAAAATAAAAAAAATAAGGGGAGGGGGGATGGGCGGACGGGGGGGCAAAAAAAATAAAAAAAATAAGGGGAGGGGGGGGGCGGGCGGGGGGGGGGGACAAAAAAAAATAAAAACAAAAAGGGGAGGGGGGATGGGCGGGCGGGGGGGCAAAAAAAAATAAATAAAATAAGGGGAGGGGGGGGCGGGCGGGGGGGGGGACAAAAAAAATAAAAAAAATAAGGGGAGGGGGGATGGGCGGGCGGGGGGGCAAAAAAAAATAAAAATAAAAAGGGGAGGGGGGATGGGCGGGCGGGGGGGGCAAAAAAAAATAAAAAATAAAAAGGGGAGGGGGGATGGGCGGGCGGGGGGGCAAAAAAAAATAATAAAAAAAAGGGGAGGGGGGGGGGGCGGGCGGGCGGGGGGATGAAAATAATAAGTGGAGGGGGGGGGGCGGGTGGGCGGGGGGAAAAAAAAAATAAAAAATAAAAAGGGGAGGGGGGATGGGCGGGCGGGGGGGGCAAAAAAAAATAAAAAAAATAAGGGGAGGGGGGATGGGCGGGCGGGGGGGCAAAAAAAAATAAAAAAAATAAGGGGGGGGCGGGTGGGCGGGGGGACAAAAAGAAATAAAAATAAAAAGGGGAGGGGGGATGGGCGGGCGGGGGGGCAAAAAAAAATAAAAAAAATAAGGGGAGGGGGGGGGGCGGGCGGGCGGGGGGATGAAAATAATAAGTGGAGGGGGGGGGGCGGGTGGGCGGGGGGAAAAAAAAAATAAAAATAAAAAGGGGAGGGGGGATGGGCGGGCGGGGGGGGGCAAAAAAAAATAAAAAAAATAAGGGGAGGGGGGATGGGCGGGCGGGGGGGCAAAAAAAAATAAAAATAAAAAGGGGAGGGGGGATGGGCGGGCGGGGGGGGCAAAAAAAAATAAAAAATAAAAAGGGGAGGGGGGATGGGCGGGCGGGGGGGCAAAAAAAAATAATAAAAAAAAGGGGAGGGGGGGGGGGCGGGCGGGCGGGGGGATGAAAATAATAAGTGGAGGGGGGGGGGGCGGGTGGGCGGGGGGAAAAAAAAAATAAAAAATAAAAAGGGGAGGGGGGATGGGCGGGCGGGGGGGGCAAAAAAAAATAAAAAAAATAAGGGGAGGGGGGATGGGCGGGCGGGGGGGCAAAAAAAAATAAAAAAAATAAGGGGGGGGCGGGTGGGCGGGGGGACAAAAAAAAATAAAAATAAAAAGGGGAGGGGGGATGGGCGGGCGGGGGGGGGCAAAAAAAAATAAAAAAAATAAGGGGAGGGGGGATGGGCGGGCGGGGGGGCAAAAAAAAATAAAAATAAAAAGGGGAGGGGGGATGGGCGGGCGGGGGGGGCAAAAAAAAATAAAAAATAAAAAGGGGAGGGGGGATGGGCGGGCGGGGGGGCAAAAAAAAATAATAAAAAAAAGGGGAGGGGGGGGGGCGGGCGGGCGGGGGGATGAAAATAATAAGTGGAGGGGGGGGGGCGGGTGGGCGGGGGGAAAAAAAAAATAAAAAATAAAAAGGGGAGGGGGGATGGGCGGGCGGGGGGGGCAAAAAAAAATAAAAAAAATAAGGGGAGGGGGGATGGGCGGGCGGGGGGGCAAAAAAAAATAAAAAAAATAAGGGGGGGGCGGGTGGGCGGGGGGACAAAAAGAAATAAAAATAAAAAGGGGAGGGGGGATGGGCGGGCGGGGGGGCAAAAAAAAATAAAAATAAAAAGGGGAGGGGGGATGGGCGGGCGGGGGGGGGCAAAAAAAAATAAAAAAAATAAGGGGAGGGGGGATGGGCGGGCGGGGGGGGGGCAAAAAAAAATAAAAAAAATAAGGGGAGGGGGGATGGGCGGGCGGGGGGGCAAAAAAAAATAAAAAAAATAAGGGGGGGGCGGGTGGGCGGGGGGACAAAAAAAAATAAAAATAAAAAGGGGAGGGGGGATGGGCGGGCGGGGGGGCAAAAAAAAATAAAAATAAAAAGGGGAGGGGGGATGGGCGGGCGGGGGGGCAAAAAAAAATAAAAATAAAAAGGGGAGGGGGGATGGGCGGGCGGGGGGGGCAAAAAAAAATAAAAAATAAAAAGGGGAGGGGGGATGGGCGGGCGGGGGGGCAAAAAAAAATAAAAAAAATAAGGGGAGGGGGGATGGGCGGACGGGGGGGCAAAAAAAATAAAAAAAATAAGGGGAGGGGGGGGCGGGCGGGGGGGGGGGACAAAAAAAAATAAAAACAAAAAGGGGAGGGGGGATGGGCGGGCGGGGGGGCAAAAAAAAATAAATAAAATAAGGGGAGGGGGGGGCGGGCGGGGGGGGGGACAAAAAAAATAAAAAAAATAAGGGGAGGGGGGATGGGCGGGCGGGGGGGCAAAAAAAAATAAAAAATAAAAAGGGGAGGGGGGATGGGCGGGCGGGGGGACAAAAAAAAATAAAAAATAAAAAGGGGAGGGGGGATGGGCGGGCGGGGGGGGGGCAAAAAAAAATAAAAATAAAAATAGGAGGGGGGATGGGCGGGCGGGGGGGCAAAAAAAAATAAAAAAAATAAGGGGAGGGGGGATGGGCGGGCGGGGGGGCAAAAAAAAATAAAAAAAATAAGGGGGGGGCGGGTGGGCGGGGGGACAAAAAGAAATAAAAATAAAAAGGGGAGGGGGGATGGGCGGGCGGGGGGGCAAAAAAAAATAAAAATAAAAAGGGGAGGGGGGATGGGCGGGCGGGGGGGGGCAAAAAAAAATAAAAAAAATAAGGGGAGGGGGGATGGGCGGGCGGGGGGGGGGCAAAAAAAAATAAAAAAAATAAGGGGAGGGGGGATGGGCGGGCGGGGGGGCAAAAAAAAATAAAAAAAATAAGGGGGGGGCGGGTGGGCGGGGGGACAAAAAAAAATAAAAATAAAAAGGGGAGGGGGGATGGGCGGGCGGGGGGGCAAAAAAAAATAAAAATAAAAAGGGGAGGGGGGATGGGCGGGCGGGGGGGCAAAAAAAAATAAAAATAAAAAGGGGAGGGGGGATGGGCGGGCGGGGGGGGCAAAAAAAAATAAAAAATAAAAAGGGGAGGGGGGATGGGCGGGCGGGGGGGCAAAAAAAAATAAAAAAAATAAGGGGAGGGGGGATGGGCGGACGGGGGGGCAAAAAAAATAAAAAAAATAAGGGGAGGGGGGGGCGGGCGGGGGGGGGGGACAAAAAAAAATAAAAACAAAAAGGGGAGGGGGGATGGGCGGGCGGGGGGGCAAAAAAAAATAAATAAAATAAGGGGAGGGGGGGGCGGGCGGGGGGGGGGACAAAAAAAATAAAAAAAATAAGGGGAGGGGGGATGGGCGGGCGGGGGGGCAAAAAAAAATAAAAAATAAAAAGGGGAGGGGGGATGGGCGGGCGGGGGGACAAAAAAAAATAAAAAATAAAAAGGGGAGGGGGGATGGGCGGGCGGGGGGGGGGCAAAAAAAAATAAAAATAAAAATAGGAGGGGGGATGGGCGGGCGGGGGGGCAAAAAAAAATAAAAAAAATAAGGGGAGGGGGGATGGGAGGGCGGGGGGGCAAAAAAAAATAAAAAATAAAAAGGGGAGGGGGGATGGGCGGGCGGGGGGGGCAAAAAAAAATAAAAAAAATAAGGGGAGGGGGGATGGGCGGGCGGGGGGGCAAAAAAAAATAAAAAAAATAAGGGGGGGGCGGGTGGGCGGGGGGACAAAAAAAAATAAAAATAAAAAGGGGAGGGGGGATGGGCGGGCGGGGGGGCAAAAAAAAATAAAAATAAAAAGGGGAGGGGGGATGGGCGGGCGGGGGGGGGCAAAAAAAAATAAAAAAAATAAGGGGAGGGGGGATGGGCGGGCGGGGGGGCAAAAAAAAATAAAAATAAAAAGGGGAGGGGGGATGGGCGGGCGGGGGGGGCAAAAAAAAATAAAAAATAAAAAGGGGAGGGGGGATGGGCGGGCGGGGGGGCAAAAAAAAATAAAAAATAAAAAGGGGAGGGGGGATGGGAGGGCGGGGGGGCAAAAAAAAATAAAAAATAAAAAGGGGAGGGGGGATGGGAGGGCGGGGGGGCAAAAAAAATAAAAAAAAATAAGGGGAGGGGGGATGGGCGGGCGGGGGGGCAAAAAAAAATAAAAAAAATAAGGGGGGGGCGGGTGGGCGGGGGGACAAAAAAAAATAAAAATAAAAAGGGGAGGGGGGATGGGCGGGCGGGGGGGCAAAAAAAAATAAAAATAAAAAGGGGAGGGGGGATGGGCGGGCGGGGGGGGGCAAAAAAAAATAAAAAAAATAAGGGGAGGGGGGATGGGCGGGCGGGGGGGCAAAAAAAAATAAAAATAAAAAGGGGAGGGGGGATGGGCGGGCGGGGGGGGCAAAAAAAAATAAAAAATAAAAAGGGGAGGGGGGATGGGCGGGCGGGGGGGCAAAAAAAAATAAAAAAAATAAGGGGAGGGGGGATGGGCGGACGGGGGGGCAAAAAAAAATAAAAAAAATAAGGGGAGGGGGGGGCGGGCGGGGGGGGGGGGACAAAAAAAAATAAAAATAAAAAGGGGAGGGGGGATGGGCGGGCGGGGGGGCAAAAAAAAATAAATAAAATAAGGGGAGGGGGGGCGGGCGGGGGGGGGGGGACAAAAAAAAATAAAAATAAAAAGGGGAGGGGGGATGGGCGGGCGGGGGGGCAAAAAAAAAAAAAAAAAAAAAAGGGGAGGGGGGGGGGCGGGCGGGCGGGGGGATGAAAATAATAAGTGGAGGGGGGGGCGGGCGAGCGGGGGGGCAAAAAAAAATAAAAAATAAAAAGGGGAGGGGGGATGGGCGGGCGGGGGGGCAAAAAAAAATAAAAAAAAAAAAAGGGAGGGGGGATAGGCGGGCGGGGGGGCAAAAAAAAATAAAAAAAATAAGGGGAGGGGGGATGGGCGGGCGGGGGGGCAAAAAAAAATAAAAAAAATAAGGGGAGGGGGGACTTTATGATGCTTGTGTTCTGGCCAAAAATAACTTACAAAACACCCAGTCCAGCATGAAACGCTGGTATGATAGAAAGGCCCGTGTTAGAGAATTTTCTCCCGGGGATAAGGTGCTTGTATTTTTGCCCATACCAGGTCAACCCTTGCAAGCCAGATACTTTGGTCCCTATGAAATTGAGACCAAAATTAGTGACCTCAATTACACAATCAAAACTCCTGACCGTAGGAAAAAGACTCAGCTATGTCATATAAACATGCTGAAGCCTTATGTATCTCGGCCAGATCACTCAGAGAAGAGTAATTGTGTTTTAAATACAGTGAAAAGTTGTTCAAATAGCCATCTTTCTCTTATTGATGATGATATTGTAAAGGAGAAATTTGGACAATACAAAATACCTAATTCTTTTGTACTACAGAATTTGGATGTAAAACTGTCTCATCTGTCTTCGACAGAAAGGCCAGTTATCATGAAACTCATTAATGAATTTAATGACATTTTTTCTGATGTACCAAAACAGACTAATGTTATAATGCATGATGTAGATGTTGGCGAGGCTACTCCAGTCAAGCAGCATCCTTACAGGGTTAACCCTGAAAAACTTGCCATACTTAGGTCAGAAATCAAGTATATGCTTGAAAATGACCTCATTGAACCAAGTTCCAGTAGCTGGAGCTCCCCATGTGTCTTGATATCTAAACAGGACAAGACTTATCGTTTTTGTACAGACTACCGTAAGGTAAATGCTGTAAAAAAGACCGATTCGTTTCCTATCCCTAGGATAGACGATCTCGTAGATCGTATTGGTGACGCTAAGTACATCACCAAAATAGACCTACTTTCAGGTTATTGGCAGGTTCCCCTGACTGATAGGGCAAAGGAAATCACCGCCTTTGTCACCCCTGATGGTCTGTACCAATACAAAGTGATGCCATTTGGCATGAAGAATGCTCCTGCCACTTTCCAGAGAATGATAAATGCCCTGCTTGCTGACATGGAGAATTGCCACGCATACATAGACGATGTAGTAATTTTTAGCCAAGATTTTTCTAGCCATTGTAAACAACTGCATTGTCTTTTTACTAAGCTTTTACATGCAAAAATTACTGTAAACCTGAGTAAGAGTGATTTTTGCCAGGCTTCCATCCAATACTTAGGCCATATTGTAGGACAAGGCCAGGTGAAACCTGTAATGGCTTCCAAACTTTCCCTATTCCTGTTGATCGGAAACAACTCCGAAGATTTTTGGGAATGTCTGGATATTATAGAAAATTTTGCGAAAAATTTTCTGTCATTGCCAGTCCTTTAACAAACCTCCTGAGAAAGAACGTCCGATTTACTTGGACGGATGAATGTCAGAAAGCCTTTAACCAAATTAAGCAGATATTATCTAGCTCCCCCATTTTGATGGCTCCTGACTTCGGAAAACCTTTTAGGTTAGCTATTGACGCCAGTGACACAGGTGTTGGGTCAGTCCTTTACCAAGAAGATAATTTCCAAGTAGAGCACCCTATTTGTTTCTTTTCCAAGAAATTTAATAGACATCAAAGAAATTATTCTACTGTGGAAAAAGAATGTCTTGGGTTGATTCTTTCTATACAACACTTTGATTTTTATATCAGTGGGTCCAGATGGCCACTGGTTGTATTTACTGACCACAATCCCCTTACATTTATCCACAAAATGTCTGGCAAGAATCAACGACTTCTCAGGTGGAGTTTATTTTTACAAGAGTACAACCTAGACCTTAAACACATAAAAGGCAGCGAAAATGTTATCGCCGATGCCTTATCTAGATTGTAAAAAGTATTTTGATGTATATTTTTTTTATATATATATCATGATAAATACATTCTGTAATGTAAATATCATTTTTGTAATTATTCTAAAAAGATTTCCATTTCGTGGAAATGTAAACTTTTTATTTTTAGGAGGGAGGTGTTACGTATCTAGGCATTGTTACCTAGATACTATTTTTTTTTCTTGACCTGTAGGTTGTCTGCCCTTTGTGTAATAAGTTTTTTTATTTTATTTTTCACGGCGAGTCAAGCCACACAGACAGTGACCGGTCCTTGACCTATGTGTATACCTCTGGTTGAAAGGAGGGTGTTTTTTTTTTCTTCTGTCTCTTTGAAGAGCGTTCTAGATCTGGGTGTTGATGACTTATTCTGTTCTAGAAATTACTAGATTTGTCTTGAGCTCGACGCGCGGTATATTATATAAAGACCGCCCGTGTAACGTTGACGGACAGACATACGGAGACAGCCGTGAGACAGAATAGCGGAGACATTGCGTGACCCGTGCGTGGTATACCAATTGATCGTGTAAGTTAAGATTTTTCTTTTTTTCAAGGCCTTGCTGGTATTTGTAATTATATTTTCAAACTATTGTATTGTAATATTTTTACATGCCATTTTTGTAAAAGGGTTTTGGTCAACCCTTCCATTTTGTATTGAATAAATGTTTTTTTTTTTTGCTTTATGTGATTCAGTTAAAAGTACTATTCGAGTTATATTTTATTAAACATTAAGTTGATATTTTACCTTCCGATTTCTTGTGTCATTTTTTTTGTTATTCATTGTAAGTCTTTGATTAAATTCAGACTTAAGATAAGTGACACAATTGCTTTTTCTATTGTCACGTTCCCCTAGGCAAGCCAATTTAAAATTAGAATTCAATTCATAATACGTGAGAATGTCCAATGACGAGAATGACCGTGGGAGGACAAACCTTGTGCAACACCGTATTGACACATTCGACAACCACCGCGCCGTCTACCGCTAAGGAAACATCAAGAAGCCCTCGATTTGCTGGAACGTATGAAACAACAAATACTCATCGAGCCGTCCAACAGCCCGGTTGGGTTGGTTAAAACCCGGGTTCGCTGTTCTGCCTCATCGTGGCACCCGGGTGGAAACGGCTATTTGAGGAGATAGCTAGGCAAAATGAATGGCAAAACATAACTCCCGTGGGGATGCCCACGGGTAGACGAGAGTCCACCCCTTGCACGGGCGGGGTTGTAAAAAAGTCCTCACAAAAATTGTCACACATCCATGCGCCGTTCCTCAAAGGACCGTCCCATAAATGGCGAGTCCCCCACGGTTAGCTTGGTACAAATAAGGAAGATGACGGAGGCTCCCAGTGCTCCTAGGCCTTCGGCCATGTGTCGGGCGGGGGGGGCAAAAAAAAATAAAAATAAAAAGGGGAGGGGGGATGGGCGGGCGGGGGGGCAAAAAAAAATAAAAAAAATAAGGGGAGGGGGGATGGGAGGGCGGGGGGCAAAAAAAAATAATAATAAAAAGGGGAGGGGGGATGGGCGGGCGGGGGGGGCAAAAAAAAATAAAAAAAATAAGGGGAGGGGGGATGGGCGGACGGGGGGGCAAAAAAAAATAAAAAAAATAAGGGGAGGGGGGGGGCGGGCGGGGGGGGCAAAAAAAAAAAAAAAAAAAAAAGGGGAGGGGGGCTGGGCGGGCGGGGGGGGGGGGGGGCAAAAAAAAATTAAAAAAATAAGGGGAGGGGGGATGGGCGGGCGGGGGGGGCAAAAAAAAATAAAAATAAAAAGGGGAGGGGGGATGGGCGGGCGGGGGGGGGGGGGGGCAAAAAAAAATAAAAAAAATAAGGGGAGGGGGGATGGGCGGGCGGGGGGGGCAAAAAAAAATAAAAAAAATAAGGGGAGGGGGGATGGGCGGACGGGGGGGCAAAAAAAAATAAAAATAAAAAGGGGAGGGGGGATGGGCGGGCGGGGGGGACAAAAAAAAATAAAAATAAAAAGGGGAGGGGGGATGGGCGGGCGGGGGGGCAAAAAAAAATAAAAAATAAAAAGGGGAGGGGGGATGGGCGGGCGGGGGGACAATAAAAAATAAAAAATAAAAAGGGGAGGGGGGATGGGAGGGCGGGGGGGCAAAAAAAAATAAAAAAAAAAAGGGGAGGGGGGGGGGGCGGGCGGGCGGGGGGATGAAAATAATAAGTGGAGGGGGGGGGGGCGGGTGGGCGGGGGGAAAAAAAAAATAAAAAATAAAAAGGGGAGGGGGGATGGGCGGGCGGGGGGGGCAAAAAAAAATAAAAAAAATAAGGGGAGGGGGGATGGGCGGGCGGGGGGGCAAAAAAAAATAAAAAAAATAAGGGGGGGGCGGGTGGGCGGGGGGACAAAAAGAAATAAAAATAAAAAGGGGAGGGGGGATGGGCGGGCGGGGGGGGCAAAAAAAAATAAAAATAAAAAGGGGAGGGGGGATGGGCGGGCGGGGGGGGGCAAAAAAAAATAAAAAAAATAAGGGGAGGGGGGATGGGCGGGCGGGGGGGGGGGCAAAAAAAAATAAAAAAAATAAGGGGAGGGGGGATGGGCGGGCGGGGGGGCAAAAAAAAATAAAAATAAAAAGGGGAGGGGGGATGGGCGGGCGGGGGGGACAAAAAAAAATAAAAATAAAAAGGGGAGGGGGGATGGGCGGGCGGGGGGGCAAAAAAAAATAAAAAATAAAAAGGGGAGGGGGGATGGGCGGGCGGGGGGACAATAAAAAATAAAAAATAAAAAGGGGAGGGGGGATGGGAGGGCGGGGGGGCAAAAAAAAATAAAAAAAAAAAGGGGAGGGGGGGGGCGGGCGGGCGGGGGGATGAAAATAATAAGTGGAGGGGGGGGGGGCGGGTGGGCGGGGGGAAAAAAAAAATAAAAAATAAAAAGGGGAGGGGGGATGGGCGGGCGGGGGGGGCAAAAAAAAATAAAAAAAATAAGGGGAGGGGGGATGGGCGGGCGGGGGGGCAAAAAAAAATAAAAAAAATAAGGGGGGGGCGGGTGGGCGGGGGGACAAAAAGAAATAAAAATAAAAAGGGGAGGGGGGATGGGCGGGCGGGGGGGCAAAAAAAAATAAAAATAAAAAGGGGAGGGGGGATGGGCGGGCGGGGGGGGGCAAAAAAAAATAAAAAAAATAAGGGGAGGGGGGATGGGCGGGCGGGGGGGGGGGGGCAAAAAAAAATAAAAAAAATAAGGGGAGGGGGGATGGGCGGGCGGGGGGGCAAAAAAAAATAAATAAAATAAGGGGAGGGGGGGGCGGGCGGGGGGGGGGACAAAAAAAATAAAAATAAAAAGGGGAGGGGGGATGGGCGGGCGGGGGGGCAAAAAAAAATAAAAAATAAAAAGGGGAGGGGGGATGGGCGGGCGGGGGGACAAAAAAAAATAAAAAATAAAAAGGGGAGGGGGGATGGGCGGGCGGGGGGGGGGCAAAAAAAAATAAAAAAAATAAGGGGAGGGGGGATGGGCGGACGGGGGGGCAAAAAAAATAAAAAAAATAAGGGGAGGGGGGGGCGGGCGGGGGGGGGGGACAAAAAAAAATAAAAATAAAAAGGGGAGGGGGGATGGGCGGGCGGGGGGGCAAAAAAAAATAAATAAAATAAGGGGAGGGGGGGGGCGGGCGGGGGGGGGGGGACAAAAAAAAATAAAAATAAAAAGGGGAGGGGGGATGGGCGGGCGGGGGGGCAAAAAAAAATAAAAAATAAAAAGGGGAGGGGGGATGGGCGGGCGGGGGGACAAAAAAAAATAAAAAATAAAAAGGGGAGGGGGGATGGGCGGGCGGGGGGGGGGGGCAAAAAAAAATAAAAATAAAAAGGGGAGGGGGGATGGGCGGGCGGGGGGGCAAAAAAAAATAAAAAAAATAAGGGGAGGGGGGATGGGAGGGCGGGGGGGCAAAAAAAAATAAAAAATAAAAAGGGGAGGGGGGATGGGCGGGCGGGGGGGGCAAAAAAAAATAAAAAAAATAAGGGGAGGGGGGATGGGCGGGCGGGGGGGCAAAAAAAAATAAAAAAAATAAGGGGGGGGCGGGTGGGCGGGGGGACAAAAAAAAATAAAAATAAAAAGGGGAGGGGGGATGGGCGGGCGGGGGGGCAAAAAAAAATAAAAATAAAAAGGGGAGGGGGGATGGGCGGGCGGGGGGGCAAAAAAAAATAAAAAATAAAAAGGGGAGGGGGGATGGGCGGGCGGGGGGGGCAAAAAAAAATAAAAAAAATAAGGGGAGGGGGGATGGGCGGGCGGGGGGGGGCAAAAAAAAATAAAAAAAATAAGGGGAGGGGGGATGGGCGGGCGGGGGGGCAAAAAAAAATAAAAATAAAAAGGGGAGGGGGGATGGGCGGGCGGGGGGGCAAAAAAAAATAAAAAATAAAAAGGGGAGGGGGGATGGGCGGGCGGGGGGGCAAAAAAAAATAAAAAATAAAAAGGGGAGGGGGGATGGGCGGGCGGGGGGACAAAAAAAAATAAAAAATAAAAAGGGGAGGGGGGATGGGCGGGCGGGGGGGGGGGCAAAAAAAAATAAAAATAAAAAGGGGAGGGGGGATGGGCGGGCGGGGGGGCAAAAAAAAATAAAAAAAATAAGGGGAGGGGGGATGGGAGGGCGGGGGGGCAAAAAAAAATAAAAAATAAAAAGGGGAGGGGGGATGGGCGGGCGGGGGGGGCAAAAAAAAATAAAAAAAATAAGGGGAGGGGGGATGGGCGGGCGGGGGGGCAAAAAAAAATAAAAAAAATAAGGGGGGGGCGGGTGGGCGGGGGGACAAAAAAAAATAAAAATAAAAAGGGGAGGGGGGATGGGCGGGCGGGGGGGCAAAAAAAAATAAAAATAAAAAGGGGAGGGGGGATGGGCGGGCGGGGGGGGGGCAAAAAAAAATAAAAAAAATAAGGGGAGGGGGGATGGGCGGGCGGGGGGGCAAAAAAAAATAAAAATAAAAAGGGGAGGGGGGATGGGCGGGCGGGGGGGGCAAAAAAAAATAAAAAATAAAAAGGGGAGGGGGGATGGGCGGGCGGGGGGGCAAAAAAAAATAAAAAAAATAAGGGGAGGGGGGATGGGCGGACGGGGGGGCAAAAAAAATAAAAAAAATAAGGGGAGGGGGGGGGCGGGCGGGGGGGGGGGACAAAAAAAAATAAAAATAAAAAGGGGAGGGGGGATGGGCGGGCGGGGGGGCAAAAAAAAATAAAAAATAAAAAGGGGAGGGGGGATGGGCGGACGGGGGGGCAAAAAAAATAAAAAAAATAAGGGGAGGGGGGGGGCGGGCGGGGGGGGGGGACAAAAAAAAATAAAAATAAAAAGGGGAGGGGGGATGGGCGGGCGGGGGGGCAAAAAAAAATAAAAAATAAAAAGGGGAGGGGGGATGGGAGGGCGGGGGGGGCAAAAAAAATAAAAAAAAAAAAGGGGAGGGGGGGGGGCGGGCGGGCGGGGGGATGAAAATAATAAGTGGGGGGGGGCGGGCGGGCGGGGGGAAAAAAAAATAAAAAATAAAAAGGGGAGGGGGGATGGGCGGGCGGGGGGGGCAAAAAAAATAAAAAAAATAAGGGGAGGGGGGACTTTATGATGCTTGTGTTCTGGCCAAAAATAACTTACAAAACACCCAGTCCAGCATGAAACGCTGGTATGATAGAAAGGCCCGTGTTAGAGAATTTTCTCCCGGGGATAAGGTGCTTGTATTTTTGCCCATACCAGGTCAACCCTTGCAAGCCAGATACTTTGGTCCCTATGAAATTGAGACCAAAATTAGTGACCTCAATTACACAATCAAAACTCCTGACCGTAGGAAAAAGACTCAGCTATGTCATATAAACATGCTGAAGCCTTATGTATCTCGGCCAGATCACTCAGAGAAGAGTAATTGTGTTTTAAATACAGTGAAAAGTTGTTCAAATAGCCATCTTTCTCTTATTGATGATGATATTGTAAAGGAGAAATTTGGACAATACAAAATACCTAATTCTTTTGTACTACAGAATTTGGATGTAAAACTGTCTCATCTGTCTTCGACAGAAAGGCCAGTTATCATGAAACTCATTAATGAATTTAATGACATTTTTTCTGATGTACCAAAACAGACTAATGTTATAATGCATGATGTAGATGTTGGCGAGGCTACTCCAGTCAAGCAGCATCCTTACAGGGTTAACCCTGAAAAACTTGCCATACTTAGGTCAGAAATCAAGTATATGCTTGAAAATGACCTCATTGAACCAAGTTCCAGTAGCTGGAGCTCCCCATGTGTCTTGATATCTAAACAGGACAAGACTTATCGTTTTTGTACAGACTACCGTAAGGTAAATGCTGTAAAAAAGACCGATTCGTTTCCTATCCCTAGGATAGACGATCTCGTAGATCGTATTGGTGACGCTAAGTACATCACCAAAATAGACCTACTTTCAGGTTATTGGCAGGTTCCCCTGACTGATAGGGCAAAGGAAATCACCGCCTTTGTCACCCCTGATGGTCTGTACCAATACAAAGTGATGCCATTTGGCATGAAGAATGCTCCTGCCACTTTCCAGAGAATGATAAATGCCCTGCTTGCTGACATGGAGAATTGCCACGCATACATAGACGATGTAGTAATTTTTAGCCAAGATTTTTCTAGCCATTGTAAACAACTGCATTGTCTTTTTACTAAGCTTTTACATGCAAAAATTACTGTAAACCTGAGTAAGAGTGATTTTTGCCAGGCTTCCATCCAATACTTAGGCCATATTGTAGGACAAGGCCAGGTGAAACCTGTAATGGCCAAAGTAGAAGCTATCCAAACTTTCCCTATTCCTGTTGATCGGAAACAACTCCGAAGATTTTTGGGAATGTCTGGATATTATAGAAAATTTTGCGAAAAATTTTCTGTCATTGCCAGTCCTTTAACAAACCTCCTGAGAAAGAACGTCCGATTTACTTGGACGGATGAATGTCAGAAAGCCTTTAACCAAATTAAGCAGATATTATCTAGCTCCCCCATTTTGATGGCTCCTGACTTCGGAAAACCTTTTAGGTTAGCTATTGACGCCAGTGACACAGGTGTTGGGTCAGTCCTTTACCAAGAAGATAATTTCCAAGTAGAGCACCCTATTTGTTTCTTTTCCAAGAAATTTAATAGACATCAAAGAAATTATTCTACTGTGGAAAAAGAATGTCTTGGGTTGATTCTTTCTATACAACACTTTGATTTTTATATCAGTGGGTCCAGATGGCCACTGGTTGTATTTACTGACCACAATCCCCTTACATTTATCCACAAAATGTCTGGCAAGAATCAACGACTTCTCAGGTGGAGTTTATTTTTACAAGAGTACAACCTAGACCTTAAACACATAAAAGGCAGCGAAAATGTTATCGCCGATGCCTTATCTAGATTGTAAAAAGTATTTTGATGTATATTTTTTTTATATATATATCATGATAAATACATTCTGTAATGTAAATATCATTTTTGTAATTATTCTAAAAAGATTTCCATTTCGTGGAAATGTAAACTTTTTATTTTTAGGAGGGAGGTGTTACGTATCTAGGCATTGTTACCTAGATACTATTTTTTTTTCTTGACCTGTAGGTTGTCTGCCCTTTGTGTAATAAGTTTTTTTATTTTATTTTTCACGGCGAGTCAAGCCACACAGACAGTGACCGGTCCTTGACCTATGTGTATACCTCTGGTTGAAAGGAGGGTGTTTTTTTTTTCTTCTGTCTCTTTGAAGAGCGTTCTAGATCTGGGTGTTGATGACTTATTCTGTTCTAGAAATTACTAGATTTGTCTTGAGCTCGACGCGCGGTATATTATATAAAGACCGCCCGTGTAACGTTGACGGACAGACATACGGAGACAGCCGTGAGACAGAATAGCGGAGACATTGCGTGACCCGTGCGTGGTATACCAATTGATCGTGTAAGTTAAGATTTTTCTTTTTTTCAAGGCCTTGCTGGTATTTGTAATTATATTTTCAAACTATTGTATTGTAATATTTTTACATGCCATTTTTGTAAAAGGGTTTTGGTCAACCCTTCCATTTTGTATTGAATAAATGTTTTTTTTTTTTTGCTTTATGTGATTCAGTTAAAAGTACTATTCGAGTTATATTTTATTAAACATTAAGTTGATATTTTACCTTCCGATTTCTTGTGTCATTTTTTTTGTTATTCATTGTAAGTCTTTGATTAAATTCAGACTTAAGATAAGTGACACAATTGCTTTTTCTATTGTCACGTTCCCCTAGGCAAGCCAATTTAAAATTAGAATTCAATTCATAATACGTGAGAATGTCCAATGACGAGAATGACCGTGGGAGGACAAACCTTGTGCAACACCGTATTGACACATTCGACAACCACCGCGCCGTCTACCGCTAAGGAAACATCAAGAAGCCCTCGATTTGCTGGAACGTATGAAACAACAAATACTCATCGAGCCGTCCAACAGCCCGGTTGGGTTGGTTAAAACCCGGGTTCGCTGTTCTGCCTCATCGTGGCACCCGGGTGGAAACGGCTATTTGAGGAGATAGCTAGGCAAAATGAATGGCAAAACATAACTCCCGTGGGGATGCCCACGGGTAGACGAGAGTCCACCCCTTGCACGGGCGGGGTTGTAAAAAAGTCCTCACAAAAATTGTCACACATCCATGCGCCGTTCCTCAAAGGACCGTCCCATAAATGGCGAGTCCCCCACGGTTAGCTTGGTACAAATAAGGAAGATGACGGAGGCTCCCAGTGCTCCTAGGCCTTCGGCCATGTGTCGGGCGGGGGGGGCAAAAAAAAATAAAAATAAAAAGGGGAGGGGGGATGGGCGGGCGGGGGGGCAAAAAAAAATAAAAAAAATAAGGGGAGGGGGGATGGGAGGGCGGGGGGCAAAAAAAAATAATAATAAAAAGGGGAGGGGGGATGGGCGGGCGGGGGGGGCAAAAAAAAATAAAAAAAATAAGGGGAGGGGGGATGGGCGGACGGGGGGGCAAAAAAAAATAAAAAAAATAAGGGGAGGGGGGGGGGCGGGCGGGGGGGGCAAAAAAAAAAAAAAAAAAAAAAGGGGAGGGGGGCTGGGCGGGCGGGGGGGGGGGGGGGCAAAAAAAAATTAAAAAAATAAGGGGAGGGGGGATGGGCGGGCGGGGGGGGCAAAAAAAAATAAAAATAAAAAGGGGAGGGGGGATGGGCGGGCGGGGGGGGGGGGGGCAAAAAAAAATAAAAAAAATAAGGGGAGGGGGGATGGGCGGGCGGGGGGGGCAAAAAAAAATAAAAAAAATAAGGGGAGGGGGGATGGGCGGACGGGGGGGCAAAAAAAAATAAAAATAAAAAGGGGAGGGGGGATGGGCGGGCGGGGGGGACAAAAAAAAATAAAAATAAAAAGGGGAGGGGGGATGGGCGGGCGGGGGGGCAAAAAAAAATAAAAAATAAAAAGGGGAGGGGGGATGGGCGGGCGGGGGGACAATAAAAAATAAAAAATAAAAAGGGGAGGGGGGATGGGAGGGCGGGGGGGCAAAAAAAAATAAAAAAAAAAAGGGGAGGGGGGGGGGGGCGGGCGGGCGGGGGGATGAAAATAATAAGTGGAGGGGGGGGGGCGGGTGGGCGGGGGGAAAAAAAAAATAAAAAATAAAAAGGGGAGGGGGGATGGGCGGGCGGGGGGGGCAAAAAAAAATAAAAAAAATAAGGGGAGGGGGGATGGGCGGGCGGGGGGGCAAAAAAAAATAAAAAAAATAAGGGGGGGGCGGGTGGGCGGGGGGACAAAAAGAAATAAAAATAAAAAGGGGAGGGGGGATGGGCGGGCGGGGGGGCAAAAAAAAATAAAAATAAAAAGGGGAGGGGGGATGGGCGGGCGGGGGGGGGCAAAAAAAAATAAAAAAAATAAGGGGAGGGGGGATGGGCGGGCGGGGGGGGGGGCAAAAAAAAATAAAAAAAATAAGGGGAGGGGGGATGGGCGGGCGGGGGGGGCAAAAAAAAATAAAAATAAAAAGGGGAGGGGGGATGGGCGGGCGGGGGG
Source organism: Biomphalaria pfeifferi (assembly GCA_030265305.1). Classification (NCBI taxonomy): domain Eukaryota; kingdom Metazoa; phylum Mollusca; class Gastropoda; family Planorbidae; genus Biomphalaria; species Biomphalaria pfeifferi. The sequence goes on along the minus strand of JASAOG010000029.1, from coordinate 4,206,668 downwards.
GACAAAAAAAAATAAAAATAAAAAGGGGAGGGGGGATGGGCGGGCGGGGGGGCAAAAAAAAATAAAAAATAAAAAGGGGAGGGGGGATGGGCGGGCGGGGGGACAATAAAAAATAAAAAATAAAAAGGGGAGGGGGGATGGGAGGGCGGGGGGGCAAAAAAAAATAAAAAAAAAAAGGGGAGGGGGGGGGGCGGGCGGGCGGGGGGATGAAAATAATAAGTGGAGGGGGGGGGGGCGGGTGGGCGGGGGGAAAAAAAAAATAAAAAATAAAAAGGGGAGGGGGGATGGGCGGGCGGGGGGGGCAAAAAAAAATAAAAAAAATAAGGGGAGGGGGGATGGGCGGGCGGGGGGGGCAAAAAAAAAATAAAAAAAATAAGGGGGGGGCGGGTGGGCGGGGGGACAAAAAGAAATAAAAATAAAAAGGGGAGGGGGGATGGGCGGGCGGGGGGGGCAAAAAAAAATAAAAATAAAAAGGGGAGGGGGGATGGGCGGGCGGGGGGGGGGCAAAAAAAAATAAAAAAAATAAGGGGAGGGGGGATGGGCGGGCGGGGGGGGGGGCAAAAAAAAATAAAAAAAATAAGGGGAGGGGGGATGGGCGGGCGGGGGGGCAAAAAAAAATAAATAAAATAAGGGGAGGGGGGGGCGGGCGGGGGGGGGGACAAAAAAAATAAAAATAAAAAGGGGAGGGGGGATGGGCGGGCGGGGGGGCAAAAAAAAATAAAAAATAAAAAGGGGAGGGGGGATGGGCGGGCGGGGGGACAAAAAAAAATAAAAAATAAAAAGGGGAGGGGGGATGGGCGGGCGGGGGGGGGGCAAAAAAAAATAAAAAAAATAAGGGGAGGGGGGATGGGCGGACGGGGGGGCAAAAAAAATAAAAAAAATAAGGGGAGGGGGGGGCGGGCGGGGGGGGGGGGACAAAAAAAAATAAAAATAAAAAGGGGAGGGGGGATGGGCGGGCGGGGGGGCAAAAAAAAATAAATAAAATAAGGGGAGGGGGGGGCGGGCGGGGGGGGGGGGACAAAAAAAAATAAAAATAAAAAGGGGAGGGGGGATGGGCGGGCGGGGGGGCAAAAAAAAATAAAAAATAAAAAGGGGAGGGGGGATGGGCGGGCGGGGGGACAAAAAAAAATAAAAAATAAAAAGGGGAGGGGGGATGGGCGGGCGGGGGGGGGGGCAAAAAAAAATAAAAATAAAAAGGGGAGGGGGGATGGGCGGGCGGGGGGGCAAAAAAAAATAAAAAAAATAAGGGGAGGGGGGATGGGAGGGCGGGGGGGCAAAAAAAAATAAAAAATAAAAAGGGGAGGGGGGATGGGCGGGCGGGGGGGGCAAAAAAAAATAAAAAAAATAAGGGGAGGGGGGATGGGCGGGCGGGGGGGCAAAAAAAAATAAAAAAAATAAGGGGGGGGCGGGTGGGCGGGGGGACAAAAAAAAATAAAAATAAAAAGGGGAGGGGGGATGGGCGGGCGGGGGGGCAAAAAAAAATAAAAATAAAAAGGGGAGGGGGGATGGGCGGGCGGGGGGGCAAAAAAAAATAAAAAATAAAAAGGGGAGGGGGGATGGGCGGGCGGGGGGGGCAAAAAAAAATATAAAAAATAAGGGGAGGGGGGATGGGCGGGCGGGGGGGGGCAAAAAAAAATAAAAAAAATAAGGGGAGGGGGGATGGGCGGGCGGGGGGGCAAAAAAAAATAAAAATAAAAAGGGGAGGGGGGATGGGCGGGCGGGGGGGGGCAAAAAAAAATAAAAAATAAAAAGGGGAGGGGGGATGGGCGGGCGGGGGGGCAAAAAAAAATAAAAAATAAAAAGGGGAGGGGGGATGGGCGGGCGGGGGGACAAAAAAAAATAAAAAATAAAAAGGGGAGGGGGGATGGGCGGGCGGGGGGGGGCAAAAAAAAATAAAAATAAAAAGGGGAGGGGGGATGGGCGGGCGGGGGGGCAAAAAAAAATAAAAAAAATAAGGGGGAGGGGGGATGGGAGGGCGGGGGGGGCAAAAAAAAATAAAAAATAAAAAGGGGAGGGGGGATGGGCGGGCGGGGGGGGCAAAAAAAAATAAAAAAAATAAGGGGAGGGGGGATGGGCGGGCGGGGGGGCAAAAAAAAATAAAAAAAATAAGGGGGGGGCGGGTGGGCGGGGGGACAAAAAAAAATAAAAATAAAAAGGGGAGGGGGGATGGGCGGGCGGGGGGGCAAAAAAAAATAAAAATAAAAAGGGGAGGGGGGATGGGCGGGCGGGGGGGGGCAAAAAAAAATAAAAAAAATAAGGGGAGGGGGGATGGGCGGGCGGGGGGGCAAAAAAAAATAAAAATAAAAAGGGGAGGGGGGATGGGCGGGCGGGGGGGGCAAAAAAAAATAAAAAATAAAAAGGGGAGGGGGGATGGGCGGGCGGGGGGGCAAAAAAAAATAAAAAAAATAAGGGGAGGGGGGATGGGCGGACGGGGGGGCAAAAAAAATAAAAAAAATAAGGGGAGGGGGGGGCGGGCGGGGGGGGGGGGACAAAAAAAAATAAAAATAAAAAGGGGAGGGGGGATGGGCGGGCGGGGGGGCAAAAAAAAATAAAAAATAAAAAGGGGAGGGGGGATGGGCGGGCGGGGGGACAAAAAAAAATAAAAAATAAAAAGGGGAGGGGGGATGGGCGGGCGGGGGGGGGGCAAAAAAAAATAAAAATAAAAAGGGGAGGGGGGATGGGCGGGCGGGGGGGCAAAAAAAAATAAAAAATAAAAAGGGGAGGGGGGATGGGCGGGCGGGGGGGCAAAAAAAAATAAAAAAAATAAGGGGAGGGGGGATGGGCGGACGGGGGGGCAAAAAAAATAAAAAAAATAAGGGGAGGGGGGGGCGGGCGGGGGGGGGGGGACAAAAAAAAATAAAAATAAAAAGGGGAGGGGGGATGGGCGGGCGGGGGGGCAAAAAAAAATAAAAAATAAAAAGGGGAGGGGGGATGGGCGGGCGGGGGGGGGCAAAAAAAAATAAAAAAAATAAGGGGAGGGGGGATGGGCGGGGGGGGGGCAAAAAAAAATAAAAATAAAAAGGGGAGGGGGGATGGGCGGGCGGGGGGGGCAAAAAAAAATAAAAAATAAAAAGGGGAGGGGGGATGGGCGGGCGGGGGGGGCAAAAAAAAATAAAAAAAATAAGGGGAGGGGGGATGGGCGGACGGGGGGGCAAAAAAAATAAAAAAAATAAGGGGAGGGGGGGCGGGCGGGGGGGGGGGACAAAAAAAAATAAAAATAAAAAGGGGAGGGGGGATGGGCGGGCGGGGGGGCAAAAAAAAATAAAAAATAAAAAGGGGAGGGGGGATGGGCGGGCGGGGGGACAAAAAAAAATAAAAAATAAAAAGGGGAGGGGGGATGGGCGGGCGGGGGGGGGCAAAAAAAAATAAAAAAAATAAGGGGAGGGGGGATGGGCGGGCGGGGGGGGCAAAAAAAAATAAAAATAAAAAGGGGAGGGGGGATGGGCGGGCGGGGGGGGCAAAAAAAAATAAAAAATAAAAAGGGGAGGGGGGATGGGCGGGCGGGGGGGGCAAAAAAAAATAAAAAAAATAAGGGGAGGGGGGATGGGCGGACGGGGGGGCAAAAAAAATAAAAAAAATAAGGGGAGGGGGGGGCGGGCGGGGGGGGGGGGACAAAAAAAAATAAAAATAAAAAGGGGAGGGGGGATGGGCGGGCGGGGGGGGCAAAAAAAAATAAAAAATAAAAAGGGGAGGGGGGATGGGCGGGCGGGGGGACAAAAAAAAATAAAAAATAAAAAGGGGAGGGGGGGATGGGCGGGCGGGGGGGGGCAAAAAAAAATAAAAATAAAAAGGGGAGGGGGGATGGGCGGGCGGGGGGGCAAAAAAAAATAAAAAAAATAAGGGGAGGGGGGATGGGCGGGCGGGGGGGGCAAAAAAAAATAAAAAAAATAAGGGGGGGGCGGGTGGGCGGGGGGACAAAAAAAAAATAAAAATAAAAAGGGGAGGGGGGATGGGCGGGCGGGGGGGCAAAAAAAAATAAAAATAAAAAGGGGAGGGGGGATGGGCGGGCGGGGGGGGGCAAAAAAAAATAAAAAAAATAAGGGGAGGGGGGATGGGCGGGCGGGGGGGCAAAAAAAAATAAAAATAAAAAGGGGAGGGGGGATGGGCGGGCGGGGGGGGCAAAAAAAAATAAAAAATAAAAAGGGGAGGGGGGATGGGCGGGCGGGGGGGCAAAAAAAAATAAAAAAAATAAGGGGAGGGGGGATGGGCGGACGGGGGGGGCAAAAAAAATAAAAAAAAATAAGGGGAGGGGGGGGCGGGCGGGGGGGGGGGGCAAAAAAAAATAAAAATAAAAAGGGGAGGGGGGATGGGCGGGCGGGGGGGGCAAAAAAAAATAAAAATAAAAAGGGGAGGGGGGATGGGCGGGCGGGGGGGGGCAAAAAAAAATAAAAAAAATAAGGGGAGGGGGGATGGGCGGGCGGGGGGGCAAAAAAAAATAAAAATAAAAAGGGGAGGGGGGATGGGCGGGCGGGGGGGGGCAAAAAAAAATAAAAAAAATAAGGGGAGGGGGGATGGGCGGGCGGGGGGGCAAAAAAAAATAAAAATAAAAAGGGGAGGGGGGATGGGCGGGCGGGGGGGGCAAAAAAAAATAAAAAATAAAAAGGGGAGGGGGGGATGGGCGGGCGGGGGGGGGCAAAAAAAAATAAAAAAAATAAGGGGAGGGGGGATGGGCGGGCGGGGGGGCAAAAAAAAATAAAAATAAAAAGGGGAGGGGGGATGGGCGGGCGGGGGGGGCAAAAAAAAATAAAAAATAAAAAGGGGAGGGGGGATGGGCGGGCGGGGGGGCAAAAAAAAATAAAAAAAATAAGGGGAGGGGGGATGGGCGGACGGGGGGGCAAAAAAAATAAAAAAAATAAGGGGAGGGGGGGGGCGGGCGGGGGGGGGGGGACAAAAAAAAATAAAAATAAAAAGGGGAGGGGGGATGGGCGGGCGGGGGGGGCAAAAAAAAATAAAAAATAAAAAGGGGAGGGGGGATGGGCGGGCGGGGGGACAAAAAAAAATAAAAAATAAAAAGGGGAGGGGGGATGGGCGGGCGGGGGGGGGGCAAAAAAAAATAAAAATAAAAAGGGGAGGGGGGATGGGCGGGCGGGGGGGCAAAAAAAAATAAAAAAAATAAGGGGAGGGGGGATGGGCGGGCGGGGGGGCAAAAAAAAATAAAAAAAATAAGGGGGGGGCGGGTGGGCGGGGGGACAAAAAAAAAATAAAAATAAAAAGGGGAGGGGGGATGGGCGGGCGGGGGGGCAAAAAAAAATAAAAATAAAAAGGGGAGGGGGGATGGGCGGGCGGGGGGGGGCAAAAAAAAATAAAAAAAATAAGGGGAGGGGGGATGGGCGGGCGGGGGGGCAAAAAAAAATAAAAATAAAAAGGGGAGGGGGGATGGGCGGGCGGGGGGGGCAAAAAAAAATAAAAAATAAAAAGGGGAGGGGGGATGGGCGGGCGGGGGGGCAAAAAAAAATAAAAAAAATAAGGGGAGGGGGGATGGGCGGACGGGGGGGCAAAAAAAATAAAAAAAAATAAGGGGAGGGGGGGGCGGGCGGGGGGGGGGGGACAAAAAAAAATAAAAATAAAAAGGGGAGGGGGGATGGGCGGGCGGGGGGGCAAAAAAAAATAAAAAATAAAAAGGGGAGGGGGGATGGGCGGGCGGGGGGACAAAAAAAAATAAAAAATAAAAAGGGGAGGGGGGATGGGCGGGCGGGGGGATGAAAATAATAAGTGGGGGGGGGGGCGGGCGGGCGGGGGGAAAAAAAATAAAAAATAAAAAGGGGAGGGGGGATGGGCGGGCGGGGGGGGCAAAAAAAATAAAAAAAATAAGGGGAGGGGGGACTTTATGATGCTTGTGTTCTGGCCAAAAATAACTTACAAAACACCCAGTCCAGCATGAAACGCTGGTATGATAGAAAGGCCCGTGTTAGAGAATTTTCTCCCGGGGATAAGGTGCTTGTATTTTTGCCCATACCAGGTCAACCCTTGCAAGCCAGATACTTTGGTCCCTATGAAATTGAGACCAAAATTAGTGACCTCAATTACACAATCAAAACTCCTGACCGTAGGAAAAAGACTCAGCTATGTCATATAAACATGCTGAAGCCTTATGTATCTCGGCCAGATCACTCAGAGAAGAGTAATTGTGTTTTAAATACAGTGAAAAGTTGTTCAAATAGCCATCTTTCTCTTATTGATGATGATATTGTAAAGGAGAAATTTGGACAATACAAAATACCTAATTCTTTTGTACTACAGAATTTGGATGTAAAACTGTCTCATCTGTCTTCGACAGAAAGGCCAGTTATCATGAAACTCATTAATGAATTTAATGACATTTTTTCTGATGTACCAAAACAGACTAATGTTATAATGCATGATGTAGATGTTGGCGAGGCTACTCCAGTCAAGCAGCATCCTTACAGGGTTAACCCTGAAAAACTTGCCATACTTAGGTCAGAAATCAAGTATATGCTTGAAAATGACCTCATTGAACCAAGTTCCAGTAGCTGGAGCTCCCCATGTGTCTTGATATCTAAACAGGACAAGACTTATCGTTTTTGTACAGACTACCGTAAGGTAAATGCTGTAAAAAAGACCGATTCGTTTCCTATCCCTAGGATAGACGATCTCGTAGATCGTATTGGTGACGCTAAGTACATCACCAAAATAGACCTACTTTCAGGTTATTGGCAGGTTCCCCTGACTGATAGGGCAAAGGAAATCACCGCCTTTGTCACCCCTGATGGTCTGTACCAATACAAAGTGATGCCATTTGGCATGAAGAATGCTCCTGCCACTTTCCAGAGAATGATAAATGCCCTGCTTGCTGACATGGAGAATTGCCACGCATACATAGACGATGTAGTAATTTTTAGCCAAGATTTTTCTAGCCATTGTAAACAACTGCATTGTCTTTTTACTAAGCTTTTACATGCAAAAATTACTGTAAACCTGAGTAAGAGTGATTTTTGCCAGGCTTCCATCCAATACTTAGGCCATATTGTAGGACAAGGCCAGGTGAAACCTGTAATGGCCAAAGTAGAAGCTATCCAAACTTTCCCTATTCCTGTTGATCGGAAACAACTCCGAAGATTTTTGGGAATGTCTGGATATTATAGAAAATTTTGCGAAAAATTTTCTGTCATTGCCAGTCCTTTAACAAACCTCCTGAGAAAGAACGTCCGATTTACTTGGACGGATGAATGTCAGAAAGCCTTTAACCAAATTAAGCAGATATTATCTAGCTCCCCCATTTTGATGGCTCCTGACTTCGGAAAACCTTTTAGGTTAGCTATTGACGCCAGTGACACAGGTGTTGGGTCAGTCCTTTACCAAGAAGATAATTTCCAAGTAGAGCACCCTATTTGTTTCTTTTCCAAGAAATTTAATAGACATCAAAGAAATTATTCTACTGTGGAAAAAGAATGTCTTGGGTTGATTCTTTCTATACAACACTTTGATTTTTATATCAGTGGGTCCAGATGGCCACTGGTTGTATTTACTGACCACAATCCCCTTACATTTATCCACAAAATGTCTGGCAAGAATCAACGACTTCTCAGGTGGAGTTTATTTTTACAAGAGTACAACCTAGACCTTAAACACATAAAAGGCAGCGAAAATGTTATCGCCGATGCCTTATCTAGATTGTAAAAAGTATTTTGATGTATATTTTTTTTATATATATATCATGATAAATACATTCTGTAATGTAAATATCATTTTTGTAATTATTCTAAAAAGATTTCCATTTCGTGGAAATGTAAACTTTTTATTTTTAGGAGGGAGGTGTTACGTATCTAGGCATTGTTACCTAGATACTATTTTTTTTTCTTGACCTGTAGGTTGTCTGCCCTTTGTGTAATAAGTTTTTTTATTTTATTTTTCACGGCGAGTCAAGCCACACAGACAGTGACCGGTCCTTGACCTATGTGTATACCTCTGGTTGAAAGGAGGGTGTTTTTTTTTTCTTCTGTCTCTTTGAAGAGCGTTCTAGATCTGGGTGTTGATGACTTATTCTGTTCTAGAAATTACTAGATTTGTCTTGAGCTCGACGCGCGGTATATTATATAAAGACCGCCCGTGTAACGTTGACGGACAGACATACGGAGACAGCCGTGAGACAGAATAGCGGAGACATTGCGTGACCCGTGCGTGGTATACCAATTGATCGTGTAAGTTAAGATTTTTCTTTTTTTCAAGGCCTTGCTGGTATTTGTAATTATATTTTCAAACTATTGTATTGTAATATTTTTACATGCCATTTTTGTAAAAGGGTTTTGGTCAACCCTTCCATTTTGTATTGAATAAATGTTTTTTTTTTTTGCTTTATGTGATTCAGTTAAAAGTACTATTCGAGTTATATTTTATTAAACATTAAGTTGATATTTTACCTTCCGATTTCTTGTGTCATTTTTTTTGTTATTCATTGTAAGTCTTTGATTAAATTCAGACTTAAGATAAGTGACACAATTGCTTTTTCTATTGTCACGTTCCCCTAGGCAAGCCAATTTAAAATTAGAATTCAATTCATAATACGTGAGAATGTCCAATGACGAGAATGACCGTGGGAGGACAAACCTTGTGCAACACCGTATTGACACATTCGACAACCACCGCGCCGTCTACCGCTAAGGAAACATCAAGAAGCCCTCGATTTGCTGGAACGTATGAAACAACAAATACTCATCGAGCCGTCCAACAGCCCGGTTGGGTTGGTTAAAACCCGGGTTCGCTGTTCTGCCTCATCGTGGCACCCGGGTGGAAACGGCTATTTGAGGAGATAGCTAGGCAAAATGAATGGCAAAACATAACTCCCGTGGGGATGCCCACGGGTAGACGAGAGTCCACCCCTTGCACGGGCGGGGTTGTAAAAAAGTCCTCACAAAAATTGTCACACATCCATGCGCCGTTCCTCAAAGGACCGTCCCATAAATGGCGAGTCCCCCACGGTTAGCTTGGTACAAATAAGGAAGATGACGGAGGCTCCCAGTGCTCCTAGGCCTTCGGCCATGTGTCGGGCGGGGGGGCAAAAAAAAATAAAAATAAAAAGGGGAGGGGGGATGGGCGGGCGGGGGGGCAAAAAAAAATAAAAAAAATAAGGGGAGGGGGGATGGGAGGGCGGGGGGCAAAAAAAAATAATAATAAAAAGGGGAGGGGGGATGGGCGGGCGGGGGGGGCAAAAAAAAATAAAAAAAATAAGGGGAGGGGGGATGGGCGGACGGGGGGGCAAAAAAAAATAAAAAAAATAAGGGGAGGGGGGGGGCGGGCGGGGGGGGCAAAAAAAAAAAAAAAAAAAAAGGGGAGGGGGGCTGGGCGGGCGGGGGGGGGGGGGGGCAAAAAAAAATAAAAAAAATAAGGGGAGGGGGGATGGGCGGGCGGGGGGGGCAAAAAAAAAAAAAAATAAAAAGGGGAGGGGGGATGGGCGGGCGGGGGGGGGGGGCAAAAAAAAATAAAAAAAATAAGGGGAGGGGGGATGGGCGGGCGGGGGGGGCAAAAAAAAATAAAAAAAATAAGGGGAGGGGGGATGGGCGGACGGGGGGGCAAAAAAAAATAAAAATAAAAAGGGGAGGGGGGATGGGCGGGCGGGGGGGACAAAAAAAAATAAAAATAAAAAGGGGAGGGGGGATGGGCGGGCGGGGGGGCAAAAAAAAATAAAAAATAAAAAGGGGAGGGGGGATGGGCGGGCGGGGGGACAATAAAAAATAAAAAATAAAAAGGGGAGGGGGGATGGGAGGGCGGGGGGGCAAAAAAAAATAAAAAAAAAAAGGGGAGGGGGGGGGGCGGGCGGGCGGGGGGATGAAAATAATAAGTGGAGGGGGGGGGGGCGGGTGGGCGGGGGGAAAAAAAAAATAAAAAATAAAAAGGGGAGGGGGGATGGGCGGGCGGGGGGGGGCAAAAAAAAATAAAAAAAATAAGGGGAGGGGGGATGGGCGGGCGGGGGGGCAAAAAAAAATAAAAAAAATAAGGGGGGGGCGGGTGGGCGGGGGGACAAAAAGAAATAAAAATAAAAAGGGGAGGGGGGATGGGCGGGCGGGGGGGCAAAAAAAAATAAAAATAAAAAGGGGAGGGGGGATGGGCGGGCGGGGGGGGGGCAAAAAAAAATAAAAAAAATAAGTGGAGGGGGGATGGGCGGGCGGGGGGGGGCAAAAAAAAATAAAAAAAATAAGGGGAGGGGGGATGGGCGGGCGGGGGGGCAAAAAAAAATAAAAAAAATAAGGGGGGGGCGGGTGGGCGGGGGGACAAAAAAAAATAAAAAATAAAAAGGGGAGGGGGGATGGGCGGGCGGGGGGAGCAAAAAAAATAAAAAAAATAAGGGGAGGGGGGACTTTATGATGCTTGTGTTCTGGCCAAAAATAACTTACAAAACACCCAGTCCAGCATGAAACGCTGGTATGATAGAAAGGCCCGTGTTAGAGAATTTTCTCCCGGGGATAAGGTGCTTGTATTTTTGCCCATACCAGGTCAACCCTTGCAAGCCAGATACTTTGGTCCCTATGAAATTGAGACCAAAATTAGTGACCTCAATTACACAATCAAAACTCCTGACCGTAGGAAAAAGACTCAGCTATGTCATATAAACATGCTGAAGCCTTATGTATCTCGGCCAGATCACTCAGAGAAGAGTAATTGTGTTTTAAATACAGTGAAAAGTTGTTCAAATAGCCATCTTTCTCTTATTGATGATGATATTGTAAAGGAGAAATTTGGACAATACAAAATACCTAATTCTTTTGTACTACAGAATTTGGATGTAAAACTGTCTCATCTGTCTTCGACAGAAAGGCCAGTTATCATGAAACTCATTAATGAATTTAATGACATTTTTTCTGATGTACCAAAACAGACTAATGTTATAATGCATGATGTAGATGTTGGCGAGGCTACTCCAGTCAAGCAGCATCCTTACAGGGTTAACCCTGAAAAACTTGCCATACTTAGGTCAGAAATCAAGTATATGCTTGAAAATGACCTCATTGAACCAAGTTCCAGTAGCTGGAGCTCCCCATGTGTCTTGATATCTAAACAGGACAAGACTTATCGTTTTTGTACAGACTACCGTAAGGTAAATGCTGTAAAAAAGACCGATTCGTTTCCTATCCCTAGGATAGACGATCTCGTAGATCGTATTGGTGACGCTAAGTACATCACCAAAATAGACCTACTTTCAGGTTATTGGCAGGTTCCCCTGACTGATAGGGCAAAGGAAATCACCGCCTTTGTCACCCCTGATGGTCTGTACCAATACAAAGTGATGCCATTTGGCATGAAGAATGCTCCTGCCACTTTCCAGAGAATGATAAATGCCCTGCTTGCTGACATGGAGAATTGCCACGCATACATAGACGATGTAGTAATTTTTAGCCAAGATTTTTCTAGCCATTGTAAACAACTGCATTGTCTTTTTACTAAGCTTTTACATGCAAAAATTACTGTAAACCTGAGTAAGAGTGATTTTTGCCAGGCTTCCATCCAATACTTAGGCCATATTGTAGGACAAGGCCAGGTGAAACCTGTAATGGCCAAAGTAGAAGCTATCCAAACTTTCCCTATTCCTGTTGATCGGAAACAACTCCGAAGATTTTTGGGAATGTCTGGATATTATAGAAAATTTTGCGAAAAATTTTCTGTCATTGCCAGTCCTTTAACAAACCTCCTGAGAAAGAACGTCCGATTTACTTGGACGGATGAATGTCAGAAAGCCTTTAACCAAATTAAGCAGATATTATCTAGCTCCCCCATTTTGATGGCTCCTGACTTCGGAAAACCTTTTAGGTTAGCTATTGACGCCAGTGACACAGGTGTTGGGTCAGTCCTTTACCAAGAAGATAATTTCCAAGTAGAGCACCCTATTTGTTTCTTTTCCAAGAAATTTAATAGACATCAAAGAAATTATTCTACTGTGGAAAAAGAATGTCTTGGGTTGATTCTTTCTATACAACACTTTGATTTTTATATCAGTGGGTCCAGATGGCCACTGGTTGTATTTACTGACCACAATCCCCTTACATTTATCCACAAAATGTCTGGCAAGAATCAACGACTTCTCAGGTGGAGTTTATTTTTACAAGAGTACAACCTAGACCTTAAACACATAAAAGGCAGCGAAAATGTTATCGCCGATGCCTTATCTAGATTGTAAAAAGTATTTTGATGTATATTTTTTTTATATATATATCATGATAAATACATTCTGTAATGTAAATATCATTTTTGTAATTATTCTAAAAAGATTTCCATTTCGTGGAAATGTAAACTTTTTATTTTTAGGAGGGAGGTGTTACGTATCTAGGCATTGTTACCTAGATACTATTTTTTTTTCTTGACCTGTAGGTTGTCTGCCCTTTGTGTAATAAGTTTTTTTATTTTATTTTTCACGGCGAGTCAAGCCACACAGACAGTGACCGGTCCTTGACCTATGTGTATACCTCTGGTTGAAAGGAGGGTGTTTTTTTTTTTCTTCTGTCTCTTTGAAGAGCGTTCTAGATCTGGGTGTTGATGACTTATTCTGTTCTAGAAATTACTAGATTTGTCTTGAGCTCGACGCGCGGTATATTATATAAAGACCGCCCGTGTAACGTTGACGGACAGACATACGGAGACAGCCGTGAGACAGAATAGCGGAGACATTGCGTGACCCGTGCGTGGTATACCAATTGATCGTGTAAGTTAAGATTTTTCTTTTTTTCAAGGCCTTGCTGGTATTTGTAATTATATTTTCAAACTATTGTATTGTAATATTTTTACATGCCATTTTTGTAAAAGGGTTTTGGTCAACCCTTCCATTTTGTATTGAATAAATGTTTTTTTTTTTTGCTTTATGTGATTCAGTTAAAAGTACTATTCGAGTTATATTTTATTAAACATTAAGTTGATATTTTACCTTCCGATTTCTTGTGTCATTTTTTTTGTTATTCATTGTAAGTCTTTGATTAAATTCAGACTTAAGATAAGTGACACAATTGCTTTTTCTATTGTCACGTTCCCCTAGGCAAGCCAATTTAAAATTAGAATTCAATTCATAATACGTGAGAATGTCCAATGACGAGAATGACCGTGGGAGGACAAACCTTGTGCAACACCGTATTGACACATTCGACAACCACCGCGCCGTCTACCGCTAAGGAAACATCAAGAAGCCCTCGATTTGCTGGAACGTATGAAACAACAAATACTCATCGAGCCGTCCAACAGCCCGGTTGGGTTGGTTAAAACCCGGGTTCGCTGTTCTGCCTCATCGTGGCACCCGGGTGGAAACGGCTATTTGAGGAGATAGCTAGGCAAAATGAATGGCAAAACATAACTCCCGTGGGGATGCCCACGGGTAGACGAGAGTCCACCCCTTGCACGGGCGGGGTTGTAAAAAAGTCCTCACAAAAATTGTCACACATCCATGCGCCGTTCCTCAAAGGACCGTCCCATAAATGGCGAAACCCCCACGGTTAGCTTGGTACAAATAAGGAAGATGACGGAGGCTCCCAGTGCTCCTAGGCCTTCGGCCATGTGTCGGGCGGGGGGGCAAAAAAAAATAAAAAAAATAAGGGGAGGGGGGATGGGAGGGCGGGGGGGCAAAAAAAATAAAAAAAAAAAAAGGGGAGGGGGGGGGCGGGCGGGCGGGGGGATGAAAATAATAAGTGGGGGGGGGGCGGGCGGGCGGGGGGAAAAAAAAAATAAAAAATAAAAAGGGGAGGGGGGATGGGCGGGCGGGGGGGGCAAAAAAAATAAAAAAAATAAGGGGAGGGGGGACTTTATGATGCTTGTGTTCTGGCCAAAAATAACTTACAAAACACCCAGTCCAGCATGAAACGCTGGTATGATAGAAAGGCCCGTGTTAGAGAATTTTCTCCCGGGGATAAGGTGCTTGTATTTTTGCCCATACCAGGTCAACCCTTGCAAGCCAGATACTTTGGTCCCTATGAAATTGAGACCAAAATTAGTGACCTCAATTACACAATCAAAACTCCTGACCGTAGGAAAAAGACTCAGCTATGTCATATAAACATGCTGAAGCCTTATGTATCTCGGCCAGATCACTCAGAGAAGAGTAATTGTGTTTTAAATACAGTGAAAAGTTGTTCAAATAGCCATCTTTCTCTTATTGATGATGATATTGTAAAGGAGAAATTTGGACAATACAAAATACCTAATTCTTTTGTACTACAGAATTTGGATGTAAAACTGTCTCATCTGTCTTCGACAGAAAGGCCAGTTATCATGAAACTCATTAATGAATTTAATGACATTTTTTCTGATGTACCAAAACAGACTAATGTTATAATGCATGATGTAGATGTTGGCGAGGCTACTCCAGTCAAGCAGCATCCTTACAGGGTTAACCCTGAAAAACTTGCCATACTTAGGTCAGAAATCAAGTATATGCTTGAAAATGACCTCATTGAACCAAGTTCCAGTAGCTGGAGCTCCCCATGTGTCTTGATATCTAAACAGGACAAGACTTATCGTTTTTGTACAGACTACCGTAAGGTAAATGCTGTAAAAAAGACCGATTCGTTTCCTATCCCTAGGATAGACGATCTCGTAGATCGTATTGGTGACGCTAAGTACATCACCAAAATAGACCTACTTTCAGGTTATTGGCAGGTTCCCCTGACTGATAGGGCAAAGGAAATCACCGCCTTTGTCACCCCTGATGGTCTGTACCAATACAAAGTGATGCCATTTGGCATGAAGAATGCTCCTGCCACTTTCCAGAGAATGATAAATGCCCTGCTTGCTGACATGGAGAATTGCCACGCATACATAGACGATGTAGTAATTTTTAGCCAAGATTTTTCTAGCCATTGTAAACAACTGCATTGTCTTTTTACTAAGCTTTTACATGCAAAAATTACTGTAAACCTGAGTAAGAGTGATTTTTGCCAGGCTTCCATCCAATACTTAGGCCATATTGTAGGACAAGGCCAGGTGAAACCTGTAATGGCCAAAGTAGAAGCTATCCAAACTTTCCCTATTCCTGTTGATCGGAAACAACTCCGAAGATTTTTGGGAATGTCTGGATATTATAGAAAATTTTGCGAAAAATTTTCTGTCATTGCCAGTCCTTTAACAAACCTCCTGAGAAAGAACGTCCGATTTACTTGGACGGATGAATGTCAGAAAGCCTTTAACCAAATTAAGCAGATATTATCTAGCTCCCCCATTTTGATGGCTCCTGACTTCGGAAAACCTTTTAGGTTAGCTATTGACGCCAGTGACACAGGTGTTGGGTCAGTCCTTTACCAAGAAGATAATTTCCAAGTAGAGCACCCTATTTGTTTCTTTTCCAAGAAATTTAATAGACATCAAAGAAATTATTCTACTGTGGAAAAAGAATGTCTTGGGTTGATTCTTTCTATACAACACTTTGATTTTTATATCAGTGGGTCCAGATGGCCACTGGTTGTATTTACTGACCACAATCCCCTTACATTTATCCACAAAATGTCTGGCAAGAATCAACGACTTCTCAGGTGGAGTTTATTTTTACAAGAGTACAACCTAGACCTTAAACACATAAAAGGCAGCGAAAATGTTATCGCCGATGCCTTATCTAGATTGTAAAAAGTATTTTGATGTATATTTTTTTTATATATATATCATGATAAATACATTCTGTAATGTAAATATCATTTTTGTAATTATTCTAAAAAGATTTCCATTTCGTGGAAATGTAAACTTTTTATTTTTAGGAGGGAGGTGTTACGTATCTAGGCATTGTTACCTAGATACTATTTTTTTTTCTTGACCTGTAGGTTGTCTGCCCTTTGTGTAATAAGTTTTTTTATTTTATTTTTCACGGCGAGTCAAGCCACACAGACAGTGACCGGTCCTTGACCTATGTGTATACCTCTGGTTGAAAGGAGGGTGTTTTTTTTTTCTTCTGTCTCTTTGAAGAGCGTTCTAGATCTGGGTGTTGATGACTTATTCTGTTCTAGAAATTACTAGATTTGTCTTGAGCTCGACGCGCGGTATATTATATAAAGACCGCCCGTGTAACGTTGACGGACAGACATACGGAGACAGCCGTGAGACAGAATAGCGGAGACATTGCGTGACCCGTGCGTGGTATACCAATTGATCGTGTAAGTTAAGATTTTTCTTTTTTTCAAGGCCTTGCTGGTATTTGTAATTATATTTTCAAACTATTGTATTGTAATATTTTTACATGCCATTTTTGTAAAAGGGTTTTGGTCAACCCTTCCATTTTGTATTGAATAAATGTTTTTTTTTTTTGCTTTATGTGATTCAGTTAAAAGTACTATTCGAGTTATATTTTATTAAACATTAAGTTGATATTTTACCTTCCGATTTCTTGTGTCATTTTTTTTGTTATTCATTGTAAGTCTTTGATTAAATTCAGACTTAAGATAAGTGACACAATTGCTTTTTCTATTGTCACGTTCCCCTAGGCAAGCCAATTTAAAATTAGAATTCAATTCATAATACGTGAGAATGTCCAATGACGAGAATGACCGTGGGAGGACAAACCTTGTGCAACACCGTATTGACACATTCGACAACCACCGCGCCGTCTACCGCTAAGGAAACATCAAGAAGCCCTCGATTTGCTGGAACGTATGAAACAACAAATACTCATCGAGCCGTCCAACAGCCCGGTTGGGTTGGTTAAAACCCGGGTTCGCTGTTCTGCCTCATCGTGGCACCCGGGTGGAAACGGCTATTTGAGGAGATAGCTAGGCAAAATGAATGGCAAAACATAACTCCCGTGGGGATGCCCACGGGTAGACGAGAGTCCACCCCTTGCACGGGCGGGGTTGTAAAAAAGTCCTCACAAAAATTGTCACACATCCATGCGCCGTTCCTCAAAGGACCGTCCCATAAATGGCGAGTCCCCCACGGTTAGCTTGGTACAAATAAGGAAGATGACGGAGGCTCCCAGTGCTCCTAGGCCTTCGGCCATGTGTCGGGCGGGGGGGCAAAAAAAAATAAAAATAAAAAGGGGAGGGGGGATGGGCGGGCGGGGGGGCAAAAAAAAATAAAAAAAATAAGGGGAGGGGGGATGGGAGGGCGGGGGGCAAAAAAAAATAATAATAAAAAGGGGAGGGGGGATGGGCGGGCGGGGGGGGCAAAAAAAAATAAAAAAAATAAGGGGAGGGGGGATGGGCGGACGGGGGGGCAAAAAAAAATAAAAAAAATAAGGGGAGGGGGGGGGCGGGCGGGGGGGGCAAAAAAAAAAAAAAAAAAAAAGGGGAGGGGGGCTGGGCGGGCGGGGGGGGGGGCAAAAAAAAATAAAAAAAATAAGGGGAGGGGGGATGGGCGGGCGGGGGGGGCAAAAAAAAATAAAAATAAAAAGGGGAGGGGGGATGGGCGGGCGGGGGGGGGGGGGGGCAAAAAAAAATAAAAAAAATAAGGGGAGGGGGGATGGGCGGGCGGGGGGGGCAAAAAAAAATAAAAAAAATAAGGGGAGGGGGGATGGGCGGACGGGGGGGCAAAAAAAAATAAAAATAAAAATGGGAGGGGGGATGGGCGGGCGGGGGGGACAAAAAAAAATAAAAATAAAAAGGGGAGGGGGGATGGGCGGGCGGGGGGGCAAAAAAAAATAAAAAATAAAAAGGGGAGGGGGGATGGGCGGGCGGGGGGGACAATAAAAAATAAAAAATAAAAAGGGGAGGGGGGATGGGAGGGCGGGGGGGCAAAAAAAAATAAAAAAAAAAAGGGGAGGGGGGGGGGCGGGCGGGCGGGGGGATGAAAATAATAAGTGGAGGGGGGGGGCGGGTGGGCGGGGGGAAAAAAAAAATAAAAAATAAAAAGGGGAGGGGGGATGGGCGGGCGGGGGGGGCAAAAAAAAATAAAAAAAATAAGGGGAGGGGGGATGGGCGGGCGGGGGGGCAAAAAAAAATAAAAAAAATAAGGGGGGGGCGGGTGGGCGGGGGGACAAAAAGAAATAAAAATAAAAAGGGGAGGGGGGATGGGCGGGCGGGGGGGCAAAAAAAATAAAAATAAAAAGGGGAGGGGGGATGGGCGGGCGGGGGGGGGCAAAAAAAAATAAAAAAAATAAGGGGAGGGGGGATGGGCGGGCGGGGGGGGGCAAAAAAAAATAAAAAAAATAAGGGGAGGGGGGATGGGCGGGCGGGGGGGCAAAAAAAAATAAAAAAAATAAGGGGGGGGCGGGTGGGCGGGGGGAAAAAAAAAAATAAAAATAAAAAGGGGAGGGGGGATGGGCGGGCGGGGGGGCAAAAAAAAATAAAAATAAAAAGGGGAGGGGGGATGGGCGGGCGGGGGGGGGCAAAAAAAAATAAAAAAAATAAGGGGAGGGGGGATGGGCGGGCGGGGGGGCAAAAAAAAATAAAAATAAAAAGGGGAGGGGGGATGGGCGGGCGGGGGGGGCAAAAAAAAATAAAAAATAAAAAGGGGAGGGGGGATGGGCGGGCGGGGGGGCAAAAAAAAATAAAAAAAATAAGGGGAGGGGGGATGGGCGGACGGGGGGGCAAAAAAAATAAAAAAAATAAGGGGAGGGGGGGGCGGGCGGGGGGGGGGGACAAAAAAAAATAAAAATAAAAAGGGGAGGGGGGATGGGCGGGCGGGGGGGCAAAAAAAAATAAATAAAATAAGGGGAGGGGGGGGCGGGCGGGGGGGGGGACAAAAAAAAATAAAAATAAAAAGGGGAGGGGGGATGGGCGGGCGGGGGGGCAAAAAAAAATAAAAAATAAAAAGGGGAGGGGGGATGGGCGGGCGGGGGGACAAAAAAAAATAAAAAATAAAAAGGGGAGGGGGGATGGGCGGGCGGGGGGGGCAAAAAAAAATAAAAAAAATAAGGGGAGGGGGGATGGGCGGGCGGGGGGGCAAAAAAAAATAAAAAAATAAGGGGGGGGCGGGTGGGCGGGGGGACAAAAAAAAATAAAAATAAAAAGGGGAGGGGGGATGGGCGGGCGGGGGGGCAAAAAAAAATAAAAATAAAAAGGGGAGGGGGGATGGGCGGGCGGGGGGGGGCAAAAAAAAATAAAAAAAATAAGGGGAGGGGGGATGGGCGGGCGGGGGGGCAAAAAAAAATAAAAAATAAAAAGGGGAGGGGGGATGGGCGGGCGGGGGGACAAAAAAAAATAAAAAATAAAAAGGGGAGGGGGGATGGGCGGGCGGGGGGGGGGCAAAAAAAAATAAAAATAAAAAGGGGAGGGGGGATGGGCGGGCGGGGGGGCAAAAAAAAATAAAAAAAATAAGGGGAGGGGGGATGGGAGGGCGGGGGGGCAAAAAAAAATAAAAAATAAAAAGGGGAGGGGGGATGGGCGGGCGGGGGGGGCAAAAAAAAATAAAAAAAATAAGGGGAGGGGGGATGGGCGGGCGGGGGGGCAAAAAAAAATAAAAAAATAAGGGGGGGGCGGGTGGGCGGGGGGACAAAAAAAAATAAAAATAAAAAGGGGAGGGGGGATGGGCGGGCGGGGGGGCAAAAAAAAATAAAAATAAAAAGGGGAGGGGGGATGGGCGGGCGGGGGGGGGCAAAAAAAAATAAAAAAAATAAGGGGAGGGGGGATGGGCGGGCGGGGGGGCAAAAAAAAATAAAAATAAAAAGGGGAGGGGGGATGGGCGGGCGGGGGGGGCAAAAAAAAATAAAAAATAAAAAGGGGAGGGGGGATGGGCGGGCGGGGGGGCAAAAAAAAATAAAAAAAATAAGGGGAGGGGGGATGGGCGGACGGGGGGACAAAAAAAAATAAAAATAAAAAGGGGAGGGGGGATGGGCGGGCGGGGGGGCAAAAAAAAATAAAAATAAAAAGGGGAGGGGGGATGGGCGGGCGGGGGGGGGCAAAAAAAAATAAAAAAAATAAGGGGAGGGGGGATGGGCGGGCGGGGGGGCAAAAAAAAATAAAAATAAAAAGGGGAGGGGGGATGGGCGGGCGGGGGGGGCAAAAAAAAATAAAAAATAAAAAGGGGAGGGGGGATGGGCGGGCGGGGGGGCAAAAAAAAATAAAAAAAATAAGGGGAGGGGGGATGGGCGGACGGGGGGGCAAAAAAAATAAAAAAAATAAGGGGAGGGGGGGGCGGGCGGGGGGGGGGGGACAAAAAAAAATAAAAATAAAAAGGGGAGGGGGGATGGGCGGGCGGGGGGGCAAAAAAAAATAAAAAATAAAAAGGGGAGGGGGGATGGGAGGGCGGGGGGGCAAAAAAAATAAAAAAAAATAAGGGGAGGGGGGATGGGCGGGCGGGGGGGCAAAAAAAAATAAAAAAAATAAGGGGGGGGCGGGTGGGCGGGGGGACAAAAAAAAATAAAAATAAAAAGGGGAGGGGGGATGGGCGGGCGGGGGGGCAAAAAAAAATAAAAATAAAAAGGGGAGGGGGGATGGGCGGGCGGGGGGGGGGCAAAAAAAAATAAAAAAAATAAGGGGAGGGGGGATGGGCGGGCGGGGGGGCAAAAAAAAATAAAAATAAAAAGGGGAGGGGGGATGGGCGGGCGGGGGGGGCAAAAAAAAATAAAAAATAAAAAGGGGAGGGGGGATGGGCGGGCGGGGGGGCAAAAAAAAATAAAAATAAAAAGGGGAGGGGGGATGGGCGGGCGGGGGGGGGGGGCAAAAAAAAATAAAAAAAATAAGGGGAGGGGGGATGGGCGGGCGGGGGGGCAAAAAAAAATAAAAATAAAAAGGGGAGGGGGGATGGGCGGGCGGGGGGGGCAAAAAAAAATAAAAAATAAAAAGGGGAGGGGGGATGGGCGGGCGGGGGGGCAAAAAAAAATAAAAAAAATAAGGGGAGGGGGGATGGGCGGACGGGGGGGCAAAAAAAATAAAAAAAATAAGGGGAGGGGGGGGCGGGCGGGGGGGGGGGGACAAAAAAAAATAAAAATAAAAAGGGGAGGGGGGATGGGCGGGCGGGGGGGCAAAAAAAAATAAAAAATAAAAAGGGGAGGGGGGATGGGAGGGCGGGGGGGCAAAAAAAATAAAAAAAAATAAGGGGAGGGGGGATGGGCGGGCGGGGGGGCAAAAAAAAATAAAAAAAATAAGGGGGGGGCGGGTGGGCGGGGGGACAAAAAAAAATAAAAATAAAAAGGGGAGGGGGGATGGGCGGGCGGGGGGACAATAAAAAATAAAAAATAAAAAGGGGAGGGGGGATGGGAGGGCGGGGGGGCAAAAAAAAATAAAAAAAAAAAGGGGAGGGGGGGGGGCGGGCGGGCGGGGGGATGAAAATAATAAGTGGAGGGGGGGGGGGCGGGTGGGCGGGGGGAAAAAAAAAATAAAAAATAAAAAGGGGAGGGGGGATGGGCGGGCGGGGGGGGGCAAAAAAAAATAAAAAAAATAAGGGGAGGGGGGATGGGCGGGCGGGGGGGCAAAAAAAAATAAAAAAAATAAGGGGGGGGCGGGCGGGGGGGGGGGACAAAAAAAAATAAAAATAAAAAGGGGAGGGGGGATGGGCGGGCGGGGGGGCAAAAAAAAATAAAAATAAAAAGGGGAGGGGGGGCGGGCGGGCGGGGGGGCAAAAAAAAAGGGAGTGGAGTTTATTTTTACAAGAGTACAACCTAGACCTTAAACACATAAAAGGCAGCGAAAATGTTATCGCCGATGCCTTATCTAGATTGTAAAAAGTATTTTGATGTATATTTTTTTTATATATATATCATGATAAATACATTCTGTAATGTAAATATCATTTTTGTAATTATTCTAAAAAGATTTCCATTTCGTGGAAATGTAAACTTTTTATTTTTAGGAGGGAGGTGTTACGTATCTAGGCATTGTTACCTAGATACTATTTTTTTTTCTTGACCTGTAGGTTGTCTGCCCTTTGTGTAATAAGTTTTTTTATTTTATTTTTCACGGCGAGTCAAGCCACACAGACAGTGACCGGTCCTTGACCTATGTGTATACCTCTGGTTGAAAGGAGGGTGTTTTTTTTTTTCTTCTGTCTCTTTGAAGAGCGTTCTAGATCTGGGTGTTGATGACTTATTCTGTTCTAGAAATTACTAGATTTGTCTTGAGCTCGACGCGCGGTATATTATATAAAGACCGCCCGTGTAACGTTGACGGACAGACATACGGAGACAGCCGTGAGACAGAATAGCGGAGACATTGCGTGACCCGTGCGTGGTATACCAATTGATCGTGTAAGTTAAGATTTTTCTTTTTTTCAAGGCCTTGCTGGTATTTGTAATTATATTTTCAAACTATTGTATTGTAATATTTTTACATGCCATTTTTGTAAAAGGGTTTTGGTCAACCCTTCCATTTTGTATTGAATAAATGTTTTTTTTTTTTGCTTTATGTGATTCAGTTAAAAGTACTATTCGAGTTATATTTTATTAAACATTAAGTTGATATTTTACCTTCCGATTTCTTGTGTCATTTTTTTTGTTATTCATTGTAAGTCTTTGATTAAATTCAGACTTAAGATAAGTGACACAATTGCTTTTTCTATTGTCACGTTCCCCTAGGCAAGCCAATTTAAAATTAGAATTCAATTCATAATACGTGAGAATGTCCAATGACGAGAATGACCGTGGGAGGACAAACCTTGTGCAACACCGTATTGACACATTCGACAACCACCGCGCCGTCTACCGCTAAGGAAACATCAAGAAGCCCTCGATTTGCTGGAACGTATGAAACAACAAATACTCATCGAGCCGTCCAACAGCCCGGTTGGGTTGGTTAAAACCCGGGTTCGCTGTTCTGCCTCATCGTGGCACCCGGGTGGAAACGGCTATTTGAGGAGATAGCTAGGCAAAATGAATGGCAAAACATAACTCCCGTGGGGATGCCCACGGGTAGACGAGAGTCCACCCCTTGCACGGGCGGGGTTGTAAAAAAGTCCTCACAAAAATTGTCACACATCCATGCGCCGTTCCTCAAAGGACCGTCCCATAAATGGCGAGTCCCCCACGGTTAGCTTGGTACAAATAAGGAAGATGACGGAGGCTCCCAGTGCTCCTAGGCCTTCGGCCATGTGTCGGGCGGGGGGGCAAAAAAAAATAAAAAAAATAAGGGGAGGGGGGATGGGAGGGCGGGGGGGCAAAAAAAATAAAAAAAAAAAAAGGGGAGGGGGGGGGCGGGCGGGCGGGGGGATGAAAATAATAAGTGGGGGGGGGCGGGCGGGCGGGGGGAAAAAAAAAATAAAAAATAAAAAGGGGAGGGGGGATGGGCGGGCGGGGGGGGCAAAAAAAATAAAAAAAATAAGGGGAGGGGGGACTTTATGATGCTTGTGTTCTGGCCAAAAATAACTTACAAAACACCCAGTCCAGCATGAAACGCTGGTATGATAGAAAGGCCCGTGTTAGAGAATTTTCTCCCGGGGATAAGGTGCTTGTATTTTTGCCCATACCAGGTCAACCCTTGCAAGCCAGATACTTTGGTCCCTATGAAATTGAGACCAAAATTAGTGACCTCAATTACACAATCAAAACTCCTGACCGTAGGAAAAAGACTCAGCTATGTCATATAAACATGCTGAAGCCTTATGTATCTCGGCCAGATCACTCAGAGAAGAGTAATTGTGTTTTAAATACAGTGAAAAGTTGTTCAAATAGCCATCTTTCTCTTATTGATGATGATATTGTAAAGGAGAAATTTGGACAATACAAAATACCTAATTCTTTTGTACTACAGAATTTGGATGTAAAACTGTCTCATCTGTCTTCGACAGAAAGGCCAGTTATCATGAAACTCATTAATGAATTTAATGACATTTTTTCTGATGTACCAAAACAGACTAATGTTATAATGCATGATGTAGATGTTGGCGAGGCTACTCCAGTCAAGCAGCATCCTTACAGGGTTAACCCTGAAAAACTTGCCATACTTAGGTCAGAAATCAAGTATATGCTTGAAAATGACCTCATTGAACCAAGTTCCAGTAGCTGGAGCTCCCCATGTGTCTTGATATCTAAACAGGACAAGACTTATCGTTTTTGTACAGACTACCGTAAGGTAAATGCTGTAAAAAAGACCGATTCGTTTCCTATCCCTAGGATAGACGATCTCGTAGATCGTATTGGTGACGCTAAGTACATCACCAAAATAGACCTACTTTCAGGTTATTGGCAGGTTCCCCTGACTGATAGGGCAAAGGAAATCACCGCCTTTGTCACCCCTGATGGTCTGTACCAATACAAAGTGATGCCATTTGGCATGAAGAATGCTCCTGCCACTTTCCAGAGAATGATAAATGCCCTGCTTGCTGACATGGAGAATTGCCACGCATACATAGACGATGTAGTAATTTTTAGCCAAGATTTTTCTAGCCATTGTAAACAACTGCATTGTCTTTTTACTAAGCTTTTACATGCAAAAATTACTGTAAACCTGAGTAAGAGTGATTTTTGCCAGGCTTCCATCCAATACTTAGGCCATATTGTAGGACAAGGCCAGGTGAAACCTGTAATGGCCAAAGTAGAAGCTATCCAAACTTTCCCTATTCCTGTTGATCGGAAACAACTCCGAAGATTTTTGGGAATGTCTGGATATTATAGAAAATTTTGCGAAAAATTTTCTGTCATTGCCAGTCCTTTAACAAACCTCCTGAGAAAGAACGTCCGATTTACTTGGACGGATGAATGTCAGAAAGCCTTTAACCAAATTAAGCAGATATTATCTAGCTCCCCCATTTTGATGGCTCCTGACTTCGGAAAACCTTTTAGGTTAGCTATTGACGCCAGTGACACAGGTGTTGGGTCAGTCCTTTACCAAGAAGATAATTTCCAAGTAGAGCACCCTATTTGTTTCTTTTCCAAGAAATTTAATAGACATCAAAGAAATTATTCTACTGTGGAAAAAGAATGTCTTGGGTTGATTCTTTCTATACAACACTTTGATTTTTATATCAGTGGGTCCAGATGGCCACTGGTTGTATTTACTGACCACAATCCCCTTACATTTATCCACAAAATGTCTGGCAAGAATCAACGACTTCTCAGGTGGAGTTTATTTTTACAAGAGTACAACCTAGACCTTAAACACATAAAAGGCAGCGAAAATGTTATCGCCGATGCCTTATCTAGATTGTAAAAAGTATTTTGATGTATATTTTTTTTATATATATATCATGATAAATACATTCTGTAATGTAAATATCATTTTTGTAATTATTCTAAAAAGATTTCCATTTCGTGGAAATGTAAACTTTTTATTTTTAGGAGGGAGGTGTTACGTATCTAGGCATTGTTACCTAGATACTATTTTTTTTTCTTGACCTGTAGGTTGTCTGCCCTTTGTGTAATAAGTTTTTTTATTTTATTTTTCACGGCGAGTCAAGCCACACAGACAGTGACCGGTCCTTGACCTATGTGTATACCTCTGGTTGAAAGGAGGGTGTTTTTTTTTTTCTTCTGTCTCTTTGAAGAGCGTTCTAGATCTGGGTGTTGATGACTTATTCTGTTCTAGAAATTACTAGATTTGTCTTGAGCTCGACGCGCGGTATATTATATAAAGACCGCCCGTGTAACGTTGACGGACAGACATACGGAGACAGCCGTGAGACAGAATAGCGGAGACATTGCGTGACCCGTGCGTGGTATACCAATTGATCGTGTAAGTTAAGATTTTTCTTTTTTTCAAGGCCTTGCTGGTATTTGTAATTATATTTTCAAACTATTGTATTGTAATATTTTTACATGCCATTTTTGTAAAAGGGTTTTGGTCAACCCTTCCATTTTGTATTGAATAAATGTTGTTTTTTTTTGCTTTATGTGATTCAGTTAAAAGTACTATTCGAGTTATATTTTATTAAACATTAAGTTGATATTTTACCTTCCGATTTCTTGTGTCATTTTTTTTGTTATTCATTGTAAGTCTTTGATTAAATTCAGACTTAAGATAAGTGACACAATTGCTTTTTCTATTGTCACGTTCCCCTAGGCAAGCCAATTTAAAATTAGAATTCAATTCATAATACGTGAGAATGTCCAATGACGAGAATGACCGTGGGAGGACAAACCTTGTGCAACACCGTATTGACACATTCGACAACCACCGCGCCGTCTACCGCTAAGGAAACATCAAGAAGCCCTCGATTTGCTGGAACGTATGAAACAACAAATACTCATCGAGCCGTCCAACAGCCCGGTTGGGTTGGTTAAAACCCGGGTTCGCTGTTCTGCCTCATCGTGGCACCCGGGTGGAAACGGCTATTTGAGGAGATAGCTAGGCAAAATGAATGGCAAAACATAACTCCCGTGGGGATGCCCACGGGTAGACGAGAGTCCACCCCTTGCACGGGCGGGGTTGTAAAAAAGTCCTCACAAAAATTGTCACACATCCATGCGCCGTTCCTCAAAGGACCGTCCCATAAATGGCGAGTCCCCCACGGTTAGCTTGGTACAAATAAGGAAGATGACGGAGGCTCCCAGTGCTCCTAGGCCTTCGGCCATGTGTCGGAGGCCGAAGACATTGGATATAGCAATGCTTTATATAGGCATTGACTCGGGTCGCTCTCAAACAGAACTGTGTTCCCACAGGTTTGTTTTTCTTTTTTTACTGTTACGGCTGGACGACCTAACAGGTTTTTTTCTTTTCAAACTTTGAGCTCGAAGAGCCTTCGGCTCAGCTCAGACGACAATCTAACGGTTGGTTAAAAAGAAAGATGGAACTTTGAGATTTTGTGTTGATTTCCGGACATTGAATAGTATCATGAAGAAAGACATCCTCTTCCCCGTATTGATGACACACTGAACACACTTGCCGGATCAAGAATCTTTTCGACTCTCGACCTCAAAACGTCTGACTCTTTTAAGTAAAGTAACTAAAATGTTTTCTTGTACGTTCGCGCAACAGAAATTAAAAAATAAATAAAAATAAAGAAAAGCGGGGGGAAGGGGTTTTTTTTTTATTTTTATTTATTTATTTTTTATTTTTTTATTTTTATTTATTTATTTATTATTTTTTTTTTTAATATTTTTTTTATTTTTTCTAAATTTTTATTTATTTTTATTTTTTCCCCCGACCCCCCCACCGGGCGGGGGGACAAAAAAAAAAAAAAAAAAATAAGGGGAGGGGGGATGGGCGGGCGGGGGGGGGGCAAAAAAAAAATAAAAATAAAAAGGGGAGGGGGGATGGGCGGGCGGGGGGGCAAAAAAAAAGAAAAAATAAAAAGGGGAGGGGGGATGGGCGGGCGGGGGGGCAAAAAAAAATAAAAATAAAAAGGGGAGGGGGGATGGGCGGGCGGGGGGACAAAAAAAATAAAAAAAATAAGGGGAGGGGGGATGGGCGGACGGGGGGGCAAAAAAAAAAAAAAATAAAAAGGGGAGGGGGGATGGGCGGGCGGGGGGGGGGCAAAAAAAATAAAAAAAATAAGGGGAGGGGGGATGGGAGGGCGGGGGGGCAAAAAAAAATAAAAAAAATAAGGGGAGGGGGATGGGCGGGCGGGGGGGCAAAAAAAAAATAAAAATAAAAAGGGGAGGGGGGATGGGCGGGCGGGGGGATGAAAATAATAAGTGGAGGGGGGGGCGGGCGAGCGGGGGGGCAAAAAAAAATAAAAAATAAAAAGGGGAGGGGGGATGGGAGGGCGGGGGGGCAAAAAAAATTAAAAAAAAAAAAATGGGAGGGGGGGGGGCGGGCGGGCGGGGGGATGAAAATAATAAGTGGAGGGGGGGGGGCGGGCGAGCGGGGGGGCAAAAAAAAATAAAAAATAAAAAGGGGAGGGGGGATGGGAGGGCGGGGGGGCAAAAAAAAATAAAAAAAAAAAAAAAGGGGAGGGGGGGGGCGGGCGGGCGGGGGGATGAAAATAATAAGTGGGGGGGGGGCGGGCGGGCGGGGGAAAAAAAAAATAAAAAATAAAAAGGGGAGGGGGGATGGGCGGGCGGGGGGGCAAAAAAAAATAAAAAAAAAAAAAAAGGGGAGGGGGGGGGCGGGCGGGCGGGGGGATGAAAATAATAAGTGGGGGGGGGCGGGCGGGCGGGGGAAAAAAAAATAAAAAATAAAAAGGGGAGGGGGGATGGGCGGGCGGGGGGGGCAAAAAAAATAAAAAAAATAAGGGGAGGGGGGACTTTATGATGCTTGTGTTCTGGCCAAAAATAACTTACAAAACACCCAGTCCAGCATGAAACGCTGGTATGATAGAAAGGCCCGTGTTAGAGAATTTTCTCCCGGGGATAAGGTGCTTGTATTTTTGCCCATACCAGGTCAACCCTTGCAAGCCAGATACTTTGGTCCCTATGAAATTGAGACCAAAATTAGTGACCTCAATTACACAATCAAAACTCCTGACCGTAGGAAAAAGACTCAGCTATGTCATATAAACATGCTGAAGCCTTATGTATCTCGGCCAGATCACTCAGAGAAGAGTAATTGTGTTTTAAATACAGTGAAAAGTTGTTCAAATAGCCATCTTTCTCTTATTGATGATGATATTGTAAAGGAGAAATTTGGACAATACAAAATACCTAATTCTTTTGTACTACAGAATTTGGATGTAAAACTGTCTCATCTGTCTTCGACAGAAAGGCCAGTTATCATGAAACTCATTAATGAATTTAATGACATTTTTTCTGATGTACCAAAACAGACTAATGTTATAATGCATGATGTAGATGTTGGCGAGGCTACTCCAGTCAAGCAGCATCCTTACAGGGTTAACCCTGAAAAACTTGCCATACTTAGGTCAGAAATCAAGTATATGCTTGAAAATGACCTCATTGAACCAAGTTCCAGTAGCTGGAGCTCCCCATGTGTCTTGATATCTAAACAGGACAAGACTTATCGTTTTTGTACAGACTACCGTAAGGTAAATGCTGTAAAAAAGACCGATTCGTTTCCTATCCCTAGGATAGACGATCTCGTAGATCGTATTGGTGACGCTAAGTACATCACCAAAATAGACCTACTTTCAGGTTATTGGCAGGTTCCCCTGACTGATAGGGCAAAGGAAATCACCGCCTTTGTCACCCCTGATGGTCTGTACCAATACAAAGTGATGCCATTTGGCATGAAGAATGCTCCTGCCACTTTCCAGAGAATGATAAATGCCCTGCTTGCTGACATGGAGAATTGCCACGCATACATAGACGATGTAGTAATTTTTAGCCAAGATTTTTCTAGCCATTGTAAACAACTGCATTGTCTTTTTACTAAGCTTTTACATGCAAAAATTACTGTAAACCTGAGTAAGAGTGATTTTTGCCAGGCTTCCATCCAATACTTAGGCCATATTGTAGGACAAGGCCAGGTGAAACCTGTAATGGCCAAAGTAGAAGCTATCCAAACTTTCCCTATTCCTGTTGATCGGAAACAACTCCGAAGATTTTTGGGAATGTCTGGATATTATAGAAAATTTTGCGAAAAATTTTCTGTCATTGCCAGTCCTTTAACAAACCTCCTGAGAAAGAACGTCCGATTTACTTGGACGGATGAATGTCAGAAAGCCTTTAACCAAATTAAGCAGATATTATCTAGCTCCCCCATTTTGATGGCTCCTGACTTCGGAAAACCTTTTAGGTTAGCTATTGACGCCAGTGACACAGGTGTTGGGTCAGTCCTTTACCAAGAAGATAATTTCCAAGTAGAGCACCCTATTTGTTTCTTTTCCAAGAAATTTAATAGACATCAAAGAAATTATTCTACTGTGGAAAAAGAATGTCTTGGGTTGATTCTTTCTATACAACACTTTGATTTTTATATCAGTGGGTCCAGATGGCCACTGGTTGTATTTACTGACCACAATCCCCTTACATTTATCCACAAAATGTCTGGCAAGAATCAACGACTTCTCAGGTGGAGTTTATTTTTACAAGAGTACAACCTAGACCTTAAACACATAAAAGGCAGCGAAAATGTTATCGCCGATGCCTTATCTAGATTGTAAAAAGTATTTTGATGTATATTTTTTTTATATATATATCATGATAAATACATTCTGTAATGTAAATATCATTTTTGTAATTATTCTAAAAAGATTTCCATTTCGTGGAAATGTAAACTTTTTATTTTTAGGAGGGAGGTGTTACGTATCTAGGCATTGTTACCTAGATACTATTTTTTTTTCTTGACCTGTAGGTTGTCTGCCCTTTGTGTAATAAGTTTTTTTATTTTATTTTTCACGGCGAGTCAAGCCACACAGACAGTGACCGGTCCTTGACCTATGTGTATACCTCTGGTTGAAAGGAGGGTGTTTTTTTTTTTCTTCTGTCTCTTTGAAGAGCGTTCTAGATCTGGGTGTTGATGACTTTTTCTGTTCTAGAAATTACTAGATTTGTCTTGAGCTCGACGCGCGGTATATTATATAAAGACCGCCCGTGTAACGTTGACGGACAGACATACGGAGACAGCCGTGAGACAGAATAGCGGAGACATTGCGTGACCCGTGCGTGGTATACCAATTGATCGTGTAAGTTAAGATTTTTCTTTTTTTCAAGGCCTTGCTGGTATTTGTAATTATATTTTCAAACTATTGTATTGTAATATTTTTACATGCCATTTTTGTAAAAGGGTTTTGGTCAACCCTTCCATTTTGTATTGAATAAATGTTTTTTTTTTTTGCTTTATGTGATTCAGTTAAAAGTACTATTCGAGTTATATTTTATTAAACATTAAGTTGATATTTTACCTTCCGATTTCTTGTGTCATTTTTTTTGTTATTCATTGTAAGTCTTTGATTAAATTCAGACTTAAGATAAGTGACACAATTGCTTTTTCTATTGTCACGTTCCCCTAGGCAAGCCAATTTAAAATTAGAATTCAATTCATAATACGTGAGAATGTCCAATGACGAGAATGACCGTGGGAGGACAAACCTTGTGCAACACCGTATTGACACATTCGACAACCACCGCGCCGTCTACCGCTAAGGAAACATCAAGAAGCCCTCGATTTGCTGGAACGTATGAAACAACAAATACTCATCGAGCCGTCCAACAGCCCGGTTGGGTTGGTTAAAACCCGGGTTCGCTGTTCTGCCTCATCGTGGCACCCGGGTGGAAACGGCTATTTGAGGAGATAGCTAGGCAAAATGAATGGCAAAACATAACTCCCGTGGGGATGCCCACGGGTAGACGAGAGTCCACCCCTTGCACGGGCGGGGTTGTAAAAAAGTCCTCACAAAAATTGTCACACATCCATGCGCCGTTCCTCAAAGGACCGTCCCATAAATGGCGAGTCCCCCACGGTTAGCTTGGTACAAATAAGGAAGATGACGGAGGCTCCCAGTGCTCCTAGGCCTTCGGCCATGTGTCGGAGGCCGAAGACATTGGATATAGCAATGCTTTATATAGGCATTGACTCGGGTCGCTCTCAAACAGAACTGTGTTCCCACAGGTTTGTTTTTCTTTTTTTACTGTTACGGCTGGACGACCTAACAGGTTTTTTTCTTTTCAAACTTTGAGCTCGAAGAGCCTTCGGCTCAGCTCAGACGACAATCTAACGGTTGGTTAAAAAGAAAGATGGAACTTTGAGATTTTGTGTTGATTTCCGGACATTGAATAGTATCATGAAGAAAGACATCCTCTTCCCCGTATTGATGACACACTGAACACACTTGCCGGATCAAGAATCTTTTCGACTCTCGACCTCAAAACGTCTGACTCTTTTAAGTAAAGTAACTAAAATGTTTTCTTGTACGTTCGCGCAACAGAAATTAAAAAATAAATAAAAATAAAGAAAAGCGGGGGGAAGGGTTTTTTTTTTTATTTTTATTTATTTATTTTTTATTTTTTTATTTTTATTTATTTATTTATTATTTTTTTTTTTAATATTTTTTTTATTTTTTCTAAATTTTTATTTATTTTTATTTTTTCCCCCGACCCCCCCACCGGGCGGGGGGACAAAAAAAAATAAAAATAAGGGGAGGGGGGGGGGGCGGGCGGGGGGGGGCAAAAAAAAATAAAAAATAAAAAGGGGAGGGGGGATGGGCGGGCGGGGGGACAAAAAAAAATAAAAATAAAAAGGGGAGGGGGGATGGGCGGGCGGGGGGGCAAAAAAAAATAAAAATAAAAAATAAAAAGGGGAGGGGGGATGGGCGGGCGGGGGGGCAAAAAAAAATAAAAATAAAAAGGGGAGGGGGGATGGGCGGGCGGGGGGACAAAAAAAAATAAAAATAAAAAGGGGAGGGGGGATGGGCGGGCGGGGGGGCAAAAAAAAATAAAAAAAATAAGGGGAGGGGGGATGGGCGGACGGGGGGGCAAAAAAAAATAAAAAAAATAAGGGGAGGGGGGATGGGCGGACGGGGGGGCAAAAAAAAATAAAAAATAAAAAGGGGAGGGGGGATGGGCGGGCGGGGGGGGGCAAAAAAAAATAAAAAAAAATAAGGGGAGGGGGGGGGCGGGCGGGCGGGGGGATGAAAATAATAAGTGGAGGGGGGGGGCGGGCGAGCGGGGGGGCAAAAAAAAATAAAAAATAAAAAGGGGAGGGGGGATGGGAGGGCGGGGGGGGCAAAAAAAAATAAAAAAAAAAAAAGGGGAGGGGGGGGCGGGCGGGCGGGGGGATGAAAATAATAAGTGGAGGGGGGGGGGCGGGCGGGGGGGCAAAAAAAAATAAAAATAAAAAGGGGAGGGGGGATGGGCGGGCGGGGGGGGCAAAAAAAAATAAAAAATAAAAAGGGGAGGGGGGATGGGCGGGCGGGGGGGCAAAAAAAAATAAAAAAAATAAGGGGAGGGGGGATGGGCGGACGGGGGGGCAAAAAAAATAAAAAAAATAAGGGGAGGGGGGGGGCGGGCGGGGGGGGGGGGACAAAAAAAAATAAAAATAAAAAGGGGAGGGGGGATGGGCGGGCGGGGGGGCAAAAAAAAATAAAAAATAAAAAGGGGAGGGGGGATGGGAAGGCGGGGGGGGCAAAAAAAATAAAAAAAAAAAAGGGGAGGGGGGGGGGGCGGGCGGGCGGGGGGATGAAAATAATAAGTGGGGGGGGCGGGCGGGCGGGGGGAAAAAAAAAATAAAAAATAAAAAGGGGAGGGGGGATGGGCGGGCGGGGGGAGCAAAAAAAATAAAAAAAATAAGGGGAGGGGGGACTTTATGATGCTTGTGTTCTGGCCAAAAATAACTTACAAAACACCCAGTCCAGCATGAAACGCTGGTATGATAGAAAGGCCCGTGTTAGAGAATTTTCTCCCGGGGATAAGGTGCTTGTATTTTTGCCCATACCAGGTCAACCCTTGCAAGCCAGATACTTTGGTCCCTATGAAATTGAGACCAAAATTAGTGACCTCAATTACACAATCAAAACTCCTGACCGTAGGAAAAAGACTCAGCTATGTCATATAAACATGCTGAAGCCTTATGTATCTCGGCCAGATCACTCAGAGAAGAGTAATTGTGTTTTAAATACAGTGAAAAGTTGTTCAAATAGCCATCTTTCTCTTATTGATGATGATATTGTAAAGGAGAAATTTGGACAATACAAAATACCTAATTCTTTTGTACTACAGAATTTGGATGTAAAACTGTCTCATCTGTCTTCGACAGAAAGGCCAGTTATCATGAAACTCATTAATGAATTTAATGACATTTTTTCTGATGTACCAAAACAGACTAATGTTATAATGCATGATGTAGATGTTGGCGAGGCTACTCCAGTCAAGCAGCATCCTTACAGGGTTAACCCTGAAAAACTTGCCATACTTAGGTCAGAAATCAAGTATATGCTTGAAAATGACCTCATTGAACCAAGTTCCAGTAGCTGGAGCTCCCCATGTGTCTTGATATCTAAACAGGACAAGACTTATCGTTTTTGTACAGACTACCGTAAGGTAAATGCTGTAAAAAAGACCGATTCGTTTCCTATCCCTAGGATAGACGATCTCGTAGATCGTATTGGTGACGCTAAGTACATCACCAAAATAGACCTACTTTCAGGTTATTGGCAGGTTCCCCTGACTGATAGGGCAAAGGAAATCACCGCCTTTGTCACCCCTGATGGTCTGTACCAATACAAAGTGATGCCATTTGGCATGAAGAATGCTCCTGCCACTTTCCAGAGAATGATAAATGCCCTGCTTGCTGACATGGAGAATTGCCACGCATACATAGACGATGTAGTAATTTTTAGCCAAGATTTTTCTAGCCATTGTAAACAACTGCATTGTCTTTTTACTAAGCTTTTACATGCAAAAATTACTGTAAACCTGAGTAAGAGTGATTTTTGCCAGGCTTCCATCCAATACTTAGGCCATATTGTAGGACAAGGCCAGGTGAAACCTGTAATGGCCAAAGTAGAAGCTATCCAAACTTTCCCTATTCCTGTTGATCGGAAACAACTCCGAAGATTTTTGGGAATGTCTGGATATTATAGAAAATTTTGCGAAAAATTTTCTGTCATTGCCAGTCCTTTAACAAACCTCCTGAGAAAGAACGTCCGATTTACTTGGACGGATGAATGTCAGAAAGCCTTTAACCAAATTAAGCAGATATTATCTAGCTCCCCCATTTTGATGGCTCCTGACTTCGGAAAACCTTTTAGGTTAGCTATTGACGCCAGTGACACAGGTGTTGGGTCAGTCCTTTACCAAGAAGATAATTTCCAAGTAGAGCACCCTATTTGTTTCTTTTCCAAGAAATTTAATAGACATCAAAGAAATTATTCTACTGTGGAAAAAGAATGTCTTGGGTTGATTCTTTCTATACAACACTTTGATTTTTATATCAGTGGGTCCAGATGGCCACTGGTTGTATTTACTGACCACAATCCCCTTACATTTATCCACAAAATGTCTGGCAAGAATCAACGACTTCTCAGGTGGAGTTTATTTTTACAAGAGTACAACCTAGACCTTAAACACATAAAAGGCAGCGAAAATGTTATCGCCGATGCCTTATCTAGATTGTAAAAAGTATTTTGATGTATATTTTTTTTATATATATATCATGATAAATACATTCTGTAATGTAAATATCATTTTTGTAATTATTCTAAAAAGATTTCCATTTCGTGGAAATGTAAACTTTTTATTTTTAGGAGGGAGGTGTTACGTATCTAGGCATTGTTACCTAGATACTATTTTTTTTTCTTGACCTGTAGGTTGTCTGCCCTTTGTGTAATAAGTTTTTTTATTTTATTTTTCACGGCGAGTCAAGCCACACAGACAGTGACCGGTCCTTGACCTATGTGTATACCTCTGGTTGAAAGGAGGGTGTTTTTTTTTTTCTTCTGTCTCTTTGAAGAGCGTTCTAGATCTGGGTGTTGATGACAAAAAAAAATAAAAATAAAAAGGGGGGGGCAAAAAAAAAAAAAAAAAAAAAAAAAAAAAAAGGGGAGGGGGGGCGGGCGGGCGGGGGGACAAAAAAAAAATAAAAAAAAAAAAGGGGAGGGGGGCTGGGCGGGCGGGGGGGGGGCAAAAAAAAATAAAAAAAATAAGGTGAGGGGGGATGGGCGGGCGGGGGGGCAAAAAAAATAAAAATAAAAAGGGGAGGGGGGATGGGCGGGCGGGGGGGGGGGGGCAAAAAAAAATAAAAATAAAAAGGGGAGGGGGGATGGGCGGGCGGGGGGGGCAAAAAAAAATAAAAAAAATAAGGGGAGGGGGGATGGGAGGGCGGGGGGGGCAAAAAAAAATAAAAAAAATAAGGGGAGGGGGGATGGGCGGGCGGGGGGGCAAAAAAAAATAAAAAAAATAAGGGGGGGGCGGGCGGGCGGGGGGACAAAAAAAAATAAAAAATAAAAAGGGGAGGGGGGATGGGCGGGCGGGGGGGCAAAAAAAAATAAAAAAAATAAGGGGAGGGGGGGGCGGGCGGGGGGGGGGACAAAAAAAAATAAAAATAAAAAGGGGGGGGGGCAAAAAAAAAAAAAAAAAAAAAAAGGGGAGGGGGGGCGGGCGGGCGGGGGGACAAAAAAAAAATAAAAAAAAAAAAGGGGAGGGGGGGGCGGGCGGGCGGGGGGGGGGACAAAAAAAAATAAAAAATAAAAAGGGGAGGGGGGATGGGCGGGCGGGGGGGGACAAAAAAAAATAAAAAAAAAAAAGGGGAGGGGGGATGGGCGGGCGGGGGGGGGGGCAAAAAAAAATAAAAATAAAAAGGGGAGGGGGGATGGGCGGGCGGGGGGGGCAAAAAAAAATAAAAAAAATAAGGGGAGGGGGGATGGGAGGGCGGGGGGGCAAAAAAAAATAAAAAAAAAAGGGGAGGGGGGGGGGGCGGGCGGGCGGGGGGATGAAAATAATAAGTGGAGGGGGGGGGGCGGGTGGGCGGGTGGAAAAAAAAAATAAAAAATAAAAAGGGGAGGGGGGATGGGCGGGCGGGGGGGCAAAAAAAAATAAAAAAAATAAGGGGAGGGGGGATGGGCGGACGGGGGGGCAAAAAAAAATAAAAAAAATAAGGGGAGGGGGGGGGCGGGCGGGGGGGGGGACAAAAAAAATAAAAAAAATAAGGGGAGGGGGGATGGGCGGGCGGGGGGGCAAAAAAAAATAAAAATAAAAAGGGGAGGGGGGATGGGCGGGCGGGGGGGCAAAAAAAAATAAAAATAAAAAGGGGAGGGGGGATGGGCGGGCGGGGGGGGCAAAAAAAAATAAAAAATAAAAATGGGGGGGGGGATGGGCGGGCGGGGGGGCAAAAAAAAATTAAAAAAATAAGGGGAGGGGGGGGGCGGGCGGGCGGGGGGACAAAAAAAAAATAAAAAAAAAAAGGGGAGGGGGGCTGGGCGGGCGGGGGGGGGGCAAAAAAAAATAAAAAAAAATAAGGTGAGGGGGGATGGGCGGGCGGGGGGGCAAAAAAAAATAAAAATAAAAAGGGGAGGGGGGATGGGCGGGCGGGGGGGGGGGCAAAAAAAAATAAAAATAAAAAGGGGAGGGGGGATGGGCGGGCGGGGGGGCAAAAAAAAATAAAAAAAATAAGGGGAGGGGGGATGGGAGGGCGGGGGGGCAAAAAAAAATAAAAAAAATAAGGGGAGGGGGATGGGCGGGCGGGGGGGCAAAAAAAAAATAAAAATAAAAAGGGGAGGGGGGATGGGCGGGCGGGGGGGCAAAAAAAAATAAAAATAAAAAGGGGAGGGGGGGCGGGCGGGCGGGGGGGCAAAAAAAAAGGGAGTGGAGTTTATTTTTACAAGAGTACAACCTAGACCTTAAACACATAAAAGGCAGCGAAAATGTTATCGCCGATGCCTTATCTAGATTGTAAAAAGTATTTTGATGTATATTTTTTTTATATATATATCATGATAAATACATTCTGTAATGTAAATATCATTTTTGTAATTATTCTAAAAAGATTTCCATTTCGTGGAAATGTAAACTTTTTATTTTTAGGAGGGAGGTGTTACGTATCTAGGCATTGTTACCTAGATACTATTTTTTTTTCTTGACCTGTAGGTTGTCTGCCCTTTGTGTAATAAGTTTTTTTATTTTATTTTTCACGGCGAGTCAAGCCACACAGACAGTGACCGGTCCTTGACCTATGTGTATACCTCTGGTTGAAAGGAGGGTGTTTTTTTTTTTCTTCTGTCTCTTTGAAGAGCGTTCTAGATCTGGGTGTTGATGACTTATTCTGTTCTAGAAATTACTAGATTTGTCTTGAGCTCGACGCGCGGTATATTATATAAAGACCGCCCGTGTAACGTTGACGGACAGACATACGGAGACAGCCGTGAGACAGAATAGCGGAGACATTGCGTGACCCGTGCGTGGTATACCAATTGATCGTGTAAGTTAAGATTTTTCTTTTTTTCAAGGCCTTGCTGGTATTTGTAATTATATTTTCAAACTATTGTATTGTAATATTTTTACATGCCATTTTTGTAAAAGGGTTTTGGTCAACCCTTCCATTTTGTATTGAATAAATGTTTTTTTTTTTTGCTTTATGTGATTCAGTTAAAAGTACTA
This sequence comes from Biomphalaria pfeifferi, assembly GCA_030265305.1. Classification (NCBI taxonomy): domain Eukaryota; kingdom Metazoa; phylum Mollusca; class Gastropoda; family Planorbidae; genus Biomphalaria; species Biomphalaria pfeifferi. Next base: position 4,169,026 of record JASAOG010000029.1, on the reverse strand, counting down.
TTCGAGTTATATTTTATTAAACATTAAGTTGATATTTTACCTTCCGATTTCTTGTGTCATTTTTTTTGTTATTCATTGTAAGTCTTTGATTAAATTCAGACTTAAGATAAGTGACACAATTGCTTTTTCTATTGTCACGTTCCCCTAGGCAAGCCAATTTAAAATTAGAATTCAATTCATAATACGTGAGAATGTCCAATGACGAGAATGACCGTGGGAGGACAAACCTTGTGCAACACCGTATTGACACATTCGACAACCACCGCGCCGTCTACCGCTAAGGAAACATCAAGAAGCCCTCGATTTGCTGGAACGTATGAAACAACAAATACTCATCGAGCCGTCCAACAGCCCGGTTGGGTTGGTTAAAACCCGGGTTCGCTGTTCTGCCTCATCGTGGCACCCGGGTGGAAACGGCTATTTGAGGAGATAGCTAGGCAAAATGAATGGCAAAACATAACTCCCGTGGGGATGCCCACGGGTAGACGAGAGTCCACCCCTTGCACGGGCGGGGTTGTAAAAAAGTCCTCACAAAAATTGTCACACATCCATGCGCCGTTCCTCAAAGGACCGTCCCATAAATGGCGAGTCCCCCACGGTTAGCTTGGTACAAATAAGGAAGATGACGGAGGCTCCCAGTGCTCCTAGGCCTTCGGCCATGTGTCGGAGGCCGAAGACATTGGATATAGCAATGCTTTATATAGGCATTGACTCGGGTCGCTCTCAAACAGAACTGTGTTCCCACAGGTTTGTTTTTCTTTTTTTACTGTTACGGCTGGACGACCTAACAGGTTTTTTTCTTTTCAAACTTTGAGCTCGAAGAGCCTTCGGCTCAGCTCAGACGACAATCTAACGGTTGGTTAAAAAGAAAGATGGAACTTTGAGATTTTGTGTTGATTTCCGGACATTGAATAGTATCATGAAGAAAGACATCCTCTTCCCCGTATTGATGACACACTGAACACACTTGCCGGATCAAGAATCTTTTCGACTCTCGACCTCAAAACGTCTGACTCTTTTAAGTAAAGTAACTAAAATGTTTTCTTGTACGTTCGCGCAACAGAAATTAAAAAATAAATAAAAATAAAGAAAAGCGGGGGGAAGGGGTTTTTTTTTTATTTTTATTTATTTATTTTTTATTTTTTTATTTTTATTTATTTATTTATTATTTTTTTTTTAAATATTTTTTTTATTTTTTCTAAATTTTTATTTATTTTTATTTTTTCCCCCGACCCCCCCACCGGGCGGGGGGACAAAAAAAAATAAAAATAAGGGGAGGGGGGGGGCGGGCGGGCGGGGGGGCAAAAAAAAATAAAAAAAATAAGGGGAGGGGGGGGCGGGCGGGCGGGGGGACAAAAAAAAAATAAAAAAAATAAGGTGAGGGGGGATGGGCTGGCGGGGGGGGCAAAAAAAAATAAAAATAAAAAGGGGAGGGGGGATGGGCGGGGGGGGCAAAAAAAAATAAAAAAAATAAGGGGAGGGGGGATGGGCGGGCGGGCGGGGGGACAAAAAAAAATAAAAATAAAAAGGGGAGGGGGGATGGGCGGGCGGGGGGGCAAAAAAAAATAAAATAAAAAAGGGGGAGGGGGGATGGGCGGGTGGGGGGGCAAAAAAAAAATAAAAATGAAAAGGGGAGGGGATGGGCGGGCGGGCGGGGGGACAAAAAAAAATAAAAAAAATAAGGGGAGGGGGGGGCGGGCAGGCGGGGGGGCAAAAAAAAATAAAAAAAATAAGGGGAGGGGGGATGGGCGGGCGGGGGGGGCAAAAAAAAATAAAAATAAAAAGGGGAGGGGGGATGGGCGAGCGGGGGGGGCAAAAAAAAATAAAAATAAAAAGGGGAGGGGGGATGGGCGGGCGGGGGGGGCAAAAAAAAATAAAATAAAAAAGGGGGGGGCAAAAAAAAATAAAAAAAATAAGGGGAGGGGGGGGGCGGGCGGGCGGGGGGACAAAAAAAAATAAGGGGAGGGGGGATGGGAGGGCGGGGGGGCAAAAAAAAATAAAAAAAATAAGGGGAGGGGGGATGGGAGGGCGGGGGGGCAAAAAAAAATAAAAAATAAAAAGGGGAGGGGGGATGGGCGGGCGGGGGGGAAAAAAAAAATAAAAATAAAAAGGGGGGGGCAAAAAAAAAAAAAAAAAAAAAGGGGAGGGGGGGCGGGCGGGCGGGCGGGGGGACAAAAAAAAAATAAAAAAAAAAAAGGGGAGGGGGGCTGGGCGGGCGGGAGGGGGGGGGGCAAAAAAAAATAAAAAAAATAAGGGGAGGGGGGATGGGCGGGCGGGCGGGGGGACAAAAAAAAAATAAAAAAAAAAAGGGGAGGGGGGCTGGGCGGGCGGGGGGGGGGCAAAAAAAAATAAAAAAAAATAAGGTGAGGGGGGATGGGCGGGCGGGGGGGCAAAAAAAAATAAAAATAAAAAGGGGAGGGGGGATGGGCGGGCGGGGGGGGTGGCAAAAAAAAATAAAAATAAAAAGGGGAGGGGGGATGGGCGGGCGGGGGGGCAAAAAAAAATAAAAAAAATAAGGGGAGGGGGGATGGGAGGGCGGGGGGGCAAAAAAAAATAAAAAAAATAAGGGGAGGGGGATGGGCGGGCGGGGGGGCAAAAAAAAAATAAAAATAAAAAGGGGAGGGGGGATGGGCGGGCGGGGGGGCAAAAAAAAATAAAAATAAAAAGGGGAGGGGGGGGCGGGCGGGCGGGGGGGCAAAAAAAAAGGGAGTGGAGTTTATTTTTACAAGAGTACAACCTAGACCTTAAACACATAAAAGGCAGCGAAAATGTTATCGCCGATGCCTTATCTAGATTGTAAAAAGTATTTTGATGTATATTTTTTTTATATATATATCATGATAAATACATTCTGTAATGTAAATATCATTTTTGTAATTATTCTAAAAAGATTTCCATTTCGTGGAAATGTAAACTTTTTATTTTTAGGAGGGAGGTGTTACGTATCTAGGCATTGTTACCTAGATACTATTTTTTTTTCTTGACCTGTAGGTTGTCTGCCCTTTGTGTAATAAGTTTTTTTATTTTATTTTTCACGGCGAGTCAAGCCACACAGACAGTGACCGGTCCTTGACCTATGTGTATACCTCTGGTTGAAAGGAGGGTGTTTTTTTTTTTCTTCTGTCTCTTTGAAGAGCGTTCTAGATCTGGGTGTTGATGACTTATTCTGTTCTAGAAATTACTAGATTTGTCTTGAGCTCGACGCGCGGTATATTATATAAAGACCGCCCGTGTAACGTTGACGGACAGACATACGGAGACAGCCGTGAGACAGAATAGCGGAGACATTGCGTGACCCGTGCGTGGTATACCAATTGATCGTGTAAGTTAAGATTTTTCTTTTTTTCAAGGCCTTGCTGGTATTTGTAATTATATTTTCAAACTATTGTATTGTAATATTTTTACATGCCATTTTTGTAAAAGGGTTTTGGTCAACCCTTCCATTTTGTATTGAATAAATGTTTTTTTTTTTTGCTTTATGTGATTCAGTTAAAAGTACTATTCGAGTTATATTTTATTAAACATTAAGTTGATATTTTACCTTCCGATTTCTTGTGTCATTTTTTTTGTTATTCATTGTAAGTCTTTGATTAAATTCAGACTTAAGATAAGTGACACAATTGCTTTTTCTATTGTCACGTTCCCCTAGGCAAGCCAATTTAAAATTAGAATTCAATTCATAATACGTGAGAATGTCCAATGACGAGAATGACCGTGGGAGGACAAACCTTGTGCAACACCGTATTGACACATTCGACAACCACCGCGCCGTCTACCGCTAAGGAAACATCAAGAAGCCCTCGATTTGCTGGAACGTATGAAACAACAAATACTCATCGAGCCGTCCAACAGCCCGGTTGGGTTGGTTAAAACCCGGGTTCGCTGTTCTGCCTCATCGTGGCACCCGGGTGGAAACGGCTATTTGAGGAGATAGCTAGGCAAAATGAATGGCAAAACATAACTCCCGTGGGGATGCCCACGGGTAGACGAGAGTCCACCCCTTGCACGGGCGGGGTTGTAAAAAAGTCCTCACAAAAATTGTCACACATCCATGCGCCGTTCCTCAAAGGACCGTCCCATAAATGGCGAGTCCCCCACGGTTAGCTTGGTACAAATAAGGAAGATGACGGAGGCTCCCAGTGCTCCTAGGCCTTCGGCCATGTGTCGGAGGCCGAAGACATTGGATATAGCAATGCTTTATATAGGCATTGACTCGGGTCGCTCTCAAACAGAACTGTGTTCCCACAGGTTTGTTTTTCTTTTTTTACTGTTACGGCTGGACGACCTAACAGGTTTTTTTCTTTTCAAACTTTGAGCTCGAAGAGCCTTCGGCTCAGCTCAGACGACAATCTAACGGTTGGTTAAAAAGAAAGATGGAACTTTGAGATTTTGTGTTGATTTCCGGACATTGAATAGTATCATGAAGAAAGACATCCTCTTCCCCGTATTGATGACACACTGAACACACTTGCCGGATCAAGAATCTTTTCGACTCTCGACCTCAAAACGTCTGACTCTTTTAAGTAAAGTAACTAAAATGTTTTCTTGTACGTTCGCGCAACAGAAATTAAAAAATAAATAAAAATAAAGAAAAGCGGGGGGAAGGGGTTTTTTTTTTATTTTTATTTATTTATTTTTTATTTTTTTATTTTTATTTATTTATTTATTATTTTTTTTTTAAATATTTTTTTTATTTTTTCTAAATTTTTATTTATTTTTATTTTTTCCCCCGACCCCCCCACCGGGCGGGGGGACAAAAAAAAATAAAAATAAGGGGAGGGGGGGGGCGGGCGGGCGGGGGGGCAAAAAAAAATAAAAAAAATAAGGGGAGGGGGGGGCGGGCGGGCGGGGGGACAAAAAAAAAATAAAAAAAATAAGGTGAGGGGGGATGGGCTGGCGGGGGGGGCAAAAAAAAATAAAAATAAAAAGGGGAGGGGGGATGGGCGGGGGGGGCAAAAAAAAATAAAAAAAATAAGGGGAGGGGGGATGGGCGGGCGGGCGGGGGGACAAAAAAAAATAAAAATAAAAAGGGGAGGGGGGATGGGCGGGCGGGGGGGCAAAAAAAAATAAAATAAAAAAGGGGGAGGGGGGATGGGCGGGTGGGGGGGCAAAAAAAAAATAAAAATGAAAAGGGGAGGGGATGGGCGGGCGGGCGGGGGGACAAAAAAAAATAAAAAAAATAAGGGGAGGGGGGGGCGGGCAGGCGGGGGGGCAAAAAAAAATAAAAAAAATAAGGGGAGGGGGGATGGGCGGGCGGGGGGGGCAAAAAAAAATAAAAATAAAAAGGGGAGGGGGGATGGGCGAGCGGGGGGGGCAAAAAAAAATAAAAATAAAAAGGGGAGGGGGGATGGGCGGGCGGGGGGGCAAAAAAAAATAAAATAAAAAAGGGGGGGGCAAAAAAAAATAAAAAAAATAAGGGGAGGGGGGGGCGGGCGGGCGGGGGGACAAAAAAAAATAAGGGGAGGGGGGATGGGAGGGCGGGGGGGCAAAAAAAAATAAAAAAAATAAGGGGAGGGGGGATGGGAGGGCGGGGGGGCAAAAAAAAATAAAAAATAAAAAGGGGAGGGGGGATGGGCGGGCGGGGGGGAAAAAAAAAATAAAAATAAAAAGGGGGGGGCAAAAAAAAAAAAAAAAAAAAAGGGGAGGGGGGGCGGGCGGGCGGGCGGGGGGACAAAAAAAAAATAAAAAAAAAAAAGGGGAGGGGGGCTGGGCGGGCGGGAGGGGGGGGGGCAAAAAAAAATAAAAAAAATAAGGGGAGGGGGGATGGGCGGGCGGGGGGGCAAAAAAAAATAAAAAAAATAAGGGGAGGGGGGATGGGAGGGCGGGGGGCAAAAAAAAATAATAATAAAAAGGGGAGGGGGGATGGGCGGGCGGGGGGGGGGGCAAAAAAAAATAAAAAAAATAAGGGGAGGGGGGATGGGCGGATGGGGGGGCAAAAAAAAATAAAAAAAATAAGGGGAGGGGGAGGCGGGTGGGGGGACAAAAAAAAATAAAAAAAAAAAGGGGAGGGGGGATGGGCGGGCGGGGGGGCAAAAAAAAATAATAATAAAAAGGGGAGGGGGGATGGGCGGGCGGGGGGGCAAAAAAAAATAAAAAAAATAAGGGGAGGGGGGATGGGCGGGCGGGGGGGCAAAAAAAAATAAAAAAAATAAGGGGAGGGGGGATGGGAGGGCGGGGGGCAAAAAAAAATAATAATAAAAAGGGGAGGGGGGATGGGCGGGCGGGGGGGGCAAAAAAAAATAAAAAAAATAAGGGGAGGGGGGATGGGCGGATGGGGGGGCAAAAAAAAATAAAAAAAATAAGGGGAGGGGGAGGCGGGTGGGGGGACAAAAAAAAATAAAAAAAAAAAGGGGAGGGGGGATGGGCGGGCGGGGGGGCAAAAAAAAATAAAAAAAATAAGGGGAGGGGGGATGGGAGGGCGGGGGGGCAAAAAAAAATAAAAAAAATAAGGGGAGGGGGGATGGGAGGGCGGGGGGGCAAAAAAAAATAAAAAAAATAAGGGGAGGGGGATGGGCGGGCGGGGGGGCAAAAAAAAAAAAAATAAAAAGGGGAGGGGGATGGGCGGGCGGGGGGGGGCAAAAAAAAATAAAAATAAAAAGGGGAGGGGGGATGGGCGGGCGGGGGGCAAAAAAAAATAAAAAAAATAAGGGGAGGGGGGGGCGGGCGGGGGGGGGGACAAAAAAAAATAAAAATAAAAAGGGGAGGGGGGATGGGCGGGCGGGGGGGCAAAAAAAAATAAAAAATAAAAAGGGGAGGGGGGATGGGCGGGCGGGGGGACAAAAAAAAATAAAAAATAAAAAGGGGAGGGGGGATGGGCGGGCGGGGGGGCAAAAAAAAATAAAAAATAAAAAAAATAAGGGGAGGGGGGGGCGGGCGGGCGGGGGGGGCAAAAAAAAATAAAAATAAAAAGGGGAGGGGGGATGGGCGGGCGGGGGGGGGGCAAAAAAAAATAAAAATAAAAAGGGGAGGGGGGATGGGCGGGCGGGGGGGCAAAAAAAAATAAAAAAAATAAGGGGAGGGGGGATGGGAGGGCGGGGGGGCAAAAAAAAATAAAAAAAATAAGGGGAGGGGGATGGGCGGGCGGGGGGGCAAAAAAAAAATAAAAATAAAAAGGGGAGGGGGGATGGGCGGGCGGGGGGGCAAAAAAAAATAAAAATAAAAAGGGGAGGGGGGGCGGGCGGGCGGGGGGGCAAAAAAAAGGGAGTGGAGTTTATTTTTACAAGAGTACAACCTAGACCTTAAACACATAAAAGGCAGCGAAAATGTTATCGCCGATGCCTTATCTAGATTGTAAAAAGTATTTTGATGTATATTTTTTTTATATATATATCATGATAAATACATTCTGTAATGTAAATATCATTTTTGTAATTATTCTAAAAAGATTTCCATTTCGTGGAAATGTAAACTTTTTATTTTTAGGAGGGAGGTGTTACGTATCTAGGCATTGTTACCTAGATACTATTTTTTTTTCTTGACCTGTAGGTTGTCTGCCCTTTGTGTAATAAGTTTTTTTATTTTATTTTTCACGGCGAGTCAAGCCACACAGACAGTGACCGGTCCTTGACCTATGTGTATACCTCTGGTTGAAAGGAGGGTGTTTTTTTTTTTCTTCTGTCTCTTTGAAGAGCGTTCTAGATCTGGGTGTTGATGACTTATTCTGTTCTAGAAATTACTAGATTTGTCTTGAGCTCGACGCGCGGTATATTATATAAAGACCGCCCGTGTAACGTTGACGGACAGACATACGGAGACAGCCGTGAGACAGAATAGCGGAGACATTGCGTGACCCGTGCGTGGTATACCAATTGATCGTGTAAGTTAAGATTTTTCTTTTTTTCAAGGCCTTGCTGGTATTTGTAATTATATTTTCAAACTATTGTATTGTAATATTTTTACATGCCATTTTTGTAAAAGGGTTTTGGTCAACCCTTCCATTTTGTATTGAATAAATGTTTTTTTTTTTTGCTTTATGTGATTCAGTTAAAAGTACTATTCGAGTTATATTTTATTAAACATTAAGTTGATATTTTACCTTCCGATTTCTTGTGTCATTTTTTTTGTTATTCATTGTAAGTCTTTGATTAAATTCAGACTTAAGATAAGTGACACAATTGCTTTTTCTATTGTCACGTTCCCCTAGGCAAGCCAATTTAAAATTAGAATTCAATTCATAATACGTGAGAATGTCCAATGACGAGAATGACCGTGGGAGGACAAACCTTGTGCAACACCGTATTGACACATTCGACAACCACCGCGCCGTCTACCGCTAAGGAAACATCAAGAAGCCCTCGATTTGCTGGAACGTATGAAACAACAAATACTCATCGAGCCGTCCAACAGCCCGGTTGGGTTGGTTAAAACCCGGGTTCGCTGTTCTGCCTCATCGTGGCACCCGGGTGGAAACGGCTATTTGAGGAGATAGCTAGGCAAAATGAATGGCAAAACATAACTCCCGTGGGGATGCCCACGGGTAGACGAGAGTCCACCCCTTGCACGGGCGGGGTTGTAAAAAAGTCCTCACAAAAATTGTCACACATCCATGCGCCGTTCCTCAAAGGACCGTCCCATAAATGGCGAGTCCCCCACGGTTAGCTTGGTACAAATAAGGAAGATGACGGAGGCTCCCAGTGCTCCTAGGCCTTCGGCCATGTGTCGGAGGCCGAAGACATTGGATATAGCAATGCTTTATATAGGCATTGACTCGGGTCGCTCTCAAACAGAACTGTGTTCCCACAGGTTTGTTTTTCTTTTTTTACTGTTACGGCTGGACGACCTAACAGGTTTTTTTCTTTTCAAACTTTGAGCTCGAAGAGCCTTCGGCTCAGCTCAGACGACAATCTAACGGTTGGTTAAAAAGAAAGATGGAACTTTGAGATTTTGTGTTGATTTCCGGACATTGAATAGTATCATGAAGAAAGACATCCTCTTCCCCGTATTGATGACACACTGAACACACTTGCCGGATCAAGAATCTTTTCGACTCTCGACCTCAAAACGTCTGACTCTTTTAAGTAAAGTAACTAAAATGTTTTCTTGTACGTTCGCGCAACAGAAATTAAAAAATAAATAAAAATAAAGAAAAGCGGGGGGAAGGGGTTTTTATAAAAATAAAAAGGGGAGGGGGGATGGGCGGGCGGGGGGGCAAAAAAAAATAAAAAATAAAAAGGGGAGGGGGGATGGGCGGGCGGGGGGGGCAAAAAAAAATAAAAAAAATAAGGGGAGGGGGGGGCGGGCGGGGGGGGGGACAAAAAAAAATAAAAATAAAAAGGGGAGGGGGGATGGGCGGGCGGGGGTGCAAAAAAAAATAAAAAATAAAAAGGGGAGGGGGGATGGGCGGGCGGGGGGACAAAAAAAAATAAAAAATAAAAAGGGGAGGGGGATGGGCGGGCGGGGGGGGCAAAAAAAAATAAAAAATAAAAAAAATAAGGGGAGGGGGGGGCGGGCGGGCGGGGGGGGCAAAAAAAAATAAAAATAAAAAGGGGAGGGGGGATGGGCGGGCGGGGGGGGGCAAAAAAAAATAAAAATAAAAAGGGGAGGGGGGATGGGCGGGCGGGGGGGCAAAAAAAAATAAAAAAAATAAGGGGAGGGGGGATGGGAGGGCGGGGGGGCAAAAAAAAATAAAAAAAATAAGGGGAGGGGGATGGGCGGGCGGGGGGGCAAAAAAAAAATAAAAATAAAAAGGGGAGGGGGGATGGGCGGGCGGGGGGGCAAAAAAAAATAAAAATAAAAAGGGGAGGGGGGGCGGGCGGGCGGGGGGGGCAAAAAAAAAGGGAGTGGAGTTTATTTTTACAAGAGTACAACCTAGACCTTAAACACATAAAAGGCAGCGAAAATGTTATCGCCGATGCCTTATCTAGATTGTAAAAAGTATTTTGATGTATATTTTTTTTATATATATATCATGATAAATACATTCTGTAATGTAAATATCATTTTTGTAATTATTCTAAAAAGATTTCCATTTCGTGGAAATGTAAACTTTTTATTTTTAGGAGGGAGGTGTTACGTATCTAGGCATTGTTACCTAGATACTATTTTTTTTTCTTGACCTGTAGGTTGTCTGCCCTTTGTGTAATAAGAAAAAAAAATAAAAAATAAAAAGGGGAGGGGGGATGGGCGGGCGGGGGGGGGGCAAAAAAAATAAAAAAAATAAGGGGAGGGGGGACTTTATGATGCTTGTGTTCTGGCCAAAAATAACTTACAAAACACCCAGTCCAGCATGAAACGCTGGTATGATAGAAAGGCCCGTGTTAGAGAATTTTCTCCCGGGGATAAGGTGCTTGTATTTTTGCCCATACCAGGTCAACCCTTGCAAGCCAGATACTTTGGTCCCTATGAAATTGAGACCAAAATTAGTGACCTCAATTACACAATCAAAACTCCTGACCGTAGGAAAAAGACTCAGCTATGTCATATAAACATGCTGAAGCCTTATGTATCTCGGCCAGATCACTCAGAGAAGAGTAATTGTGTTTTAAATACAGTGAAAAGTTGTTCAAATAGCCATCTTTCTCTTATTGATGATGATATTGTAAAGGAGAAATTTGGACAATACAAAATACCTAATTCTTTTGTACTACAGAATTTGGATGTAAAACTGTCTCATCTGTCTTCGACAGAAAGGCCAGTTATCATGAAACTCATTAATGAATTTAATGACATTTTTTCTGATGTACCAAAACAGACTAATGTTATAATGCATGATGTAGATGTTGGCGAGGCTACTCCAGTCAAGCAGCATCCTTACAGGGTTAACCCTGAAAAACTTGCCATACTTAGGTCAGAAATCAAGTATATGCTTGAAAATGACCTCATTGAACCAAGTTCCAGTAGCTGGAGCTCCCCATGTGTCTTGATATCTAAACAGGACAAGACTTATCGTTTTTGTACAGACTACCGTAAGGTAAATGCTGTAAAAAAGACCGATTCGTTTCCTATCCCTAGGATAGACGATCTCGTAGATCGTATTGGTGACGCTAAGTACATCACCAAAATAGACCTACTTTCAGGTTATTGGCAGGTTCCCCTGACTGATAGGGCAAAGGAAATCACCGCCTTTGTCACCCCTGATGGTCTGTACCAATACAAAGTGATGCCATTTGGCATGAAGAATGCTCCTGCCACTTTCCAGAGAATGATAAATGCCCTGCTTGCTGACATGGAGAATTGCCACGCATACATAGACGATGTAGTAATTTTTAGCCAAGATTTTTCTAGCCATTGTAAACAACTGCATTGTCTTTTTACTAAGCTTTTACATGCAAAAATTACTGTAAACCTGAGTAAGAGTGATTTTTGCCAGGCTTCCATCCAATACTTAGGCCATATTGTAGGACAAGGCCAGGTGAAACCTGTAATGGCCAAAGTAGAAGCTATCCAAACTTTCCCTATTCCTGTTGATCGGAAACAACTCCGAAGATTTTTGGGAATGTCTGGATATTATAGAAAATTTTGCGAAAAATTTTCTGTCATTGCCAGTCCTTTAACAAACCTCCTGAGAAAGAACGTCCGATTTACTTGGACGGATGAATGTCAGAAAGCCTTTAACCAAATTAAGCAGATATTATCTAGCTCCCCCATTTTGATGGCTCCTGACTTCGGAAAACCTTTTAGGTTAGCTATTGACGCCAGTGACACAGGTGTTGGGTCAGTCCTTTACCAAGAAGATAATTTCCAAGTAGAGCACCCTATTTGTTTCTTTTCCAAGAAATTTAATAGACATCAAAGAAATTATTCTACTGTGGAAAAAGAATGTCTTGGGTTGATTCTTTCTATACAACACTTTGATTTTTATATCAGTGGGTCCAGATGGCCACTGGTTGTATTTACTGACCACAATCCCCTTACATTTATCCACAAAATGTCTGGCAAGAATCAACGACTTCTCAGGTGGAGTTTATTTTTACAAGAGTACAACCTAGACCATAAACACATAAAAGGCAGCGAAAATGTTATCGCCGATGCCTTATCTAGATTGTAAAAAGTATTTTGATGTATATTTTTTTTATATATATATCATGATAAATACATTCTGTAATGTAAATATCATTTTTGTAATTATTCTAAAAAGATTTCCATTTCGTGGAAATGTAAACTTTTTATTTTTAGGAGGGAGGTGTTACGTATCTAGGCATTGTTACCTAGATACTATTTTTTTTTCTTGACCTGTAGGTTGTCTGCCCTTTGTGTAATAAGTTTTTTTATTTTATTTTTCACGGCGAGTCAAGCCACACAGACAGTGACCGGTCCTTGACCTATGTGTATACCTCTGGTTGAAAGGAGGGTGTTTTTTTTTTTCTTCTGTCTCTTTGAAGAGCGTTCTAGATCTGGGTGTTGATGACTTATTCTGTTCTAGAAATTACTAGATTTGTCTTGAGCTCGACGCGCGGTATATTATATAAAGACCGCCCGTGTAACGTTGACGGACAGACATACGGAGACAGCCGTGAGACAGAATAGCGGAGACATTGCGTGACCCGTGCGTGGTATACCAATTGATCGTGTAAGTTAAGATTTTTCTTTTTTTCAAGGCCTTGCTGGTATTTGTAATTATATTTTCAAACTATTGTATTGTAATATTTTTACATGCCATTTTTGTAAAAGGGTTTTGGTCAACCCTTCCATTTTGTATTGAATAAATGTTGTTTTTTTTTGCTTTATGTGATTCAGTTAAAAGTACTATTCGAGTTATATTTTATTAAACATTAAGTTGATATTTTACCTTCCGATTTCTTGTGTCATTTTTTTTGTTATTCATTGTAAGTCTTTGATTAAATTCAGACTTAAGATAAGTGACACAATTGCTTTTTCTATTGTCACGTTCCCCTAGGCAAGCCAATTTAAAATTAGAATTCAATTCATAATACGTGAGAATGTCCAATGACGAGAATGACCGTGGGAGGACAAACCTTGTGCAACACCGTATTGACACATTCGACAACCACCGCGCCGTCTACCGCTAAGGAAACATCAAGAAGCCCTCGATTTGCTGGAACGTATGAAACAACAAATACTCATCGAGCCGTCCAACAGCCCGGTTGGGTTGGTTAAAACCCGGGTTCGCTGTTCTGCCTCATCGTGGCACCCGGGTGGAAACGGCTATTTGAGGAGATAGCTAGGCAAAATGAATGGCAAAACATAACTCCCGTGGGGATGCCCACGGGTAGACGAGAGTCCACCCCTTGCACGGGCGGGGTTGTAAAAAAGTCCTCACAAAAATTGTCACACATCCATGCGCCGTTCCTCAAAGGACCGTCCCATAAATGGCGAGTCCCCCACGGTTAGCTTGGTACAAATAAGGAAGATGACGGAGGCTCCCAGTGCTCCTAGGCCTTCGGCCATGTGTCGGAGGCCGAAGACATTGGATATAGCAATGCTTTATATAGGCATTGACTCGGGTCGCTCTCAAACAGAACTGTGTTCCCACAGGTTTGTTTTTCTTTTTTTACTGTTACGGCTGGACGACCTAACATGTTTTTTTCTTTTCAAACTTTGAGCTCGAAGAGCCTTCGGCTCAGCTCAGACGACAATCTAACGGTTGGTTAAAAAGAAAGATGGAACTTTGAGATTTTGTGTTGATTTCCGGACATTGAATAGTATCATGAAGAAAGACATCCTCTTCCCCGTATTGATGACACACTGAACACACTTGCCGGATCAAGAATCTTTTCGACTCTCGACCTCAAAACGTCTGACTCTTTTAAGTAAAGTAACTAAAATGTTTTCTTGTACGTTCGCGCAACAGAAATTAAAAAATAAATAAAAATAAAGAAAAGCGGGGGGAAGGGGTTTTTTTTTTATTTTTATTTATTTATTTTTTATTTTTTTATTTTTATTTATTTATTTATTTATTTTTTTTTTAATATTTTTTTTATTTTTTCTAAATTTTTATTTATTTTTATTTTTTCCCCCGACCCCCCCACCGGGCGGGGGGACAAAAAAAAATAAAAATAAGGGGAGGGGGGGGCGGGCGGGCGGGGGGGCAAAAAAAAATAAAAAAAATAAGGGGAGGGGGGGGGGGCGGGCGGGCGGGGGGACAAAAAAAAAATAAAAAAAATAAGGGGAGGGGGGATGGGCGGGCGGGGGGGGCAAAAAAAAATAAAAATAAAAAGGGGAGGGGGGATGGGCGGGGGGGCAAAAAAAAATAAAAAAAATAAGGGGAGGGGGGATGGGCGGGCGGGCGGGGGGACAAAAAAAAATAAAAATAAAAAGGGGAGGGGGGATGGGCGGGCGGGGGGGCAAAAAAAAATAAAATAAAAAAGGGGGAGGGGGGATGGGCGGGTGGGGGGGCAAAAAAAAAATAAAAATGAAAAGGGGAGGGGATGGGCGGGCGGGCGGGGGGACAAAAAAAAATAAAAAAAATAAGGGGAGGGGGGGGCGGGCAGGCGGGGGGGCAAAAAAAAATAAAAAAAATAAGGGGAGGGGGGATGGGCGGGCGGGGGGGGCAAAAAAAAATAAAAATAAAAAGGGGAGGGAGGATGGGCGGGCGGGGGGGGCAAAAAAAAATAAAAAATAAAAAGGGGAGGGGGGATGGGCGGGCGGGGGGGACAAAAAAAAATAAAAATAAAAAGGGGGGGGCAAAAAAAAAAAAAAAAAAAAAAGGGGAGGGGGGGCGGGCGGGCGGGCGGGGGGACAAAAAAAAAATAAAAAAAAAAAGGGGAGGGGGGCTGGGCGGGCAGGAGGGGGGGGGCAAAAAAAAATAAAAAAAATAAGGGGAGGGGGGATGGGCGGGCGGGGGGGCAAAAAAAAATAAAAAAAATAAGGGGAGGGGGGATGGGAGGGCGGGGGGCAAAAAAAAATAATAATAAAAAGGGGAGGGGGGATGGGCGGGCGGGGGGGCAAAAAAAAATAAAATAAAAAAGGGGGAGGGGGGATGGGCGGGTGGGGGGGCAAAAAAAAAATAAAAATGAAAAGGGGAGGGGATGGGCGGGCGGGCGGGGGGACAAAAAAAAATAAAAAAAATAAGGGGAGGGGGGGGCGGGCAGGCGGGGGGGCAAAAAAAAATAAAAAAAATAAGGGGAGGGGGGATGGGCGGGCGGGGGGGGCAAAAAAAAATAAAAATAAAAAGGGGAGGGGGGATGGGCGGGCGGGGGGGGCAAAAAAAAATAAAAAATAAAAAGGGGAGGGGGGATGGGCGGGCGGGGGGGGCAAAAAAAAATAAAAAATAAAAAGGGGAGGGGGGATGGGCGGGCGGGGGGGCAAAAAAAAATAAAAAAAATAAGGGGAGGGGGGATGGGCGGACGGGGGGGCAAAAAAAATAAAAAAAATAAGGGGAGGGGGGGGCGGGCGGGGGGGGGGGACAAAAAAAAATAAAAATAAAAAGGGGAGGGGGGATGGGCGGGCGGGGGGGCAAAAAAAAATAAATAAAATAAGGGGAGGGGGGGGCGGGCGGGGGGGGGGGACAAAAAAAAATAAAAATAAAAAGGGGAGGGGGGATGGGCGGGCGGGGGGGCAAAAAAAAATAAAAAATAAAAAGGGGAGGGGGGATGGGCGGGCGGGGGGACAAAAAAAAATAAAAAATAAAAAGGGGAGGGGGGATGGGCGGGCGGGGGGGGGGGCAAAAAAAAATAAAAATAAAAAGGGGAGGGGGGATGGGCGGGCGGGGGGGCAAAAAAAAATAAAAAAAATAAGGGGAGGGGGGATGGGAGGGCGGGGGGGCAAAAAAAAATAAAAAATAAAAAGGGGAGGGGGGATGGGCGGGCGGGGGGGGCAAAAAAAAATAAAAAAAATAAGGGGAGGGGGGATGGGCGGGCGGGGGGGCAAAAAAAAATAAAAAAAATAAGGGGGGGGCGGGTGGGCGGGGGGACAAAAAAAAATAAAAATAAAAAGGGGAGGGGGGATGGGCGGGCGGGGGGGCAAAAAAAAATAAAAATAAAAAGGGGAGGGGGGATGGGCGGGCGGGGGGGCAAAAAAAAATAAAAAATAAAAAGGGGAGGGGGGATGGGCGGGCGGGGGGGGCAAAAAAAAATAAAAAAAATAAGGGGAGGGGGGATGGGCGGGCGGGGGGGGGCAAAAAAAAATAAAAAAAATAAGGGGAGGGGGGATGGGCGGGCGGGGGGGCAAAAAAAAATAAAAATAAAAAGGGGAGGGGGGATGGGCGGGCGGGGGGGGCAAAAAAAAATAAAAAATAAAAAGGGGAGGGGGGATGGGCGGGCGGGGGGGCAAAAAAAAAAAAAAAAAAAAAGGGGAGGTGGGGCGGGCGGGCGGGCGGGGGGACAAAAAAAATAAAAAAAAAAAGGGGAGGGGGGCTGGGCGGGCGGGAGGGGGGGGGCAAAAAAAATAAAAAAAATAAGGGGAGGGGGGGATGGGCGGGCGGGGGGGCAAAAAAAAATAAAAAAAATAAGGGGAGGGGGGATGGGAGGGCGGGGGGCAAAAAAAAATAATAATAAAAAGGGGAGGGGGGATGGGCGGGGGGGGGGGGCAAAAAAAAATAAAAAAAATAAGGGGAGGGGGGATGGGCGGACGGGGGGGCAAAAAAAAATAAAAAAAATAAGGGGAGGGGGAGGCGGGTGGGGGGACAAAAAAAAATAAAAAAAAAAAGGGGAGGGGGGATGGGCGGGCGGGGGGGCAAAAAAAATAAAAAAAATAAGGGGAGGGGGGATGGGAGGGCGGGGGGCAAAAAAAAATAATAATAAAAAGGGGAGGGGGGATGGGCGGGCGGGGGGGGCAAAAAAAAATAAAAAAAATAAGGGGAGGGGGGGGGCGGGCAGGCGGGGGGGCAAAAAAAAATAAAAAAAATAAGGGGAGGGGGGATGGGCGGGCGGGGGGGGGCAAAAAAAAATAAAAATAAAAAGGGGAGGGGGGATGGGCGGGCGGGGGGGGCAAAAAAAAATAAAAAATAAAAAGGGGAGGGGGGATGGGCGGGCGGGGGGGACAAAAAAAAATAAAAATAAAAAGGGGGGGGCAAAAAAAAAAAAAAAAAAAAAGGGGAGGGGGGGCGGGCGGGCGGGCGGGGGGACAAAAAAAAATAAAAAAAAAAAAGGGGAGGGGGGCTGGGCGGGCGGGAGGGGGGGGGGCAAAAAAAATAAAAAAAATAAGGGGAGGGGGGATGGGCGGGCGGGGGGGCAAAAAAAAATAAAAAAAATAAGGGGAGGGGGGATGGGAGGGCGGGGGGCAAAAAAAAATAATAATAAAAAGGGGAGGGGGGATGGGCGGGCGGGGGGGGCAAAAAAAAATAAAAAAAATAAGGGGAGGGGGGATGGGCGGACGGGGGGGCAAAAAAAAATAAAAATAAAAAGGGGAGGGGGGATGGGCGGGCGGGGGGGCAAAAAAAAATAAAAAAAATAAGGGGAGGGGGGATGGGAGGGCGGGGGGGCAAAAAAAAATAAAAAAAATAAGGGGAGGGGGATGGGCGGGCGGGGGGGCAAAAAAAAAATAAAAATAAAAAGGGGAGGGGGGATGGGCGGGCGGGGGGGCAAAAAAAAATAAAAATAAAAAGGGGAGGGGGGGCGGGCGGGCGGGGGGGCAAAAAAAAAGGGAGTGGAGTTTATTTTTACAAGAGTACAACCTAGACCTTAAACACATAAAAGGCAGCGAAAATGTTATCGCCGATGCCTTATCTAGATTGTAAAAAGTATTTTGATGTATATTTTTTTTATATATATATCATGATAAATACATTCTGTAATGTAAATATCATTTTTGTAATTATTCTAAAAAGATTTCCATTTCGTGGAAATGTAAACTTTTTATTTTTAGGAGGGAGGTGTTACGTATCTAGGCATTGTTACCTAGATACTATTTTTTTTTCTTGACCTGTAGGTTGTCTGCCCTTTGTGTAATAAGTTTTTTTATTTTATTTTTCACGGCGAGTCAAGCCACACAGACAGTGACCGGTCCTTGACCTATGTGTATACCTCTGGTTGAAAGGAGGGTGTTTTTTTTTTTCTTCTGTCTCTTTGAAGAGCGTTCTAGATCTGGGTGTTGATGACTTATTCTGTTCTAGAAATTACTAGATTTGTCTTGAGCTCGACGCGCGGTATATTATATAAAGACCGCCCGTGTAACGTTGACGGACAGACATACGGAGACAGCCGTGAGACAGAATAGCGGAGACATTGCGTGACCCGTGCGTGGTATACCAATTGATCGTGTAAGTTAAGATTTTTCTTTTTTTCAAGGCCTTGCTGGTATTTGTAATTATATTTTCAAACTATTGTATTGTAATATTTTTACATGCCATTTTTGTAAAAGGGTTTTGGTCAACCCTTCCATTTTGTATTGAATAAATGTTTTTTTTTTTTGCTTTATGTGATTCAGTTAAAAGTACTATTCGAGTTATATTTTATTAAACATTAAGTTGATATTTTACCTTCCGATTTCTTGTGTCATTTTTTTTGTTATTCATTGTAAGTCTTTGATTAAATTCAGACTTAAGATAAGTGACACAATTGCTTTTTCTATTGTCACGTTCCCCTAGGCAAGCCAATTTAAAATTAGAATTCAATTCATAATACGTGAGAATGTCCAATGACGAGAATGACCGTGGGAGGACAAACCTTGTGCAACACCGTATTGACACATTCGACAACCACCGCGCCGTCTACCGCTAAGGAAACATCAAGAAGCCCTCGATTTGCTGGAACGTATGAAACAACAAATACTCATCGAGCCGTCCAACAGCCCGGTTGGGTTGGTTAAAACCCGGGTTCGCTGTTCTGCCTCATCGTGGCACCCGGGTGGAAACGGCTATTTGAGGAGATAGCTAGGCAAAATGAATGGCAAAACATAACTCCCGTGGGGATGCCCACGGGTAGACGAGAGTCCACCCCTTGCACGGGCGGGGTTGTAAAAAAGTCCTCACAAAAATTGTCACACATCCATGCGCCGTTCCTCAAAGGACCGTCCCATAAATGGCGAGTCCCCCACGGTTAGCTTGGTACAAATAAGGAAGATGACGGAGGCTCCCAGTGCTCCTAGGCCTTCGGCCATGTGTCGGAGGCCGAAGACATTGGATATAGCAATGCTTTATATAGGCATTGACTCGGGTCGCTCTCAAACAGAACTGTGTTCCCACAGGTTTGTTTTTCTTTTTTTACTGTTACGGCTGGACGACCTAACAGGTTTTTTTCTTTTCAAACTTTGAGCTCGAAGAGCCTTCGGCTCAGCTCAGACGACAATCTAACGGTTGGTTAAAAAGAAAGATGGAACTTTGAGATTTTGTGTTGATTTCCGGACATTGAATAGTATCATGAAGAAAGACATCCTCTTCCCCGTATTGATGACACACTGAACACACTTGCCGGATCAAGAATCTTTTCGACTCTCGACCTCAAAACGTCTGACTCTTTTAAGTAAAGTAACTAAAATGTTTTCTTGTACGTTCGCGCAACAGAAATTAAAAAATAAATAAAAATAAAGAAAAGCGGGGGGAAGGGGTTTTTTTTTTATTTTTATTTATTTATTTTTTATTTTTTTATTTTTATTTATTTATTTATTATTTTTTTTTTTAATTTTTTTTTTATTTTTTCTAAATTTTTATTTATTTTTATTTTTTCCCCCGACCCCCCCACCGGGCGGGGGGACAAAAAAAAATAAAAATAAGGGGAGGGGGGGGGGGCGGGCGGGGGGGGGGGCAAAAAAAAATAAAAATAAAAAGGGGAGGGGGGATGGGCGGGCGGGGGGGGGCAAAAAAAAATAAAAAATAAAAAGGGGAGGGGGGATGGGCGGGCGGGGGGACAAAAAAAAATAAAAATAAAAAGGGGAGGGGGGATGGGCGGGCGGGGGGGCAAAAAAAAATAAAAATAAAAATAAAAAGGGGAGGGGGGATGGGCGGGCGGGGGGGCAAAAAAAAATAAAAATAAAAATGAAAAGGGGAGGGGGGATGGGCGGGCGGGGGGGGGGGGCAAAAAAAAATAAAAAAAATAAGGGGAGGGGGGATGGGCGGGCGGGGGGGCAAAAAAAAATAAAAATAAAAAGGGGAGGGGGGATGGGCGGGCGGGGGGGGGGCAAAAAAAAATAAAAATAAAAAGGGGAGGGGGGATGGGCGGGCGGGGGGGCAAAAAAAAAAAAAAAATAAGGGGAGGGGGGATGGGAGGGCGGGGGGGCAAAAAAAAATAAAAAAAAAAAAAGGGGAGGGGGGGGGCGGGCGGGCGGGGGGATGAAAATAATAAGTGGAGGGGGGGGGGCGGGCGGGCGGGGGGAAAAAAAAATAAAAAATAAAAAGGGGAGGGGGGATGGGCGGGCGGGGGGGGCAAAAAAAATAAAAAAAATAAGGGGAGGGGGGACTTTATGATGCTTGTGTTCTGGCCAAAAATAACTTACAAAACACCCAGTCCAGCATGAAACGCTGGTATGATAGAAAGGCCCGTGTTAGAGAATTTTCTCCCGGGGATAAGGTGCTTGTATTTTTGCCCATACCAGGTCAACCCTTGCAAGCCAGATACTTTGGTCCCTATGAAATTGAGACCAAAATTAGTGACCTCAATTACACAATCAAAACTCCTGACCGTAGGAAAAAGACTCAGCTATGTCATATAAACATGCTGAAGCCTTATGTATCTCGGCCAGATCACTCAGAGAAGAGTAATTGTGTTTTAAATACAGTGAAAAGTTGTTCAAATAGCCATCTTTCTCTTATTGATGATGATATTGTAAAGGAGAAATTTGGACAATACAAAATACCTAATTCTTTTGTACTACAGAATTTGGATGTAAAACTGTCTCATCTGTCTTCGACAGAAAGGCCAGTTATCATGAAACTCATTAATGAATTTAATGACATTTTTTCTGATGTACCAAAACAGACTAATGTTATAATGCATGATGTAGATGTTGGCGAGGCTACTCCAGTCAAGCAGCATCCTTACAGGGTTAACCCTGAAAAACTTGCCATACTTAGGTCAGAAATCAAGTATATGCTTGAAAATGACCTCATTGAACCAAGTTCCAGTAGCTGGAGCTCCCCATGTGTCTTGATATCTAAACAGGACAAGACTTATCGTTTTTGTACAGACTACCGTAAGGTAAATGCTGTAAAAAAGACCGATTCGTTTCCTATCCCTAGGATAGACGATCTCGTAGATCGTATTGGTGACGCTAAGTACATCACCAAAATAGACCTACTTTCAGGTTATTGGCAGGTTCCCCTGACTGATAGGGCAAAGGAAATCACCGCCTTTGTCACCCCTGATGGTCTGTACCAATACAAAGTGATGCCATTTGGCATGAAGAATGCTCCTGCCACTTTCCAGAGAATGATAAATGCCCTGCTTGCTGACATGGAGAATTGCCACGCATACATAGACGATGTAGTAATTTTTAGCCAAGATTTTTCTAGCCATTGTAAACAACTGCATTGTCTTTTTACTAAGCTTTTACATGCAAAAATTACTGTAAACCTGAGTAAGAGTGATTTTTGCCAGGCTTCCATCCAATACTTAGGCCATATTGTAGGACAAGGCCAGGTGAAACCTGTAATGGCCAAAGTAGAAGCTATCCAAACTTTCCCTATTCCTGTTGATCGGAAACAACTCCGAAGATTTTTGGGAATGTCTGGATATTATAGAAAATTTTGCGAAAAATTTTCTGTCATTGCCAGTCCTTTAACAAACCTCCTGAGAAAGAACGTCCGATTTACTTGGACGGATGAATGTCAGAAAGCCTTTAACCAAATTAAGCAGATATTATCTAGCTCCCCCATTTTGATGGCTCCTGACTTCGGAAAACCTTTTAGGTTAGCTATTGACGCCAGTGACACAGGTGTTGGGTCAGTCCTTTACCAAGAAGATAATTTCCAAGTAGAGCACCCTATTTGTTTCTTTTCCAAGAAATTTAATAGACATCAAAGAAATTATTCTACTGTGGAAAAAGAATGTCTTGGGTTGATTCTTTCTATACAACACTTTGATTTTTATATCAGTGGGTCCAGATGGCCACTGGTTGTATTTACTGACCACAATCCCCTTACATTTATCCACAAAATGTCTGGCAAGAATCAACGACTTCTCAGGTGGAGTTTATTTTTACAAGAGTACAACCTAGACCTTAAACACATAAAAGGCAGCGAAAATGTTATCGCCGATGCCTTATCTAGATTGTAAAAAGTATTTTGATGTATATTTTTTTTATATATATATCATGATAAATACATTCTGTAATGTAAATATCATTTTTGTAATTATTCTAAAAAGATTTCCATTTCGTGGAAATGTAAACTTTTTATTTTTAGGAGGGAGGTGTTACGTATCTAGGCATTGTTACCTAGATACTATTTTTTTTTCTTGACCTGTAGGTTGTCTGCCCTTTGTGTAATAAGTTTTTTTATTTTATTTTTCACGGCGAGTCAAGCCACACAGACAGTGACCGGTCCTTGACCTATGTGTATACCTCTGGTTGAAAGGAGGGTGTTTTTTTTTTTCTTCTGTCTCTTTGAAGAGCGTTCTAGATCTGGGTGTTGATGACTTTTTCTGTTCTAGAAATTACTAGATTTGTCTTGAGCTCGACGCGCGGTATATTATATAAAGACCGCCCGTGTAACGTTGACGGACAGACATACGGAGACAGCCGTGAGACAGAATAGCGGAGACATTGCGTGACCCGTGCGTGGTATACCAATTGATCGTGTAAGTTAAGATTTTTCTTTTTTTCAAGGCCTTGCTGGTATTTGTAATTATATTTTCAAACTATTGTATTGTAATATTTTTACATGCCATTTTTGTAAAAGGGTTTTGGTCAACCCTTCCATTTTGTATTGAATAAATGTTGTTTTTTTTTGCTTTATGTGATTCAGTTAAAAGTACTATTCGAGTTATATTTTATTAAACATTAAGTTGATATTTTACCTTCCGATTTCTTGTGTCATTTTTTTTGTTATTCATTGTAAGTCTTTGATTAAATTCAGACTTAAGATAAGTGACACAATTGCTTTTTCTATTGTCACGTTCCCCTAGGCAAGCCAATTTAAAATTAGAATTCAATTCATAATACGTGAGAATGTCCAATGACGAGAATGACCGTGGGAGGACAAACCTTGTGCAACACCGTATTGACACATTCGACAACCACCGCGCCGTCTACCGCTAAGGAAACATCAAGAAGCCCTCGATTTGCTGGAACGTATGAAACAACAAATACTCATCGAGCCGTCCAACAGCCCGGTTGGGTTGGTTAAAACCCGGGTTCGCTGTTCTGCCTCATCGTGGCACCCGGGTGGAAACGGCTATTTGAGGAGATAGCTAGGCAAAATGAATGGCAAAACATAACTCCCGTGGGGATGCCCACGGGTAGACGAGAGTCCACCCCTTGCACGGGCGGGGTTGTAAAAAAGTCCTCACAAAAATTGTCACACATCCATGCGCCGTTCCTCAAAGGACCGTCCCATAAATGGCGAGTCCCCCACGGTTAGCTTGGTACAAATAAGGAAGATGACGGAGGCTCCCAGTGCTCCTAGGCCTTCGGCCATGTGTCGGAGGCCGAAGACATTGGATATAGCAATGCTTTATATAGGCATTGACTCGGGTCGCTCTCAAACAGAACTGTGTTCCCACAGGTTTGTTTTTCTTTTTTTACTGTTACGGCTGGACGACCTAACAGGTTTTTTTCTTTTCAAACTTTGAGCTCGAAGAGCCTTCGGCTCAGCTCAGACGACAATCTAACGGTTGGTTAAAAAGAAAGATGGAACTTTGAGATTTTGTGTTGATTTCCGGACATTGAATAGTATCATGAAGAAAGACATCCTCTTCCCCGTATTGATGACACACTGAACACACTTGCCGGATCAAGAATCTTTTCGACTCTCGACCTCAAAACGTCTGACTCTTTTAAGTAAAGTAACTAAAATGTTTTCTTGTACGTTCGCGCAACAGAAATTAAAAAATAAATAAAAATAAAGAAAAGCGGGGGGAAGGGGTTTTTTTTTTTATTTTTATTTATTTATTTTTTATTTTTTTATTTTTATTTATTTATTTATTTATTTTTTTTTTAATATTTTTTTTATTTTTTCTAAATTTTTATTTATTTTTATTTTTTCCCCCGACCCCCCCACCGGGCGGGGGGACAAAAAAAAATAAAAATAAGGGGAGGGGGGGGCGGGCGGGCGGGGGGGCAAAAAAAAATAAAAAAAATAAGGGGAGGGGGGGGGCGGGCGGGCGGGGGGACAAAAAAAAAATAAAAAAAATAAGGGGAGGGGGGATGGGCGGGCGGGGGGGGCAAAAAAAAAATAAAAATAAAAAGGGGAGGGGGGATGGGCGGGGGGGCAAAAAAAAATAAAAAAAATAAGGGGAGGGGGGATGGGCGGGCGGGCGGGGGGACAAAAAAAAATAAAAATAAAAAGGGGAGGGGGGATGGGCGGGCGGGGGGGCAAAAAAAAATAAAATAAAAAAGGGGGAGGGGGGATGGGCGGGTGGGGGGGCAAAAAAAAAATAAAAATGAAAAGGGGAGGGGATGGGCGGGCGGGCGGGGGGACAAAAAAAAATAAAAAAAAATAAGGGGAGGGGGGGGCGGGCAGGCGGGGGGGCAAAAAAAAATAAAAAAAATAAGGGGAGGGGGGATGGGCGGGCGGGGGGGGGCAAAAAAAAATAAAAATAAAAAGGGGAGGGAGGATGGGCGGGCGGGGGGGGCAAAAAAAAATAAAAAATAAAAAGGGGAGGGGGGATGGGCGGGCGGGGGGGACAAAAAAAAATAAAAATAAAAAGGGGGGGGCAAAAAAAAAATAAAAAAAATAAGGGGAGGGGGGATGGGCGGGCGGGGGGGGCAAAAAAAAATAAAAATAAAAAGGGGAGGGGGGATGGGCGGGGGGGCAAAAAAAAATAAAAAAAATAAGGGGAGGGGGGATGGGCGGGCGGGCGGGGGGACAAAAAAAAATAAAAATAAAAAGGGGAGGGGGGATGGGCGGGCGGGGGGGCAAAAAAAAATAAAATAAAAAAGGGGGAGGGGGGATGGGCGGGTGGGGGGGCAAAAAAAAAATAAAAATGAAAAGGGGAGGGGATGGGCGGGCGGGCGGGGGGACAAAAAAAAATAAAAAAAAATAAGGGGAGGGGGGGGCGGGCAGGCGGGGGGGCAAAAAAAAATAAAAAAAATAAGGGGAGGGGGGATGGGCGGGCGGGGGGGGCAAAAAAAAATAAAAATAAAAAGGGGAGGGAGGATGGGCGGGGGGGGCAAAAAAAAATAAAAAATAAAAAGGGGAGGGGGGATGGGCGGGCGGGGGGGACAAAAAAAAATAAAAATAAAAAGGGGGGGGCAAAAAAAAAAAAAAAAAAAAAAGGGGCGGGCGGGCGGGCGGGGGGGCAAAAAAAAATAAAAATAAAAAGGGGAGGGGGGATGGGCGGGCGGGGGGGGCAAAAAAAAATAAAAAATAAAAAGGGGAGGGGGGATGGGCGGGCGGGGGGGGGGGCAAAAAAAAATAAAAAATAAAAAGGGGAGGGGGGATGGGCGGGCGGGGGGGACAAAAAAAAAAAAAATAAAAAGGGGGGGGCAAAAAAAAAAAAAAAAAAAAAAAGGGGAGGGGGGGCGGGCGGGCGGGCGGGGGGGGGGGCAAAAAAAAATAAAAATAAAAAGGGTGGGGCAAAAAAAAAAAAAAAAAAAAAGGGGAGGGGGGGCGGGCGGGCGGGCGGGGGGACAAAAAAAAATAAAAAAAAAAAAGGGGAGGGGGGCTGGGCGGGCGGGAGGGGGGGGGCAAAAAAAATAAAAAAAATAAGGGGAGGGGGGATGGGCGGGCGGGGGGGCAAAAAAAAATAAAAAAAATAAGGGGAGGGGGGGATGGGAGGGCGGGGGGCAAAAAAAAATAATAATAAAAAGGGGAGGGGGGATGGGCGGGCGGGGGGGGGCAAAAAAAAATAAAAAAAATAAGGGGAGGGGGGATGGGCGGACGGGGGGGGCAAAAAAAAATAAAAAAAATAAGGGGAGGGGGAGGCGGGTGGGGGGACAAAAAAAAAAAAAAAAAAAAGGGGAGGGGGGATGGGCGGGCGGGGGGGCAAAAAAAAATAAAAAAAATAAGGGGAGGGGGGATGGGAGGGCGGGGGGCAAAAAAAAATAAAAAAAATAAGGGGAGGGGGGATGGGCGGGCGGGGGGGCAAAAAAAAATAAAAATAAAAAGGGGAGGGGGGATGGGCGGGCGGGGGGGGCAAAAAAAAATAAAAAAAATAAGGGGGGGGCGGGCGGGCGGGGGGGGCAAAAAAAAATAAAAAATAAAAATGGGGGGGGGGATGGGCGGGCGGGGGGGCAAAAAAAAATAAAAAAAATAAGGGGAGGGGGGGGGGGCGGGCGGGGGGGGGGGACAAAAAAAAATAAAAATAAAAAGGGGGGGGCAAAAAAAAAAAAAAAAAAAGGGGAGGGGGGGCGGGCGGGCGGGGGGACAAAAAAAAAATAAAAAAAAAAAAGGGGAGGGGGGCTGGGCGGGCGGGGGGGGGGGGCAAAAAAAAATAAAAAAAATAAGGTGAGGGGGGATGGGCGGGCGGGGGGGCAAAAAAAAATAAAAATAAAAAGGGGAGGGGGGATGGGCGGGCGGGGGGGGGGGCAAAAAAAAATAAAAATAAAAAGGGGAGGGGGGATGGGCGGGCGGGGGGGCAAAAAAAAATAAAAAAAATAAGGGGAGGGGGGATGGGAGGGCGGGGGGGCAAAAAAAAATAAAAAAAATAAGGGGAGGGGGGATGGGCGGGCGGGGGGGCAAAAAAAAAATAAAAATAAAAAGGGGAGGGGGGATGGGCGGGCGGGGGGGCAAAAAAAAATAAAAATAAAAAGGGGGGGGGCAAAAAAAAAAAAAAAAAAAAGGGGAGGGGGGGCGGGCGGGCGGGGGGACAAAAAAAAAATAAAAAAAAAAAAGGGGAGGGGGGCTGGGCGGGCGGGGGGGGGGGGGGCAAAAAAAAATAAAAAAAATAAGGTGAGGGGGGATGGGCGGGCGGGGGGGCAAAAAAAAAATAAAAATAAAAAGGGGAGGGGGGATGGGCGGGCGGGGGGGGGGGCAAAAAAAAATAAAAATAAAAAGGGGAGGGGGGATGGGCGGGCGGGGGGGCAAAAAAAAATAAAAAAAATAAGGGGAGGGGGGATGGGAGGGCGGGGGGGCAAAAAAAAATAAAAAAAATAAGGGGAGGGGGATGGGCGGGCGGGGGGGCAAAAAAAAAATAAAAATAAAAAGGGGAGGGGGGATGGGCGGGCGGGGGGGCAAAAAAAAATAAAAATAAAAAGGGGAGGGGGGGCGGGCGGGCGGGGGGGCAAAAAAAAAGGGAGTGGAGTTTATTTTTACAAGAGTACAACCTAGACCTTAAACACATAAAAGGCAGCGAAAATGTTATCGCCGATGCCTTATCTAGATTGTAAAAAGTATTTTGATGTATATTTTTTTTATATATATATCATGATAAATACATTCTGTAATGTAAATATCATTTTTGTAATTATTCTAAAAAGATTTCCATTTCGTGGAAATGTAAACTTTTTATTTTTAGGAGGGAGGTGTTACGTATCTAGGCATTGTTACCTAGATACTATTTTTTTTTCTTGACCTGTAGGTTGTCTGCCCTTTGTGTAATAAGTTTTTTTATTTTATTTTTCACGGCGAGTCAAGCCACACAGACAGTGACCGGTCCTTGACCTATGTGTATACCTCTGGTTGAAAGGAGGGTGTTTTTTTTTTTCTTCTGTCTCTTTGAAGAGCGTTCTAGATCTGGGTGTTGATGACTTATTCTGTTCTAGAAATTACTAGATTTGTCTTGAGCTCGACGCGCGGTATATTATATAAAGACCGCCCGTGTAACGTTGACGGACAGACATACGGAGACAGCCGTGAGACAGAATAGCGGAGACATTGCGTGACCCGTGCGTGGTATACCAATTGATCGTGTAAGTTAAGATTTTTCTTTTTTTCAAGGCCTTGCTGGTATTTGTAATTATATTTTCAAACTATTGTATTGTAATATTTTTACATGCCATTTTTGTAAAAGGGTTTTGGTCAACCCTTCCATTTTGTATTGAATAAATGTTTTTTTTTTTTGCTTTATGTGATTCAGTTAAAAGTACTATTCGAGTTATATTTTATTAAACATTAAGTTGATATTTTACCTTCCGATTTCTTGTGTCATTTTTTTTGTTATTCATTGTAAGTCTTTGATTAAATTCAGACTTAAGATAAGTGACACAATTGCTTTTTCTATTGTCACGTTCCCCTAGGCAAGCCAATTTAAAATTAGAATTCAATTCATAATACGTGAGAATGTCCAATGACGAGAATGACCGTGGGAGGACAAACCTTGTGCAACACCGTATTGACACATTCGACAACCACCGCGCCGTCTACCGCTAAGGAAACATCAAGAAGCCCTCGATTTGCTGGAACGTATGAAACAACAAATACTCATCGAGCCGTCCAACAGCCCGGTTGGGTTGGTTAAAACCCGGGTTCGCTGTTCTGCCTCATCGTGGCACCCGGGTGGAAACGGCTATTTGAGGAGATAGCTAGGCAAAATGAATGGCAAAACATAACTCCCGTGGGGATGCCCACGGGTAGACGAGAGTCCACCCCTTGCACGGGCGGGGTTGTAAAAAAGTCCTCACAAAAATTGTCACACATCCATGCGCCGTTCCTCAAAGGACCGTCCCATAAATGGCGAGTCCCCCACGGTTAGCTTGGTACAAATAAGGAAGATGACGGAGGCTCCCAGTGCTCCTAGGCCTTCGGCCATGTGTCGGAGGCCGAAGACATTGGATATAGCAATGCTTTATATAGGCATTGACTCGGGTCGCTCTCAAACAGAACTGTGTTCCCACAGGTTTGTTTTTCTTTTTTTACTGTTACGGCTGGACGACCTAACAGGTTTTTTTCTTTTCAAACTTTGAGCTCGAAGAGCCTTCGGCTCAGCTCAGACGACAATCTAACGGTTGGTTAAAAAGAAAGATGGAACTTTGAGATTTTGTGTTGATTTCCGGACATTGAATAGTATCATGAAGAAAGACATCCTCTTCCCCGTATTGATGACACACTGAACACACTTGCCGGATCAAGAATCTTTTCGACTCTCGACCTCAAAACGTCTGACTCTTTTAAGTAAAGTAACTAAAATGTTTTCTTGTACGTTCGCGCAACAGAAATTAAAAAATAAATAAAAATAAAGAAAAGCGGGGGGAAGGGGTTTTTTTTTTATTTTTATTTATTTATTTTTTATTTTTTTATTTTTATTTATTTATTTATTTATTTTTTTTTTAATATTTTTTTTATTTTTTCTAAATTTTTATTTATTTTTATTTTTTCCCCCGACCCCCCCACCGGGCGGGGGGACAAAAAAAAATAAAAATAAGGGGAGGGGGGGGCGGGCGGGCGGGGGGGCAAAAAAAAATAAAAAAAATAAGGGGAGGGGGGGGGCGGGCGGGCGGGGGGACAAAAAAAAAATAAAAAAAATAAGGGGAGGGGGGATGGGCGGGCGGGGGGGGCAAAAAAAAATAAAAATAAAAAGGGGAGGGGGGATGGGCGGGGGGGCAAAAAAAAATAAAAAAAATAAGGGGAGGGGGGATGGGCGGGCGGGCGGGGGGACAAAAAAAAATAAAAATAAAAAGGGGAGGGGGGATGGGCGGGCGGGGGGGCAAAAAAAAATAAAATAAAAAAGGGGGAGGGGGGATGGGCGGGTGGGGGGGCAAAAAAAAAATAAAAATGAAAAGGGGAGGGGATGGGCGGGCGGGCGGGGGGAAAAAAAAAATAAAAAAAATAAGGGGAGGGGGGACTTTATGATGCTTGTGTTCTGGCCAAAAATAACTTACAAAACACCCAGTCCAGCATGAAACGCTGGTATGATAGAAAGGCCCGTGTTAGAGAATTTTCTCCCGGGGATAAGGTGCTTGTATTTTTGCCCATACCAGGTCAACCCTTGCAAGCCAGATACTTTGGTCCCTATGAAATTGAGACCAAAATTAGTGACCTCAATTACACAATCAAAACTCCTGACCGTAGGAAAAAGACTCAGCTATGTCATATAAACATGCTGAAGCCTTATGTATCTCGGCCAGATCACTCAGAGAAGAGTAATTGTGTTTTAAATACAGTGAAAAGTTGTTCAAATAGCCATCTTTCTCTTATTGATGATGATATTGTAAAGGAGAAATTTGGACAATACAAAATACCTAATTCTTTTGTACTACAGAATTTGGATGTAAAACTGTCTCATCTGTCTTCGACAGAAAGGCCAGTTATCATGAAACTCATTAATGAATTTAATGACATTTTTTCTGATGTACCAAAACAGACTAATGTTATAATGCATGATGTAGATGTTGGCGAGGCTACTCCAGTCAAGCAGCATCCTTACAGGGTTAACCCTGAAAAACTTGCCATACTTAGGTCAGAAATCAAGTATATGCTTGAAAATGACCTCATTGAACCAAGTTCCAGTAGCTGGAGCTCCCCATGTGTCTTGATATCTAAACAGGACAAGACTTATCGTTTTTGTACAGACTACCGTAAGGTAAATGCTGTAAAAAAGACCGATTCGTTTCCTATCCCTAGGATAGACGATCTCGTAGATCGTATTGGTGACGCTAAGTACATCACCAAAATAGACCTACTTTCAGGTTATTGGCAGGTTCCCCTGACTGATAGGGCAAAGGAAATCACCGCCTTTGTCAC
The DNA here is from genome assembly GCA_030265305.1 of Biomphalaria pfeifferi. Classification (NCBI taxonomy): domain Eukaryota; kingdom Metazoa; phylum Mollusca; class Gastropoda; family Planorbidae; genus Biomphalaria; species Biomphalaria pfeifferi. Next base: position 4,138,476 of record JASAOG010000029.1, on the reverse strand, counting down.
CCCTGATGGTCTGTACCAATACAAAGTGATGCCATTTGGCATGAAGAATGCTCCTGCCACTTTCCAGAGAATGATAAATGCCCTGCTTGCTGACATGGAGAATTGCCACGCATACATAGACGATGTAGTAATTTTTAGCCAAGATTTTTCTAGCCATTGTAAACAACTGCATTGTCTTTTTACTAAGCTTTTACATGCAAAAATTACTGTAAACCTGAGTAAGAGTGATTTTTGCCAGGCTTCCATCCAATACTTAGGCCATATTGTAGGACAAGGCCAGGTGAAACCTGTAATGGCCAAAGTAGAAGCTATCCAAACTTTCCCTATTCCTGTTGATCGGAAACAACTCCGAAGATTTTTGGGAATGTCTGGATATTATAGAAAATTTTGCGAAAAATTTTCTGTCATTGCCAGTCCTTTAACAAACCTCCTGAGAAAGAACGTCCGATTTACTTGGACGGATGAATGTCAGAAAGCCTTTAACCAAATTAAGCAGATATTATCTAGCTCCCCCATTTTGATGGCTCCTGACTTCGGAAAACCTTTTAGGTTAGCTATTGACGCCAGTGACACAGGTGTTGGGTCAGTCCTTTACCAAGAAGATAATTTCCAAGTAGAGCACCCTATTTGTTTCTTTTCCAAGAAATTTAATAGACATCAAAGAAATTATTCTACTGTGGAAAAAGAATGTCTTGGGTTGATTCTTTCTATACAACACTTTGATTTTTATATCAGTGGGTCCAGATGGCCACTGGTTGTATTTACTGACCACAATCCCCTTACATTTATCCACAAAATGTCTGGCAAGAATCAACGACTTCTCAGGTGGAGTTTATTTTTACAAGAGTACAACCTAGACCTTAAACACATAAAAGGCAGCGAAAATGTTATCGCCGATGCCTTATCTAGATTGTAAAAAGTATTTTGATGTATATTTTTTTTATATATATATCATGATAAATACATTCTGTAATGTAAATATCATTTTTGTAATTATTCTAAAAAGATTTCCATTTCGTGGAAATGTAAACTTTTTATTTTTAGGAGGGAGGTGTTACGTATCTAGGCATTGTTACCTAGATACTATTTTTTTTTCTTGACCTGTAGGTTGTCTGCCCTTTGTGTAATAAGTTTTTTTATTTTATTTTTCACGGCGAGTCAAGCCACACAGACAGTGACCGGTCCTTGACCTATGTGTATACCTCTGGTTGAAAGGAGGGTGTTTTTTTTTTTCTTCTGTCTCTTTGAAGAGCGTTCTAGATCTGGGTGTTGATGACAAAAAAAAATAAAAATAAAAAGGGGGGGGCAAAAAAAAAAAAAAAAAAAAAAAAAAAAAAAGGGGAGGGGGGGCGGGCGGGCGGGGGGACAAAAAAAAAATAAAAAAAAAAAAGGGGAGGGGGGCTGGGCGGGCGGGGGGGGGGCAAAAAAAAATAAAAAAAATAAGGTGAGGGGGGATGGGCGGGCGGGGGGGCAAAAAAAATAAAAATAAAAAGGGGAGGGGGGATGGGCGGGCGGGGGGGGGGGGGCAAAAAAAAATAAAAATAAAAAGGGGAGGGGGGATGGGCGGGCGGGGGGGGCAAAAAAAAATAAAAAAAATAAGGGGAGGGGGGATGGGAGGGCGGGGGGGGCAAAAAAAAATAAAAAAAATAAGGGGAGGGGGGATGGGCGGGCGGGGGGGCAAAAAAAAATAAAAAAAATAAGGGGGGGGCGGGCGGGCGGGGGGACAAAAAAAAATAAAAAATAAAAAGGGGAGGGGGGATGGGCGGGCGGGGGGGCAAAAAAAAATAAAAAAAATAAGGGGAGGGGGGGGCGGGCGGGGGGGGGGGGACAAAAAAAAATAAAAATAAAAAGGGGGGGGGGCAAAAAAAAAAAAAAAAAAAAAAAGGGGAGGGGGGGGCGGGCGGGCGGGGGGACAAAAAAAAAATAAAAAAAAAAAAGGGGAGGGGGGGCGGGCGGGCGGGGGGACAAAAAAAAAATAAAAAAAAAAAGGGGAGGGGGGCTGGGCGGGCGGGGGGGGGGGGGGCAAAAAAAATAAAAAAAATAAGGGGAGGGGGGATGGGCGGGCGGGGGGGCAAAAAAAAATAAAAAAAATAAGGGGAGGGGGGATGGGAGGGCGGGGGGCAAAAAAAAATAATAATAAAAAGGGGAGGGGGGATGGGCGGGCGGGGGGGGGCAAAAAAAAATAAAAAAAATAAGGGGAGGGGGGATGGGCGGACAAGGGGGCAAAAAAAAATAAAAAAAATAAGGGGAGGGGGGGGCGGGCGGGGGGGGGGGGGGACAAAAAAAAATAAAAAATAAAAAGGGGAGGGGGGATGGGCGGGCGGGGGGGGACAAAAAAAAATAAAAAATAAAAAGGGGAGGGGGGATGGGCGGGCGGGGGGGGGGGGGGCAAAAAAAAATAAAAATAAAAAGGGGAGGGGGGATGGGCGGGCGGGGGGGGCAAAAAAAAATAAAAAAAATAAGGGGAGGGGGGATGGGAGGGCGGGGGGGCAAAAAAAAATAAAAAAAAAAGGGGAGGGGGGGGGGGCGGGCGGGCGGGGGGATGAAAATAATAAGTGGAGGGGGGGGGCGGGCGGGCGGGTGGAAAAAAAAAATAAAAAATAAAAAGGGGAGGGGGGATGGGCGGACGGGGGGGCAAAAAAAAATAAAAAAAATAAGGGGAGGGGGGGGGCGGGCGGGGGGGGGGACAAAAAAAATAAAAAAAATAAGGGGAGGGGGGATGGGCGGGCGGGGGGGCAAAAAAAAATAAAAATAAAAAGGGGAGGGGGGATGGGCGGGCGGGGGGGCAAAAAAAAATAAAAATAAAAAGGGGAGGGGGGATGGGCGGGCGGGGGGGGGCAAAAAAAAATAAAAAATAAAAATGGGGGGGGGATGGGCGGGCGGGGGGGCAAAAAAAAATTAAAAAAATAAGGGGAGGGGGGGGGGCGGGCGGGCGGGGGGACAAAAAAAAAATAAAAAAAAAAAGGGGAGGGGGGCTGGGCGGGCGGGGGGGGGGGCAAAAAAAAATAAAAAAAAATAAGGTGAGGGGGGATGGGCGGGCGGGGGGGCAAAAAAAAATAAAAATAAAAAGGGGAGGGGGGATGGGCGGGCGGGGGGGGGGGCAAAAAAAAATAAAAATAAAAAGGGGAGGGGGGATGGGCGGGCGGGGGGGCAAAAAAAAATAAAAAAAATAAGGGGAGGGGGGATGGGAGGGCGGGGGGGCAAAAAAAAATAAAAAAAATAAGGGGAGGGGGATGGGCGGGCGGGGGGGGCAAAAAAAAAATAAAAATAAAAAGGGGAGGGGGGATGGGCGGGCGGGGGGGCAAAAAAAAATAAAAATAAAAAGGGGAGGGGGGGCGGGCGGGCGGGGGGGCAAAAAAAAAGGGAGTGGAGTTTATTTTTACAAGAGTACAACCTAGACCTTAAACACATAAAAGGCAGCGAAAATGTTATCGCCGATGCCTTATCTAGATTGTAAAAAGTATTTTGATGTATATTTTTTTTATATATATATCATGATAAATACATTCTGTAATGTAAATATCATTTTTGTAATTATTCTAAAAAGATTTCCATTTCGTGGAAATGTAAACTTTTTATTTTTAGGAGGGAGGTGTTACGTATCTAGGCATTGTTACCTAGATACTATTTTTTTTTCTTGACCTGTAGGTTGTCTGCCCTTTGTGTAATAAGTTTTTTTATTTTATTTTTCACGGCGAGTCAAGCCACACAGACAGTGACCGGTCCTTGACCTATGTGTATACCTCTGGTTGAAAGGAGGGTGTTTTTTTTTTTCTTCTGTCTCTTTGAAGAGCGTTCTAGATCTGGGTGTTGATGACTTATTCTGTTCTAGAAATTACTAGATTTGTCTTGAGCTCGACGCGCGGTATATTATATAAAGACCGCCCGTGTAACGTTGACGGACAGACATACGGAGACAGCCGTGAGACAGAATAGCGGAGACATTGCGTGACCCGTGCGTGGTATACCAATTGATCGTGTAAGTTAAGATTTTTCTTTTTTTCAAGGCCTTGCTGGTATTTGTAATTATATTTTCAAACTATTGTATTGTAATATTTTTACATGCCATTTTTGTAAAAGGGTTTTGGTCAACCCTTCCATTTTGTATTGAATAAATGTTTTTTTTTTTTGCTTTATGTGATTCAGTTAAAAGTACTATTCGAGTTATATTTTATTAAACATTAAGTTGATATTTTACCTTCCGATTTCTTGTGTCATTTTTTTTGTTATTCATTGTAAGTCTTTGATTAAATTCAGACTTAAGATAAGTGACACAATTGCTTTTTCTATTGTCACGTTCCCCTAGGCAAGCCAATTTAAAATTAGAATTCAATTCATAATACGTGAGAATGTCCAATGACGAGAATGACCGTGGGAGGACAAACCTTGTGCAACACCGTATTGACACATTCGACAACCACCGCGCCGTCTACCGCTAAGGAAACATCAAGAAGCCCTCGATTTGCTGGAACGTATGAAACAACAAATACTCATCGAGCCGTCCAACAGCCCGGTTGGGTTGGTTAAAACCCGGGTTCGCTGTTCTGCCTCATCGTGGCACCCGGGTGGAAACGGCTATTTGAGGAGATAGCTAGGCAAAATGAATGGCAAAACATAACTCCCGTGGGGATGCCCACGGGTAGACGAGAGTCCACCCCTTGCACGGGCGGGGTTGTAAAAAAGTCCTCACAAAAATTGTCACACATCCATGCGCCGTTCCTCAAAGGACCGTCCCATAAATGGCGAGTCCCCCACGGTTAGCTTGGTACAAATAAGGAAGATGACGGAGGCTCCCAGTGCTCCTAGGCCTTCGGCCATGTGTCGGAGGCCGAAGACATTGGATATAGCAATGCTTTATATAGGCATTGACTCGGGTCGCTCTCAAACAGAACTGTGTTCCCACAGGTTTGTTTTTCTTTTTTTACTGTTACGGCTGGACGACCTAACAGGTTTTTTTCTTTTCAAACTTTGAGCTCGAAGAGCCTTCGGCTCAGCTCAGACGACAATCTAACGGTTGGTTAAAAAGAAAGATGGAACTTTGAGATTTTGTGTTGATTTCCGGACATTGAATAGTATCATGAAGAAAGACATCCTCTTCCCCGTATTGATGACACACTGAACACACTTGCCGGATCAAGAATCTTTTCGACTCTCGACCTCAAAACGTCTGACTCTTTTAAGTAAAGTAACTAAAATGTTTTCTTGTACGTTCGCGCAACAGAAATTAAAAAATAAATAAAAATAAAGAAAAGCGGGGGGAAGGGGTTTTTATAAAAATAAAAAGGGGAGGGGGGATGGGCGGGCGGGGGGGCAAAAAAAAATAAAAAATAAAAAGGGGAGGGGGGATGGGCGGGCGGGGGGGGCAAAAAAAAATAATAATAAAAAGGGGAGGGGGGATGGGCGGGCGGGGGGGCAAAAAAAAATAAAATAAAAAAGGGGGAGGGGGGGATGGGCGGGTGGGGGGGGCAAAAAAAAAATAAAAATGAAAAGGGGAGGGGATGGGCGGGCGGGCGGGGGGACAAAAAAAAATAAAAAAAATAAGGGGAGGGGGGGGCGGGCAGGCGGGGGGGCAAAAAAAAATAAAAAAAATAAGGGGAGGGGGGATGGGAGGGCGGGGGGGCAAAAAAAAATAAAAAAAATAAGGGGAGGGGGATGGGCGGGCGGGGGGGCAAAAAAAAAATAAAAATAAAAAGGGGAGGGGGGATGGGCGGGCGGGGGGGCAAAAAAAAATAAAAATAAAAAGGGGAGGGGGGGCGGGCGGGCGGGGGGGCAAAAAAAAAGGGAGTGGAGTTTATTTTTACAAGAGTACAACCTAGACCTTAAACACATAAAAGGCAGCGAAAATGTTATCGCCGATGCCTTATCTAGATTGTAAAAAGTATTTTGATGTATATTTTTTTTATATATATATCATGATAAATACATTCTGTAATGTAAATATCATTTTTGTAATTATTCTAAAAAGATTTCCATTTCGTGGAAATGTAAACTTTTTATTTTTAGGAGGGAGGTGTTACGTATCTAGGCATTGTTACCTAGATACTATTTTACTAGGCATTGACAAAAAAAATAATTAAAAAAAAAAAGGGGAGGGGGGCTGGGCGGGCGGGAGGGGGGGGGGCAAAAAAAAATAAAAAAAATAAGGGGAGGGGGGATGGGCGGGCGGGGGGGCAAAAAAAAATAAAAAAAATAAGGGGAGGGGGGATGGGAGGGCGGGGGGCAAAAAAAAATAATAATAAAAAGGGGAGGGGGGATGGGCGGGCGGGGGGGCAAAAAAAAATAAAATAAAAAAGGGGGAGGGGGGATGGGCGGGTGGGGGGGCAAAAAAAAAATAAAAATGAAAAGGGGAGGGGATGGGCGGGCGGGCGGGGGGACAAAAAAAAATAAAAAAAATAAGGGGAGGGGGGGGCGGGCAGGCGGGGGGGCAAAAAAAAATAAAAAAAATAAGGGGAGGGGGGATGGGAGGGCGGGGGGGCAAAAAAAAATAAAAAAAATAAGGGGAGGGGGATGGGCGGGCGGGGGGGCAAAAAAAAAATAAAAATAAAAAGGGGAGGGGGGATGGGCGGGCGGGGGGGCAAAAAAAAATAAAAATAAAAAGGGGAGGGGGGGCGGGCGGGCGGGGGGGCAAAAAAAAAGGGAGTGGAGTTTATTTTTACAAGAGTACAACCTAGACCTTAAACACATAAAAGGCAGCGAAAATGTTATCGCCGATGCCTTATCTAGATTGTAAAAAGTATTTTGATGTATATTTTTTTTATATATATATCATGATAAATACATTCTGTAATGTAAATATCATTTTTGTAATTATTCTAAAAAGATTTCCATTTCGTGGAAATGTAAACTTTTTATTTTTAGGAGGGAGGTGTTACGTATCTAGGCATTGTTACCTAGATACTATTTTTTTTTCTTGACCTGTAGGTTGTCTGCCCTTTGTGTAATAAGTTTTTTTATTTTATTTTTCACGGCGAGTCAAGCCACACAGACAGTGACCGGTCCTTGACCTATGTGTATACCTCTGGTTGAAAGGAGGGTGTTTTTTTTTTTCTTCTGTCTCTTTGAAGAGCGTTCTAGATCTGGGTGTTGATGACTTATTCTGTTCTAGAAATTACTAGATTTGTCTTGAGCTCGACGCGCGGTATATTATATAAAGACCGCCCGTGTAACGTTGACGGACAGACATACGGAGACAGCCGTGAGACAGAATAGCGGAGACATTGCGTGACCCGTGCGTGGTATACCAATTGATCGTGTAAGTTAAGATTTTTCTTTTTTTCAAGGCCTTGCTGGTATTTGTAATTATATTTTCAAACTATTGTATTGTAATATTTTTACATGCCATTTTTGTAAAAGGGTTTTGGTCAACCCTTCCATTTTGTATTGAATAAATGTTTTTTTTTTTTTGCTTTATGTGATTCAGTTAAAAGTACTATTCGAGTTATATTTTATTAAACATTAAGTTGATATTTTACCTTCCGATTTCTTGTGTCATTTTTTTTGTTATTCATTGTAAGTCTTTGATTAAATTCAGACTTAAGATAAGTGACACAATTGCTTTTTCTATTGTCACGTTCCCCTAGGCAAGCCAATTTAAAATTAGAATTCAATTCATAATACGTGAGAATGTCCAATGACGAGAATGACCGTGGGAGGACAAACCTTGTGCAACACCGTATTGACACATTCGACAACCACCGCGCCGTCTACCGCTAAGGAAACATCAAGAAGCCCTCGATTTGCTGGAACGTATGAAACAACAAATACTCATCGAGCCGTCCAACAGCCCGGTTGGGTTGGTTAAAACCCGGGTTCGCTGTTCTGCCTCATCGTGGCACCCGGGTGGAAACGGCTATTTGAGGAGATAGCTAGGCAAAATGAATGGCAAAACATAACTCCCGTGGGGATGCCCACGGGTAGACGAGAGTCCACCCCTTGCACGGGCGGGGTTGTAAAAAAGTCCTCACAAAAATTGTCACACATCCATGCGCCGTTCCTCAAAGGACCGTCCCATAAATGGCGAGTCCCCCACGGTTAGCTTGGTACAAATAAGGAAGATGACGGAGGCTCCCAGTGCTCCTAGGCCTTCGGCCATGTGTCGGAGGCCGAAGACATTGGATATAGCAATGCTTTATATAGGCATTGACTCGGGTCGCTCTCAAACAGAACTGTGTTCCCACAGGTTTGTTTTTCTTTTTTTACTGTTACGGCTGGACGACCTAACAGGTTTTTTTCTTTTCAAACTTTGAGCTCGAAGAGCCTTCGGCTCAGCTCAGACGACAATCTAACGGTTGGTTAAAAAGAAAGATGGAACTTTGAGATTTTGTGTTGATTTCCGGACATTGAATAGTATCATGAAGAAAGACATCCTCTTCCCCGTATTGATGACACACTGAACACACTTGCCGGATCAAGAATCTTTTCGACTCTCGACCTCAAAACGTCTGACTCTTTTAAGTAAAGTAACTAAAATGTTTTCTTGTACGTTCGCGCAACAGAAATTAAAAAATAAATAAAAATAAAGAAAAGCGGGGGGAAGGGTTTTTTTTTTTATTTTTATTTATTTATTTTTTATTTTTTTATTTTTATTTATTTATTTATTATTTTTTTTTTAAATATTTTTTTTATTTTTTCTAAATTTTTATTTATTTTTATTTTTTCCCCCGACCCCCCCACCGGGCGGGGGGACAAAAAAAAATAAAAATAAGGGGAGGGGGGGGGCGGGCGGGCGGGGGGGGCAAAAAAAAATAAAAAAAATAAGGGGAGGGGGGGGGCGGGCGGGCGGGGGGACAAAAAAAAAATAAAAAAAATAAGGTGAGGGGGGATGGGCTGGCGGGGGGGGCAAAAAAAAATAAAAATAAAAAGGGGAGGGGGGATGGGCGGGGGGGGCAAAAAAAAATAAAAAAAATAAGGGGAGGGGGGATGGGCGGGCGGGCGGGGGGACAAAAAAAAATAAAAATAAAAAGGGGAGGGGGGATGGGCGGGCGGGGGGGCAAAAAAAAATAAAATAAAAAAGGGGGAGGGGGGATGGGCGGGTGGGGGGGCAAAAAAAAAATAAAAATGAAAAGGGGAGGGGATGGGCGGGCGGGCGGGGGGACAAAAAAAAATAAAAAAAATAAGGGGAGGGGGGGGGCGGGCAGGCGGGGGGGCAAAAAAAAATAAAAAAAATAAGGGGAGGGGGGATGGGCGGGCGGGGGGGGCAAAAAAAAATAAAAATAAAAAGGGGAGGGGGGGGCGGGGGGGACAAAAAAAAATAAAAATAAAAAGGGGGGGGCAAAAAAAAATAAAAAAAATAAGGGGAGGGGGGGGGCGGGCGGGCGGGGGGACAAAAAAAAATAAGGGGAGGGGGGATGGGAGGGCGGGGGGGCAAAAAAAAATAAAAAAAATAAGGGGAGGGGGGATGGGAGGGCGGGGGGGCAAAAAAAAATAAAAAATAAAAAGGGGAGGGGGGATGGGCGGGCGGGGGGGAAAAAAAAAATAAAAATAAAAAGGGGGGGGCAAAAAAAAAAAAAAAAAAAAAAGGGGAGGGGGGGCGGGCGGGCGGGGGGGCAAAAAAAAATAATAATAAAAAGGGGAGGGGGGATGGGCGGGCGGGGGGGGCAAAAAAAAATAAAAAAAATAAGGGGAGGGGGGATGGGCGGGCGGGGGGGCAAAAAAAAATAAAAAAAATAAGGGGAGGGGGGATGGGAGGGCGGGGGGCAAAAAAAAATAATAATAAAAAGGGGAGGGGGGATGGGCGGGCGGGGGGGGGCAAAAAAAAATAAAAAAAATAAGGGGAGGGGGGATGGGCGGATGGGGGGGCAAAAAAAAATAAAAAAAATAAGGGGAGGGGGAGGCGGGTGGGGGGACAAAAAAAAATAAAAAAAAAAAGGGGAGGGGGGATGGGCGGGCGGGGGGGCAAAAAAAAATAAAAAAAATAAGGGGAGGGGGGATGGGAGGGCGGGGGGGCAAAAAAAAATAAAAAAAATAAGGGGAGGGGGGATGGGAGGGCGGGGGGGCAAAAAAAAATAAAAAAAATAAGGGGAGGGGGATGGGCGGGCGGGGGGGCAAAAAAAAAAAAAAATAAAAAGGGGAGGGGGATGGGCGGGCGGGGGGGGCAAAAAAAAATAAAAATAAAAAGGGGAGGGGGGATGGGCGGGCGGGGGGCAAAAAAAAATAAAAAAAATAAGGGGAGGGGGGGGGCGGGCGGGGGGGGGGGACAAAAAAAAATAAAAATAAAAAGGGGAGGGGGGATGGGCGGGCGGGGGGGCAAAAAAAAATAAAAAATAAAAAGGGGAGGGGGGATGGGCGGGCGGGGGGACAAAAAAAAATAAAAAATAAAAAGGGGAGGGGGGATGGGCGGGCGGGGGGGCAAAAAAAAATAAAAAATAAAAAAAATAAGGGGAGGGGGGGGCGGGCGGGCGGGGGGGGCAAAAAAAAATAAAAATAAAAAGGGGAGGGGGGATGGGCGGGCGGGGGGGGGGCAAAAAAAAATAAAAATAAAAAGGGGAGGGGGGATGGGCGGGCGGGGGGGCAAAAAAAAATAAAAAAAATAAGGGGAGGGGGGATGGGAGGGCGGGGGGGCAAAAAAAAATAAAAAAAATAAGGGGAGGGGGATGGGCGGGCGGGGGGGCAAAAAAAAAATAAAAATAAAAAGGGGAGGGGGGATGGGCGGGCGGGGGGGCAAAAAAAAATAAAAATAAAAAGGGGAGGGGGGGCGGGCGGGCGGGGGGGCAAAAAAAAAGGGAGTGGAGTTTATTTTTACAAGAGTACAACCTAGACCTTAAACACATAAAAGGCAGCGAAAATGTTATCGCCGATGCCTTATCTAGATTGTAAAAAGTATTTTGATGTATATTTTTTTTATATATATATCATGATAAATACATTCTGTAATGTAAATATCATTTTTGTAATTATTCTAAAAAGATTTCCATTTCGTGGAAATGTAAACTTTTTATTTTTAGGAGGGAGGTGTTACGTATCTAGGCATTGTTACCTAGATACTATTTTTTTTTCTTGACCTGTAGGTTGTCTGCCCTTTGTGTAATAAGTTTTTTTATTTTATTTTTCACGGCGAGTCAAGCCACACAGACAGTGACCGGTCCTTGACCTATGTGTATACCTCTGGTTGAAAGGAGGGTGTTTTTTTTTTTCTTCTGTCTCTTTGAAGAGCGTTCTAGATCTGGGTGTTGATGACTTATTCTGTTCTAGAAATTACTAGATTTGTCTTGAGCTCGACGCGCGGTATATTATATAAAGACCGCCCGTGTAACGTTGACGGACAGACATACGGAGACAGCCGTGAGACAGAATAGCGGAGACATTGCGTGACCCGTGCGTGGTATACCAATTGATCGTGTAAGTTAAGATTTTTCTTTTTTTCAAGGCCTTGCTGGTATTTGTAATTATATTTTCAAACTATTGTATTGTAATATTTTTACATGCCATTTTTGTAAAAGGGTTTTGGTCAACCCTTCCATTTTGTATTGAATAAATGTTTTTTTTTTTTGCTTTATGTGATTCAGTTAAAAGTACTATTCGAGTTATATTTTATTAAACATTAAGTTGATATTTTACCTTCCGATTTCTTGTGTCATTTTTTTTGTTATTCATTGTAAGTCTTTGATTAAATTCAGACTTAAGATAAGTGACACAATTGCTTTTTCTATTGTCACGTTCCCCTAGGCAAGCCAATTTAAAATTAGAATTCAATTCATAATACGTGAGAATGTCCAATGACGAGAATGACCGTGGGAGGACAAACCTTGTGCAACACCGTATTGACACATTCGACAACCACCGCGCCGTCTACCGCTAAGGAAACATCAAGAAGCCCTCGATTTGCTGGAACGTATGAAACAACAAATACTCATCGAGCCGTCCAACAGCCCGGTTGGGTTGGTTAAAACCCGGGTTCGCTGTTCTGCCTCATCGTGGCACCCGGGTGGAAACGGCTATTTGAGGAGATAGCTAGGCAAAATGAATGGCAAAACATAACTCCCGTGGGGATGCCCACGGGTAGACGAGAGTCCACCCCTTGCACGGGCGGGGTTGTAAAAAAGTCCTCACAAAAATTGTCACACATCCATGCGCCGTTCCTCAAAGGACCGTCCCATAAATGGCGAGTCCCCCACGGTTAGCTTGGTACAAATAAGGAAGATGACGGAGGCTCCCAGTGCTCCTAGGCCTTCGGCCATGTGTCGGAGGCCGAAGACATTGGATATAGCAATGCTTTATATAGGCATTGACTCGGGTCGCTCTCAAACAGAACTGTGTTCCCACAGGTTTGTTTTTCTTTTTTTACTGTTACGGCTGGACGACCTAACAGGTTTTTTTCTTTTCAAACTTTGAGCTCGAAGAGCCTTCGGCTCAGCTCAGACGACAATCTAACGGTTGGTTAAAAAGAAAGATGGAACTTTGAGATTTTGTGTTGATTTCCGGACATTGAATAGTATCATGAAGAAAGACATCCTCTTCCCCGTATTGATGACACACTGAACACACTTGCCGGATCAAGAATCTTTTCGACTCTCGACCTCAAAACGTCTGACTCTTTTAAGTAAAGTAACTAAAATGTTTTCTTGTACGTTCGCGCAACAGAAATTAAAAAATAAATAAAAATAAAGAAAAGCGGGGGGAAGGGGTTTTTATAAAAATAAAAAGGGGAGGGGGGATGGGCGGGCGGGGGGGCAAAAAAAAATAAAAAATAAAAAGGGGAGGGGGGATGGGCGGGCGGGGGGGGCAAAAAAAAATAAAAAAAATAAGGGGAGGGGGGGGGCGGGCGGGGGGGGGGGACAAAAAAAAATAAAAATAAAAAGGGGAGGGGGGATGGGCGGGCGGGGGTGCAAAAAAAAATAAAAAATAAAAAGGGGAGGGGGGATGGGCGGGCGGGGGGACAAAAAAAAATAAAAAATAAAAAGGGGAGGGGGATGGGCGGGCGGGGGGGCAAAAAAAAATAAAAAATAAAAAAAATAAGGGGAGGGGGGGGCGGGCGGGCGGGGGGGGCAAAAAAAAATAAAAATAAAAAGGGGAGGGGGGATGGGCGGGCGGGGGGGGGGCAAAAAAAAATAAAAATAAAAAGGGGAGGGGGGATGGGCGGGCGGGGGGGCAAAAAAAAATAAAAAAAATAAGGGGAGGGGGGATGGGAGGGCGGGGGGGCAAAAAAAAATAAAAAAAATAAGGGGAGGGGGATGGGCGGGCGGGGGGGCAAAAAAAAAATAAAAATAAAAAGGGGAGGGGGGATGGGCGGGCGGGGGGGCAAAAAAAAATAAAAATAAAAAGGGGAGGGGGGGCGGGCGGGCGGGGGGGGCAAAAAAAAAGGGAGTGGAGTTTATTTTTACAAGAGTACAACCTAGACCTTAAACACATAAAAGGCAGCGAAAATGTTATCGCCGATGCCTTATCTAGATTGTAAAAAGTATTTTGATGTATATTTTTTTTATATATATATCATGATAAATACATTCTGTAATGTAAATATCATTTTTGTAATTATTCTAAAAAGATTTCCATTTCGTGGAAATGTAAACTTTTTATTTTTAGGAGGGAGGTGTTACGTATCTAGGCATTGTTACCTAGATACTATTTTTTTTTCTTGACCTGTAGGTTGTCTGCCCTTTGTGTAATAAGAAAAAAAAATAAAAATAAAAAGGGGAGGGGGGATGGGCGGGGGGGCAAAAAAAAATAAAAAAAATAAGGGGAGGGGGGATGGGCGGGCGGGCGGGGGGACAAAAAAAAATAAAAATAAAAAGGGGAGGGGGGATGGGCGGGCGGGGGGGCAAAAAAAAATAAAATAAAAAAGGGGGAGGGGGGATGGGCGGGTGGGGGGGCAAAAAAAAAATAAAAATGAAAAGGGGAGGGGATGGGCGGGCGGGCGGGGGGAAAAAAAAAATAAAAAAAATAAGGGGAGGGGGGACTTTATGATGCTTGTGTTCTGGCCAAAAATAACTTACAAAACACCCAGTCCAGCATGAAACGCTGGTATGATAGAAAGGCCCGTGTTAGAGAATTTTCTCCCGGGGATAAGGTGCTTGTATTTTTGCCCATACCAGGTCAACCCTTGCAAGCCAGATACTTTGGTCCCTATGAAATTGAGACCAAAATTAGTGACCTCAATTACACAATCAAAACTCCTGACCGTAGGAAAAAGACTCAGCTATGTCATATAAACATGCTGAAGCCTTATGTATCTCGGCCAGATCACTCAGAGAAGAGTAATTGTGTTTTAAATACAGTGAAAAGTTGTTCAAATAGCCATCTTTCTCTTATTGATGATGATATTGTAAAGGAGAAATTTGGACAATACAAAATACCTAATTCTTTTGTACTACAGAATTTGGATGTAAAACTGTCTCATCTGTCTTCGACAGAAAGGCCAGTTATCATGAAACTCATTAATGAATTTAATGACATTTTTTCTGATGTACCAAAACAGACTAATGTTATAATGCATGATGTAGATGTTGGCGAGGCTACTCCAGTCAAGCAGCATCCTTACAGGGTTAACCCTGAAAAACTTGCCATACTTAGGTCAGAAATCAAGTATATGCTTGAAAATGACCTCATTGAACCAAGTTCCAGTAGCTGGAGCTCCCCATGTGTCTTGATATCTAAACAGGACAAGACTTATCGTTTTTGTACAGACTACCGTAAGGTAAATGCTGTAAAAAAGACCGATTCGTTTCCTATCCCTAGGATAGACGATCTCGTAGATCGTATTGGTGACGCTAAGTACATCACCAAAATAGACCTACTTTCAGGTTATTGGCAGGTTCCCCTGACTGATAGGGCAAAGGAAATCACCGCCTTTGTCACCCCTGATGGTCTGTACCAATACAAAGTGATGCCATTTGGCATGAAGAATGCTCCTGCCACTTTCCAGAGAATGATAAATGCCCTGCTTGCTGACATGGAGAATTGCCACGCATACATAGACGATGTAGTAATTTTTAGCCAAGATTTTTCTAGCCATTGTAAACAACTGCATTGTCTTTTTACTAAGCTTTTACATGCAAAAATTACTGTAAACCTGAGTAAGAGTGATTTTTGCCAGGCTTCCATCCAATACTTAGGCCATATTGTAGGACAAGGCCAGGTGAAACCTGTAATGGCCAAAGTAGAAGCTATCCAAACTTTCCCTATTCCTGTTGATCGGAAACAACTCCGAAGATTTTTGGGAATGTCTGGATATTATAGAAAATTTTGCGAAAAATTTTCTGTCATTGCCAGTCCTTTAACAAACCTCCTGAGAAAGAACGTCCGATTTACTTGGACGGATGAATGTCAGAAAGCCTTTAACCAAATTAAGCAGATATTATCTAGCTCCCCCATTTTGATGGCTCCTGACTTCGGAAAACCTTTTAGGTTAGCTATTGACGCCAGTGACACAGGTGTTGGGTCAGTCCTTTACCAAGAAGATAATTTCCAAGTAGAGCACCCTATTTGTTTCTTTTCCAAGAAATTTAATAGACATCAAAGAAATTATTCTACTGTGGAAAAAGAATGTCTTGGGTTGATTCTTTCTATACAACACTTTGATTTTTATATCAGTGGGTCCAGATGGCCACTGGTTGTATTTACTGACCACAATCCCCTTACATTTATCCACAAAATGTCTGGCAAGAATCAACGACTTCTCAGGTGGAGTTTATTTTTACAAGAGTACAACCTAGACCATAAACACATAAAAGGCAGCGAAAATGTTATCGCCGATGCCTTATCTAGATTGTAAAAAGTATTTTGATGTATATTTTTTTTATATATATATCATGATAAATACATTCTGTAATGTAAATATCATTTTTGTAATTATTCTAAAAAGATTTCCATTTCGTGGAAATGTAAACTTTTTATTTTTAGGAGGGAGGTGTTACGTATCTAGGCATTGTTACCTAGATACTATTTTTTTTTCTTGACCTGTAGGTTGTCTGCCCTTTGTGTAATAAGTTTTTTTATTTTATTTTTCACGGCGAGTCAAGCCACACAGACAGTGACCGGTCCTTGACCTATGTGTATACCTCTGGTTGAAAGGAGGGTGTTTTTTTTTTTCTTCTGTCTCTTTGAAGAGCGTTCTAGATCTGGGTGTTGATGACTTATTCTGTTCTAGAAATTACTAGATTTGTCTTGAGCTCGACGCGCGGTATATTATATAAAGACCGCCCGTGTAACGTTGACGGACAGACATACGGAGACAGCCGTGAGACAGAATAGCGGAGACATTGCGTGACCCGTGCGTGGTATACCAATTGATCGTGTAAGTTAAGATTTTTCTTTTTTTCAAGGCCTTGCTGGTATTTGTAATTATATTTTCAAACTATTGTATTGTAATATTTTTACATGCCATTTTTGTAAAAGGGTTTTGGTCAACCCTTCCATTTTGTATTGAATAAATGTTGTTTTTTTTTGCTTTATGTGATTCAGTTAAAAGTACTATTCGAGTTATATTTTATTAAACATTAAGTTGATATTTTACCTTCCGATTTCTTGTGTCATTTTTTTTGTTATTCATTGTAAGTCTTTGATTAAATTCAGACTTAAGATAAGTGACACAATTGCTTTTTCTATTGTCACGTTCCCCTAGGCAAGCCAATTTAAAATTAGAATTCAATTCATAATACGTGAGAATGTCCAATGACGAGAATGACCGTGGGAGGACAAACCTTGTGCAACACCGTATTGACACATTCGACAACCACCGCGCCGTCTACCGCTAAGGAAACATCAAGAAGCCCTCGATTTGCTGGAACGTATGAAACAACAAATACTCATCGAGCCGTCCAACAGCCCGGTTGGGTTGGTTAAAACCCGGGTTCGCTGTTCTGCCTCATCGTGGCACCCGGGTGGAAACGGCTATTTGAGGAGATAGCTAGGCAAAATGAATGGCAAAACATAACTCCCGTGGGGATGCCCACGGGTAGACGAGAGTCCACCCCTTGCACGGGCGGGGTTGTAAAAAAGTCCTCACAAAAATTGTCACACATCCATGCGCCGTTCCTCAAAGGACCGTCCCATAAATGGCGAGTCCCCCACGGTTAGCTTGGTACAAATAAGGAAGATGACGGAGGCTCCCAGTGCTCCTAGGCCTTCGGCCATGTGTCGGAGGCCGAAGACATTGGATATAGCAATGCTTTATATAGGCATTGACTCGGGTCGCTCTCAAACAGAACTGTGTTCCCACAGGTTTGTTTTTCTTTTTTTACTGTTACGGCTGGACGACCTAACATGTTTTTTTCTTTTCAAACTTTGAGCTCGAAGAGCCTTCGGCTCAGCTCAGACGACAATCTAACGGTTGGTTAAAAAGAAAGATGGAACTTTGAGATTTTGTGTTGATTTCCGGACATTGAATAGTATCATGAAGAAAGACATCCTCTTCCCCGTATTGATGACACACTGAACACACTTGCCGGATCAAGAATCTTTTCGACTCTCGACCTCAAAACGTCTGACTCTTTTAAGTAAAGTAACTAAAATGTTTTCTTGTACGTTCGCGCAACAGAAATTAAAAAATAAATAAAAATAAAGAAAAGCGGGGGGAAGGGTTTTTTTTTTTATTTTTATTTATTTATTTTTTATTTTTTTATTTTTATTTATTTATTTATTTATTTTTTTTTTAATATTTTTTTTATTTTTTCTAAATTTTTATTTATTTTTATTTTTTCCCCCGACCCCCCCACCGGGCGGGGGGACAAAAAAAAATAAAAATAAGGGGAGGGGGGGGCGGGCGGGCGGGGGGGCAAAAAAAAATAAAAAAAATAAGGGGAGGGGGGGGGGGGCGGGCGGGCGGGGGGACAAAAAAAAAATAAAAAAAATAAGGGGAGGGGGGATGGGCGGGCGGGGGGGGCAAAAAAAAATAAAAATAAAAAGGGGAGGGGGGATGGGCGGGGGGGCAAAAAAAAATAAAAAAAATAAGGGGAGGGGGGATGGGCGGGCGGGCGGGGGGACAAAAAAAAATAAAAATAAAAAGGGGAGGGGGGATGGGCGGGCGGGGGGGCAAAAAAAAATAAAATAAAAAAGGGGGAGGGGGGATGGGCGGGTGGGGGGGCAAAAAAAAAATAAAAATGAAAAGGGGAGGGGATGGGCGGGCGGGCGGGGGGACAAAAAAAAATAAAAAAAATAAGGGGAGGGGGGGGCGGGCAGGCGGGGGGGCAAAAAAAAATAAAAAAAATAAGGGGAGGGGGGATGGGCGGGCGGGGGGGGGCAAAAAAAAATAAAAATAAAAAGGGGAGGGAGGATGGGCGGGCGGGGGGGGCAAAAAAAAATAAAAAATAAAAAGGGGAGGGGGGATGGGCGGGCGGGGGGGACAAAAAAAAATAAAAATAAAAAGGGGGGGGCAAAAAAAAAAAAAAAAAAAAAAAGGGGAGGGGGGGCGGGCGGGCGGGCGGGGGGACAAAAAAAAAATAAAAAAAAAAAGGGGAGGGGGGCTGGGCGGGCAGGAGGGGGGGGGCAAAAAAAAATAAAAAAAATAAGGGGAGGGGGGATGGGCGGGCGGGGGGGCAAAAAAAAATAAAAAAAATAAGGGGAGGGGGGATGGGAGGGCGGGGGGCAAAAAAAAATAATAATAAAAAGGGGAGGGGGGATGGGCGGGCGGGGGGGCAAAAAAAAATAAAATAAAAAAGGGGGAGGGGGGATGGGCGGGTGGGGGGGCAAAAAAAAAATAAAAATGAAAAGGGGAGGGGATGGGCGGGCGGGCGGGGGGACAAAAAAAAAATAAAAATGAAAAGGGGAGGGGATGGGCGGGCAGGCGGGGGGGCAAAAAAAAATAAAAAAAATAAGGGGAGGGGGGGGGCGGGCAGGCGGGGGGGGCAAAAAAAAATAAAAATAAAAAGGGGAGGGGGGATGGGCGGGCGGGGGGGGCAAAAAAAAATAAAAAATAAAAAGGGGAGGGGGGATGGGCGGGCGGGGGGGGCAAAAAAAAATAAAAAATAAAAAGGGGAGGGGGGATGGGCGGGCGGGGGGGCAAAAAAAAATAAAAAAAATAAGGGGAGGGGGGATGGGCGGACGGGGGGGCAAAAAAAATAAAAAAAATAAGGGGAGGGGGGGGCGGGCGGGGGGGGGGGGGACAAAAAAAAATAAAAATAAAAAGGGGAGGGGGGATGGGCGGGCGGGCGGGGGGACAAAAAAAAATAAAAATAAAAAGGGGAGGGGGGATGGGCGGGCGGGGGGGCAAAAAAAAATAAAATAAAAAAGGGGGAGGGGGGATGGGCGGGTGGGGGGGCAAAAAAAAAATAAAAATGAAAAGGGGAGGGGATGGGCGGGCGGGCGGGGGGACAAAAAAAAATAAAAAAAATAAGGGGAGGGGGGGGGCGGGCAGGCGGGGGGGCAAAAAAAAATAAAAAAAATAAGGGGAGGGGGGATGGGCGGGCGGGGGGGGCAAAAAAAAATAAAAATAAAAAGGGGAGGGAGGATGGGCGGGCGGGGGGGGCAAAAAAAAATAAAAAATAAAAAGGGGAGGGGGGATGGGCGGGCGGGGGGGACAAAAAAAAATAAAAATAAAAAGGGGGGGGCAAAAAAAAAAAAAAAAAAAAAAGGGGAGGGGGGGCGGGCGGGCGGGCGGGGGGACAAAAAAAAAATAAAAAAAAAAAGGGGAGGGGGGCTGGGCGGGCAGGAGGGGGGGGGGCAAAAAAAAATAAAAAAAATAAGGGGAGGGGGGATGGGCGGGCGGGGGGGCAAAAAAAAATAAAAAAAATAAGGGGAGGGGGGATGGGAGGGCGGGGGGCAAAAAAAAATAATAATAAAAAGGGGAGGGGGGATGGGCGGGCGGGGGGGCAAAAAAAAATAAAATAAAAAAGGGGGAGGGGGGATGGGCGGGTGGGGGGGCAAAAAAAAAATAAAAATGAAAAGGGGAGGGGATGGGCGGGCGGGCGGGGGGACAAAAAAAAATAAAAAAAATAAGGGGAGGGGGGGGCGGGCAGGCGGGGGGGCAAAAAAAAATAAAAAAAATAAGGGGAGGGGGGATGGGCGGGCGGGGGGGGCAAAAAAAAATAAAAATAAAAAGGGGAGGGGGGATGGGCGGGCGGGGGGGGCAAAAAAAAATAAAAAATAAAAAGGGGAGGGGGGATGGGCGGGCGGGGGGGGCAAAAAAAAATAAAAAATAAAAAGGGGAGGGGGGATGGGCGGGCGGGGGGGCAAAAAAAAATAAAAAAAATAAGGGGAGGGGGGATGGGCGGACGGGGGGGCAAAAAAAATAAAAAAAATAAGGGGAGGGGGGGGCGGGCGGGGGGGGGGGGACAAAAAAAAATAAAAATAAAAAGGGGAGGGGGGATGGGCGGGCGGGGGGGCAAAAAAAAAAAAATAAAATAAGGGGAGGGGGGGGGCGGGCGGGGGGGGGGGGCAAAAAAAAATAAAAAATAAAAAGGGGAGGGGGGATGGGCGGGCGGGGGGGGCAAAAAAAAATAAAAAATAAAAAGGGGAGGGGGGATGGGCGGGCGGGGGGGCAAAAAAAAAAAAAAAAAATAAGGGGAGGGGGGATGGGCGGACGGGGGGGCAAAAAAAATAAAAAAAATAAGGGGAGGGGGGGGGCGGGCGGGGGGGGGGGACAAAAAAAAATAAAAATAAAAAGGGGAGGGGGGATGGGCGGGCGGGGGGGCAAAAAAAAATAAAAAATAAAAAGGGGAGGGGGGATGGGCGGGCGGGGGGACAAAAAAAAATAAAAAATAAAAAGGGGAGGGGGGATGGGCGGGCGGGGGGGGGGGGCAAAAAAAAATAAAAATAAAAAGGGGAGGGGGGATGGGCGGGCGGGGGGGCAAAAAAAAATAAAAAAAATAAGGGGAGGGGGGATGGGAGGGCGGGGGGGCAAAAAAAAATAAAAAATAAAAAGGGGAGGGGGGATGGGCGGGCGGGGGGGGCAAAAAAAAATAAAAAAAATAAGGGGAGGGGGGATGGGCGGGCGGGGGGGCAAAAAAAAATAAAAAAAATAAGGGGGGGGCGGGTGGGCGGGGGGACAAAAAAAAATAAAAATAAAAAGGGGAGGGGGGATGGGCGGGCGGGGGGGCAAAAAAAAATAAAAATAAAAAGGGGAGGGGGGATGGGCGGGCGGGGGGGCAAAAAAAAATAAAAAATAAAAAGGGGAGGGGGGATGGGCGGGCGGGGGGGGCAAAAAAAAATAAAAAAAATAAGGGGAGGGGGGATGGGCGGGCGGGGGGGGGGCAAAAAAAAATAAAAAAAATAAGGGGAGGGGGGATGGGCGGGCGGGGGGGCAAAAAAAAATAAAAATAAAAAGGGGAGGGGGGATGGGCGGGCGGGGGGGGCAAAAAAAAATAAAAAATAAAAAGGGGAGGGGGGATGGGCGGGCGGGGGGGCAAAAAAAAAAAAAAAAAAAAAGGGGAGGTGGGGCGGGCGGGCGGGCGGGGGGACAAAAAAAATAAAAAAAAAAAGGGGAGGGGGGCTGGGCGGGCGGGAGGGGGGGGGCAAAAAAAATAAAAAAAATAAGGGGAGGGGGGGATGGGCGGGCGGGGGGGCAAAAAAAAATAAAAAAAATAAGGGGAGGGGGGATGGGAGGGCGGGGGGCAAAAAAAAATAATAATAAAAAGGGGAGGGGGGATGGGCGGGCGGGGGGGGCAAAAAAAATAAAAAAAATAAGGGGAGGGGGGATGGGCGGACGGGGGGGCAAAAAAAAATAAAAAAAATAAGGGGAGGGGGAGGCGGGTGGGGGGACAAAAAAAAATAAAAAAAAAAAGGGGAGGGGGGATGGGCGGGCGGGGGGGCAAAAAAAAATAAAAAAAATAAGGGGAGGGGGGATGGGAGGGCGGGGGGCAAAAAAAAATAATAATAAAAAGGGGAGGGGGGATGGGCGGGCGGGGGGGGGCAAAAAAAAATAAAAAAAATAAGGGGAGGGGGGGGCGGGCAGGCGGGGGGGCAAAAAAAAATAAAAAAAATAAGGGGAGGGGGGATGGGCGGGCGGGGGGGGCAAAAAAAAATAAAAATAAAAAGGGGAGGGGGGATGGGCGGGCGGGGGGGGCAAAAAAAAATAAAAAATAAAAAGGGGAGGGGGGATGGGCGGGCGGGGGGGACAAAAAAAAATAAAAATAAAAAGGGGGGGGCAAAAAAAAAAAAAAAAAAAAAGGGGAGGGGGGGCGGGCGGGCGGGCGGGGGGACAAAAAAAAATAAAAAAAAAAAAGGGGAGGGGGGCTGGGCGGGCGGGAGGGGGGGGGGCAAAAAAAATAAAAAAAATAAGGGGAGGGGGGATGGGCGGGCGGGGGGGCAAAAAAAAATAAAAAAAATAAGGGGAGGGGGGATGGGAGGGCGGGGGGCAAAAAAAAATAATAATAAAAAGGGGAGGGGGGATGGGCGGGCGGGGGGGGCAAAAAAAAATAAAAAAAATAAGGGGAGGGGGGATGGGCGGACGGGGGGGCAAAAAAAAATAAAAATAAAAAGGGGAGGGGGGATGGGCGGGCGGGGGGGCAAAAAAAAATAAAAAAAATAAGGGGAGGGGGGATGGGAGGGCGGGGGGGCAAAAAAAAATAAAAAAAATAAGGGGAGGGGGATGGGCGGGCGGGGGGGCAAAAAAAAAATAAAAATAAAAAGGGGAGGGGGGATGGGCGGGCGGGGGGGCAAAAAAAAATAAAAATAAAAAGGGGAGGGGGGGCGGGCGGGCGGGGGGGCAAAAAAAAAGGGAGTGGAGTTTATTTTTACAAGAGTACA
Source organism: Biomphalaria pfeifferi (assembly GCA_030265305.1). Lineage (NCBI taxonomy): Eukaryota > Metazoa > Mollusca > Gastropoda > Planorbidae > Biomphalaria > Biomphalaria pfeifferi. The sequence continues at coordinate 4,115,859 of JASAOG010000029.1, read as the reverse complement.
ACCTAGACCTTAAACACATAAAAGGCAGCGAAAATGTTATCGCCGATGCCTTATCTAGATTGTAAAAAGTATTTTGATGTATATTTTTTTTATATATATATCATGATAAATACATTCTGTAATGTAAATATCATTTTTGTAATTATTCTAAAAAGATTTCCATTTCGTGGAAATGTAAACTTTTTATTTTTAGGAGGGAGGTGTTACGTATCTAGGCATTGTTACCTAGATACTATTTTTTTTTCTTGACCTGTAGGTTGTCTGCCCTTTGTGTAATAAGTTTTTTTATTTTATTTTTCACGGCGAGTCAAGCCACACAGACAGTGACCGGTCCTTGACCTATGTGTATACCTCTGGTTGAAAGGAGGGTGTTTTTTTTTTTCTTCTGTCTCTTTGAAGAGCGTTCTAGATCTGGGTGTTGATGACTTATTCTGTTCTAGAAATTACTAGATTTGTCTTGAGCTCGACGCGCGGTATATTATATAAAGACCGCCCGTGTAACGTTGACGGACAGACATACGGAGACAGCCGTGAGACAGAATAGCGGAGACATTGCGTGACCCGTGCGTGGTATACCAATTGATCGTGTAAGTTAAGATTTTTCTTTTTTTCAAGGCCTTGCTGGTATTTGTAATTATATTTTCAAACTATTGTATTGTAATATTTTTACATGCCATTTTTGTAAAAGGGTTTTGGTCAACCCTTCCATTTTGTATTGAATAAATGTTTTTTTTTTTTGCTTTATGTGATTCAGTTAAAAGTACTATTCGAGTTATATTTTATTAAACATTAAGTTGATATTTTACCTTCCGATTTCTTGTGTCATTTTTTTTGTTATTCATTGTAAGTCTTTGATTAAATTCAGACTTAAGATAAGTGACACAATTGCTTTTTCTATTGTCACGTTCCCCTAGGCAAGCCAATTTAAAATTAGAATTCAATTCATAATACGTGAGAATGTCCAATGACGAGAATGACCGTGGGAGGACAAACCTTGTGCAACACCGTATTGACACATTCGACAACCACCGCGCCGTCTACCGCTAAGGAAACATCAAGAAGCCCTCGATTTGCTGGAACGTATGAAACAACAAATACTCATCGAGCCGTCCAACAGCCCGGTTGGGTTGGTTAAAACCCGGGTTCGCTGTTCTGCCTCATCGTGGCACCCGGGTGGAAACGGCTATTTGAGGAGATAGCTAGGCAAAATGAATGGCAAAACATAACTCCCGTGGGGATGCCCACGGGTAGACGAGAGTCCACCCCTTGCACGGGCGGGGTTGTAAAAAAGTCCTCACAAAAATTGTCACACATCCATGCGCCGTTCCTCAAAGGACCGTCCCATAAATGGCGAGTCCCCCACGGTTAGCTTGGTACAAATAAGGAAGATGACGGAGGCTCCCAGTGCTCCTAGGCCTTCGGCCATGTGTCGGAGGCCGAAGACATTGGATATAGCAATGCTTTATATAGGCATTGACTCGGGTCGCTCTCAAACAGAACTGTGTTCCCACAGGTTTGTTTTTCTTTTTTTACTGTTACGGCTGGACGACCTAACAGGTTTTTTTCTTTTCAAACTTTGAGCTCGAAGAGCCTTCGGCTCAGCTCAGACGACAATCTAACGGTTGGTTAAAAAGAAAGATGGAACTTTGAGATTTTGTGTTGATTTCCGGACATTGAATAGTATCATGAAGAAAGACATCCTCTTCCCCGTATTGATGACACACTGAACACACTTGCCGGATCAAGAATCTTTTCGACTCTCGACCTCAAAACGTCTGACTCTTTTAAGTAAAGTAACTAAAATGTTTTCTTGTACGTTCGCGCAACAGAAATTAAAAAATAAATAAAAATAAAGAAAAGCGGGGGGAAGGGGTTTTTTTTTTATTTTTATTTATTTATTTTTTATTTTTTTATTTTTATTTATTTATTTATTATTTTTTTTTTTAATTTTTTTTTTATTTTTTCTAAATTTTTATTTATTTTTATTTTTTCCCCCGACCCCCCCACCGGGCGGGGGGACAAAAAAAAATAAAAATAAGGGGAGGGGGGGGGGGCGGGCGGGGGGGGGGGGGCAAAAAAAAATAAAAATAAAAAGGGGAGGGGGGATGGGCGGGCGGGGGGGGGCAAAAAAAAATAAAAAATAAAAAGGGGAGGGGGGATGGGCGGGCGGGGGGGGCAAAAAAAAATAAAAATAAAAAGGGGAGGGGGGATGGGCGGGGGGGCAAAAAAAAATAAAAAAAATAAGGGGAGGGGGGATGGGCGGGCGGGCGGGGGGACAAAAAAAAATAAAAATAAAAAGGGGAGGGGGGATGGGCGGGCGGGGGGGCAAAAAAAAATAAAATAAAAAAGGGGGAGGGGGGATGGGCGGGTGGGGGGGCAAAAAAAAAATAAAAATGAAAAGGGGAGGGGATGGGCGGGCGGGCGGGGGGACAAAAAAAAATAAAAAAAATAAGGGGAGGGGGGGGGCGGGCAGGCGGGGGGGCAAAAAAAAATAAAAAAAATAAGGGGAGGGGGGATGGGCGGGCGGGGGGGGCAAAAAAAAATAAAAATAAAAAGGGGAGGGAGGATGGGCGGGCGGGGGGGGGCAAAAAAAAATAAAAAATAAAAAGGGGAGGGGGGATGGGCGGGCGGGGGGGACAAAAAAAAATAAAAATAAAAAGGGGGGGGCAAAAAAAAAAAAAAAAAAAAAAGGGGAGGGGGGGGCGGGCGGGCGGGCGGGGGGACAAAAAAAAAATAAAAAAAAAAAGGGGAGGGGGGCTGGGCGGGCAGGAGGGGGGGGGCAAAAAAAAATAAAAAAAATAAGGGGAGGGGGGATGGGCGGGCGGGGGGGCAAAAAAAAATAAAAAAAATAAGGGGAGGGGGGATGGGAGGGCGGGGGGCAAAAAAAAATAATAATAAAAAGGGGAGGGGGGATGGGCGGGCGGGGGGGCAAAAAAAAATAAAATAAAAAAGGGGGAGGGGGGATGGGCGGGTGGGGGGGCAAAAAAAAAATAAAAATGAAAAGGGGAGGGGATGGGCGGGCGGGCGGGGGGACAAAAAAAAATAAAAAAAATAAGGGGAGGGGGGGGCGGGCAGGCGGGGGGGCAAAAAAAAATAAAAAAAATAAGGGGAGGGGGGATGGGCGGGCGGGGGGGGCAAAAAAAAATAAAAATAAAAAGGGGAGGGGGGATGGGCGGGCGGGGGGGGCAAAAAAAAATAAAAAATAAAAAGGGGAGGGGGGATGGGCGGGCGGGGGGGACAAAAAAAAATAAAAATAAAAAGGGGGGGGCAAAAAAAAAAAAAAAAAAAAAGGGGAGGTGGGGCGGGCGGGCGGGCGGGGGGACAAAAAAAATAAAAAAAAAAAGGGGAGGGGGGCTGGGCGGGCGGGAGGGGGGGGGCAAAAAAAATAAAAAAAATAAGGGGAGGGGGGGATGGGCGGGCGGGGGGGCAAAAAAAAATAAAAAAAATAAGGGGAGGGGGGATGGGAGGGCGGGGGGCAAAAAAAAATAATAATAAAAAGGGGAGGGGGGATGGGCGGGCGGGGGGGGCAAAAAAAATAAAAAAAATAAGGGGAGGGGGGATGGGCGGACGGGGGGGCAAAAAAAAATAAAAAAAATAAGGGGAGGGGGAGGCGGGTGGGGGGACAAAAAAAAATAAAAAAAAAAAGGGGAGGGGGGATGGGCGGGCGGGGGGGCAAAAAAAAATAAAAAAAATAAGGGGAGGGGGGATGGGAGGGCGGGGGGCAAAAAAAAATAATAATAAAAAGGGGAGGGGGGATGGGCGGGCGGGGGGGGCAAAAAAAAATAAAAAAAATAAGGGGAGGGGGGGGCGGGCAGGCGGGGGGGCAAAAAAAAATAAAAAAAATAAGGGGAGGGGGGATGGGCGGGCGGGGGGGGCAAAAAAAAATAAAAATAAAAAGGGGAGGGGGGATGGGCGGGCGGGGGGGGCAAAAAAAAATAAAAAATAAAAAGGGGAGGGGGGATGGGCGGGCGGGGGGGACAAAAAAAAATAAAAATAAAAAGGGGGGGGCAAAAAAAAAAAAAAAAAAAAAGGGGAGGGGGGGCGGGCGGGCGGGCGGGGGGACAAAAAAAAATAAAAAAAAAAAAGGGGAGGGGGGCTGGGCGGGCGGGAGGGGGGGGGGCAAAAAAAATAAAAAAAATAAGGGGAGGGGGGATGGGCGGGCGGGGGGGCAAAAAAAAATAAAAAAAATAAGGGGAGGGGGGATGGGAGGGCGGGGGGCAAAAAAAAATAATAATAAAAAGGGGAGGGGGGATGGGCGGGCGGGGGGGGCAAAAAAAAATAAAAAAAATAAGGGGAGGGGGGATGGGCGGACGGGGGGGCAAAAAAAAATAAAAATAAAAAGGGGAGGGGGGATGGGCGGGCGGGGGGGCAAAAAAAAATAAAAAAAATAAGGGGAGGGGGGATGGGAGGGCGGGGGGGCAAAAAAAAATAAAAAAAATAAGGGGAGGGGGATGGGCGGGCGGGGGGGCAAAAAAAAAATAAAAATAAAAAGGGGAGGGGGGATGGGCGGGCGGGGGGGCAAAAAAAAATAAAAATAAAAAGGGGAGGGGGGGCGGGCGGGCGGGGGGGCAAAAAAAAAGGGAGTGGAGTTTATTTTTACAAGAGTACAACCTAGACCTTAAACACATAAAAGGCAGCGAAAATGTTATCGCCGATGCCTTATCTAGATTGTAAAAAGTATTTTGATGTATATTTTTTTTATATATATATCATGATAAATACATTCTGTAATGTAAATATCATTTTTGTAATTATTCTAAAAAGATTTCCATTTCGTGGAAATGTAAACTTTTTATTTTTAGGAGGGAGGTGTTACGTATCTAGGCATTGTTACCTAGATACTATTTTTTTTTCTTGACCTGTAGGTTGTCTGCCCTTTGTGTAATAAGTTTTTTTATTTTATTTTTCACGGCGAGTCAAGCCACACAGACAGTGACCGGTCCTTGACCTATGTGTATACCTCTGGTTGAAAGGAGGGTGTTTTTTTTTTTCTTCTGTCTCTTTGAAGAGCGTTCTAGATCTGGGTGTTGATGACTTATTCTGTTCTAGAAATTACTAGATTTGTCTTGAGCTCGACGCGCGGTATATTATATAAAGACCGCCCGTGTAACGTTGACGGACAGACATACGGAGACAGCCGTGAGACAGAATAGCGGAGACATTGCGTGACCCGTGCGTGGTATACCAATTGATCGTGTAAGTTAAGATTTTTCTTTTTTTCAAGGCCTTGCTGGTATTTGTAATTATATTTTCAAACTATTGTATTGTAATATTTTTACATGCCATTTTTGTAAAAGGGTTTTGGTCAACCCTTCCATTTTGTATTGAATAAATGTTTTTTTTTTTTGCTTTATGTGATTCAGTTAAAAGTACTATTCGAGTTATATTTTATTAAACATTAAGTTGATATTTTACCTTCCGATTTCTTGTGTCATTTTTTTTGTTATTCATTGTAAGTCTTTGATTAAATTCAGACTTAAGATAAGTGACACAATTGCTTTTTCTATTGTCACGTTCCCCTAGGCAAGCCAATTTAAAATTAGAATTCAATTCATAATACGTGAGAATGTCCAATGACGAGAATGACCGTGGGAGGACAAACCTTGTGCAACACCGTATTGACACATTCGACAACCACCGCGCCGTCTACCGCTAAGGAAACATCAAGAAGCCCTCGATTTGCTGGAACGTATGAAACAACAAATACTCATCGAGCCGTCCAACAGCCCGGTTGGGTTGGTTAAAACCCGGGTTCGCTGTTCTGCCTCATCGTGGCACCCGGGTGGAAACGGCTATTTGAGGAGATAGCTAGGCAAAATGAATGGCAAAACATAACTCCCGTGGGGATGCCCACGGGTAGACGAGAGTCCACCCCTTGCACGGGCGGGGTTGTAAAAAAGTCCTCACAAAAATTGTCACACATCCATGCGCCGTTCCTCAAAGGACCGTCCCATAAATGGCGAGTCCCCCACGGTTAGCTTGGTACAAATAAGGAAGATGACGGAGGCTCCCAGTGCTCCTAGGCCTTCGGCCATGTGTCGGAGGCCGAAGACATTGGATATAGCAATGCTTTATATAGGCATTGACTCGGGTCGCTCTCAAACAGAACTGTGTTCCCACAGGTTTGTTTTTCTTTTTTTACTGTTACGGCTGGACGACCTAACAGGTTTTTTTCTTTTCAAACTTTGAGCTCGAAGAGCCTTCGGCTCAGCTCAGACGACAATCTAACGGTTGGTTAAAAAGAAAGATGGAACTTTGAGATTTTGTGTTGATTTCCGGACATTGAATAGTATCATGAAGAAAGACATCCTCTTCCCCGTATTGATGACACACTGAACACACTTGCCGGATCAAGAATCTTTTCGACTCTCGACCTCAAAACGTCTGACTCTTTTAAGTAAAGTAACTAAAATGTTTTCTTGTACGTTCGCGCAACAGAAATTAAAAAATAAATAAAAATAAAGAAAAGCGGGGGGAAGGGGTTTTTTTTTTATTTTTATTTATTTATTTTTTATTTTTTTATTTTTATTTATTTATTTATTATTTTTTTTTTTAATTTTTTTTTTATTTTTTCTAAATTTTTATTTATTTTTATTTTTTCCCCCGACCCCCCCACCGGGCGGGGGGACAAAAAAAAATAAAAATAAGGGGAGGGGGGGGGGCGGGCGGGGGGGGGGGCAAAAAAAAATAAAAATAAAAAGGGGAGGGGGGATGGGCGGGCGGGGGGGCAAAAAAAAATAAAAATAAAAATGAAAAGGGGAGGGGGGATGGGCGGGCGGGGGGGGGGCAAAAAAAAATAAAAAAAATAAGGGGAGGGGGGATGGGCGGGCGGGGGGGCAAAAAAAAATAAAAATAAAAAGGGGAGGGGGGATGGGCGGGCGGGGGGGGGGGCAAAAAAAAATAAAAATAAAAAGGGGAGGGGGGATGGGCGGGCGGGGGGGCAAAAAAAAAAAAAAAATAAGGGGAGGGGGGATGGGAGGGCGGGGGGGCAAAAAAAAATAAAAAAAAAAAAAGGGGAGGGGGGGGGGCGGGCGGGCGGGGGGATGAAAATAATAAGTGGAGGGGGGGGGGGGCGGGCGGGCGGGGGGAAAAAAAAATAAAAAATAAAAAGGGGAGGGGGGATGGGCGGGCGGGGGGGGCAAAAAAAATAAAAAAAATAAGGGGAGGGGGGACTTTATGATGCTTGTGTTCTGGCCAAAAATAACTTACAAAACACCCAGTCCAGCATGAAACGCTGGTATGATAGAAAGGCCCGTGTTAGAGAATTTTCTCCCGGGGATAAGGTGCTTGTATTTTTGCCCATACCAGGTCAACCCTTGCAAGCCAGATACTTTGGTCCCTATGAAATTGAGACCAAAATTAGTGACCTCAATTACACAATCAAAACTCCTGACCGTAGGAAAAAGACTCAGCTATGTCATATAAACATGCTGAAGCCTTATGTATCTCGGCCAGATCACTCAGAGAAGAGTAATTGTGTTTTAAATACAGTGAAAAGTTGTTCAAATAGCCATCTTTCTCTTATTGATGATGATATTGTAAAGGAGAAATTTGGACAATACAAAATACCTAATTCTTTTGTACTACAGAATTTGGATGTAAAACTGTCTCATCTGTCTTCGACAGAAAGGCCAGTTATCATGAAACTCATTAATGAATTTAATGACATTTTTTCTGATGTACCAAAACAGACTAATGTTATAATGCATGATGTAGATGTTGGCGAGGCTACTCCAGTCAAGCAGCATCCTTACAGGGTTAACCCTGAAAAACTTGCCATACTTAGGTCAGAAATCAAGTATATGCTTGAAAATGACCTCATTGAACCAAGTTCCAGTAGCTGGAGCTCCCCATGTGTCTTGATATCTAAACAGGACAAGACTTATCGTTTTTGTACAGACTACCGTAAGGTAAATGCTGTAAAAAAGACCGATTCGTTTCCTATCCCTAGGATAGACGATCTCGTAGATCGTATTGGTGACGCTAAGTACATCACCAAAATAGACCTACTTTCAGGTTATTGGCAGGTTCCCCTGACTGATAGGGCAAAGGAAATCACCGCCTTTGTCACCCCTGATGGTCTGTACCAATACAAAGTGATGCCATTTGGCATGAAGAATGCTCCTGCCACTTTCCAGAGAATGATAAATGCCCTGCTTGCTGACATGGAGAATTGCCACGCATACATAGACGATGTAGTAATTTTTAGCCAAGATTTTTCTAGCCATTGTAAACAACTGCATTGTCTTTTTACTAAGCTTTTACATGCAAAAATTACTGTAAACCTGAGTAAGAGTGATTTTTGCCAGGCTTCCATCCAATACTTAGGCCATATTGTAGGACAAGGCCAGGTGAAACCTGTAATGGCCAAAGTAGAAGCTATCCAAACTTTCCCTATTCCTGTTGATCGGAAACAACTCCGAAGATTTTTGGGAATGTCTGGATATTATAGAAAATTTTGCGAAAAATTTTCTGTCATTGCCAGTCCTTTAACAAACCTCCTGAGAAAGAACGTCCGATTTACTTGGACGGATGAATGTCAGAAAGCCTTTAACCAAATTAAGCAGATATTATCTAGCTCCCCCATTTTGATGGCTCCTGACTTCGGAAAACCTTTTAGGTTAGCTATTGACGCCAGTGACACAGGTGTTGGGTCAGTCCTTTACCAAGAAGATAATTTCCAAGTAGAGCACCCTATTTGTTTCTTTTCCAAGAAATTTAATAGACATCAAAGAAATTATTCTACTGTGGAAAAAGAATGTCTTGGGTTGATTCTTTCTATACAACACTTTGATTTTTATATCAGTGGGTCCAGATGGCCACTGGTTGTATTTACTGACCACAATCCCCTTACATTTATCCACAAAATGTCTGGCAAGAATCAACGACTTCTCAGGTGGAGTTTATTTTTACAAGAGTACAACCTAGACCTTAAACACATAAAAGGCAGCGAAAATGTTATCGCCGATGCCTTATCTAGATTGTAAAAAGTATTTTGATGTATATTTTTTTTATATATATATCATGATAAATACATTCTGTAATGTAAATATCATTTTTGTAATTATTCTAAAAAGATTTCCATTTCGTGGAAATGTAAACTTTTTATTTTTAGGAGGGAGGTGTTACGTATCTAGGCATTGTTACCTAGATACTATTTTTTTTTCTTGACCTGTAGGTTGTCTGCCCTTTGTGTAATAAGTTTTTTTATTTTATTTTTCACGGCGAGTCAAGCCACACAGACAGTGACCGGTCCTTGACCTATGTGTATACCTCTGGTTGAAAGGAGGGTGTTTTTTTTTTTCTTCTGTCTCTTTGAAGAGCGTTCTAGATCTGGGTGTTGATGACTTTTTCTGTTCTAGAAATTACTAGATTTGTCTTGAGCTCGACGCGCGGTATATTATATAAAGACCGCCCGTGTAACGTTGACGGACAGACATACGGAGACAGCCGTGAGACAGAATAGCGGAGACATTGCGTGACCCGTGCGTGGTATACCAATTGATCGTGTAAGTTAAGATTTTTCTTTTTTTCAAGGCCTTGCTGGTATTTGTAATTATATTTTCAAACTATTGTATTGTAATATTTTTACATGCCATTTTTGTAAAAGGGTTTTGGTCAACCCTTCCATTTTGTATTGAATAAATGTTTTTTTTTTTTGCTTTATGTGATTCAGTTAAAAGTACTATTCGAGTTATATTTTATTAAACATTAAGTTGATATTTTACCTTCCGATTTCTTGTGTCATTTTTTTTGTTATTCATTGTAAGTCTTTGATTAAATTCAGACTTAAGATAAGTGACACAATTGCTTTTTCTATTGTCACGTTCCCCTAGGCAAGCCAATTTAAAATTAGAATTCAATTCATAATACGTGAGAATGTCCAATGACGAGAATGACCGTGGGAGGACAAACCTTGTGCAACACCGTATTGACACATTCGACAACCACCGCGCCGTCTACCGCTAAGGAAACATCAAGAAGCCCTCGATTTGCTGGAACGTATGAAACAACAAATACTCATCGAGCCGTCCAACAGCCCGGTTGGGTTGGTTAAAACCCGGGTTCGCTGTTCTGCCTCATCGTGGCACCCGGGTGGAAACGGCTATTTGAGGAGATAGCTAGGCAAAATGAATGGCAAAACATAACTCCCGTGGGGATGCCCACGGGTAGACGAGAGTCCACCCCTTGCACGGGCGGGGTTGTAAAAAAGTCCTCACAAAAATTGTCACACATCCATGCGCCGTTCCTCAAAGGACCGTCCCATAAATGGCGAGTCCCCCACGGTTAGCTTGGTACAAATAAGGAAGATGACGGAGGCTCCCAGTGCTCCTAGGCCTTCGGCCATGTGTCGGAGGCCGAAGACATTGGATATAGCAATGCTTTATATAGGCATTGACTCGGGTCGCTCTCAAACAGAACTGTGTTCCCACAGGTTTGTTTTTCTTTTTTTACTGTTACGGCTGGACGACCTAACAGGTTTTTTTCTTTTCAAACTTTGAGCTCGAAGAGCCTTCGGCTCAGCTCAGACGACAATCTAACGGTTGGTTAAAAAGAAAGATGGAACTTTGAGATTTTGTGTTGATTTCCGGACATTGAATAGTATCATGAAGAAAGACATCCTCTTCCCCGTATTGATGACACACTGAACACACTTGCCGGATCAAGAATCTTTTCGACTCTCGACCTCAAAACGTCTGACTCTTTTAAGTAAAGTAACTAAAATGTTTTCTTGTACGTTCGCGCAACAGAAATTAAAAAATAAATAAAAATAAAGAAAAGCGGGGGGAAGGGGTTTTTTTTTTATTTTTATTTATTTATTTTTTATTTTTTTATTTTTATTTATTTATTTATTTATTTTTTTTTTAATATTTTTTTTATTTTTTCTAAATTTTTATTTATTTTTATTTTTTCCCCCGACCCCCCCACCGGGCGGGGGGACAAAAAAAAATAAAAATAAGGGGAGGGGGGGGCGGGCGGGCGGGGGGGCAAAAAAAAATAAAAAAAATAAGGGGAGGGGGGGGGCGGGCGGGCGGGGGGACAAAAAAAAAATAAAAAAAATAAGGGGAGGGGGGATGGGCGGGCGGGGGGGGCAAAAAAAAATAAAAATAAAAAGGGGAGGGGGGATGGGCGGGGGGGCGGGGGGACAAAAAAAAATAAAAATAAAAAGGGGAGGGGGGATGGGCGGGCGGGGGGGCAAAAAAAAATAAAATAAAAAAGGGGGAGGGGGGATGGGCGGGTGGGGGGGCAAAAAAAAAATAAAAATGAAAAGGGGAGGGGATGGGCGGGCGGGCGGGGGGACAAAAAAAAATAAAAAAAAATAAGGGGAGGGGGGGGCGGGCAGGCGGGGGGGCAAAAAAAAATAAAAAAAATAAGGGGAGGGGGGATGGGCGGGCGGGGGGGGCAAAAAAAAATAAAAATAAAAAGGGGAGGGAGGATGGGCGGGCGGGGGGGGCAAAAAAAAATAAAAAATAAAAAGGGGAGGGGGGATGGGCGGGCGGGGGGGACAAAAAAAAATAAAAATAAAAAGGGGGGGGCAAAAAAAAAAAAAAAAAAAAAAGGGGCGGGCGGGCGGGCGGGGGGGCAAAAAAAAATAAAAATAAAAAGGGGAGGGGGGATGGGCGGGCGGGGGGGGCAAAAAAAAATAAAAAATAAAAAGGGGAGGGGGGATGGGCGGGCGGGGGGGGGCAAAAAAAAATAAAAAATAAAAAGGGGAGGGGGGATGGGCGGGCGGGGGGGACAAAAAAAAAAAAAATAAAAAGGGGGGGGCAAAAAAAAAAAAAAAAAAAAAAGGGGAGGGGGGGGCGGGCGGGCGGGCGGGGGGGGGGCAAAAAAAAATAAAAATAAAAAGGGGAGGGGGGATGGGCGGGCGGGGGGGGCAAAAAAAAATAAAAAATAAAAAGGGGAGGGGGGATGGGCGGGCGGGGGGGACAAAAAAAAATAAAAATAAAAAGGGTGGGGCAAAAAAAAAAAAAAAAAAAAAGGGGAGGGGGGGCGGGCGGGCGGGCGGGGGGACAAAAAAAAATAAAAAAAAAAAAGGGGAGGGGGGCTGGGCGGGCGGGAGGGGGGGGGCAAAAAAAATAAAAAAAATAAGGGGAGGGGGGATGGGCGGGCGGGGGGGCAAAAAAAAATAAAAAAAATAAGGGGAGGGGGGATGGGAGGGCGGGGGGCAAAAAAAAATAATAATAAAAAGGGGAGGGGGGATGGGCGGGCGGGGGGGGCAAAAAAAAATAAAAAAAATAAGGGGAGGGGGGATGGGCGGACGGGGGGGCAAAAAAAAATAAAAAAAATAAGGGGAGGGGGAGGCGGGTGGGGGGACAAAAAAAAAAAAAAAAAAAGGGGAGGGGGGATGGGCGGGCGGGGGGGCAAAAAAAAATAAAAAAAATAAGGGGAGGGGGGATGGGAGGGCGGGGGGCAAAAAAAAATAAAAAAAATAAGGGGAGGGGGGATGGGCGGGCGGGGGGGCAAAAAAAAATAAAAATAAAAAGGGGAGGGGGGATGGGCGGGCGGGGGGGGGCAAAAAAAAATAAAAATAAAAAGGGGAGGGGGGATGGGCGGGCGGGGGGGCAAAAAAAAATAAAAAAAATAAGGGGAGGGGGGATGGGAGGGCGGGGGGGCAAAAAAAAATAAAAAAAAAAAAGGGGAGGGGGGGGGCGGGCGGGCGGGGGGATGAAAATAATAAGTGGAGGGGGGGGGGCGGGCGGGCGGGGGGAAAAAAAAATAAAAAATAAAAAGGGGAGGGGGGATGGGCGGGCGGGGGGGGCAAAAAAAATAAAAAAAATAAGGGGAGGGGGGACTTTATGATGCTTGTGTTCTGGCCAAAAATAACTTACAAAACACCCAGTCCAGCATGAAACGCTGGTATGATAGAAAGGCCCGTGTTAGAGAATTTTCTCCCGGGGATAAGGTGCTTGTATTTTTGCCCATACCAGGTCAACCCTTGCAAGCCAGATACTTTGGTCCCTATGAAATTGAGACCAAAATTAGTGACCTCAATTACACAATCAAAACTCCTGACCGTAGGAAAAAGACTCAGCTATGTCATATAAACATGCTGAAGCCTTATGTATCTCGGCCAGATCACTCAGAGAAGAGTAATTGTGTTTTAAATACAGTGAAAAGTTGTTCAAATAGCCATCTTTCTCTTATTGATGATGATATTGTAAAGGAGAAATTTGGACAATACAAAATACCTAATTCTTTTGTACTACAGAATTTGGATGTAAAACTGTCTCATCTGTCTTCGACAGAAAGGCCAGTTATCATGAAACTCATTAATGAATTTAATGACATTTTTTCTGATGTACCAAAACAGACTAATGTTATAATGCATGATGTAGATGTTGGCGAGGCTACTCCAGTCAAGCAGCATCCTTACAGGGTTAACCCTGAAAAACTTGCCATACTTAGGTCAGAAATCAAGTATATGCTTGAAAATGACCTCATTGAACCAAGTTCCAGTAGCTGGAGCTCCCCATGTGTCTTGATATCTAAACAGGACAAGACTTATCGTTTTTGTACAGACTACCGTAAGGTAAATGCTGTAAAAAAGACCGATTCGTTTCCTATCCCTAGGATAGACGATCTCGTAGATCGTATTGGTGACGCTAAGTACATCACCAAAATAGACCTACTTTCAGGTTATTGGCAGGTTCCCCTGACTGATAGGGCAAAGGAAATCACCGCCTTTGTCACCCCTGATGGTCTGTACCAATACAAAGTGATGCCATTTGGCATGAAGAATGCTCCTGCCACTTTCCAGAGAATGATAAATGCCCTGCTTGCTGACATGGAGAATTGCCACGCATACATAGACGATGTAGTAATTTTTAGCCAAGATTTTTCTAGCCATTGTAAACAACTGCATTGTCTTTTTACTAAGCTTTTACATGCAAAAATTACTGTAAACCTGAGTAAGAGTGATTTTTGCCAGGCTTCCATCCAATACTTAGGCCATATTGTAGGACAAGGCCAGGTGAAACCTGTAATGGCCAAAGTAGAAGCTATCCAAACTTTCCCTATTCCTGTTGATCGGAAACAACTCCGAAGATTTTTGGGAATGTCTGGATATTATAGAAAATTTTGCGAAAAATTTTCTGTCATTGCCAGTCCTTTAACAAACCTCCTGAGAAAGAACGTCCGATTTACTTGGACGGATGAATGTCAGAAAGCCTTTAACCAAATTAAGCAGATATTATCTAGCTCCCCCATTTTGATGGCTCCTGACTTCGGAAAACCTTTTAGGTTAGCTATTGACGCCAGTGACACAGGTGTTGGGTCAGTCCTTTACCAAGAAGATAATTTCCAAGTAGAGCACCCTATTTGTTTCTTTTCCAAGAAATTTAATAGACATCAAAGAAATTATTCTACTGTGGAAAAAGAATGTCTTGGGTTGATTCTTTCTATACAACACTTTGATTTTTATATCAGTGGGTCCAGATGGCCACTGGTTGTATTTACTGACCACAATCCCCTTACATTTATCCACAAAATGTCTGGCAAGAATCAACGACTTCTCAGGTGGAGTTTATTTTTACAAGAGTACAACCTAGACCTTAAACACATAAAAGGCAGCGAAAATGTTATCGCCGATGCCTTATCTAGATTGTAAAAAGTATTTTGATGTATATTTTTTTTATATATATATCATGATAAATACATTCTGTAATGTAAATATCATTTTTGTAATTATTCTAAAAAGATTTCCATTTCGTGGAAATGTAAACTTTTTATTTTTAGGAGGGAGGTGTTACGTATCTAGGCATTGTTACCTAGATACTATTTTTTTTTCTTGACCTGTAGGTTGTCTGCCCTTTGTGTAATAAGTTTTTTTATTTTATTTTTCACGGCGAGTCAAGCCACACAGACAGTGACCGGTCCTTGACCTATGTGTATACCTCTGGTTGAAAGGAGGGTGTTTTTTTTTTTCTTCTGTCTCTTTGAAGAGCGTTCTAGATCTGGGTGTTGATGACTTATTCTGTTCTAGAAATTACTAGATTTGTCTTGAGCTCGACGCGCGGTATATTATATAAAGACCGCCCGTGTAACGTTGACGGACAGACATACGGAGACAGCCGTGAGACAGAATAGCGGAGACATTGCGTGACCCGTGCGTGGTATACCAATTGATCGTGTAAGTTAAGATTTTTCTTTTTTTCAAGGCCTTGCTGGTATTTGTAATTATATTTTCAAACTATTGTATTGTAATATTTTTACATGCCATTTTTGTAAAAGGGTTTTGGTCAACCCTTCCATTTTGTATTGAATAAATTTTTTTTTTTTTTTGCTTTATGTGATTCAGTTAAAAGTACTATTCGAGTTATATTTTATTAAACATTAAGTTGATATTTTACCTTCCGATTTCTTGTGTCATTTTTTTTGTTATTCATTGTAAGTCTTTGATTAAATTCAGACTTAAGATAAGTGACACAATTGCTTTTTCTATTGTCACGTTCCCCTAGGCAAGCCAATTTAAAATTAGAATTCAATTCATAATACGTGAGAATGTCCAATGACGAGAATGACCGTGGGAGGACAAACCTTGTGCAACACCGTATTGACACATTCGACAACCACCGCGCCGTCTACCGCTAAGGAAACATCAAGAAGCCCTCGATTTGCTGGAACGTATGAAACAACAAATACTCATCGAGCCGTCCAACAGCCCGGTTGGGTTGGTTAAAACCCGGGTTCGCTGTTCTGCCTCATCGTGGCACCCGGGTGGAAACGGCTATTTGAGGAGATAGCTAGGCAAAATGAATGGCAAAACATAACTCCCGTGGGGATGCCCACGGGTAGACGAGAGTCCACCCCTTGCACGGGCGGGGTTGTAAAAAAGTCCTCACAAAAATTGTCACACATCCATGCGCCGTTCCTCAAAGGACCGTCCCATAAATGGCGAGTCCCCCACGGTTAGCTTGGTACAAATAAGGAAGATGACGGAGGCTCCCAGTGCTCCTAGGCCTTCGGCCATGTGTCGGAGGCCGAAGACATTGGATATAGCAATGCTTTATATAGGCATTGACTCGGGTCGCTCTCAAACAGAACTGTGTTCCCACAGGTTTGTTTTTCTTTTTTTACTGTTACGGCTGGACGACCTAACAGGTTTTTTTCTTTTCAAACTTTGAGCTCGAAGAGCCTTCGGCTCAGCTCAGACGACAATCTAACGGTTGGTTAAAAAGAAAGATGGAACTTTGAGATTTTGTGTTGATTTCCGGACATTGAATAGTATCATGAAGAAAGACATCCTCTTCCCCGTATTGATGACACACTGAACACACTTGCCGGATCAAGAATCTTTTCGACTCTCGACCTCAAAACGTCTGACTCTTTTAAGTAAAGTAACTAAAATGTTTTCTTGTACGTTCGCGCAACAGAAATTAAAAAATAAATAAAAATAAAGAAAAGCGGGGGGAAGGGGTTTTTTTTTTATTTTTATTTATTTATTTTTTATTTTTTTATTTTTATTTATTTATTTATTTATTTTTTTTTTAATATTTTTTTTATTTTTTCTAAATTTTTATTTATTTTTATTTTTTCCCCCGACCCCCCCACCGGGCGGGGGGACAAAAAAAAATAAAAATAAGGGGAGGGGGGGGCGGGCGGGCGGGGGGGCAAAAAAAAATAAAAAAAATAAGGGGAGGGGGGGGCGGGCGGGCGGGGGGACAAAAAAAAAATAAAAAAAATAAGGGGAGGGGGGATGGGCGGGCGGGGGGGGGCAAAAAAAAATAAAAATAAAAAGGGGAGGGGGGAGGGCGGGGGGGCAAAAAAAAATAAAAAAAATAAGGGGAGGGGGGATGGGCGGGCGGGCGGGGGGACAAAAAAAAATAAAAATAAAAAGGGGAGGGGGGATGGGCGGGCGGGGGGGCAAAAAAAAATAAAATAAAAAAGGGGGAGGGGGGATGGGCGGGTGGGGGGGCAAAAAAAAAATAAAAATGAAAAGGGGAGGGGATGGGCGGGCGGGCGGGGGGACAAAAAAAAATAAAAAAAATAAGGGGAGGGGGGGGCGGGCAGGCGGGGGGGCAAAAAAAATAAAAATAAAAAGGGGAGGGGGGATGGGCGGGCGGGGGGGGGGGGCAAAAAAAAATAAAAATAAAAAGGGGAGGGGGGATGGGCGGGCGGGGGGGGGCAAAAAAAAATAAAAAAAATAAGGGGAGGGGGGATGGGAGGGCGGGGGGGGGGGGCAAAAAAAAATAAAAAAAATAAGGGGAGGGGGATGGGCGGGCGGGGGGGCAAAAAAAAAATAAAAATAAAAAGGGGAGGGGGGATGGGCGGGCGGGGGGGCAAAAAAAAATAAAAATAAAAAGGGGAGGGGGGGCGGGCGGGCGGGGGGGGGCAAAAAAAAAGGGAGTGGAGTTTATTTTTACAAGAGTACAACCTAGACCTTAA
Source organism: Biomphalaria pfeifferi (assembly GCA_030265305.1). Lineage (NCBI taxonomy): Eukaryota > Metazoa > Mollusca > Gastropoda > Planorbidae > Biomphalaria > Biomphalaria pfeifferi. The sequence goes on along the minus strand of JASAOG010000029.1, from coordinate 4,098,471 downwards.
ACACATAAAAGGCAGCGAAAATGTTATCGCCGATGCCTTATCTAGATTGTAAAAAGTATTTTGATGTATATTTTTTTTATATATATATCATGATAAATACATTCTGTAATGTAAATATCATTTTTGTAATTATTCTAAAAAGATTTCCATTTCGTGGAAATGTAAACTTTTTATTTTTAGGAGGGAGGTGTTACGTATCTAGGCATTGTTACCTAGATACTATTTTTTTTTCTTGACCTGTAGGTTGTCTGCCCTTTGTGTAATAAGTTTTTTTATTTTATTTTTCACGGCGAGTCAAGCCACACAGACAGTGACCGGTCCTTGACCTATGTGTATACCTCTGGTTGAAAGGAGGGTGTTTTTTTTTTTCTTCTGTCTCTTTGAAGAGCGTTCTAGATCTGGGTGTTGATGACTTATTCTGTTCTAGAAATTACTAGATTTGTCTTGAGCTCGACGCGCGGTATATTATATAAAGACCGCCCGTGTAACGTTGACGGACAGACATACGGAGACAGCCGTGAGACAGAATAGCGGAGACATTGCGTGACCCGTGCGTGGTATACCAATTGATCGTGTAAGTTAAGATTTTTCTTTTTTTCAAGGCCTTGCTGGTATTTGTAATTATATTTTCAAACTATTGTATTGTAATATTTTTACATGCCATTTTTGTAAAAGGGTTTTGGTCAACCCTTCCATTTTGTATTGAATAAATGTTTTTTTTTTTTGCTTTATGTGATTCAGTTAAAAGTACTATTCGAGTTATATTTTATTAAACATTAAGTTGATATTTTACCTTCCGATTTCTTGTGTCATTTTTTTTGTTATTCATTGTAAGTCTTTGATTAAATTCAGACTTAAGATAAGTGACACAATTGCTTTTTCTATTGTCACGTTCCCCTAGGCAAGCCAATTTAAAATTAGAATTCAATTCATAATACGTGAGAATGTCCAATGACGAGAATGACCGTGGGAGGACAAACCTTGTGCAACACCGTATTGACACATTCGACAACCACCGCGCCGTCTACCGCTAAGGAAACATCAAGAAGCCCTCGATTTGCTGGAACGTATGAAACAACAAATACTCATCGAGCCGTCCAACAGCCCGGTTGGGTTGGTTAAAACCCGGGTTCGCTGTTCTGCCTCATCGTGGCACCCGGGTGGAAACGGCTATTTGAGGAGATAGCTAGGCAAAATGAATGGCAAAACATAACTCCCGTGGGGATGCCCACGGGTAGACGAGAGTCCACCCCTTGCACGGGCGGGGTTGTAAAAAAGTCCTCACAAAAATTGTCACACATCCATGCGCCGTTCCTCAAAGGACCGTCCCATAAATGGCGAGTCCCCCACGGTTAGCTTGGTACAAATAAGGAAGATGACGGAGGCTCCCAGTGCTCCTAGGCCTTCGGCCATGTGTCGGAGGCCGAAGACATTGGATATAGCAATGCTTTATATAGGCATTGACTCGGGTCGCTCTCAAACAGAACTGTGTTCCCACAGGTTTGTTTTTCTTTTTTTACTGTTACGGCTGGACGACCTAACAGGTTTTTTTCTTTTCAAACTTTGAGCTCGAAGAGCCTTCGGCTCAGCTCAGACGACAATCTAACGGTTGGTTAAAAAGAAAGATGGAACTTTGAGATTTTGTGTTGATTTCCGGACATTGAATAGTATCATGAAGAAAGACATCCTCTTCCCCGTATTGATGACACACTGAACACACTTGCCGGATCAAGAATCTTTTCGACTCTCGACCTCAAAACGTCTGACTCTTTTAAGTAAAGTAACTAAAATGTTTTCTTGTACGTTCGCGCAACAGAAATTAAAAAATAAATAAAAATAAAGAAAAGCGGGGGGAAGGGGTTTTTTTTTTATTTTTATTTATTTATTTTTTATTTTTTTATTTTTATTTATTTATTTATTTATTTTTTTTTTAATATTTTTTTTATTTTTTCTAAATTTTTATTTATTTTTATTTTTTCCCCCGACCCCCCCACCGGGCGGGGGGACAAAAAAAAATAAAAATAAGGGGAGGGGGGGGCGGGCGGGCGGGGGGGCAAAAAAAAATAAAAAAAATAAGGGGAGGGGGGGGCGGGCGGGCGGGGGGACAAAAAAAAAATAAAAAAAATAAGGGGAGGGGGGATGGGCGGGCGGGGGGGGGCAAAAAAAAATAAAAATAAAAAGGGGAGGGGGGAGGGCGGGGGGGCAAAAAAAAATAAAAAAAATAAGGGGAGGGGGGATGGGCGGGCGGGCGGGGGGACAAAAAAAAATAAAAATAAAAAGGGGAGGGGGGATGGGCGGGCGGGGGGGCAAAAAAAAATAAAATAAAAAAGGGGGAGGGGGGATGGGCGGGTGGGGGGGCAAAAAAAAAATAAAAATGAAAAGGGGAGGGGATGGGCGGGCGGGCGGGGGGACAAAAAAAAATAAAAAAAATAAGGGGAGGGGGGGGCGGGCAGGCGGGGGGGCAAAAAAAATAAAAATAAAAAGGGGAGGGGGGATGGGCGGGCGGGGGGGGGGGGCAAAAAAAAATAAAAATAAAAAGGGGAGGGGGGATGGGCGGGCGGGGGGGGGCAAAAAAAAATAAAAAAAATAAGGGGAGGGGGGATGGGAGGGCGGGGGGGGGGGGCAAAAAAAAATAAAAAAAATAAGGGGAGGGGGATGGGCGGGCGGGGGGGCAAAAAAAAAATAAAAATAAAAAGGGGAGGGGGGATGGGCGGGCGGGGGGGCAAAAAAAAATAAAAATAAAAAGGGGAGGGGGGGCGGGCGGGCGGGGGGGGGGCAAAAAAAAAGGGAGTGGAGTTTATTTTTACAAGAGTACAACCTAGACCTTAAACACATAAAAGGCAGCGAAAATGTTATCGCCGATGCCTTATCTAGATTGTAAAAAGTATTTTGATGTATATTTTTTTTATATATATATCATGATAAATACATTCTGTAATGTAAATATCATTTTTGTAATTATTCTAAAAAGATTTCCATTTCGTGGAAATGTAAACTTTTTATTTTTAGGAGGGAGGTGTTACGTATCTAGGCATTGTTACCTAGATACTATTTTTTTTTCTTGACCTGTAGGTTGTCTGCCCTTTGTGTAATAAGTTTTTTTATTTTATTTTTCACGGCGAGTCAAGCCACACAGACAGTGACCGGTCCTTGACCTATGTGTATACCTCTGGTTGAAAGGAGGGTGTTTTTTTTTTTCTTCTGTCTCTTTGAAGAGCGTTCTAGATCTGGGTGTTGATGACTTATTCTGTTCTAGAAATTACTAGATTTGTCTTGAGCTCGACGCGCGGTATATTATATAAAGACCGCCCGTGTAACGTTGACGGACAGACATACGGAGACAGCCGTGAGACAGAATAGCGGAGACATTGCGTGACCCGTGCGTGGTATACCAATTGATCGTGTAAGTTAAGATTTTTCTTTTTTTCAAGGCCTTGCTGGTATTTGTAATTATATTTTCAAACTATTGTATTGTAATATTTTTACATGCCATTTTTGTAAAAGGGTTTTGGTCAACCCTTCCATTTTGTATTGAATAAATGTTTTTTTTTTTTGCTTTATGTGATTCAGTTAAAAGTACTATTCGAGTTATATTTTATTAAACATTAAGTTGATATTTTACCTTCCGATTTCTTGTGTCATTTTTTTTGTTATTCATTGTAAGTCTTTGATTAAATTCAGACTTAAGATAAGTGACACAATTGCTTTTTCTATTGTCACGTTCCCCTAGGCAAGCCAATTTAAAATTAGAATTCAATTCATAATACGTGAGAATGTCCAATGACGAGAATGACCGTGGGAGGACAAACCTTGTGCAACACCGTATTGACACATTCGACAACCACCGCGCCGTCTACCGCTAAGGAAACATCAAGAAGCCCTCGATTTGCTGGAACGTATGAAACAACAAATACTCATCGAGCCGTCCAACAGCCCGGTTGGGTTGGTTAAAACCCGGGTTCGCTGTTCTGCCTCATCGTGGCACCCGGGTGGAAACGGCTATTTGAGGAGATAGCTAGGCAAAATGAATGGCAAAACATAACTCCCGTGGGGATGCCCACGGGTAGACGAGAGTCCACCCCTTGCACGGGCGGGGTTGTAAAAAAGTCCTCACAAAAATTGTCACACATCCATGCGCCGTTCCTCAAAGGACCGTCCCATAAATGGCGAGTCCCCCACGGTTAGCTTGGTACAAATAAGGAAGATGACGGAGGCTCCCAGTGCTCCTAGGCCTTCGGCCATGTGTCGGAGGCCGAAGACATTGGATATAGCAATGCTTTATATAGGCATTGACTCGGGTCGCTCTCAAACAGAACTGTGTTCCCACAGGTTTGTTTTTCTTTTTTTACTGTTACGGCTGGACGACCTAACAGGTTTTTTTCTTTTCAAACTTTGAGCTCGAAGAGCCTTCGGCTCAGCTCAGACGACAATCTAACGGTTGGTTAAAAAGAAAGATGGAACTTTGAGATTTTGTGTTGATTTCCGGACATTGAATAGTATCATGAAGAAAGACATCCTCTTCCCCGTATTGATGACACACTGAACACACTTGCCGGATCAAGAATCTTTTCGACTCTCGACCTCAAAACGTCTGACTCTTTTAAGTAAAGTAACTAAAATGTTTTCTTGTACGTTCGCGCAACAGAAATTAAAAAATAAATAAAAATAAAGAAAAGCGGGGGGAAGGGTTTTTTTTTTTATTTTTATTTATTTATTTTTTATTTTTTTATTTTTATTTATTTATTTATTATTTTTTTTTTTAATATTTTTTTTATTTTTTCTAAATTTTTATTTATTTTTATTTTTTCCCCCGACCCCCCCACCGGGCGGGGGGACAAAAAAAAATAAAAATAAGGGGAGGGGGGGGGGGGCGGGCGGGGGGGGGGCAAAAAAAAATAAAAAATAAAAAGGGGAGGGGGGATGGGCGGGCGGGGGGACAAAAAAAAATAAAAATAAAAAGGGGAGGGGGGATGGGCGGGCGGGGGGGCAAAAAAAAATAAAAATAAAAATAAAAAGGGGAGGGGGGATGGGCGGGCGGGGGGGCAAAAAAAAATAAAAATAAAAATAAAAAGGGGAGGGGGGATGGGCGGGCGGGGGGGGGGCAAAAAAAAATAAAAAAAATAAGGGGAGGGGGGATGGGCGGACGGGGGGGCAAAAAAAAATAAAAATAAAAAGGGGAGGGGGGATGGGCGGGCGGGGGGGGGGGGGCAAAAAAAAATAAAAATAAAAAGGGGAGGGGGGATGGTCGGGCGGGGGGGCAAAAAAAAATAAAAAAAATAAGGGGAGGGGGGATGGGAGGGCGGGGGGGCAAAAAAAAATAAAAAAAAAAAAAGGGGAGGGGGGGGGCGGGCGGGCGGGGGGATGAAAATAATAAGTGGAGGGGGGGGGGGCGGGCGGGCGGGGGGAAAAAAAAATAAAAAATAAAAAGGGGAGGGGGGATGGGCGGGCGGGGGGGGCAAAAAAAATAAAAAAAATAAGGGGAGGGGGGACTTTATGATGCTTGTGTTCTGGCCAAAAATAACTTACAAAACACCCAGTCCAGCATGAAACGCTGGTATGATAGAAAGGCCCGTGTTAGAGAATTTTCTCCCGGGGATAAGGTGCTTGTATTTTTGCCCATACCAGGTCAACCCTTGCAAGCCAGATACTTTGGTCCCTATGAAATTGAGACCAAAATTAGTGACCTCAATTACACAATCAAAACTCCTGACCGTAGGAAAAAGACTCAGCTATGTCATATAAACATGCTGAAGCCTTATGTATCTCGGCCAGATCACTCAGAGAAGAGTAATTGTGTTTTAAATACAGTGAAAAGTTGTTCAAATAGCCATCTTTCTCTTATTGATGATGATATTGTAAAGGAGAAATTTGGACAATACAAAATACCTAATTCTTTTGTACTACAGAATTTGGATGTAAAACTGTCTCATCTGTCTTCGACAGAAAGGCCAGTTATCATGAAACTCATTAATGAATTTAATGACATTTTTTCTGATGTACCAAAACAGACTAATGTTATAATGCATGATGTAGATGTTGGCGAGGCTACTCCAGTCAAGCAGCATCCTTACAGGGTTAACCCTGAAAAACTTGCCATACTTAGGTCAGAAATCAAGTATATGCTTGAAAATGACCTCATTGAACCAAGTTCCAGTAGCTGGAGCTCCCCATGTGTCTTGATATCTAAACAGGACAAGACTTATCGTTTTTGTACAGACTACCGTAAGGTAAATGCTGTAAAAAAGACCGATTCGTTTCCTATCCCTAGGATAGACGATCTCGTAGATCGTATTGGTGACGCTAAGTACATCACCAAAATAGACCTACTTTCAGGTTATTGGCAGGTTCCCCTGACTGATAGGGCAAAGGAAATCACCGCCTTTGTCACCCCTGATGGTCTGTACCAATACAAAGTGATGCCATTTGGCATGAAGAATGCTCCTGCCACTTTCCAGAGAATGATAAATGCCCTGCTTGCTGACATGGAGAATTGCCACGCATACATAGACGATGTAGTAATTTTTAGCCAAGATTTTTCTAGCCATTGTAAACAACTGCATTGTCTTTTTACTAAGCTTTTACATGCAAAAATTACTGTAAACCTGAGTAAGAGTGATTTTTGCCAGGCTTCCATCCAATACTTAGGCCATATTGTAGGACAAGGCCAGGTGAAACCTGTAATGGCCAAAGTAGAAGCTATCCAAACTTTCCCTATTCCTGTTGATCGGAAACAACTCCGAAGATTTTTGGGAATGTCTGGATATTATAGAAAATTTTGCGAAAAATTTTCTGTCATTGCCAGTCCTTTAACAAACCTCCTGAGAAAGAACGTCCGATTTACTTGGACGGATGAATGTCAGAAAGCCTTTAACCAAATTAAGCAGATATTATCTAGCTCCCCCATTTTGATGGCTCCTGACTTCGGAAAACCTTTTAGGTTAGCTATTGACGCCAGTGACACAGGTGTTGGGTCAGTCCTTTACCAAGAAGATAATTTCCAAGTAGAGCACCCTATTTGTTTCTTTTCCAAGAAATTTAATAGACATCAAAGAAATTATTCTACTGTGGAAAAAGAATGTCTTGGGTTGATTCTTTCTATACAACACTTTGATTTTTATATCAGTGGGTCCAGATGGCCACTGGTTGTATTTACTGACCACAATCCCCTTACATTTATCCACAAAATGTCTGGCAAGAATCAACGACTTCTCAGGTGGAGTTTATTTTTACAAGAGTACAACCTAGACCTTAAACACATAAAAGGCAGCGAAAATGTTATCGCCGATGCCTTATCTAGATTGTAAAAAGTATTTTGATGTATATTTTTTTTATATATATATCATGATAAATACATTCTGTAATGTAAATATCATTTTTGTAATTATTCTAAAAAGATTTCCATTTCGTGGAAATGTAAACTTTTTATTTTTAGGAGGGAGGTGTTACGTATCTAGGCATTGTTACCTAGATACTATTTTTTTTTCTTGACCTGTAGGTTGTCTGCCCTTTGTGTAATAAGTTTTTTTATTTTATTTTTCACGGCGAGTCAAGCCACACAGACAGTGACCGGTCCTTGACCTATGTGTATACCTCTGGTTGAAAGGAGGGTGTTTTTTTTTTTCTTCTGTCTCTTTGAAGAGCGTTCTAGATCTGGGTGTTGATGACTTTTTCTGTTCTAGAAATTACTAGATTTGTCTTGAGCTCGACGCGCGGTATATTATATAAAGACCGCCCGTGTAACGTTGACGGACAGACATACGGAGACAGCCGTGAGACAGAATAGCGGAGACATTGCGTGACCCGTGCGTGGTATACCAATTGATCGTGTAAGTTAAGATTTTTCTTTTTTTCAAGGCCTTGCTGGTATTTGTAATTATATTTTCAAACTATTGTATTGTAATATTTTTACATGCCATTTTTGTAAAAGGGTTTTGGTCAACCCTTCCATTTTGTATTGAATAAATGTTGTTTTTTTTTGCTTTATGTGATTCAGTTAAAAGTACTATTCGAGTTATATTTTATTAAACATTAAGTTGATATTTTACCTTCCGATTTCTTGTGTCATTTTTTTTGTTATTCATTGTAAGTCTTTGATTAAATTCAGACTTAAGATAAGTGACACAATTGCTTTTTCTATTGTCACGTTCCCCTAGGCAAGCCAATTTAAAATTAGAATTCAATTCATAATACGTGAGAATGTCCAATGACGAGAATGACCGTGGGAGGACAAACCTTGTGCAACACCGTATTGACACATTCGACAACCACCGCGCCGTCTACCGCTAAGGAAACATCAAGAAGCCCTCGATTTGCTGGAACGTATGAAACAACAAATACTCATCGAGCCGTCCAACAGCCCGGTTGGGTTGGTTAAAACCCGGGTTCGCTGTTCTGCCTCATCGTGGCACCCGGGTGGAAACGGCTATTTGAGGAGATAGCTAGGCAAAATGAATGGCAAAACATAACTCCCGTGGGGATGCCCACGGGTAGACGAGAGTCCACCCCTTGCACGGGCGGGGTTGTAAAAAAGTCCTCACAAAAATTGTCACACATCCATGCGCCGTTCCTCAAAGGACCGTCCCATAAATGGCGAGTCCCCCACGGTTAGCTTGGTACAAATAAGGAAGATGACGGAGGCTCCCAGTGCTCCTAGGCCTTCGGCCATGTGTCGGAGGCCGAAGACATTGGATATAGCAATGCTTTATATAGGCATTGACTCGGGTCGCTCTCAAACAGAACTGTGTTCCCACAGGTTTGTTTTTCTTTTTTTACTGTTACGGCTGGACGACCTAACAGGTTTTTTTCTTTTCAAACTTTGAGCTCGAAGAGCCTTCGGCTCAGCTCAGACGACAATCTAACGGTTGGTTAAAAAGAAAGATGGAACTTTGAGATTTTGTGTTGATTTCCGGACATTGAATAGTATCATGAAGAAAGACATCCTCTTCCCCGTATTGATGACACACTGAACACACTTGCCGGATCAAGAATCTTTTCGACTCTCGACCTCAAAACGTCTGACTCTTTTAAGTAAAGTAACTAAAATGTTTTCTTGTACGTTCGCGCAACAGAAATTAAAAAATAAATAAAAATAAAGAAAAGCGGGGGGAAGGGTTTTTTTTTTTATTTTTATTTATTTATTTTTTATTTTTTTATTTTTATTTATTTATTTATTATTTTTTTTTTTAATATTTTTTTTATTTTTTCTAAATTTTTATTTATTTTTATTTTTTCCCCCGACCCCCCCACCGGGCGGGGGGGCAAAAAAAAATAAAAAATAAAAAGGGGAGGGGGGATGGGCGGGCGGGGGGGGCAAAAAAAAATAAAAAAAATAAGGGGAGGGGGGATGGGAGGGCGGGGGGGGCAAAAAAAAAATAAAAAAAAAAAAGGGGAGGGGGGCTGGGCGGGCGGGGGGGGGGGGGCAAAAAAAAATAAAAAAAATAAGGGGAGGGGGGATGGGCGGGCGGGGGGGCAAAAAAAAATAAAAATAAAAAGGGGAGGGGGGATGGGCGGGCGGGGGGACAAAAAAAAATAAAAAATAAAAAGGGGAGGGGGGATGGGCGGGCGGGGGGGGGGCAAAAAAAAATAAAAATAAAAAGGGGAGGGGGGATGGGCGGGCGGGGGGGGCAAAAAAAAATAAAAAAAATAAGGGGAGGGGGGATGGGAGGGCGGGGGGACAAAAAAAAATAAAAAATAAAAAGGGGAGGGGGGATGGGCGGGCGGGAGGGGGGGGGCAAAAAAAAATAAAAAAAATAAGGGGAGGGGGGATGGGCGGGCGGGGGGGCAAAAAAAAATAAAAAAAATAAGGGGAGGGGGGATGGGAGGGCGGGGGGGCAAAAAAAAATAAAATAAAAAAGGGGGAGGGGGGATGGGCGGGTGGGGGGGCAAAAAAAAAATAAAAATGAAAAGGGGAGGGGATAGGCGGGCGGGCGGGGGGACAAAAAAAAATAAAAAAAATAAGGGGAGGGGGGGGGCGGGCAGGCGGGGGGGCAAAAAAAAATAAAAAAAATAAGGGGAGGGGGGATGGGCGGGCGGGGGGGGCAAAAAAAAATAAAAATAAAAAGGGGAGGGGGGATGGGCGGGCGGGGGGGGCAAAAAAAAATAAAAAATAAAAAGGGGAGGGGGGATGGGCGGGCGGGGGGGACAAAAAAAAATAAAAATAAAAAGGGGGGGGCAAAAAAAAAAAAAAAAAAAAAGGGGAGGGGGGGCGGGCGGGCGGGCGGGGGGGACAAAAAAAAAATAAAAAAAAAAAAGGGGAGGGGGGCTGGGCGGGCGGGAGGGGGGGGGGCAAAAAAAATAAAAAAAATAAGGGGAGGGGGGATGGGCGGGCGGGGGGGCAAAAAAAAATAAAAAAAATAAGGGGAGGGGGGATGGGAGGGCGGGGGGCAAAAAAAAATAATAATAAAAAGGGGAGGGGGGATGGGCGGGCGGTGGGGCAAAAAAAAATAAAAAATAAAAAGGGGAGGGGGGATGGGCGGGCGGGGGGACAAAAAAAAATAAAAAATAAAAAGGGGAGGGGGGATGGGCGGGCGGGGGGGCAAAAAAAAATAAAAAATAAAAAAAATAAGGGGAGGGGGGGGCGGGCGGGCGGGGGGGGCAAAAAAAAATAAAAATAAAAAGGGGAGGGGGGATGGGCGGGCGGGGGGGCAAAAAAAAATTAAAAAAATAAGGGGAGGGGGGATGGGCGGGCGGGGGGGGGGCAAAAAAAAAAAAAAATAAAAAGGGGAGGGGGGATGGGCGGGCGGGGGGGCAAAAAAAAATAAAAAAAATAAGGGGAGGGGGGATGGGCGGGCGGGGGGGGGGCAAAAAAAAATAAAAAAAATAAGGGGAGGGGGGATGGGCGGACGGGGGGGGCAAAAAAAAATAAAAAAAATAAGGGGAGGGGGGGGGGCGGGCGGGGGGGGCAAAAAAAAAAAAAAAAAAAAAGGGGGAGGGGGGCTGGGCGGGCGGGGGGGGGGGACAAAAAAAAATAAAAATAAAAAGGGGGGGGGGGGCAAAAAAAAAAAAAAAAAAAAAAGGGGAGGGGGGGCGGGCGGGCGGGGGGACAAAAAAAAAATAAAAAAAAAAAAGGGGAGGGGGGCTGGGCGGGCGGGGGGGGGGGGCAAAAAAAAATAAAAAAAATAAGGTGAGGGGGGATGGGCGGGCGGGGGGGCAAAAAAAAATAAAAATAAAAAGGGGAGGGGGGATGGGCGGGCGGGGGGGGGGGGGCAAAAAAAAATAAAAATAAAAAGGGGAGGGGGGATGGGCGGGCGGGGGGGCAAAAAAAAATAAAAAAAATAAGGGGAGGGGGGATGGGAGGGCGGGGGGGCAAAAAAAAATAAAAAAAATAAGGGGAGGGGGATGGGCGGGCGGGGGGGCAAAAAAAAAATAAAAATAAAAAGGGGAGGGGGGATGGGCGGGCGGGGGGGCAAAAAAAAATAAAAATAAAAAGGGGAGGGGGGGCGGGCGGGCGGGGGGGCAAAAAAAAAGGGAGTGGAGTTTATTTTTACAAGAGTACAACCTAGACCTTAAACACATAAAAGGCAGCGAAAATGTTATCGCCGATGCCTTATCTAGATTGTAAAAAGTATTTTGATGTATATTTTTTTTATATATATATCATGATAAATACATTCTGTAATGTAAATATCATTTTTGTAATTATTCTAAAAAGATTTCCATTTCGTGGAAATGTAAACTTTTTATTTTTAGGAGGGAGGTGTTACGTATCTAGGCATTGTTACCTAGATACTATTTTTTTTTCTTGACCTGTAGGTTGTCTGCCCTTTGTGTAATAAGTTTTTTTATTTTATTTTTCACGGCGAGTCAAGCCACACAGACAGTGACCGGTCCTTGACCTATGTGTATACCTCTGGTTGAAAGGAGGGTGTTTTTTTTTTTCTTCTGTCTCTTTGAAGAGCGTTCTAGATCTGGGTGTTGATGACTTTTTCTGTTCTAGAAATTACTAGATTTGTCTTGAGCTCGACGCGCGGTATATTATATAAAGACCGCCCGTGTAACGTTGACGGACAGACATACGGAGACAGCCGTGAGACAGAATAGCGGAGACATTGCGTGACCCGTGCGTGGTATACCAATTGATCGTGTAAGTTAAGATTTTTCTTTTTTTCAAGGCCTTGCTGGTATTTGTAATTATATTTTCAAACTATTGTATTGTAATATTTTTACATGCCATTTTTGTAAAAGGGTTTTGGTCAACCCTTCCATTTTGTATTGAATAAATGTTGTTTTTTTTTGCTTTATGTGATTCAGTTAAAAGTACTATTCGAGTTATATTTTATTAAACATTAAGTTGATATTTTACCTTCCGATTTCTTGTGTCATTTTTTTTGTTATTCATTGTAAGTCTTTGATTAAATTCAGACTTAAGATAAGTGACACAATTGCTTTTTCTATTGTCACGTTCCCCTAGGCAAGCCAATTTAAAATTAGAATTCAATTCATAATACGTGAGAATGTCCAATGACGAGAATGACCGTGGGAGGACAAACCTTGTGCAACACCGTATTGACACATTCGACAACCACCGCGCCGTCTACCGCTAAGGAAACATCAAGAAGCCCTCGATTTGCTGGAACGTATGAAACAACAAATACTCATCGAGCCGTCCAACAGCCCGGTTGGGTTGGTTAAAACCCGGGTTCGCTGTTCTGCCTCATCGTGGCACCCGGGTGGAAACGGCTATTTGAGGAGATAGCTAGGCAAAATGAATGGCAAAACATAACTCCCGTGGGGATGCCCACGGGTAGACGAGAGTCCACCCCTTGCACGGGCGGGGTTGTAAAAAAGTCCTCACAAAAATTGTCACACATCCATGCGCCGTTCCTCAAAGGACCGTCCCATAAATGGCGAGTCCCCCACGGTTAGCTTGGTACAAATAAGGAAGATGACGGAGGCTCCCAGTGCTCCTAGGCCTTCGGCCATGTGTCGGAGGCCGAAGACATTGGATATAGCAATGCTTTATATAGGCATTGACTCGGGTCGCTCTCAAACAGAACTGTGTTCCCACAGGTTTGTTTTTCTTTTTTTACTGTTACGGCTGGACGACCTAACAGGTTTTTTTCTTTTCAAACTTTGAGCTCGAAGAGCCTTCGGCTCAGCTCAGACGACAATCTAACGGTTGGTTAAAAAGAAAGATGGAACTTTGAGATTTTGTGTTGATTTCCGGACATTGAATAGTATCATGAAGAAAGACATCCTCTTCCCCGTATTGATGACACACTGAACACACTTGCCGGATCAAGAATCTTTTCGACTCTCGACCTCAAAACGTCTGACTCTTTTAAGTAAAGTAACTAAAATGTTTTCTTGTACGTTCGCGCAACAGAAATTAAAAAATAAATAAAAATAAAGAAAAGCGGGGGGAAGGGTTTTTTTTTTTATTTTTATTTATTTATTTTTTATTTTTTTATTTTTATTTATTTATTTATTATTTTTTTTTTTAATATTTTTTTTATTTTTTCTAAATTTTTATTTATTTTTATTTTTTCCCCCGACCCCCCCACCGGGCGGGGGGGCAAAAAAAAATAAAAAATAAAAAGGGGAGGGGGGATGGGCGGGCGGGGGGGGCAAAAAAAAATAAAAAAAATAAGGGGAGGGGGGATGGGCGGGCGGGGGGGGGCAAAAAAAAATAAAAATAAAAAGGGGAGGGGGGATGGGCGGGCGGGGGGGGCAAAAAAAAATAAAAAATAAAAAGGGGAGGGGGGATGGGCGGGCGGGGGGGACAAAAAAAAATAAAAAAAAAAAGGGGAGGGGGGGCGGGCGGGCGGGCGGGCGGGGGGGACAAAAAAAAATAAAAAAAAAAAAGGGGAGGGGGGCTGGGCGGGCGGGAGGGGGGGGGGGCAAAAAAAATAAAAAAAATAAGGGGAGGGGGGATGGGCGGGCGGGGGGGCAAAAAAAAATAAAAAAAATAAGGGGAGGGGGGATGGGAGGGCGGGGGGCAAAAAAAAATAATAATAAAAAGGGGAGGGGGGATGGGCGGGCGGGGGGGGCAAAAAAAAATAAAAAATAAAAAGGGGAGGGGGGATGGGCGGGCGGGGGGACAAAAAAAAATAAAAAATAAAAAGGGGAGGGGGGATGGGCGGGCGGGGGGGCAAAAAAAAATAAAAAATAAAAAAAATAAGGGGAGGGGGGGGCGGGCGGGCGGGGGGGGGCAAAAAAAAATAAAAATAAAAAGGGGAGGGGGGATGGGCGGGCGGGGGGGCAAAAAAAAATAAAAAAAATAAGGGGAGGGGGGATGGGCGGGCGGGGGGGGGCAAAAAAAAATAAAAAATAAAAAGGGGAGGGGGGATGGGCGGGCGGGGGGGGCAAAAAAAAATAAAAAAAATAAGGGGAGGGGGGATGGGCGGGCGGGGGGGCAAAAAAAAATAAAAAAAATAAGGGGAGGGGGGATGGGCGGGCGGGGGGGGCAAAAAAAAAAAAAAAAAAAAAGGGGAGGGGGGCTGGGCGGGCGGGGGGGGGGGGACAAAAAAAAATAAAAATAAAAAGGGGGGGGGGCAAAAAAAAAAAAAAAAAAAAAAAGGGGAGGGGGGGCGGGCGGGCGGGGGGACAAAAAAAAATAAAAAAAAAAAAGGGGAGGGGGGCTGGGCGGGCGGGGGGGGGGGGGCAAAAAAAAATAAAAAAAATAAGGTGAGGGGGGATGGGCGGGCGGGGGGGCAAAAAAAAATAAAAATAAAAAGGGGAGGGGGGATGGGCGGGCGGGGGGGGGGGGGCAAAAAAAATAAAAATAAAAAGGGGAGGGGGGATGGGCGGGCGGGGGGGCAAAAAAAAATAAAAAAAATAAGGGGAGGGGGGATTGGCGGGCGGTGGGGCAAAAAAAAATAAAAATAAAAAGGGGAGGGGGGATGGGCGGGCGGGGGGGGGGGGCAAAAAAAAAATAAAAATAAAAAGGGGAGGGGGGATGGGCGGGCGGGGGGGCAAAAAAAAATAAAAAAAATAAGGGGAGGGGGGATGGGAGGGCGGGGGGGCAAAAAAAAATAAAAAAAATAAGGGGAGGGGGATGGGCGGGCGGGGGGGCAAAAAAAAAAAAAAAATAAAAAGGGGAGGGGGGATGGGCGGGCGGGGGGGGGGGGCAAAAAAAAATAAAAAAAATAAGGGGAGGGGGGGGCGGGCGGGGGGGGGGACAAAAAAAAATAAAAATAAAAAGGGGAGGGGGGATGGGCGGGCGGGGGGGGGGGGCAAAAAAAAATAAAAAATAAAAAGGGGAGGGGGGATGGGCGGGCGGGGGGACAAAAAAAAATAAAAAATAAAAAGGGGAGGGGGGATGGGCGGGCGGGGGGGGGGGGGCAAAAAAAAATAAAAATAAAAAGGGGAGGGGGGATGGGCGGGCGGGGGGGCAAAAAAAAATAAAAAAAATAAGGGGAGGGGGGATTGGCGGGCGGTGGGGCAAAAAAAAATAAAAATAAAAAGGGGAGGGGGGATGGGCGGGCGGGGGGGGGGGCAAAAAAAAATAAAAATAAAAAGGGGAGGGGGGATGGGCGGGCGGGGGGGCAAAAAAAAATAAAAAAAATAAGGGGAGGGGGGATGGGAGGGCGGGGGGGCAAAAAAAAATAAAAAAAATAAGGGGAGGGGGATGGGCGGGCGGGGGGGCAAAAAAAAAAAAAAAAATAAAAAGGGGAGGGGGGATGGGCGGGCGGGGGGGGGGGGCAAAAAAAAATAAAAAAAATAAGGGGAGGGGGGGGGCGGGCGGGGGGGGGGGACAAAAAAAAATAAAAATAAAAAGGGGAGGGGGGATGGGCGGGCGGGGGGGGGGGGCAAAAAAAAATAAAAAATAAAAAGGGGAGGGGGGATGGGCGGGCGGGGGGACAAAAAAAAATAAAAAATAAAAAGGGGAGGGGGGATGGGCGGGCGGGGGGGGGGGGGCAAAAAAAAATAAAAATAAAAAGGGGAGGGGGGATGGGCGGGCGGGGGGGGGCAAAAAAAAATAAAAAAAATAAGGGGAGGGGGGATGGGAGGGCGGGGGGGCAAAAAAAAATTAAAAAAAAAGGGGAGGGGGGGGGGGCGGGGGGGGGGGCAAAAAAAAATAAAAATAAAAAGGGGAGGGGGGATGGGCGGGCGGGGGGGCAAAAAAAAATAAAAAAAATAAGGGGAGGGGGGATGGGAGGGCGGGGGGGGCAAAAAAAAATAAAAAAAAAAAAGGGGAGGGGGGGGGCGGGCGGGCGGGGGGATGAAAATAATAAGTGGAGGGGGGGGGGCGGGCGGGCGGGGGGAAAAAAAAATAAAAAATAAAAAGGGGAGGGGGGATGGGCGGGCGGGGGGGACAAAAAAAAATAAAAAATAAAAAGGGGAGGGGGGATGGGCGGGCGGGGGGGGGGGGGCAAAAAAAAATAAAAATAAAAAGGGGAGGGGGGATGGGCGGGCGGGGGGGCAAAAAAAAAAAAAAAATAAGGGGAGGGGGATGGGCGGGCGGGGGGGCAAAAAAAAAATAAAAATAAAAAGGGGAGGGGGGATGGGCGGGCGGGGGGGCAAAAAAAAATAAAAAATAAAAAGGGGAGGGGGGATGGGCGGGCGGGGGGGGGCAAAAAAAAATAAAAAAAATAAGGGGAGGGGGGATGGGCGGGCGGGGGGGGGGCAAAAAAAAATAAAAAATAAAAAGGGGAGGGGGGATGGGCGGGCGGGGGGGGGCAAAAAAAAATAAAAAAAATAAGGGGAGGGGGGATGGGCGGGCGGGGGGGCAAAAAAATAAAAATAAAAAGGGGAGGGGGGATGGGCGGGCGGGGGGGCAAAAAAAAATAAAAAAAATAAGGGGAGGGGGGATGGGAGGGCGGGGGGGCAAAAAAAAAAAAAAATAAGGGGAGGGGGATGGGCGGGCGGGGGGGCAAAAAAAAAATAAAAATAAAAAGGGGAGGGGGGATGGGCGGGCGGGGGGGCAAAAAAAAATAAAAAATAAAAAGGGGAGGGGGGATGGGCGGGCGGGGGGGGCAAAAAAAAATAAAAAAAATAAGGGGAGGGGGGATGGGCGGGCGGGGGGCGGGCAAAAAAAAATAAAAAATAAAAAGGGGAGGGGGGATGGGCGGGCGGGGGGGGGGGCAAAAAAAATAAAAAAAATAAGGGGAGGGGGGATGGGCGGGCGGGGGGGCAAAAAAATAAAAATAAAAAGGGGAGGGGGGATGGGCGGGCGGGGGGGCAAAAAAAAATAAAAAAAATAAGGGGGGGGCGGGCGGGCGGGGGGGACAAAAAAAAATAAAAATAAAAAGGGGAGGGGGGATGGGCGGGCGCGGGGGCAAAAAAAAATAAAAATAAAAAGGGGAGGGGGGATGGGCGGGCGGGGGGGGTCAAAAAAAAATAAAAAAAATAAGGGGAGGGGGGATGGGCGGGCGGGGGGGCAAAAAAAAATAAAAATAAAAAGGGGAGGGGGGATGGGCGGGCGGGGGGACAAAAAAAAATAAAAAATAAAAAGGGGAGGGGGGATGGGCGGGCGGGGGGGCAAAAAAAAATAAAAAAAATAAGGGGAGGGGGGATGGGAGGGCGGGGGGGCAAAAAAAAATAAAAAAAATAAGGGGAGGGGGATGGGCGGGCGGGGGGGGCAAAAAAAAAATAAAAATAAAAAGGGGAGGGGGGATGGGCGGGCGGGGGGGCAAAAAAAAATAAAAAATAAAAAGGGGAGGGGGGATGGGCGGGCGGGGGGGGCAAAAAAAAATAAAAAAAATAAGGGGAGGGGGGATGGGCGGGCGGGGGGCGGGCAAAAAAAAATAAAAAATAAAAAGGGGAGGGGGGATGGGCGGGCGGGGGGGGGGCAAAAAAAATAAAAAAAATAAGGGGAGGGGGGATGGGCGGGCGGGGGGGCAAAAAAATAAAAATAAAAAGGGGAGGGGGGATGGGCGGGCGGGGGGGCAAAAAAAAATAAAAAAAATAAGGGGGGGGCGGGCGGGCGGGGGGACAAAAAAAAATAAAAATAAAAAGGGGAGGGGGGATGGGCGGGCGCGGGGGCAAAAAAAAATAAAAATAAAAAGGGGAGGGGGGATGGGCGGGCGGGGGGGGTCAAAAAAAAATAAAAAAAATAAGGGGAGGGGGGATGGGCGGGCGGGGGGGCAAAAAAAAATAAAAATAAAAAGGGGAGGGGGGATGGGCGGGCGGGGGGACAAAAAAAAATAAAAAATAAAAAGGGGAGGGGGGATGGGCGGGCGGGGGGGCAAAAAAAAATAAAAAAAATAAGGGGAGGGGGGATGGGAGGGCGGGGGGGCAAAAAAAAATAAAAAAAATAAGGGGAGGGGGATGGGCGGGCGGGGGGGCAAAAAAAAAATAAAAATAAAAAGGGGAGGGGGGATGGGCGGGCGGGGGGGCAAAAAAAAATAAAAAATAAAAAGGGGAGGGGGGATGGGCGGGCGGGGGGGGCAAAAAAAAATAAAAAAAATAAGGGGAGGGGGGATGGGCGGGCGGGGGGGCAAAAAAAAAATAAAAAAAATAAGGGGGGGGCGGGCGGGCGGGGGGACAAAAAAAAATAAAAATAAAAAGGGGAGGGGGGATGGGCGGGCGCGGGGGCAAAAAAAAATAAAAATAAAAAGGGGAGGGGGATGGGCGGGCGGGGGGGGGCAAAAAAAAATAAAAAAAATAAGGGGAGGGGGGATGGGCGGGCGGGGGGGCAAAAAAAATAAAAATAAAAAGGGGGGGGGGATGGGCGGGCGGGGGGGGGGGCAAAAAAAAATAAAAATAAAAAGGGGGGGGGGATGGGCGGGCGGGGGGGGGGGCAAAAAAAAATAAAAAAAAAAAAGGGGAGGGGGGGGGGGCGGGCGGGCGGGGGGATGAAAATAATAAGTGGAGGGGGGGGGCGGGCGGGCGGGGGGAAAAAAAAATAAAAAATAAAAAGGGGAGGGGGGATGGGCGGGCGGGGGGGGCAAAAAAAATAAAAAAAATAAGGGGAGGGGGGACTTTATGATGCTTGTGTTCTGGCCAAAAATAACTTACAAAACACCCAGTCCAGCATGAAACGCTGGTATGATAGAAAGGCCCGTGTTAGAGAATTTTCTCCCGGGGATAAGGTGCTTGTATTTTTGCCCATACCAGGTCAACCCTTGCAAGCCAGATACTTTGGTCCCTATGAAATTGAGACCAAAATTAGTGACCTCAATTACACAATCAAAACTCCTGACCGTAGGAAAAAGACTCAGCTATGTCATATAAACATGCTGAAGCCTTATGTATCTCGGCCAGATCACTCAGAGAAGAGTAATTGTGTTTTAAATACAGTGAAAAGTTGTTCAAATAGCCATCTTTCTCTTATTGATGATGATATTGTAAAGGAGAAATTTGGACAATACAAAATACCTAATTCTTTTGTACTACAGAATTTGGATGTAAAACTGTCTCATCTGTCTTCGACAGAAAGGCCAGTTATCATGAAACTCATTAATGAATTTAATGACATTTTTTCTGATGTACCAAAACAGACTAATGTTATAATGCATGATGTAGATGTTGGCGAGGCTACTCCAGTCAAGCAGCATCCTTACAGGGTTAACCCTGAAAAACTTGCCATACTTAGGTCAGAAATCAAGTATATGCTTGAAAATGACCTCATTGAACCAAGTTCCAGTAGCTGGAGCTCCCCATGTGTCTTGATATCTAAACAGGACAAGACTTATCGTTTTTGTACAGACTACCGTAAGGTAAATGCTGTAAAAAAGACCGATTCGTTTCCTATCCCTAGGATAGACGATCTCGTAGATCGTATTGGTGACGCTAAGTACATCACCAAAATAGACCTACTTTCAGGTTATTGGCAGGTTCCCCTGACTGATAGGGCAAAGGAAATCACCGCCTTTGTCACCCCTGATGGTCTGTACCAATACAAAGTGATGCCATTTGGCATGAAGAATGCTCCTGCCACTTTCCAGAGAATGATAAATGCCCTGCTTGCTGACATGGAGAATTGCCACGCATACATAGACGATGTAGTAATTTTTAGCCAAGATTTTTCTAGCCATTGTAAACAACTGCATTGTCTTTTTACTAAGCTTTTACATGCAAAAATTACTGTAAACCTGAGTAAGAGTGATTTTTGCCAGGCTTCCATCCAATACTTAGGCCATATTGTAGGACAAGGCCAGGTGAAACCTGTAATGGCCAAAGTAGAAGCTATCCAAACTTTCCCTATTCCTGTTGATCGGAAACAACTCCGAAGATTTTTGGGAATGTCTGGATATTATAGAAAATTTTGCGAAAAATTTTCTGTCATTGCCAGTCCTTTAACAAACCTCCTGAGAAAGAACGTCCGATTTACTTGGACGGATGAATGTCAGAAAGCCTTTAACCAAATTAAGCAGATATTATCTAGCTCCCCCATTTTGATGGCTCCTGACTTCGGAAAACCTTTTAGGTTAGCTATTGACGCCAGTGACACAGGTGTTGGGTCAGTCCTTTACCAAGAAGATAATTTCCAAGTAGAGCACCCTATTTGTTTCTTTTCCAAGAAATTTAATAGACATCAAAGAAATTATTCTACTGTGGAAAAAGAATGTCTTGGGTTGATTCTTTCTATACAACACTTTGATTTTTATATCAGTGGGTCCAGATGGCCACTGGTTGTATTTACTGACCACAATCCCCTTACATTTATCCACAAAATGTCTGGCAAGAATCAACGACTTCTCAGGTGGAGTTTATTTTTACAAGAGTACAACCTAGACCTTAAACACATAAAAGGCAGCGAAAATGTTATCGCCGATGCCTTATCTAGATTGTAAAAAGTATTTTGATGTATATTTTTTTTATATATATATCATGATAAATACATTCTGTAATGTAAATATCATTTTTGTAATTATTCTAAAAAGATTTCCATTTCGTGGAAATGTAAACTTTTTATTTTTAGGAGGGAGGTGTTACGTATCTAGGCATTGTTACCTAGATACTATTTTTTTTTCTTGACCTGTAGGTTGTCTGCCCTTTGTGTAATAAGTTTTTTTATTTTATTTTTCACGGCGAGTCAAGCCACACAGACAGTGACCGGTCCTTGACCTATGTGTATACCTCTGGTTGAAAGGAGGGTGTTTTTTTTTTTCTTCTGTCTCTTTGAAGAGCGTTCTAGATCTGGGTGTTGATGACTTATTCTGTTCTAGAAATTACTAGATTTGTCTTGAGCTCGACGCGCGGTATATTATATAAAGACCGCCCGTGTAACGTTGACGGACAGACATACGGAGACAGCCGTGAGACAGAATAGCGGAGACATTGCGTGACCCGTGCGTGGTATACCAATTGATCGTGTAAGTTAAGATTTTTCTTTTTTTCAAGGCCTTGCTGGTATTTGTAATTATATTTTCAAACTATTGTATTGTAATATTTTTACATGCCATTTTTGTAAAAGGGTTTTGGTCAACCCTTCCATTTTGTATTGAATAAATGTTTTTTTTTTTTTGCTTTATGTGATTCAGTTAAAAGTACTATTCGAGTTATATTTTATTAAACATTAAGTTGATATTTTACCTTCCGATTTCTTGTGTCATTTTTTTTGTTATTCATTGTGAGTCTTTGATTAAATTCAGACTTAAGATAAGTGACACAATTGCTTTTTCTATTGTCACGTTCCCCTAGGCAAGCCAATTTAAAATTAGAATTCAATTCATAATACGTGAGAATGTCCAATGACGAGAATGACCGTGGGAGGACAAACCTTGTGCAACACCGTATTGACACATTCGACAACCACCGCGCCGTCTACCGCTAAGGAAACATCAAGAAGCCCTCGATTTGCTGGAACGTATGAAACAACAAATACTCATCGAGCCGTCCAACAGCCCGGTTGGGTTGGTTAAAACCCGGGTTCGCTGTTCTGCCTCATCGTGGCACCCGGGTGGAAACGGCTATTTGAGGAGATAGCTAGGCAAAATGAATGGCAAAACATAACTCCCGTGGGGATGCCCACGGGTAGACGAGAGTCCACCCCTTGCACGGGCGGGGTTGTAAAAAAGTCCTCACAAAAATTGTCACACATCCATGCGCCGTTCCTCAAAGGACCGTCCCATAAATGGCGAGTCCCCCACGGTTAGCTTGGTACAAATAAGGAAGATGACGGAGGCTCCCAGTGCTCCTAGGCCTTCGGCCATGTGTCGGAGGCCGAAGACATTGGATATAGCAATGCTTTATATAGGGGAGGTGGGATGGGCGGGCGGGGGGGGGCAAAAAAAAAATAAAAATAAAAAGGGGAGGGGGGATGGGCGGGGGGGCAAAAAAAAATAAAAAAAATAAGGGGAGGGGGGATGGGCGGGCGGGCGGGGGGACAAAAAAAAATAAAAATAAAAAGGGGAGGGGGGGATGGGCGGGCGGGGGGGCAAAAAAAAAATAAAATAAAAAAAGGGGAGGGGGGATGGGCGGGCGGGGGGGCAAAAAAAAATAAAAAAAATAAGGGGAGGGGGGATGGGAGGGCGGGGGGGCAAAAAAAAATAAAAAAAAAAAAAGGGGAGGGGGGGGGGCGGGCGGGCGGGGGGATGAAAATAATAAGTGGAGGGGGAGGGGCGGGCGGGCGGGGGGAAAAAAAAAAAAAAAATAAAAAGGGGAGGGGGGATGGGCGGGCGGGGGGGGGCAAAAAAAAATAAAAAAAATAAGGGGAGGGGGGATGGGCGGGCGGGGGGGCAAAAAAAAATAAAAAAAATAAGGGGGGGGGCGGGCGGGCGGGGGTACAAAAAAAAATAAAAATAAAAAGGGGAGGGGGGATGGGCGGGCGGGGGGGCAAAAAAAAATAAAAATAAAAAGGGGAGGGGGGATGGGCGGGCGGGGGGGGGGGCAAAAAAAAATAAAAAAAATAAGGGGAGGGGGGATGGGCGGGCGGGGGGGCAAAAAAAAATTAAAAAAATAAGGCCCCCCCCGCCCGCCCGCCCCCCCCCTCCCCTTATTTTTATTTTTTTTTGTCCCCCCGCCCGGTGGGGGGGTCGGGGGAAAAAATAAAAATAAATAAAAATTTAGAAAAAATAAAAAAAATATTAAAAAAAAAAATAATAAATAAATAAATAAAAATAAAAAAATAAAAAATAAATAAATAAAAATAAAAAAAAAACCCCTTCCCCCCGCTTTTCTTTATTTTTATTTATTTTTTAATTTCTGTTGCGCGAACGTACAAGAAAACATTTTAGTTACTTTACTTAAAAGAGTCAGACGTTTTGAGGTCGAGAGTCGAAAAGATTCTTGATCCGGCAAGTGTGTTCAGTGTGTCATCAATACGGGGAAGAGGATGTCTTTCTTCATGATACTATTCAATGTCCGGAAATCAACACAAAATCTCAAAGTTCCATCTTTCTTTTTAACCAACCGTTAGATTGTCGTCTGAGCTGAGCCGAAGGCTCTTCGAGCTCAAAGTTTGAAAAGAAAAAAACCTGTTAGGTCGTCCAGCCGTAACAGTAAAAAAAGAAAAACAAACCTGTGGGAACACAGTTCTGTTTGAGAGCGACCCGAGTCAATGCCTATATAAAGCATTGCTATATCCAATGTCTTCGGCCTCCGACACATGGCCGAAGGCCTAGGAGCACTGGGAGCCTCCGTCATCTTCCTTATTTGTACCAAGCTAACCGTGGGGGACTCGCCATTTATGGGACGGTCCTTTGAGGAACGGCGCATGGATGTGTGACAATTTTTGTGAGGACTTTTTTACAACCCCGCCCGTGCAAGGGGTGGACTCTCGTCTACCCGTGGGCATCCCCACGGGAGTTATGTTTTGCCATTCATTTTGCCTAGCTATCTCCTCAAATAGCCGTTTCCACCCGGGTGCCACGATGAGGCAGAACAGCGAACCCGGGTTTTAACCAACCCAACCGGGCTGTTGGACGGCTCGATGAGTATTTGTTGTTTCATACGTTCCAGCAAATCGAGGGCTTCTTGATGTTTCCTTAGCGGTAGACGGCGCGGTGGTTGTCGAATGTGTCAATACGGTGTTGCACAAGGTTTGTCCTCCCACGGTCATTCTCGTCATTGGACATTCTCACGTATTATGAATTGAATTCTAATTTTAAATTGGCTTGCCTAGGGGAACGTGACAATAGAAAAAGCAATTGTGTCACTTATCTTAAGTCTGAATTTAATCAAAGACTTACAATGAATAACAAAAAAAATGACACAAGAAATCGGAAGGTAAAATATCAACTTAATGTTTAATAAAATATAACTCGAATAGTACTTTTAACTGAATCACATAAAGCAAAAAAAAAAAACATTTATTCAATACAAAATGGAAGGGTTGACCAAAACCCTTCTGCAGCGAAGGTTGCTCTAATCAGTCGGCATTAGGCAATAGCTATTGGGCAGTGGACAGTTTGGCCGGGTACTGGGCAGATGATACTTGGCAGTATAAGGCACTGTGGACACTGGGCAGTATTGTAAGGCCAAGGACAGTAGGCAAAGCCTTCTTGCTAACAGGTATATAATTTGGGGGGGGGGGGGGGGTATCTGGTTTGGTCTGCTCCGGTTACAGCTTTCGATGGAGATCTGGTAGTTATAGCAATCGGGTGTAGCAATCGTGTGTAGCAACCAGGAGTAGCAACGAGGCTGGGGATAAGACAGATAATTAGGAACCTCCTAAAGGCCTTGAGCAGGGATTCCCATATGCCTTGCAATCAATCAGATGTAGGCACTGGTATCAATCCCAATAAGGCATTAAAGACAATTAAGTATAAAATCTCAAAGCATGCATATAACTCAATAACAAAAAGATACAAGTAAGATAACCACAATAAATGTGTTATCATATAATGTAGGATGATACTAGTCAAGATTCATCCATTAAATTTGATTACGTTGATAAGTAATCAGTTGTAGTAAAATGGGAACTGAGCATTGTATTTACTAAAGGATACGATGAACATAAAATACTTGGGATAGGGCTACAGTAATAAGGGTTTGATATAATTAATCAAAATTATTTTCATCCAAGGAACTATAAGTTCACAAGGGCGTGAGACATAATAATATGTATGAGGGATATATAATAGAAATGTGAAATGATTAATTTCACATGGGCTCTGTAAGTTTAGAGCACTGTGATCTAAGTTCTTGGACAGTAATTAGATTCACGAAAGATTATTGTTTACACGAATCACTAAGATACAGGAATGGATGAAACACATCAAATCAAATATAATAACTATGGCTTCAAACGTAGACAACCATAGCGGCATTAATAACACTATATGAAGATATAACATCGACATAAAATAGTACAATGTACATACATAACAAAGTCATAATGTTATGACGGGGAACGTGGTTGGGTACTAATGTGTACTCACACATTCCTATAAGATAAAATAAGTATAGTAAAATGTTTACACTCACCCGTTTGTCCCTAATGAAACCTCACTAATAAACTTCTTAACAGAGGAGACTGAATGAATTCTAGCGGACCTAACTTAGAATGCTTGGGTCTCTCTCTATATATAGTTGGGGCATTTTGTTTAACGGGTGGGGAAGAAATCTAGCTGATTTTCTCACATGTATCGATGTACTGGATATGTCAGGCGTCAGGTCAGATTTGCGGTCAATATTCGTTGCCTACTGTGAGAGTAAAGTCTTAAGCGAATATGTATCTGTCCTGCCCGAGTGCAATGCTATTCTTGGAGCGATGCGTATCCTGCGGAGGAGGGGGGGATAATAGGTGTGAAAAGTTATTAGGCCGCTGCTTGGAGCGCTGGTGTCGCGACTATTGTGTGCTGGTCACCTGTACAGCGGTCAGAAATTAAAAGTTAGCCCTAGAGAGGCTAGTTCATGTTTCACGTCGAGATTCGTCCCGTGAGAAACAGTGCGAGGGGAGATAAATCCTACAAGAAATTAGTTGTGGATGGACATGAAAATAATTGATGAAGTTAAAAATTAAAGTTTCCCACGATTTGCTGGGAGAAACTCAAATGAACTTTTGCACGCAAGTTTCGTATCGTCACACTGAGCTAGCCAGGAAAACTAGTGACTTTACAAAAAAGTCATTGGTTAACATGCATGACTAGATGCATGACGCATAAGACGTAATCCTCTTCTTATTTGAAGTAACGTCTGTATTGTATAGGATAGGGTCAGATAAGATTGTACTCGTGATTGTATTTATAGTTGTATTTGTATTTTGTACCTATATCGTAGTCTGTTAGTCGCGACCAATCTGTTACTGTGTTATTGTGTGTGCTTTGTCGTGTTTTACTGGAGTAAATCCCTGTTTATAAGCTTATGAGTTGTGTCACATCCTTGGTGACAGCTCATTGTTCACAAAATGAGGACAGTTTAACTAACTCAAATAGATCACACCGTTATCACTCTTGGAAAAAGAAAATGAAACAGTTCAGGCTACATCAGGGAAATATAATTACCATAGGCTAAATTAGATTAAAAAAACAGACGAAGAAAATGAAATGTAAAAGCGTCAAGGGTATTGAGGTGTCATGATTCTAGATGTAAAAGGGTCAAGGGTATTGAGGTGTCATGATTCTAGATGTAAAAGGGTCAAGGGTATTGAGGTGTCATGGTTCTAGATGTAAAAGGGTCAAGGGTATTGAGGTGTCAAGGTTCTAGATGTAAAAGGGTCAAGGATATTGAGGTATCGTGTTCTAGATGTAAAAGGGTCAAGGGTATTGAGGTGTCATGGTTCTAGAGTATTCTAGAGTATGTCACGAGTATAGCTCATCATGGAGGCGCGGTGGCTTGGCTTCCAAACCAGGGGTCTTGGGTTCGAATCCTGGTGAAGACTGGGATTTTTAATTTCGGGATCTTTGGGCGCCTCTGAATCCACCCAACTCTAATGGGTACCTGGCATTAGTTGGGGAAAGTAAAGGCGGTTGATCGTTGTGCTGGCCACATGACACCCTCGTTAACCGTAGGCCAAGAAACAGATGACCTTTACATCATCTGCCCTATAGACCACAAGAGGTCTGAAAGGGAAACTTTACTCTTTTTTTTACTTTATAGCTCATTATGTCATCAAGTTAAAAAAAAAACATAATAAACGCGTGACAAGTTGATTCAGTGTATCTCTATCCAAATATTTGCTTTATAAACAAATACAATGTTGTGCCCACGTACTTTACCTTGTTATTTCGTAGGAAACAACAAGCCCAGTGGCCCGCTTGACAAAGTGGATATTAAATACAGTGCTAGAAATTCAGACTACAACTTTGTTGATGTTAGCCACATTCTCTTCTTCATTTCCTTGTACTTTTAACCCTGGAACCCTGACCCTGCGGAATAGTCATTCCACGGCTAGTGTTGATTGTTTCAAAACAAACAAACTGCTCATCATTGTAAACACTACCAAGGACCAACTACTCGTGCTTGTATTTTTTTTCTATTTTTATGGCAAGGGTCTGCCAAGACCGTGATAACATATTAAATCACCAAGGACTAGATCTATGGTTTGTTTACTGCAATACTATTCATTATTTTTACTTGCGTTTAGCTTGTAGCTCCAGACAGCTTGTCCAACTCAGTGGCGTAGATAGAAATTTGGAGGCCCATGGGGGCTTGACCTTTTAAGGGGCCCCTGCATTATGGCATTCGACATCATTTAATGTAAAAAAAATTAAAACATTCATTTGGGGGCCCATTTAAGTGGGCTTTCGAAGTATGACCATCCTTACCCGACTCTAGGTACGCCACGAGTCCAACTTACTTGTAGGAGTACTACTTGAATTTCACAAATCCGAATAAGATTGAACATGTAAGAAAAATTTTTTTTTAAACAATTGTTATAAAGAAAGGTTTTTCATATTTCGCATTAAATCTAAGCTTAAAAAAAAGAAAATTTATAAATGCGAAATCACTTCCAGTCCACCATTACTTAAAGTTTTTTTGAAAAACAAGGCTGTTAGTAATTACAACTTTTTAAATAAATTTATTCTACAGGTGAGTCCTTCTTCGGCCATCTCGCCCACAAACATTTCCGGAAGTGATGAAATCATCGTTTGCAACAGTGCGTCGCTGGATGGAAGAAAAACTTCAGGTCGTGGGGCTCCGCATTACACCAAAGGATCTGAGCCAAGCGTCAGCAAACAAAAACTCACCATGAGAATTTCTAGAAGTCTTGGAACGTTCTTTCAGGTACTCATCTTGTTCTATGTAATCTTTTTTTTCTTCTGTGTATCATGAAGTTGAGTGCAACCGTTTCTGTCATTCAGTGTTTCCCAAACTGTGTTCCTCGGGAGACTAGTGTACCGAGAGGCCTCAACGGGTGTTCCACGAGCTACCGGAATAATTGCAATGCTCCGATGTGCCAAACATCCAAATTATTCAATGCCTAACAAAACATGAATCAATTTTTAAGAAATATTCAGTCAAATAATTAAATAGACTAATTCATTAATTATGTATAATAGCGGAAAGGGAAAAAATATTACAGTATTGAGACACTTGGGTGTAAATAGGGAGTTCTCCCCCTCGGATTAGCTTTGCTGTTATCTTTTAAGTATTTTTCATATATGTTTAGGTTTATATTGGAGCTATTTCTTCCGTCTTGAAATTAGCTGGCCTGATTTGAAAACTTTTTTTCTAATGAATAAGGTCGTTCATGTCAAAGTAAAGGCTGGCCTCATAACATTCTGGTATACCGTTAGCACCAAATTCAAGTGGACATAAATTGTGGTTAAAAAAAATTATTTGCTGACCTTGGCTCTGCCCAGTGGTTTACAAACTTTTTTTCGACCTAAAGCAACTGGCTTGCAATATTACTGGCCCAATCTACACAACAAGGAAAATATCAAAACATCCATTAAAGAAAAAACAAAGCTTATCTAAGAGAAAAAACTCTGCACTTACAACTATATCTCTCAACAATGTATAAGTTATTTCACTTTTAGATATCAAACAAAAAAAAATAACCAATAATTTATGGACTAAGTGGTTAATTTTTTTAATTGATTGATGTTTTGTAAGGTACTATATTGTTAAAATTTTTAACTTGATCCGTGAATGGGTGTGGGAGAAATATCGTGTTCGCTTATCTTAGAGGATGAAATCCTACATATTTAGCCGTATCTGTGAATACTGAAGGATTAATTTGCATTGCTGGTATTAAACAAAATAAGGAATTACCCATGCCTATGCCAATGAATAGGTGTGCAAAGTTTCAACTTGATCGGAGAATGGGAAGGGGGAGAATTAACATGTTTAAACTTTTTACCAAACAGACAGACAGAGTGAGTAGATAGATATAAGCTTTGTAAAAAGGTCGTCGATTCCACTATTTCCGAGGATCTGCGACCTCGTTTTGACAATGGGTAGTGGTTAGGAGGACCGGACACTGTCACGTCCGAGTAGGGCCTGTTGGGCTGCAGAACACAAGCTATGAAACATTTCCAGTTACCATTACCAGTTTCTTTTTCTCTTCAAAAATGTGTCCTATGGTCATAGTAACGCTTTAGATTCATCGAAACAAATCAATAATTACCAGAATGGTAGCGAATCCACTTGCAGATCTTGCGATCATTACAAGGCATATTTATGTGGCTCATTGTTAACCCTTAATGTGCTGAGCTGTTTTACAATGGGTGCATACGTAATGGAATTACAATTCTGATGTTTAGAGGCTAAACTTCCACACGCGTTTTAAGTGTTAACGAGAATGTCATGGGGACAGTACAACGAACAAAAGCCTTTACTTTTCCAAAACTAATGTCAAGTACCCATTACAGCGGGGTGGACTCAGAGGCGACCTAAAAATCTCGAAATTAAAAATCCGAATCTTCATCAAGACTCGAACCAAGGACCCCGCGGTTTTGGAAGCCAATCGCTTTGCCACTCTGCCGCTGCGTATATGAACATTTTATTACTTGTATTTCATGTTAACTCTTTCTCTCCTAATCGACGATACCATCGTTGATTTTGACCTCATTAAATTAAATTAATGTTTACTTTTTTTAAAACTTGACTTTGAATTATATAAAAAGAGCATGTATTTCCCCTTAATTCTATACCAAATATAACATTTTCTGATAACAAACAACAAAGCTATTGAAGCCCAATCATAACAGGGGTAGTGAAATAGTAATGAGCAAATGAAGAATTTCTTCAAAACGTGGAAAAATAATTACGGAGAGAAAGAGTTAACTTCACAATTGTATGTTGTTCCACTTCTTTCTCCCCTACCCCTCATTATTTTCGTAGAGTTTTTGCATTCTCATTCTCAGCCTTTCATTTCACCGAGACGCAGTAAATCCCCTCTTTCCATTCATCGAGAGATCTATATTTAGTTATCAAAGTTGGTGGTTTTGATTGGTGGTATCATGTCACGTGACCCGAAAGAAAATCGAGTCGGCTGCGTGATCTTCACCAGAAATAGACTCGGACGTCTCGTTGAGTACTACATTATTAACGGAGCTCTTTTGTTCGCTGAGAGTTGTTTTTTTTTTTAATTCTGTTTTGTTTTGTTGTGTTTTGGTCTTACAGGCCTGGTCGTGCGGTTTGCGCGCTGGACTGTCGTTCAGATTTATCGATGGTCCCGGGTTCAAACACTGTCCGCTCCCATCCCCCGTCATCCTGAGGGAGGTTTGGACTAGGAAGTAAACTATCTTCAACTCTGAAGGAAAATGTGAAACATCTAAAACATTTTACAAACAAACAAACAAACATAATTTTCTCAATTACCATGATAAGACCTCTCGTAGATCTTGAGACCTAACTATTTGAATGGAACGATGTAGAAGAATTCAGTTTTTCTCTGTTCTGCTGAAACTTATTTTCAAATGGACACGATTTTGTTGCATTATCCCATCCATTAATTTGTAACTACATATTATTGTTTCGAATGGCTTTCATTACCAACACCAGATTCTACCCCGTCTCAAGATGAAACCAAAAACCAGCGACTCATCTGGGCGCATCCATTGTCTTACAAGTCAGAAGGAGCCATATATTGTTTTTTTTTAAAAGCACGAATATATTACCGAATATCTGTGGAGTTATATAGTGGGGTATGTGCTTGAATATCATAAACTGCTTGGCTACCTATCAAGGGCGTTTGAGTTTGAATCCCGACTGGAGCTTATTTGTGTTTGCTGAGCGCCTAAGGGCTAAACGGAAAACTTGCCCCACAAAAGGAATTGGACCTGAGCAAGCTGTGAAAGATGAAATTAAATTAATGAAAGATGAAATTAAAATAATGAAATATGTAAGTAAAATTAAATAAAACTCCCATTGTGTGTAAAGTTTGGCCCACTAACTGTAAAGTTTGGCCTGCTAAATGTAAAGTTTGTTCCACTGTCTGTAAAATTGGTCCCACTGTCTGTAAATTTTGACCCACTGATAATTATAAAGAAATAGGCTCATCTTGCTTAAAGATACAACTTGATTGGGAATTTTTTAAATTAACGTATATTTTTATTCACACTAATTCACATTACAAGTTGTTCCACATAATATAGAGACTTAAAGAACTCTGCATTTTCCCAAAGCTCATATCAATTATCAACTCTGTCTGATAAAATGTCTGTACACGTTAATTTTCCCGTACACATTCTCAAATTAACCTGAAACTTGGCACAAATATTCATTGACATAGAAAAGACATGAATCCATTTAAAAAAGTAACCAATTAGATATTTAATTACTGGTAACTCTTTATTTTGTTTAATAGCAACAAGGGAAACTAATACTTCAGTATTCACAGACATAGCTAAATTTTGTTGGGTTTAGTTCCCTAGAATTATTGTTAAAGCTATTTCTCCCTCACGCATTCTCCGATCAAGTTGATACTTTAACTGATCGTGCGGTTTGCGCACTGGACTGTCGTTCGGATTTATCGACGGTCGAGGGTTCAAACCCTGCCCGCTCCCATCCCCCGTCGTCCTGCGGGAGGTTTGGACTAGGAAGTAAATTATCTTCAACTCTGAAGGAACATCCGAAACATGTAAAACAAACAAACAAACAATTAAACAATTTAATGTACCTAACAAAACATGAATCAATAAACAACAATACTCAATTTGTAAATTTCATTATTGATTTTTCAATTATTTTGTTTTGCTACCTAATACTGGAAATTAATGGTACATTATTGGTAGATTTTAGGGACAAGTTCTTCCCCTTCACATAAATGTTTTGTTTTGTTTTTAATTTGTGTTGTTCCTATCTTTGTGTTCACAGTCCAGCAGTGTTGGTTTGTTCCTTCTCAGCAGTGTTGGTTTGTTCCTTCTCAGCAGTGTTGGTTTGTTCCTTCTCAGCAGTGTTGGTTTGTTCCTTCTCAGCAGTGTTGGTTTGTTCCTTCTCAGCAGTGTTGGTTTGTTCCTTCTCAGCAGTGTTGGTTTGTTCCTTCTCAGCAGTGTTGGTTTGTTCCTTCTCAGCAGTGTTGGTTTATTCCTTCTCAGCAGTGTTGGTTTGTTCCTTCTCAGCAGTGTTGGTTTGTTCCTTCTCAGCAGTGTTGGTTTGTTTATTCTTAGTCTCTACATTGGTCTGGAGTATAATTCTCTTTCTTAGAGACAATCTTTTTTCGGCCATTCTTCTGTCCAACATGACTTTCTATTGGTTGGATTTCGAGAAGGTCTCAAGTCGAAAAATCAATTTTCAGGAGATTCTAGAACCAATTGACATCGTCGTCTTTTCAAGCACTTTTTAATGACTCGGAAAGAGAAAGAAGAAGCGTTCGTTGGCATTGATTTCATTCTTAATTCTATTACGGGATGTTTAATTGGGCCTTCTTTTTTTTTATCCCAGGATATAGCGCCCAAAACAGGGATGGGAATAGTTTTTAAAATGAAAATGAGGTTACTGGTTCTAAATGATTTCATAATTGGATCAAGCGCATGGGGCGTGGTGGCTGAGTGGTTAAGAGCTTTCGAACGAAGGGTTCTTGCGTTTGAATCTAGGTGAAGACTTAGGTTTTGACCCGCGGGATTTTTAGGACGCTCCTGATTTCACCGAACTCTAAATCCGTATCTGAAACTTGTCTTCGGCTATTAAAAAGGATGATCTTAACATCATCCGCTTATAGATCGCAAAGTCTGAAAGGTGTGTGTGTGTGTTACTCTATTCCTGAATTAATGTTATTGTTTTTAATATTGAACTGGTCCTTACAAATGTTCTATTATAAACCAAAATAAACGAATTTATGTTATGCATGCAAAGAAGTAAAGAAAATTTTCCCTATAGACTGCTAGCCACGAGCAGAAAAATGCAGTGATTTTTTGTTTCTATTGCCAATTACATACATCTACAAGACTTTCTAATATTCCAATGATTGGCCTTTAGATCTAGACTATGATTTAGAGCAGTGATGCCCAAAATACGACCCGCGGGCCAGCCATATCCGGCCCGCCAGCCAAATCCGGCCCGCTACGGAATTTCATCCGGCCCTCCGAAACGTCGTTACAAAGTGTAGAAAATCCCCCCCCCCCCTTTTTTTTATTATTTTTCGAACAAAAAAAATCTGAAAACTGATGCATATTTCCTTGAAAACAGAACAAAATGTCATTTTTTGGGTGTCATTCATTATGGAAAACGCCAATCCTACTAGCAAAAAAAAAACAAAAAACAACGCCACTCTCAGCTTTCACTTAATAAAAAATGTAATAATGACGCGAATATTAACCAAAAAAAAAAAGGGTTCAGATTCTTAATTTACTTTAAAATGATTGGCATAAAAATATAGATCTAAATCTATCTCGACGATAGTAGTCGATAGTAAATATAAAAGGCAGATCTGAATGTTTATCCGCTTTTGTTGAAAAACTCCTATCTACTGTAAATAGCTTGTAAAGTTAATTATTTTGATCGTGATTTTGTACTTAGTAAAGTAGGAATAAAATGCGAAGACGAATTTATTTTCTAACAAAAAAAAACGTAATTTTTACTTATTATCCTAATCCCTACCCAGACTAGGCCCCCTCGCAATCAGTTTCGCATAACGCCCCACAATCTGTAGAACCGGCCCTCTATACTGTCTATACTGGCGTTCGCAAGGACATCGCTGTTTGTAGTGCGGTCTTTCCACCTTATGTCAATGATGGAGCGCAAGCATCTTTGGTGAAAGCTCTCAAAACGTCCAAAAGCGCTACTGGCCTTGGCCAAACGGTTACCAACTTCCCTTGAAAGTGAGGCGTCATTTGACACTATACTACCTAGATATGTGAAGTGATCTACCACGTTAAGGGGCCTTACGTTTACGGTGATCGCTAGGGCTGAGTATGTTTTATTGGATGACTTTTGTTTTCCCGAGGTTTATAGATAAACTGAAAGAGACGGCAGCGTATGCAAATTTGTTTACCGCGTTCTGGAGGTCATGTTCATTGTGAGCTAGCAGGGCGCAATCATCGGCAAAGAGAAGCTCCGTTATGACCATCTCCTTTGTTTTTGTATGGGACAGTAGACGTCAAAGATTGAATATAAAGATGCTTTCGTGCGATCGCTGCCTCATTTGACCCAGCATTACGCCAAAGAAGATAGAGAATAGAGTAGGAGAAAAGTACACAGCCCTGCTTCACGCCATTTTCTATTGGGAAGTGATCAGACAGGTCACCATTGTGTTTGATTTGGCCTCTTTGTTCCAAGTGAAACTGCTTGAGAATGGATAGGAACGTAGTTAGGTATCCAAGCCTAACCAAAGTCCTCCTCAAATCATCGTGACTGACCGTGTCGAAAGCCTTGGTGAGGTCCACAAAGGTAGCGTATAGGTTTAGGTTCTGCTCTTTGCATTTTTCTTGTAAATGTCGCAGAAAAAATATCATGTCACATGTACCTCTACCGGCTCTGAAACCACATTGGCTCTCAGATAACACCTTGTCCACTAAAGAGTGTGTTAGTCGGTCGAGCAACACTCGAGCAAAGATCTTTCCTGTTACTGACAGAAGTGTAATGCCTCGATATTTGGAGCAGTTAGACTTGTCCCCCTTTTTGTACAGGGATATGATTATGGAATTTCGAAGTTCAGGTGGGACCACGCACTTCTCCCATCATAGAGCGAACATATCTGTTAGCCTCTGGGTTAGGGCGACACCACCCATTTTAAATATTTCAGCGGGAAGTCCATCAGAGCCAGGTGCCTTGTGTTTTTTTAGTTTAGATATTACTGTCTCAATTTCCTCAGATGTCGGTGGATCGTCGAGCTCCTCTCTCATAGTTTTCTGAGGGTCATTTGCCAGCGATTCCTCCGATACGTGCCTTTTATCCCCAAACAGCATTATGTAGTGTTCTGTCCAGCGATTTAGTATGACCGTCTTGCTAGTTAATAGGGTAGAACCATCGGATGATCTTAGCGCTGCTGTAATCTGGTAAGTTGGACCATAGGCATTTCGAAGCGACTCATAGAAAGAGCGTGTGTAACCAGTGTCAGCATGTCTCTGCATGTTTACGGACAGCTCAAATTACCAACTATTTTTTAGTTCCCTGACCTTTGACTGCAGAGTGTGACAAGAAGTTTATAGAGAGTTCTAGCTGCGTTGTCATTAGGATTCGCAAGAACAGAGCGATAGTATTTGTGCTTATTCTTTAACAGTTCTTGAATTGCGGTATTGTTCTCATCAAACCAGTCTCTGTTGGGTTTACTGCATTACCTCACGACTTTGGCTGTCACGTCCTAAAGTATTGTTTTTAGATGGGTCCAGTAACTCACTGGATCATCGACCTGGGGCTTTCGAAGATCAGCCTCCAGTAGTACACTGAAGCGATCTCGTGCGTCAGCCAACCTTTCAACATTTAGCTTCTTTACCTTAGGCAGACCATCTTTTTTTACCATCTTGATGCGAATGCTCAGCTTCGTCCGGACAAGACGATGGTCCGTGTAACAGTCGGCACTCGGCATTACTCTAGTGTGCATCACATCCCTGACATCACGCTGTCTTACTATTATGTAATTTGTACTTAGTAAATGTTTTTCATGTTCGATTCTTTATTGTGTAGCTTAATTTCTCATAATTACAAATTTATTCAAACTTTTAGAACTAGGAAATAATTAAACCAATTATGATATATATGTACTAAAGTTCTTAAGTCTTTGGGTATTGTTGTATTTGTAGATTTATCTAGAGGGAGGACTACTTCTCTTGACATCCTAGTTCAATGTATTGGTTTCTCTGTTCCCTTGTTGGCGTGTTGCAATACTGTTGTAAAATTCTAAAATCTTCGACACTTATTGTCATGCCTTACAAATCAGTATAACCTTCCTTTTTAATTCCAAACGGACGTGGCAACACGCTATTGGTTTAAACTGCCCACAGGTTGTAAGGTCAGTGTTCAGGCCTTCTATAACAAATGGTCTTGGCCTGGCTCACGAAAAACTGTTCGCCCCCCACCTCCGTTACGTCAATGTAATAAAACGGGACCTCAAAGCAATACAAATTTATACAGATCATTTGGAAGACGTAGCCCTAAACCGGACTATGTGGACATAGATAGTGACCCAAAACGCTAAGGGCAGTGAAAAACAACATGGGCTCGATAGCTCTGGAAGAAAAACGTGCTAGTCTGCCACCAAAGCGAAAGTCACACTAACCTGCAATATACGTGGACGGTAGGTCTCTCCACAATAGTGCACCACAGTCACATGAAGCACTGCTCTACGAGATGAACCTTAGTCTTTCTATGGCTGAAGGAGGATAGCAACATAGAAATGGATCTAGTGGTAACATAGTCGTGTGAATCTAAAACAAGGCGTTATACTTACAAAATCAGCATTAGTAGCAAAGAACAATCTCTGTATCATTGTGTCCTATTTTTATATTTAGATATTGATTTTTTTTTTAAATGTTCGATACATAAACACTCCAGACATTATAATATATTATTAAAATGGAAAAAAATATTGTGTTTTGCTATTGAAGATTTTGAAGCAACACTATAGTCTGCTTGACAGATTTCATTTTTAAATAAGTGGACTAACATTATTACATTATTACATTACATGGCTATAAAAACTTGCCATTTATTGATAAACCTCCATATTAGGAAAATGTCCAAAACTATAATTTTTTTAAAAAGATTTTATACATTGTTAGGTTTCAAAATTTTAAAAAAATGTGTTTTGATATATTTCTTAATCTAAAAAAAGGGATCATAGACGCCCATTGACGTTAAGAATATATTACTCTTGAAAATATTCTTTTAATTAATCATTTTTTTCTTTGTATCTTATCTTGTTAAAGATTGGTTTTGGTGGCTGATTCAGGCAACCCATTCCATGCTCCAATAGCACCATGGAAGAAGGAACACTTGTCGAATATGAGATACAAAATAATATTTCTTGGGGGAAAAACAGTAATGAATTAACAAAGCAAAAACAATAACCACACAATATTTAGATTCAATTGTATAGAGAGCTCTAAAGAGGAGCATATTTGTCACTAATTCTAGAGATGTGAAGTAAGCCTACAACGTCCTGTACAGATAGGAATTATATACTTCTAGGTTAGATGCTGCTGAATAGACCTAACTAGACTAACGTCCTCGGCTTAAGTTCCATCATAGCCAGGACATTGTTTTTCTAGTTCTGGGATGTTCCTTCAGAATCGAAGATATTTTACTTCCTAGTCCAAACCTCCCGGAGGACGATGGGGGATGGCAGCGGGCAGGGTTTGAACCCCGGACCGACCATCGTTAAGTCCGTGTAATTCTATTCCTTTTTTTATATATTTTTTTCTTTTATTACATTTGTTCTCTTTATATTTACATAGCCCACTTGGTTTATTACATACAGCTTATGCAAAACATGATTTATTATTTATTTTATACTTGTCACAAAACTCTGGGTCCCCTGTCCACTTTTTTTTTTTTTTCTGAAGGAAATCTCATAGGAATCCAATCAATTGCCTTATTTGCATTCGTGTACAATCCAAAATCTTATATTTTAAGTATATATACATTATTTGTTTTCACAATTTTATAGTTGCGTCAATCTGAATAAACTTGTAATGAAAGCCCAAAAAATAGGACGAAAAAAAAAGAACAATTAAGATTATAATATTTAAATTTCATCTCTCAATAATTTATCTCCCTTTTTCGATAATTAAAAAAAAAATTTGACAATAATATGATTATCGGTATCGGTAGTTAGATCTAATTGCCAATAAATTGATTAGTTATTGTTTATGTTTTTTTTTCTATTGATTACTTTTTTTGTTAGGTTTATTAAATTAGTTTTGGGAAACGAACCGAGCACGAACCGAAATCGAAACTCACTTACGACAGAACCGAACCGAATCCGAACTTTAAAACTGATTGGTACGAACCTACTCTCTCTTTCTCTCTCTCTCTCTCTCTCTCTCTCTCTCTCTATCTATCTATCTATCTATCTATCTATCTGTCTATCCCTTAGTCTGTTGGACCGTTGGGGCACCAAGAAAGACTCGTCGAACATACTGGCGGCTCCAATGAGGGTGGGGCGATAAGGGTGATAAATACAGGCGTATTGAACGAAATTAACAACTTACATATGATTTTTTCGGCTGCTACCTTCGCAATAAATATCTAACAGCTAAATTAAAATTCTCTACAGATGTCTATAGGGTAATGGAAATATGTTACAATGTCAGACAATAAATCCTCCTTTTTAAAAAAGATATTAATAAAAATAGAAATAAATAAATTATTTATAAGCAAAAGAAATTGGCAATAATCATCGACATTACAGGGTTTTTATCCAGGGCCGGATTTAGAATAAGGCCCTAAGCTATTTGAGATATGGGGCCCCTTGTAATCAACATAAGTTCCCACTGCTTTCTTCAAATGATTGAAATAATCACCGGATTAGCGAAGAAGGAGAATCTGTGGAGCCATTTTTGGGGAGTCAATGCTATTTGGGGGCTCTAGGCTCTAGCTTCTTTTCCTTGTTGGTAAATTCAGAACTGCCATTTTCTGATCATGTTTCAATGAAAACGAGAAGAAAAAAATCCTATTCCTTTGAGATAACAAACGAATAACAAAACAAATATGAAGGCATATGAAATACAGAAGGCAGGCAATAGTGGCTTAAAGATGGAAACAAGTCAGCTTCTTGTATTTTCTGAGACGATAAACTCATGTTAAGAAATGTATGTTTCTTTGGAACGTTCACTATCATATACCTGTAAAACAATCACACATTTACAGTAATATTCTTACAAGTTTGTAGGTAGGGGATAGCGCGTACGCAGTCCTCATATGCCTCCGAGGCCCCCACTTATGGGGTGGTCGCAAGCTTCAGCCCACCTTACGTGCGTGCAAGGGGGGAAATTGATTAATTTGTATGAATGTCAGGAGAATAAATCCTCCCTTTTTTTTTTTTTTTTTTTAAAGGAAACCTCAGAGTTTGCGCTATTCAATTTTAGCTTTATCATCATAGGAATCGTTGGTCCTCTTTTTTGGGCTTAATGTGCCTCTTGTATGGGTCATCTTGCCCCTTTTGTGGGCTTTCTTTTTTTGTTTTTCCAATGTTATTATTTGTAAGTTGTACATATTTGTTCTTGTAATATAGGAAGATATATAGAGGTAACCTTTTTTCAACATCTTTTTTACGATAAATAATATGGTTAACTGATTATAGAATAAATGTCTTAATAAAACCTGTAAATAGAGCTTCCTTAAAAAAAATGAAATAAAAAAAAGAAAATGTTGATTAAAATAAAACTATTCAAGGACGTTGCAATAGAAAAATAAAACTCTCTTTGCCAATTAGATTGAATAAAATCGGTCACAAAGGGGGAGTATGAATTGCAATTCCGGTCCATTAAAAACTACATGACACACATCAAAAGTTACACCCCTTGATCTTTGAGCTAAATATAGCCTGAATCCATTTGCCATGATTTGTAGTTTAGTGACAAGACAGGAGGAACGCTCAGACAAAATAAAATACAGTCACCTAGAAGCACTAAGGGAGGTCTCCGAAGCTTCTTTTTTTTTTGTGTGTATTTGTAGATTTTAATGGACAGCAGAGCACTTTGAAGATTCGGATGGACAGAATGCAGAATGTGTCATTAAGACGAACGGATTGACATAGAAAGGGCCATTAAGCGAAACGGACAAAATGGTCACTACAAGATGAAGTAAAGGCGAGTGAGAAGAGAGAGAGAGAAAGAGAGAGAGAGATAGAGAGAGGAGTGAGGAAAGGAATTTAAGAGAGATGTGTAATAGTTGTTATTTTACTGTGTGTCCGTCTGTGTGTCTGTAATCATTATTATCATCATCATCATCAACATCATCATCATTATCAACATTTTCATTATCACCATCATCTACAATTTCTACATAAACATCATCATCTTTATTGTCATCATCATAAGTCATTTTGCTTCGCATTTGTTCAATCACAATTTGCGTAACAAAATCTCTCTACTCTTCCCGGTAACCAGTTGTCCTTAGCAGATTGAGTCCTGTCCATTCTTTCACGTTGTCCATCCAGCTTTTCTTTGGATGGCCCGTTCTTCTTGCTAGCTCCACTGTACCTTGAAGGACGACTTTTGACAGTGAGTCTTACAATATGGCCGAACCAGCTCTGCTTGAGTCTTTTCACAGTGTTAAAAAGTCATACCTGATTTTCGCTGGGTAGTTGTGCTGGAACCATAATACCCTCGTTAACCATCGGCCACAGAAACAGATGAGTTTTACCTGCAAAGTTCGCAAGGTGGAAAATGAGGTACATATATTGTACTACTTACTAAAATGGCCATTATTTTGGCGAAGTTAGAAAAGAGTATCGCCCTAACCCGTAAAAACTAAAAACATCTAAAATATTATGCAGACTTAGACTTAGAACATCCCGCATTGGATAACAAGCTGTCTCTATAAACGATATGTCGCTGGCAATGCCTGAAGCCTCTTCCCAGCTGGGGTCCATCGCTCTAAGGGCCTCCATGAACGTGCGGCCAAAGTTAAACGAGGACGTCCCTGATTGCGCTTTCCTCGTATTGGCCTCTATGTCATCGCAACTGGTGGTATGCGTAGTTCATTTTGTCGGAGACGCTCTATCACAACCTCATTAAGTGGTCGACTCACAGGATGCCATAGAGTTTCCCTGTTTGAGGCCCCATCTCTATATCTAAGTACTAAAATCCGTCTTAGCCATTTTGGTTGAGCCACAATGAGTCTTTTCTCAATTTTTGGCAGATGACTTCCATGTATCGTTTGAATACGTGTCTGTTGGGATGACGATTATGTTAACTCTTTCTCTCCGTAATTATTTACCACATTCTGGTGGAATCAACTTTGGTATCGTCAGTTCGGAGAGAAAGAGTTAAGTAGATGTTTTTTCGTGTCAAGTCAAATAGCTTGGCTTGTCCAAACAGACAGCAGCCTTTGGAAAATGCTTTCTGCCTTTCCTATTCAGCCCGCTACGTCATGGTAGTATCCCCATCGTTGGCTATGATGAATACCTAGGATATATCATGCAGAGAAAAAAAACAACTTAACGTTTCCGTTTGCGTGGAAAATTTGTCTTGGAAACCGAATATATTTATATATATGCGCCGCCCCCCCCCCATTTCCAAAATATTTTTAATGCGGCCCTCAATGCAAAAAGTTGCCAACCTCTGTTCTAGATCTATAGGTCAGCCAAAACTAAGACTGGTTATCTATTGTTTTTTTTTTAAACATAACTTTAGGTTTGTTAAGCGACTTTCCTGCCTAGAATATGACGTCATAAGAATGAGCGATGTAGCCTGCGGATTATATGGAACAGACATTCAATGTAAACACTGTTATCATCCAATAAGCAATTTGTTTTTAAATTTCTGTTCTGCCTAGATTCTGATTAGCCATAGGGTCACTCAGAGGAGTGCAAATAGTTCAGAAACTTTAAACATTTTCGGAATATAACTTGATGTTTTCAAGTATACACATAGCCATGCAAATACACCCGTAGGACAATAAGGAAAATGTTTACAAAGCTTGTATCAACTCAGTCTGTCTGTCTGGTACAGTTGCGGAGTGGCTATATAGGCTTTCGGGCAGATGCCTAGTGGACCGCTTATTGGCTGCTTTTAATCTTACAAAAAGACTGAAAAGATATTTCTCTCTAATTAAAGGAACCCATGGAGATTCGTTAACGCCCCTTTTCTCCGCTTGAATTTAAAATCTAAAACATGTACACAATTCATCACGTTGCATTTAAATCCCAGTTTTATGCATTTAAACTCAACATATGTATGAGAACCGACACGAATATGTGTCCTTAGTATGGTACGTGAT
Organism: Biomphalaria pfeifferi; assembly: GCA_030265305.1. Classification (NCBI taxonomy): domain Eukaryota; kingdom Metazoa; phylum Mollusca; class Gastropoda; family Planorbidae; genus Biomphalaria; species Biomphalaria pfeifferi. Next base: position 4,056,432 of record JASAOG010000029.1, on the reverse strand, counting down.
ATGTGGACCGCACAGTATATTAATGCCAGGGCCGATTTCGACACCCAGCCGCCCCTGGTCTGGTAATTTTTTTTTTACATGTTATCTTTCCCTTTCTCATTCTGGGATCAAGTTAAAACTTTCCCACAATTATTTATTGTCCCTAACAAAGCTTGAGTCAATAAAAAAAAAAGCCAATGAATTAATTAATTGAAAAACAAAAGAAGTTCCGATTTCAGACCTTGCAATCTATGGGGCCAATGACGTAAAGAACATCTGTCTCTGTGGTCAAAGGTTAACGAGGGTGTCACGTGGCTAGCACAACGACCTATTGCCTTTACTTTTCCCAAACTTATGTCAGGTGCCCATTAGAGCTGGGGGGGGGGGGGGATTAAGAGGAAAACTAAAGATCTCGAAATTAAAAATTCCCAGACTTCACCAGGAATCAAACCCGGGACCCCAGGTTAGGAAGCCAAGCGCTTTACCAACTAGCCACCTAGCCTCGAATTAATTAGTGGTAATTAATTAATTTTGTTTCGTATAAAAAAGAGAAATAAATCTTTCAGCTTTGGGATATGTCTAAAAATTTGCAGTTCTTTCCTTTATAATAAGATTTTAATTTTTTTTTAAGTTAGCTAGTTTCAAATGAGGCTGGACGAAGATTTTTATGTACGCAAAGGTTTTAGTTAGAGCTAATTTCAGAAGACTAGCTTGCACTTAAGTCGTCGCTCGCCGTTAGGCTTTTAAGGCGGCAATCTCTCTCCATTTTATTTCTATTATGTAGAGCTTTGAGCCAGCTAGCCCAAACAAGGTTCCTGTATTCGGAAACAATAATTAAGTTAAAGTTATGTATTATTTTATTTTTTAGTTTTGGCAGCTTGTTTAATACAATTGACAAGTTAACATTTACATAGTGCCACAGTTTGCTTCTAATAAGTCCCTTACAGTACTTCTAACTTGAAGGAATAATGGACATTCCAAATACATGTTTCTTATTGTCAGCATTTTCAAGATGGCATAATATACAGGCACGGTCATTTGCTCGTCTTCTAACCATAGGGGTCATCCCAAAGATAAGTCTATAACTTATCTCTCTAGCTTTTGGTGGGATATGTTTGCTGTGTTGGTTCATGAATGTGTCCTTGAATTCTGTCACCCCAAGAACTCTCCCCCACTTAATCCTATTCCCTAGACTTTCGTGTAACAGCTTTTTAAGTGTTGTGTATGATTCTTTGGTTTTGTTGTGTATTAAATGTTCATTACCAGGTAAAATTCTGGAAATAGACCTGTAAAATGGATGAGTGACTGTACCAAAATAGTGAGGAGTATCATTGTGTATTGGAAGAAGACTACTTAATCTTAAACCATAATAGTAAATTGTCAAGGGAAAGTTTGTTGGGTTTCTAACTACTTGACCTACAAATTTTAGCCTTAGCAAATGCATTTTTGTTTTGACATCTTGTAAGTTTATCCCCCCATCCTCTTTGTTTTGAATGATTGTAGTGTGCTTAATTCTCCTAATAGTGTTTTTAAATATAAAGCTTCTAATTAACTTGTTCAGCTTGTTTATGAATTTAGGAGGTGGCTCTGTAATGTTAGCTAAATAGACAATCTTTGGAATGACCAAACTATTTATCAATACAGCTCTTCCAAATATTGTAGAACCTGTGTGCTTATAAAGTTTTAGCAAGTTTGAGGCTTTGACAAAAATATTCTCCCACTGGTCTTTACAATAGAATAAAGGATTACAGGTATAGACAATACCACAAATCTTGATTTTATCTACAATTTTGAAAGCGCAATTCTCTTTGAATTTCCATTTTTCTAGTACCATTACAGAGGATTTATTTTTGAACCACTAGCTTCTCCGAAGAGTGTAGATGTCTATAGTATATTCACAATATCTTGCTCTGAAGATGGAAAAAAAGTTGTATCATCCGCATAGGCTTTGACTTTGATGGTTGAGAAGGAGCGACCCGGTATATCAATGTTCTGACACATATGGAAAAATGATTTTATATTTTAAGTATATATACATTATTTGTTTTCACAATTTTATAGTTGCGACAATCTGAATAAACTTGTAATGAAAGCCCAAAAAATAGAGACGAAAAAAAAGAACAATTAAGATTATAATATTTAAATTTCATCTCTCAATAATTTATCTCCCTTTTTCGATAATTAAAAAAAAAAAAATTGACAATAATATGATTATCGTTATCAATAGTTAGATCTAATTGCCAATGAATTGATCAGTAATTGTTTATGTTTTTTTTTTCTATTGATTACTTTTTTTGTTAGGTTTAATAAATTAGAGATGGGAAACGAACCGAGCATGAACCGAACTCGAAACTCACTTATGACAGAACCGAAGCGAATTCGAACTTATAACTGATTGGTACGAACCCTTTCTGTCTGTCTGTCTGTCTGTGTGTCTGTCTGTGTGTCTGTGTGTGTGTCTGTGTGTCTGTCTGTGTGTCTGTCTGGGTGTCTGTGTGTGTCTGTGTGTCTGTGTGTCTGTCTGTGTGTCTGTCTGTGTGTCTGTCTGTGTGTCTGTCTGTGTGTCTGTCTGTGTGTCTGTGTGTCTGTCTGTGTGTCTGTCTGTGTGTCTGTGTGTCTGTGTGTCTGTCTGTGTGTCCGTGTGTGTGTCTGTCTGTCTGTCTGTCTCTCTCTCTCTCTCTCTCTCTCTCTCTCTCTCTCTCTCACTCTCTCTAGTGTAAAGATTTTGATATTCTTGTTGAATTTCAAACAAAATTTATTGTCAAAAATTTAAAAAAATAAAAAAACCTAGAAAACATGTTCGGACACCTGTGTTTTGCTGCTGTCACTTTTTTTTTAAGTCTGCATTGAAATTTTTTTCTTTGGTCGCGATCAGACCGGCCCATTTGGTGCCGGGCCACCGGGCATTTGTCCGTTTGCCCCTATAGCCACTCCCATGGCAGTAATCCTCTTCATTTGTGTTTCTCATTCACACGCACACACACACACTTTCTTATTTGCAGCCTTAGCATCTTTCCACTCTTAGTTTTCTGGCAGAACGCCCCCCACACTCACTCTCTCTCCTTTTTTTGTTTCATTTCCAATGAAACGGCTCCCCATTTTGTTGCTTCCCACATCCTCTTTTAGGCAGTCAATTCTATTATCTACTATGTTTCATTGGAACGATGACACTTATATCATCACCACCCTCCCCATCCCTTTCCATGCACCTACTTTTGGTCCGTGAATTCTGGTGTCACTCCCCCCCCCCCCTCCTCGCTTGTGGATATGTTTATTTGGCACATCGTTTAGTATGTGCTCTAGACTTGATGGTCCCGGGATCGAACCCTACCCACCCCGCCGTCTTCATTTTAATATTATAAAGTATCGTAGATCTATACCTTCGTTTAACCTGCATTGTTTGTCTGGTAGAAGAGGCGAAGAGGCGGCTTAAAATAAATGTCCCAATAATTTAATCTGTATATAATCTGTAATTTGCTTTTTTTTTTATATAAAAGGTATTTTTTTTTAGCTTCAAACCTTGCTGGAAGGAGGTTTAAAGTCAAAAGCCCCCTTGGCACGCTCATAGAATCCTATGACTATGTTTAGTCTTATATTGAAAAGGGGAATTTATTGTACATTTCGGAGGGGATGTTAAAATGAACAACTCTCTTAGCTATGTTCTTTGAATTTGGAAATTGTCGTTTACATTTTTTTTTTGTTTTGTTTTATAGACGAGAGGAAGTTTGCTGCAAAACCCCTTGGCTGCGATGGGGCAAGTGATGATTTAGTATTAAAATCTCTCCTAAAATAAAGAAAATCAGCAAAAAGTCAGTCACTAAATTCCATTCCCCCCCCCCTCCGCAGGAGGGGATTTCATTTAGAATGGGAAGGGGGGGGTTAAACCCCAAACCCCCCCCCTCCCGGCTACGCTTATGATATATATAAATATAGGCCTATATGGTATAAATTTGATCTGTGTTTTGTTCACTGCAAACTGATGATATTTTCTTCAGAACATGTGTGCGTGTGTGTCACGTGCGGGTGCATTCGTGTGCTTGATGTTTAAGTTCGTCTAGCACAGCGGTTCTCAACCTTTTATTCTCGGCAACCCCTTTTACAACCCCCCACTCTGCCGCGACCCCCTCCCCTCGACACTCACATACAGCAATAGAAGAGTAAACAAATACAATCCATATTTTCCATGGTCTTAGGCGACCCCTGGCAAATTGTCAATCGACCCACAAGGGCGTCGCGACCCACAGGTTAAGAACCCCTCGTCTAGCAGAAGAAAACTTAAGAAGCCAAAGTCGAAGACTTTCAACGATTGATAAGTGTACCTGCATACTGGGTCACTCAGTCTCGGACACTGGACGATATTGTCGCTGTAAAGATTACATGCTTTATAAAAAAAAAAAGAGTGCCTTATGGGGAGAACTCCACATAAGGAAATTATATCTCTCAATAATGTAGAATGTATTTCCCTTTTTCCTTATCAAATTAATTACCCAAAAGTGACCATGTGGTAAAGAGCTGATTTCGAATCGTGTTCGAATCCTAGTGAAAACTGCGATTTTTAATTTTGGCATCATAAAGTTACCTCTGAGTCCACCCAGCTCTAATGGATACCTTACATTCGTTGCGAAAAGAAAAGGCGGTTGGTTGTTGTGGTGGCCACAGGACACCCTCGTTAACAGAGGGGAAAAGAAACAGATAACCTTTACACTTTACATCATCTGCCCTATAAATGGTGAGGTATGAGAAGGGAAAATTTTTTTTTTTTACATTTAGTATTTCTAATTAGTTATTATTGTGGGCAATATCATGGTCCATGTGTCATAATTTTCTCATTCATTTTTTGGTGTTGATTCCTGCGCCTTTATCGACAGTACCAAAGAACTCCATCATTGTTGTTCATTAATAGAATTATACATGTCAAGAAATTGGACTTACCAAGCAGAGCCGTCCCTACCAATTGCGGGGCCCTATGCGAAATGGATTGCGCGGGACCCAGTCTGGGTAGGGATGCGCCTCTGACCGTGTGAATGATTTTCTCACATATACTGTATTCAAACAAAAATCTTAAGCCTGATTATGGGCAAGATTCAATTGATAGGCTCCTATCTACACAGCGATGTCATTGTTTATCTTAATTTCTCATAATTACAAATTTATTCAAACTTTCTAAACTAGGAAACTGTTACAACATTTATGATTTATATATACTTAAAGCTTGAAGTTTGATTTAATGAGTTCATATTCATCATCGTTTATTCGCAATACTTATCTAGAGGGAGGATTTCTCCTGACATCATAGTTAAATGTATTGGTTTCTCCGAAGTTCACGAGGCTTCTTGCTGCTATATTTTTGACACTTATTAACTTCTTATTGGGCATGCCACATAAACCAGTATGGCCTTCCTTTTTTAATGTTAAACATCCACACAATCGACTGAACCTACTGGTTCGTCTTCATCATTACCCATCCTTTTGCTTTGCCTGTTGAATCGTTGAGGCACCACACAAGATCCATTGACCGTCCCTATCTCCGTCTTGTGCCTTGGTTAGAATCTCTTTCAATGACAGGTCCTTCCATCCATTCTTTTTTGTTATCTTCCCGTCGTCTCTCTGTCTGTCTCTTTTTCCTGAACGTCTGTGCAAGCCTTGATTATCTTATGATATGGATATCGACATAATGGGCGAAATAAAAACTACTTTTCCCCCCAAAGAGGGTGTGTGGAACATTGTGGATGATTTTGTGCTTATCTATTGTTAAATTTAGGTGATATTTTAATATCTAACTATCCTTGGCTTGGCTACGCTAATATAATTTTGATTGTGCAATTTCCTTTTTTTTTATATTAAAGTGTTATTTTTTTTTGGCATCAAACCCCGCTGAAAAGGGGGGGGGGGGGGTTTAAACACAAAATTCCTTCTGGCTACACTTATATATATATAGCCAAAACAAAGACAATAAATAATTATTTAAAGTTTCAAGTGGATCAAAGAATGAATGTGGGCAAAATAACATATATAATTACCCAAGAGGACAAAACTCTACATATTTAGTCATATCTGTGAAACCTAAGGATTAATTTAACTCGTTGGTATCAAGCAAAATAATTAATTTACAGTAATTAATTGACTAATTGGTAATTTTTTTTATTGATTTATGTATTGTCTTTGCTGATGAATAATTATGATTTTTTCCCAGTTCAATACCTAACAAAAAAGTTGATTAACAATAGTTAATTAACTTATTGCATAATATTTCTTTTTTAGTAAGTCTTATTTTGTCAGGTTCAAGAAATAATTGTGCAAAAATTTTAATTGGATCCGAAATTGGGTGTGGGAGAAATAATGTGTGCAAACATTTTACCAGACAGACATGTTGAGTTGATATAATCTTTGCAAAAAAAAATACAAAATAGTTTAAGTTACAACTGATATTTACAACATATTTACAAATATATAATTATTTCAGAGATAACAGAATTAAAGTTTACGGAAGAAAGTTCAAGACGAAGGGCTAGTGAAAATGATTATGAAATGATAAATGACTTGAAAGAAGAAGATTGTAGAGAACTACCAACAGATTATAGTGACGATAACAACATACCACCAGAATACGGTTTCAAAACAGAATCCAAAACATTTCCTAGAAGCAGCCAAAGCAATTTGGACAGCGGTATTCGTACATTATCAGGTGTTAATCTGAATACTTTAAGGTATGCGTCAGAAAATGGATTATGTTATTTTTTTAAAATGTATACGTCACAATAAGCCCCTACCAACTGTATACTGTGTGTATGTCGGTCTGTCCGTCCGTCTGTTTCATTTACTTAATAAAAACTAAACATGCTGTGGGAAATTCCGACTTTAAAAACACAAATATTAAAATTAAATAGTATGGCTACTTTTGGTCACCTAGAGGCGAACCTTTTTAATAATACCCCTATTCAAGTCGTACTTTCCGAATGGGTGGACAAAATCTTCTGGGTAGACCAAAACAATTGTTGAGTGGACACATTTCTCGAAAACGGCTGTACAGATTTTCAAAGAAATTTCTTGATGTATATTGTTGTGAAAAGAATTATTACTTCTTTCAGAGGTCATGGATGGGAGCAGGGACGGTCCAAAAGATTCTTGGGCCCTATGCGAAACCGATTGCGCGTGGCCCAGTCTGGGTAGGGATAAGGATAATAGTTGAAAATTCAGATTTCGTATTAGAAAACAAATTCGTTTTTGCATTTTATTCACCTACTTTACTAAGTACAAAATCACTGTCAAATTGACTTTTCGAGCCATGTATAGTATATTAGTTTTCCCCAAAAAGCCAAATAACATTCAGATCTGATTTTTGCATATACTATCGACTAGCAAAATATCGTGTGTTTTTTTCAACAGGTCGAGATAGATTTAGATCTATATTTAGGCTATACGCCATTGACTATTTAAATAAATTAGGCATTTGAACTTCTTGTTATGGTTAAAATTTACCTTATTACTACATTTTTATTAATTGAAAGCTGACAATGCCCTTTAGTTTTTAAGCACGTAAAGGGTTGGCGTTTTCCCTCTTGAATGACACACAGAAATGACAATTCTGTCTGTTTTTATGGAGATTTGCATGACATTTTAATCATTTCAGACTTTCGTACCTTTTTTGTTTGTTTTGCGCGGGGCCTATGAAAGTGCGGGGCACACTGCGACCGCATAGGTTGCAGTGGCCTAAGACCGGCCCTGAATGAGAGCTTCCTCATTTACCAACCCACTTTTCCGCAGTTCAATCATCAATTAGTCATCATTCTTTAGTCCACTGTACCATAATATAGAAATAAGTTCTGCAAATACTTATGAATATTTCATAATGCATTACTAACTAGCCGTCTATGACCTGCGGCCCGCGGGCTTTGGTTTGTGTATCAGTGATCTAATGCCATGTTCCTTTACATAGCTAAATAAAATACTGTGAAAACGCTTTTAACCGATTTTTTTTTAAAGTTTCGTTCCTCAATAAAGATACATTTAGGCACTTTTTATTTATTCTTAGGACCTTCTTGTTGTGGAAGAGATATTTAACATACTCTACGGTCTCCCCCGTGATGTAAGGAATTTTCATGTCAAATTTAATAAAGATTGGTGAAATGGTTTTTATATTCGGGACATACATACATACATACATACATACTAAACTTTTTTTGTAGGGCATCATGAGGAACTGCCGCACAAGGCACTACGCCACTGTTATTAACATTGTTAATGTCATTTCACTGGGTTAATATTAAAAATTTGATTGATAACTACAATGAACTTTTTAATTTCACCCGTGTAAAATAATTTGAATTGCTTCACCCTCACCCCATTCCCCAAAATGTCGCGCCCTCACGAGAGAACGTCGGCCCCCTCCAAATTTTGTTCTTTAAAAAAAACCCTGCCTTTACGTCCCCCTCGTTAACACGTAACTTTTTGGACATTTCTACCAAATAAAATAAATTATATACAATAAGGCCTAAAATAAAAATATATGATCTAGATTAGTACAGTAGGTATGCCTAGATATATCTAAGTATATATCTTGAGGTTTATTTATTTTTTAATCTGCTAGTTTTAACCGATATTCAATTTTGTCCTTTCGGGCTTTTATTTTCTAGTTTTTGCCAATAATCCAATTTTTTCCATTCGGGTTTCACCCGGTGCGAACCGAAATCCTTCCCCACCTTCTAATTACACGTATGCATACACACATATATTGCTCCTTGTATTCTGGTTTCCATATAAGATAACAGCACCACCAGTCGACCAAACAATGCAATGACATCACAACGCTCTGTAGGTGTTAATAGTTTTTTTTTCTTTACTATTTTTGATATTTTTAATGAAAATATTGAAACCTGCCCCTTTACGTGACTCATGAGTAGACCCATCTAAGTTTCACACAAACTATCTTTGTAATCTTGCGAATATTTTTTGTGGCATTTTTCGTCTCTCGAGACGATCTTTTCCCTTTGGTACTTACTTCTTGTGTGATCGCGAGAACGGGATCTCCCAGCATCTTTACGTCCTCAGTCAACGCCGCCTGCGCTGGCTTGGATATGTTCGCCGGATGGAGGAAAATCGCATCCCAAAAATTATTATGTACGGGCAACTTGCGTCTGGCTCAAGAAAAACTGGTCGCCCCCACCTCCGTTACGTTGATGTGATGAAATGGGATGTAAAATCAGTGAACATTAATACTGACCATTGGGAAGACATAGCCTTTGAGAGAGTTGGAGAGAGACGGTGACCAAGAAAGCTATGGACAGCGAGAAAACATGGGCCTCGATTCTTGAAGAAAAACGTGCCACACGGAAAATGTCCAGCTCCTCTACCACCAAAGCGAAAGCCACCTTGGCCTGCAATATATGTGGACGGGAGTGTCTCTCCAATATAGGGCTCTACAGCCATATGAAAAAGTGTTCGAGATGAACCACAGTCATTTGACGACTGACTCACGACCATGAGCTTCTTGTGGGACTTAAAGAAACCAATCCTTGATTTACAACTGCGGTCACAGGTTGGGCATATGTAATCACCAGGGGCCGTTGCATTGTCACCCTTCTTTCTGCTTCTGTTGTGTATGGTTGTAGTATGTTATCTGCAATCCTGGACCCTTCTTTATGTTCTCTCTCCATGTGGATCTATCTAGTGCAGCGGTTCTCAACCTTTATGCTCGCCGACCCCTTTTTACAATCCCCCACTCTGCCGCGACCCCCCTCCCCACACACACACATACAGTATTAGAAGACAAGACAATAACAATCCACAATTTCGATGGTCTTAGGCGACCCTGGAAAATTGACAATCGACCCCCAAAGGGGGTCGCGACCCACAGGTTGAGAACCCCTGATCTAGCGCTACTTTTTCCCGGCTGCTAGTAACGATTAATGTCGCGATTGCATACATCCGTGTACCGTAAAAGTGGGCGACCAGCGGATCTCCTGCCGTCTGTTAGATCGTAATACAGAATGTCTTAGGGAAGTCGACCTACTGGCATTCTACGAACGTGGCCAAGCCAGCCAAGGCGTCTGGTGCTGATAACAGAGAGGATGTCCTGGCACCCTGCTCTTCGTAGCACTTCCTTATTGGTTATCTTATCTTGCCACCTTATATTGTTTAACTTATACTCAGTAAAATAATGACAAAAAAAAATGTTCTCTTACTTGTAGCGCTTCGCAGACAGAGCGTGAAACATGTAATTTTGTTTTTTTAAACCCTGGAAACTGTATAATATTGTTATTTTATATGTAGGCTTAAGAATAGGCCATTGTAAGTTTTATGCTGTCAATATGTCAGTCTGTCCGTCCTTTTCGTTTACATAACAAAAACTAAACATGCTATTGAAATTCCGACTTTAGAAACATCTGTATTACGCTAAAATTGTGTGTAATATTTACTGCTTGTTTCTAACGGGACCTTTATTTTTTTTTTTTTACAATACTTGTATTCAATTCGCAACATGTTGGATAGGCGGCGAAGCCTAGGTGAGTGGACACGTTACTCAAAAACGGTTCTAACGATTTTAATATATATTTGTTTATGTATATATTTTGGAGAAAACAAATCGTTCGTATAACCTGCTGGTAGTGTCAATATCACGGGTTCGATACCCAGTTTCAGCCGACCTATACTTTATTATTTTCTTTTTATATTTTATTTGAAGTTGCAAAAATTTTGTAAAATTTATTTCTTAATATTTTCTTATTTTTTTTAAAAAAAGGTTATTGTAAAATGATCGTAAACTATAATAATCATTATGATCAAACTCTATTGAATGTGGGGTTGAGAGGCTCAAATCCTATCGTGCAAAAGCCCTGGACAGAAACTTTAATAGAGATAATTATATAAAGGCTGACTTAGAAATAACGATTTTTTAAAAATGAAATTGATTCTTTAATCATGATAAAATTGCATTTCCTATTATATTTTTTTTCATTTATTTTACAGAAAATAAGAAACCGTTACTTCCTAAAAGAATTAAAAATCCAATGCCTTTAAACACAGTCAATATTTCCGAGTACGTACCGTTACTTCTATATCAATATACTGCAAGTTACGCCATACTCTAACATTAATAAGTGTCAATTCATTATTCCTTATTTTAAACCATAAAATATCATTATACCGTATATAGCTTATTGTCTATTTTAGCTTATCTAGACTATCTGTAAAAATGTTTTAATGTAATTCTTTTTCTTTTAGAAACAGTGCTAAGGATTATCAAAAGAGCCAAAGCGTGGGTAAGTAATTATGTATTTTGATCGTAGCGTCATTGCAGATGCATGAATACCCTTTTCAAGCTAATATAGCACAATGGACCTCATTCACTAATCATAAACAAACAACATGTAGTACATGATTCTCTCTCTTCTATACTAATTACGTAATACACAATGGCTATCACGTGACAGTTTTTTTTTCATTGTTTTATCAATATTACAACGCTTGCTGCACAGAAAGCACGATGCGAGGCGATATGAATTGAGATTCTTCACTTATGAATTATTTCGACAATAAACAACGGTATTATTCATTATAAGAGTCTTAATGATTTTTTTATTATTATTACATTATCTCATGTCTTGATGTCAAACGACAGCATGCAGCGGTTCCCTTAGAAGGGCAAGCCCCCCCCCCGGGCACCCAAACCCCTAGCTACGCCACTGATATTTACACACTATTACATTTATAGAAATGTTGGTCGTTGTGCTGGCCAGAGGACGCTGTTGTTAAGTCTGTCAAAGAAACAATGAGCTTTACATCACATGCCATTTAGAGCATAAGGCATGAAAACGAATTTCTGCTCTTGATATCCTGATTTGTTCAGTATTCTAGAATGTAAGATTAATAGGGGATTAATTGTCTGTAAATGAAGAATGTTTGAATGAATGAATGAGTCCGAGTTTGGCGTTGTGTGATTACACACTTGGACTGGTCACTACTAATGTGTCACGAATGCGTCGACTGTTAGTTTCGTGCTTCTTCTTGTAGTCACACTTGATAGGAGACGAACATAAATACTAGAGAGTTACATGAATCCAATTTTGGCAGAAAAAATATAAAGTTTATTGATAATAATGACAATACTGCACTCAGTCAGTTACATAGGTTCACAGGCAACATACATCCGCAAAGCAGCGATACAATAAATCCAATATAGTAAATCTTATCAAATCACATCCGCATCACAGCGGGTAACAATGAACTTCCACAGTACGGAATGATACAAAACAATACATACTAGAAATGCATGTTTCAAAAGACTAAACTTAACTCAAAATTACTATTTGACTGACTCGTTCAGAGGATAACACTTCACTGCCTTCACTTGATTGACTGAACTGACTGAACTGAAAGTCAATTTTATTAATTGTACTTCCTGTTTCTATATCCGGAGTTTCACGTGTCTTTTCACCGTCTTAACCAGAGATGAACATTGAACAGGCACACTGTCAACTGAGACTGTGACATTGTCCAATACGCTCTCCTCAGAAAATTAGTTGTTAATAAGTCTTGCAAAAAAATATTGTTTATTTAGAATTTAGAAAACTTGGCAGGAATGTTCCATAGGTACCAACTTAGACCGTTGTGTATGTATCGTAGTACTAAAACAAACTTAAGACCCTCAAATAAAAAGTTGAGCACCTCTATGAAAGCATTGTAATCGATCTAGATTTAGGCCATGTATACCTTATTTACATGAGAAAACTCGAAAGGATTTAGATCTAGATCTAATTTTAGAAAACTACACTTTGCGCAGATATTTTTTTTTACTTCAACACATGAAAATACAAAAATATAACCAATTTATTTTATTATTTAATAAAATGGATCTTAGAATTTGTGTTTCAGAAACATTTTTATATACATTCGTTCCTTATAACTTCGAATTCAGAATTCCTGACGAACTTTCTTTTTATTCCTAGGTCTAAACCTCTAATTCAACAGGAAATATCTTCTCTTCGCATAGATAGTTTTATACTTTAACACATAAACATACAAAATTAATTCTATTCATTTCAAAATTTAATCAAATATATGTAAGCCAACAAGCAAATGATTTTATTTAAAAATATAGATTTAAGTCGTTTAATTATTTTGATTTCTCCATTCATACTATTTTTACATTTACCCATTCCTCATCCGCTTTACTTATAACATTATTATTTCGTTTAATTGTTTAGAAAACACTCTCAGTGACTATATCGCAAATAAAGACGGCAGGCCGCGGGTAATTTCTGTCCAGATACAAAAAATAGAAACTTTAATGTCAACGTTTCATTCACATTGTCTAATGTTGTAATGTCCTTGTTTCAGAATACAACTCTACATGCAATTCTACAGCATTAATAAAAGATTTCTCAGATCTAGTTGTTGATACCCTAAATCCCATAAAAGAAAACATCTTCCACAATATACAAAGGTAACTTTGAAACAAATTTCTATATTTTGGAATATATGTTTCCAAGTAGATATCTCTAAAGCATTAATTCTCAGATATATAATCCCTTGGACATTGTTTAAATCCTTGACATATTCTACAGAATTTTTTTTCCATATAATTTTATTCCATGAGGCGCGGTGGCTGAGCTGTAAAGCGCTTTGCTTCTGAACCGGAGTCCGCGGTTCAAATCCTGTTAAAGACTAGAATTTTTAATTTCGGGATCTTCGTCTACTCTGAGTCCAGCCATCTCTAATGGGTACCTGACATTAGTCGGGTAAGAGTAAGGTGGTTGGCCGTTGTCTTGGCCTCATGACATCCTCGTTATATATATATTTACTTACTTTAGGCCACAGAAACAGATGGCCTTTAAATCGTGTGCCCCACAGACCACAAGGTCTTAAAAGTAAACTTTACTTTATTTCGAACCTTGTAAATGCCGTACATTTTCAGCTAAATAGATGTTAGCTACCACGTTTGTAATTAAGTCCTTAGTTTATTTTCATCAAAAATTTTAATTACTTTTAATGTAACTGACAGCAACAGTATCGGTGTAGCTCACTTCACACAAAAGTTCTGGATCCGCTAGTGTTACAGAGATAGATTGATATATAGATATATTGATATATATATATATATATATATATATATATATATATATATATATATATATATATATATATATATATAGATAGATAGATAGATAGATAGATAGATAGATAGATAGATAGATAGATAGATAGATAGATAGATAGATAGATAGATAGATAGCTTTAATATTAATATTTATTAAATTAGGTTCTCAGCGTCAAAATAAAGATGTTACGGTAGCTGTCAAACAATGGAAGGTGTCATCGAAAGAGTTTGAATCCGAAACTGACATTATGAAAACTCTGCATCATCCTAACGTTGTAAAAGTAAGAAGAATATTTCAAAATTCTGACTAAGTATTACATTACATATTTATATCAATCTTCATCTCAATCTCTATTGACCACACACTTTGTCGTTCGGTCACCTTGATGGTCCATGGTTCATACACTGTCAGGTGTCATCCCCGGATCATTCTGATGAAGGTTTTGACCAGGTCGTAGATTATCTTCAATTCTAAAGGAACATTTGAAGCAGGTTAAACAAAATACAAAACATTTAAATAATTTTTGTAATCTTTCTTTTTTTTTTGTGTAGAGCATGTGTCGACCTTCTTAGACACGATTCCTTTGACTCTTTCACAGATTTTACCTTTACCTATCCCATAGTGTGTTGGACCGTTGGGGCTCGATAAAAGATGTGTCGACCGTCTTTCTCCATTCCTCTCTGTCTTTCGCCATAGCTAAAACCCCTTTCAATGTAAGGCCCGTCCATTCTTTTGTGTAGTTTTCCCATCGCGTTCTCTGTCTGTCTCTTCTTCTATTTCCTGGACTGTACCCAGAAGGAAGGTCTTTGCGAGCCCCAAAGATCTTGTAATATGGCCATAGATTTTTATTTTGCGTTTTTTTACGATAGTTAGAAGGTCATCATGGGATAACCCTGTCTCTAATGTCTTGGTTTGTGATGCGGTCTTTAAATGTTTTCAATTTTCTTTAGTTTTTCACAGCCACAAGAACAGAAAGTAAATGCTGTATTGTGATGGAGTTCCTATGTTATGGAAGCTTGGAAAACTATTTTAAAAGCTTGAACAACAACACTTTGAAAATAGAAAAAGTTATTCCTATAAATCTTCAGGTAAGATACAAATCCTGAACTTGTAAGTATATAGACTCGTATACAATAAGGGTTGTCTAGAAGAGCGAGGACTTTGACCAGTGCAGATTGATAATGAATACCAAAACCAATAAGATCGACAAGCCCCCCCCCCCCCCAAACTCTCCTGGAAAGAACAAAATGAATACCGTTGTCTCTTGATAGTTTGACACTTTTATATTTTACATAATTAATTTTTTTTGTAGGCCCTATGTTTATTTTAATATCCTTAAAAGTCTAAGATAATATCTTGTTGCATTGTAAATAAAGCTGTCTTGATATCTACGCTTAGGTTCATTTAATTACGGCTAACGTTTTGTAATCCGACTCTTGCGGCAATCCATCAATTTCCTGCTCCCCTAAACATGAAGAGTCAACCTTATATTTCGAAGCACCTGTCCTCTTTTTCTCTCAAAAATGTACTAACCTGATGCATGCGCAATTCTCCTCTTTTCACTCTACAATATGACATTTATAGCATGGAAACATATAGCCAAAGGGTTGTAACTCTTTCACGCCTAACAACAACAAAGAAACACTATATCCAATCAAACTATGCACGCTGCTGCATGTATTCTGCAATAATTTTTAATCATATTTGAAAACTAGATGAACCGGAACTGATCTACTACAAATGATTGTAATTTAAATCTATATAAGATCCTATTCTATTAAACAAAATAATTGATACAAAGATCTTGAGTTCTTTGTTGTACGAAAAGAAATACTATACGGTACTATTCCAAAAAGCGATCGTTAACAATTATTGAAGAATCGTTACTCTATCTAATCGAGACTAATAGTCATAGAAGGCCTGAACACTGACCTTCAACGTCGCAACCAGTGGGCAGTGACAAATAGTTCTTACCACCTCATAAGTATGTACGACGTCGCAACGAGCTATTGGTCTCCGACTCCACTGCCCACTGGTCTGTTCTTCCTACCAATTGATATCGTTATCCAAATATGTTCTTACTGACGTACGAAAATCATTTCACCTGACTACTGTTCCTTAAAAAAATTGAGTTCTCACTGATTCCAGTCAAACATCTGTTGCAAGTACTTGGCTATCGCAAGGAGAGGAGGCGCTGTGGCTGAGCGGGGGTCCCGCGTTCGAATCTTGGTGAAGTCTGGGATTTTTAATTGCGGGATCTTTGGGCGCCTCTGAGTCCACCCAGCTCTAACGGGTACCTGAGATTAGTTGGAGAAAAGTAAAGGCGGTTGGTCGTTGTGCTGGCCACATGACACCACAAAAATAGATGACCTTTACATCATCTGCCCTATAGACCACAAGGTCTGAAAGGGGAACTTTACTTTTTTACTTATTGCGAGGAGTGGCTTATCATAATTCATTGTAAAACCTTGTATAATTTGTGGACTGAGAATGTAACTTTTTTTAAAAAAACTAATTGTATCTGTATTAACAAACGAAACTTTTGAAGAAATCTGGTGATTTTTTTTCTTCAATTAAATGTAAATGATAACAAAAAAATTACACTTAACATAGATTGTTCAAGGAATGATATACCTTAATGGGAAAAGAATTTTGCATGGAGAACTAAATACAGCCAACATACTTGTTGGAAGTAACGGAGTGGTCAAAATTGCCGACTACGGAAGAGCTTGCATACTTCGCAAGGAAGATGAGATTCAGTGTTTCATCGTTGACGGTAATATTTGTTTCAATGAATTTTTGAATATTTCTTATATCCTGTAATTTTTTTTTTCATTTTCATGTTTTGTCATTTTATGTCTCGAGAGACGCTCTTTACTCTTTGCAACTTCTTGTGTGACTAAAGAGGCCAATCTTTGATACACAGCTGCGATCGCAGGTTGGGCATGTGTAATCATCAGCGCGTTGCATTTTCACCTTTCTTTCTACTACGTCTGTGTATAGCATCTGCAATCGGGACCCTTTCTTAATGCTCACTCTCCAGGTGGATCTATTCATTGTTACTTTTAGCCAGCTGCTAGTGTCGATTTTAAAGAGCCTCATGCATCACTATATAGAGTAAAATTATAGCTTTTCTATAGCACTACTTTCATGTTTTAGCATGGTCAGAGTGCTATGGTCCAATCTCATTTGTGGACCAGTGGGGGTAAGGAATATCTGGGAGAAGGTTTCCCGTGCTGCCTTTAGACGCTCAGTAAGCACAACTCTGCTTGAGTCGGGTGTCGAGCCTCGAGCCCCCTTCCTAAGTAGCCAAGCCAAGCCAAATTAAAGTTGGGAATTTTCCATTATTATTATTACTATTAAAAACCTCTTTATCAATAAAGTGATTATTAGATTTTGCTGAAATATGATTTCGAATGTCATCCCGAAGGTTTTACATCACAAATAGAAAAACAAAATTCATAAAAGAGATCATCATGTACCAGATCTTTCTATTATAGCTTAAGTAGTGAACTTTTAATCATTTTTAATCTGGTTCAAGGCTATTTGCTATATCGATAGTTATCTTTCTTTCCCAGACGTCCAGAAAATAACAAAATGGTATGCCCCTGAAGTTATCTCGGAAAAACGTTATGGTTTCAAATCTGAAGTTTACTCTTTCGGATTAATCATGCATCAAACTATAACACAAGGAAAGTGTCCTGTTCCAGGTAAACATTTCAATTGAAAAAAAGGTGAACGTTTTAAGTGAATGTTTGAATCAAATATTTATTTATGTGTTTGTGTATGAGAAGTGGCTGAGTGGCAAAGTGGCATCTCTAATGGGTACCTGACTTAAGTTGGGGAAAAGTAAAAGCCTGATGGTCTTTATGCCGGCCACATAAAATCCACATCAACCCTTGACCACAGAATCATATGACCTTTATATCATCTGCTCTAAGATCTGAAAAGGATAGTTGACTTTTAAAAATATTTCTTTACTTTATAAACAAAAAAAAGTGGGTGTCGGAAAAATAAATGTACAAACTTTTTACTGGACAGACAGAGTTGGTATAAGCTTTGTAAAAAAGTACTAATTGCGATCTGTAGGGAAGATGATGTAAAGGTCATATGTTTCAACGTCGACTGTTAACGAGAGTATCATAATGCCAAAACAACGACCAACCGGCTTTTATTTGTCCCAACTAATGTCAGATATATATTATAACAATTATTGTTCTCAGATGCACAAGAAATCCACAAGAACAGAAAAGATTATGGGTTATTTACTACTTCGGAGAAAGAAGCCATTGAAGTGCACGAATCATATATCGATTTGATCAAACAATGTTGTGATCTATTGCCAGAGAACAGACCTCGCTTCTTCACGCTCAAGACAGATTTAATGAAATATTTACCATTGTAATACTGAAAGAACTCCATCTGGCTTCTAGTGTAGTTTGAGTGGGCGCGCAACTTGTGTTTCAGTGGGGTAAATATAGAATAAGGATTTCCTTGAATAGTTTGGAAAGTTAAAGCTATAATGCTACTATAATACTAATAATAGTAACAATAATAGTAAAGATATCTTGGATTCCGAAGATAAATGAGGAATGTTTTATTTCCTGTGGCTACGCAGCCCCATCTGTGACCTACACATTTTGCCACATCTTTATTATCGTTGATGAAATAAGCCTTCCATTTTGTGCAGTACACATAAATGATCACTAAAACAAATGCAAACGAAATATACGTTCATTTCATAGTTCTAATCAAATAATATATGTCATAAAAATGTTTATTATTTATATAATGTGTTATTCTTATCCCATATGCCTTTTTTTTTTACATTAGTAACTTGCATATAAATAATGTATGTGCAACTTATTGATATTGGTGTTTGCAAAAAGCTATTTTGCACAAAATCTTTGGTTTAAATATGTGTTGTTGTTTTTTTTACAAAGATTATAATAGCTCCCATTGTCTGTCTATTTGTCCGTTTGTCTGGTAAATAGTTGGAACAAATTTATTCTCCCAATGCCCTTTCTCGGATGAGTTAAAACTTTGCACAATTATTCATTCAACCGGACAAGACATGAATCAAACAAAAATAAACAAATTAATCAATTAATTTTCGGCGATTAATTATTTTGTTTGGTATCGAAATAAGGGGGAATAAATGCAACTTAATGAGAGATATGGATTTTATCCCTTTATTACGTTCTATCAAGTTTTTTTTCTTCCGTAACTCGGATCAAGTTGAAATTTTGCCTAACTCCAAAATCAATGAGAATGAAAACAAATATTTAACCATTTAGTTCGTCGTTATGTTCTAACTTTATTTCTTTTGTTAGAGATCGCAAAAGGGAGCTAAGCCCAATAATTTATAGATAAATGCCATTAATTAGTTGTTCTTAGAGAAGTCTTGGTTTTTAAACATATTCTTTGTTTTTCTTTTGCTTGTCAGCATTTTGAAAACGTATTACCTTATGTCAATGGCGTAGCTAGTTGGGGGCCAAATTTGAAATCCTCCAGGGCACTCATTTGAAGGGTCCCCCAAATGAGTGTCCAGATATTTTTTGCATAAAATATTTAGCCAATGCTATGTTATCTTGCTATTAATGTTATGTAAATTTGTGAAAAATGTTGCATGTAATCCACACATTAGACTTATGTATTTATGAAGTGCATTATCTCCTGTCATGATGTCCAATGTCAAAATGCAGAGGCCCCTATTGGGACTAAGCTTTTCGTACCCCTAAATCCCTTACTACACCACTGCATTATATGTGTGCAGTTTATTCTGTCTATTTGCTAAGCACAGAGCACACAAAAAACAAAGAAGACAGTATAGGAGAAGCTGTGTATGCAGTGCATACTTTTTTTTAATTTTGAATTAAATGTAGAGTGGTTAAGGTGTTAATTTAGAATATCATAAAATTAAATGTAGAGTGTTGAGAAGTAAATCTAGATTATTGTTTGTTTAAATACAAGTGTTAGGGTGTAATTTAGGTGTATTGTAAAATTAGATGAAATGGTTTTGGTGAAAATCTAGTGTACCTTTTTCTTGGTACTTTTGCCTTGAAAGATTTAGAGTTTCTGTTTAGACTATTTTATATACCAATAACTTCTACCTACAAATATTTCATTTTACAAGTTTATTACAAATATTAATACGTACTGTTCCTTATAATGGCAATACCATACTGTTATTTAGTATGTCTTTGGGTATCCTATACAAATTATTATGGTTGCAGTCTCGTTGTCCGTGTTCCCGTACTGAAGATAAACAATGTGCCCCAATGATTTACTACATGCTTTTTTTTTAATTTTGTACATATTGTGGTGACGTGCATGGTTCATTCAAGACCATAGTTCAAAGCACAAACCAACACTACAAGGCATCTAACGAGTTATTTTGATCACATTATTACTTTGTTTTGTTAATCAATGTGTTGTGAAAATGCAAAGGTCAATAAGGTCCTTAGGTCAATAAAATCCTTAGATCAAAAATGTCCTTAGGTCTATAAAGTTCTTAGGTCAATAAGGTGCTTAGGTCAATAAGGATCTTAAGTCATTAGATGTTATATATTATAACATATCATATTCATCACATAGCATTTATACTATTGCAGATTTTCACAATAAACTACGCAATGCCAAGTTAGTGGCCTAGTGAGGGTTAGAAAATGGAAGGGGGGGGGGGGGGTCACGATCCTCTTTGTGTGTCACCCTCTAAAGATATGTGTATTATATAATTATTAAATACTTTTTATTTCAAGCTTTATTTCTATATGATGTTCATTGCTAATGGTTGGGGGGGGGGGGGGATGCCAATAAGGTTTTTTGCCCAGGGAGCGCGTTTTGCACACTACGCCTCTGTGCCAAGGACGCTAAATTAAACTTCACTTTTGCCCAATTTTTTTTTTAAAGTTGTACGTGACACGTTTCATAATTCTCATTGAAGTTGGTTATCACGTTTTCTACTTTGTTCTTAAATATATCCCAGGGTAAAAGTCTGCAGTTTTTTTTTTCACAAAACATATTATTTCTGTTTGTCTGTCTGTAAAAGAAAAAAAAATCTGTATACGTTTATTTTTCTATACCCATTCCTCGGATCAATTTGAAACTTCGCACAATTATTCATGGACATAGACAAGACATTGATCAATTTTTTAAAAAATTAACCAATTCTGTCAGGTGGGTTTAGTCGCTTAAATTGGGTATGATATTACGGTCCCGTAACCCCACCCTGAACAGTATAAGGCAAGAACCAGCAGGTAATAACATACAGAACTACGAGCACCAAATAACAGTTAGTCAACTAAACAGTTAGTCAATAAACGGCAATTGTTCAACACGAACACTATTAATGTTAACACTAAGTGAACTGACACTAGCTAACAACCCAAGCGGAAATGGAACAATTTAATGAACAGATTATGATAAGAATGATGAAGTCTTAATGGTAGTTACAACAGCAAGGACACATAATTAAACTATTTACAATAGCTATATCACACCTTAACATACGGTGCCCCAGTCAAGCAGGGTTCGCAACGCCCTACAGACCAATAACTTCCTACACCTCTTCAACTATAGCTAGGATCGGCTCCAAGGGCGGAAAGGCGACAATCTTTTCCTTATCCCAAGCCTAATTTCTGGTAATTATTTTTCGTCTATTCACAGATTTGGCAAAAGTTATTGGGTTTAGTCCCCTTAAATAATTGTTAACGCTATTTCGCCCCCCCCCCCCTCACGCATTCTCCAATCAATTTGATACATTAAACAATTATTTATTGCACCAACTAAACGAGAATTTTATAAAAAAAGTCGAGAATGAGTCATTAATTATTGGTAATTAGTTATATTTATTGATATCTAATATGGAAAATAGCCTGTACATTATTGATAGATATAGTTATAATGGTGGAGTTCTTCTCCTTTCAATAAGATTTTTTAAATTCTTTTTTTTTTTTTTATACTTTCCTTGTGTTAAATTGAACATTATTTTGTGCTATGAACGGGAGAGCCTTAAGCCATAAACATTTGATGCTGCTGTGCTAAAAAGTGCAGAAACATATCTTATCAATACTTTCTTTACTTTGTACACCGGATACACCAATTATGCTTTGCTAATTATACTTTTTTTTCGCCATGTATTAAAATGTATACTAATAATTAAGGGTAATATTTTTATAGGACTATTGTTAGTCATGATTTCACACTATAGATACCACAGTATTCAGGAGTATGTATTTTAACACATATCAGGAAAATGCTTTTTTTTTTCCAACATATGCATTATATATAATAGTATGATGAGGTGAATGTTATAGTTGCAAAGAGAAAAAATGTTTTTGCCTGTCTCTTTTAAATGATTACTTTTGTTTAGATTCAGCGGTTCTCAACCTTTTATACTCAGCGACCCCTTTTTACAATCCCCCACTCTGCCGCGACCCCCCCCCCCCCCCAGACACAGACATACAGCAATAGAAGAATAGACAATAACAATCCATATTTTCAATGGTCTTAGGCGATCCCTAGCAAATCGTCAATCGACCCCAAAAGGGGTCGCGATCCACAGGTTGAGAACCCCTGGTTTAGATGCATTTTGTTGTCACCTGAAGTTGTGTTTCTATTTTGTTATACTCTACTGTTTCCCACCAAATGTAGGGCATAGATAGCATGTATGTTATTGTTTTAAATGAAGTTATTCTCCCTATAAATGCGGCAGAAGATTTAAAGTTTACAAGAAGAACATTTAATATATTATTCTAAAAAGACAATACTAATCGAATGTATAGATCCACTACAATGATAGGCCTTTAGAAGACGATTGCGAAAGTTTCCTGCAAATTAATTTATTATAACCTTGAATCAATAAAGCCTTAAATTTGAAATTTCCGAACATGTAAGTCCTTTCAAAAACTCGATTGTCGACCGATGTTGGATCTCGATCTAGAACACGTTCTCTAGCCAAATTTATTTTTTTTTTACTTTGAAAAATGATAACTGTTAAACACAAGTTCGCCCAATGTGGCCAACGAGCTAGCTATTCTTTTCTCAGCGATATACATCAACTGTTGAATTTCTAGGAAAAACGTTAGAACAATAGTTGATATTCGTGCCCAGATTCCACAACGACCCCGACATTTCCCAACGAATGCTAGGAACTATTTATAACCTTTAGAAGTACGCTGCAAAATTATAAACCGTTGTACACAAAATAACGTTGTATACACAAATAAATGGCAATTAATAAAAATATATAATGTATTTTCTGTTACAATTTCCTTTTAATTCTATACGAATTAATTTTATTTTCAAAAACTGTTGTATTTATTTATTAGCTTTGCTAAGAAAATGCTGCTTTTGTGTTTGAGCTCTGTGTCTGTAGGTCTGTCAGCCTCCGTTTTACTTTTATAAATGTTTATCGACTATAACTGGTTTGCTAAAAGACAATCATTTTTGTAATGAATATGCATATTATGTAAATGTTCATTGTATGAAACAAAAATCAATATGATTTAAAATAAAAAGATTCTCTGCGACTCTAGGTCTTATTGTTACACGTGTCTATAGAAAATAATAGAAAGTGAAACTGTTTTTCGAAAATGTATTGTTTATGTTTATGTACACATATATGTATAAGCCATTTTTTAAAACAATATTGTGACATAATGGGAAGTTAACTTCTTTTTGAGTAATTGTAAAGTTATGAGTGATTCCCCTTATGAAGTTTATATAAGGCCTTGCAAACTGTGCTTAGTTGCCACTTGCTCCTGAGTTACCAGCATGTCCACTGGACCTTTCATTTTTCTACACTGATTTGTCATTTCCAGAATGTGACGATAGTGTATATATTATATGACTAGGGCGGTGTGCCATACTATTTTTGAATGTATATCTTTTGTTTTGCGTTGAGAAGGCCCGTGAGTTGATGGCCATTTATTTACACATTTATTTTACTCATGTAAATAAACTTTGTATATATGTTTACCTGCAACTTTGTTAAGTCTTATGTTGCTTTCATTAGTTTAATTGTATACTTGGAGGTTATAAATAACATAGGCAGCACAAGAAGGAACCAATGAAAACAGTTGGCAAGTTTAATACCAAGACACGATCATTGTGCTCAATAAAAAATATTGGATATGTAACGGCTATTTTAATTGTAACTATATGTAACCTGAATGTGTCTCTATATAGTTACAAAATGTAGTGGGCAAAAGTTCTTCATCAATCTGATCACCATTATGTTCGTAATATATTTCTGAAGTGTGTGACGTAATGTCAGCAGGGGTCAGTTTCAGCCTAAGTTTCTGAGTTACAAACACTCTGTTCGTCATTAGCCTAATATTACAACTGTATTATATATATTATATATATATATATATATATATATATATATATATATATATATATATCTGAGATGAACTCCTATTGAAAAATCAGAGCAGAAAGGACTCAATCCTCCCGTAGTGCTCTGGCAAAAAAACTGGGCCGTTTGGGTATTGCCTTGTAGCTACTATACAAGACGAGTGACTGCTCAGGCACGTCCTCCCTTAGCTCGAGGAGCTGAGAACACTCGTACAAGATATGCGACACTGTTTCGACTTTCGATTAAAAGGAAACATTTAATAATGAATTAGAAACTACATCTAGAGCTTACTAATAATCACATCTCAGGCCTTCTTATTTTCCATCCCTCCTCTGTTTCTCCATCGTGTCCTATAGTGCAGGGTCGGCAACCTTTTGAGTCGGAAGAGCCAAAATTATAATTTACAAAATTTACATTTTTTAAAGAGCCACATTTTTTCCTAGCCAAAAACAAATTGTACTCACACAATTTTTTAAATGGAAAAAGAAAAAAAAACTCTTTATAATATTTATTCATATATAAGTGGTGTTTTTCACAACAAATTAAATATATGGCATTATTAGATAATTTTTATTTATTTCGGTAACAAATAGAGAAGTTAAAAATTTACTTGCAACACTAACTTCAATAACAAACAATTGAGCAAAACCAATTCAATTGGAGCGATGGCTTTGCTTTTAGAAAAATTAATTTGGCTCATCACTTGTTGTTTTTAGTTTCAAACACGAACTTAATTTTCATTTTGTCAGTTGGTTTCTTACTTTACTTTGAATGAGACTCAAGCAAGAGGAGGCTTGCTCGTGCAAATATGTTGATCCTAAGATAGTCAAATCAATCCAAATGCCAACTTCTTCACCTGACTGTAGTAGTCTGGAAGATTATTTCATGCGTCGAATCATCATTCCTTTTAAATCTGTCCACTTTTTTTGCGTTACGTACATACATTTCTGGACCTCCAACACTTCCAACTTGCTTTTCAACTCTGTAAATTTTACAGTCCACAACATTTTACTTTTTAAATTGACCAATTGCATTTCTAGAGATCCAGTATCAATTCCAAATGGATTAATGTGGATTTCGTTACTATTTGTGTTGAGACGATTAACTAAGAATGCTAGAATGTTGTTGTTTTTTTTGTTTTGAATATCTCAAATCTATCAAGAAATTCATCTTTGATTTTTTTTATAACTGTGTTGAAGTAATTAGTGTCCAAAGTGGCACTGACTTTATCGTGATAATGCTTTAGAAATTGAAAATGAAGTAACTTACTCTTCTGAATATATTTTGCAAAAAGAATAAATTTTTCTTCAAAACAAACCGATTCTTTAAATAAAAAATAGGCTTGGTTTTCCTTTTCTGGCAGTTTTAGATTCAGCTCAATTAATTTCTCTGTTATATCCACCCTAAAATAATATTTTGCTGTTTTGATTACCAAATTCATTACCTCCACTATATTTCGGCCAGAAATGTTTTGAGCACAAAGCGCTTCTTGGTATATTATTCAGAGAAACGTAAGAATTGTGCTCCGACAAATTGTTGTTGCCCCTTTATTTGTTCCTGTCATACTTCTGGCTCCATCTGTTGCTATTTAAACGATTTTATTAAAATCGATCTTGTTGTCTTCAAAATATTTTCTGCACGGCGTCCTCTCTTTCTTCTCCTCTAGTTAGTCATGAGAGAGCCGTCGCGATACTAGAAGTTCTTCTTTTAACCTTTGGGAAAACATACACCTGACAAAATGTCTTTATGTCGCAGGACTCATCTATAAGATGATAAGACATTAGAAAGTTGAATATCTTCCACCTGCAAATATGTTACATTTGAGGACCTAACCCTAACCCTTTTTTATAATGTATTTGAAATGTCCTGCGATTAATAAACATCCTTGCCTCTTTGAGTTGCCTCCCTTAGGTTATTACAATATATATATATATATGTATATATAGAATGTAGAGCTAGACAGTTCTAGATGTACGATATCTAGGTCTAGACATAGTACATGGGCTTAGCCAGGATTTTTCCGCCGAAGCCGAATATCGCAGAATAGTGAAAAATGGCCGATTATTCGGCCGCAGCCGAAGCCGGAACGACTAACTCTCGGATGCACCAACCCCTATCTTCCAGGTTTCACGCCTAGCCGCACCCAAAAATAAAAAAAACTCATTCATTCTAATTCAATCTAGCTACACCTTATTTCGGATTAAGTTGAAATTTTGCATAATTATTTCTTGCACCGGACAAAACAAGAATCAAGTTATTACACCACCCCACTCTGATTCACCCTTCTTATGGCGGATTGGTGCCCACCCCCCACCAATAAAAAAAAAATAAAAAAACTAATTTTATGGTTTCACAACAGTAAATGTAAAACCATAGTTCAGAATTGTTCGTTGATAGTTCTTGCTTTCATTGGCTTGTTTTTTTAAAGGAAACCTCACAATTTGCGCTATTCAATTTTAGCTTTATCATCATAGGAATCCTTGGGCCTTAGGCCTCTTTTCTTTGCCTCTTTTTTTGGGTATTATGTAGCTAAATGTTGTTTGTTTACGATTGGTGAATGAGGACCATTAGAAACATTGAACTATATAAATCGTTTGTTACAAATCTCACTGCTCTACTTTACGCCCCTTTTTTTTCTTTATGTTTTCATGAGTTAAGAGGATGGGAGGGTCTGTTCTTGAAACTTTATGGTACTTTTATTCCTTTGTAAAAACAAATATTTAAAAAGTTGAAAATGCTAGTATTCACACACAAAAAAGTTTTCCTCTTCTATAGCGGAGATAATGTAAAGACCATCTGTTTCTTTGGTCCAGGGTTAACGAGGATGTGATGTGGCCAGCACAACGATCAACCGTCTTTACTTTGCCCCAAGTAATGTCAGGTACCCATTAGAGCTGTGTGGACTCAGCGGCGCCCTAATGATCCCAATAATTAAAATATTCACTCCTCCACCGCACCTCAGATTGGCTCGGATACAATAACTAGTCCAACTATAAAGATCTGTTTAGATAAGATATGTCCTTTTAATAGACCTAGTTTTTTTGTAAATATCTCTTTAATAAATGTTTAAACATTGTGAAAGTCACAGAGACAATACATACAAAAGCACACACAATTTGCTCTTTGATGCAGACACATATACATAAAATGTAAGTTTTGCCCTAGATTTCCACCTGTTTATCTTTGTCACGGTTTTACTACTGCTCAGCTAAAAATACTTACAACACTATTACAATCACAATATATTATACTGTTAAAGTGGTTTCAACTGGAAATAATTTATTGACATCAACGTATCCTAACATCATGAGGCTGTTTATCATCTGTGCATTATTGTCCCTAGCCAACGCAGGTAGGTAGATATACCACTGATATATTTTCGCACATTACGTTTTGTGTATATAAGTGAGATGTAAGGTGCTGAAACAAATGATACATACATATTGTTATACATTAAGGGAGGCAACTCAACGAGACATAGACGTTTATTTACACGACATCACAGGTACACAAACAACATCTATCTTAGGCACAATCTCTCCATATTGGCTCTTTACTTGGGCGGAAATCGTTCTCCTCTTCTAATCCTTTTAGGTCTAGTTTATCACAGTGCGCACCTTCTAGCACTAGCCTGGATGGCGCTGCGCATGGCGGTGTTATAACAATATTTAAATATAAATGAACAGCAGCACCAGAGACATAGTTTTAAATGAGAGAAAGTAGTAAATGAAATGTGGCGAAAATAAGGGACTGCGCCGACCGAGGATTAGTTGTTTTTGTTTTTGTTTTGACCGCCGCGTCTAAAGGGAAGCGGAACTGACGTAAGGAATTCTTTTTTTTTTTGGTTGATTTATTATTATTATTATTAGAGCTTTTATGTAGCGCTACTTTCATGCTTATAGCATGCTCAGAGCGCTTTTGGTCTTTTTGATTTATGGACCAGTGGGGGGAGGGGGTATCTAGGAGTTGGTTTTCCGTTGCCTTTTGGCTCTCAGAAAACACAACTCTGCCCGAGTCGGGTGTCGAACCTCGTGCCCCCTTATAGATAGTCAAGCCAGGCCAATTTCAAGCGCACTTGTCCTCTCGACCACGCTTCCCAAATAAGAAAAAGACTTAGAGAAAAAGAAAGAAAATACAGGAAGTCTTAATTGTGTGCAATGTCTATGCCTTATCTATGCGGCTTTTTGTGGTAATACCGAAAATAAAACATAAGGTTTACTAGAAACCTTGAGGTTTTTCTAGAATTGCGTTTTTCAGGTTGCGAATTTATCAAAACTGCGTCTTAGAGAGCATCCATCCATCCATCCCAGTGGCGCTACAGCCCACGGAGGGCTCTGGCCTGCTTCAACACATCGTTCCATTCAGATCTCTCCTGGGCCTTTCGTCTCCACGCCCTAACCCCAAGCTGCTTCAGATATTGCTTCCACATCATCAATCCATCGCATTCGGGGATGATTTGGGGCCAATGTCTTATACGGGCCTCTTGGTATAGAGAGCAGTTTTGGCGGACTTGGTCTGCATTCTCTGGTGATCGTCTGCCTTTTGGCTTTTGCCTGTATACAATTTTCGCTCCTCTGTTGTCTGACATTCTTTCAAGGTGACCTGCCCAACGTAGTCTATTCTTTTTTAGTTCCGTCACTATTGGTGGGTCTTCATACAATTGATATATTTCATGGTTAGTGCATGTCCTCGTCTTATAGAGCACCTCAATGGAGAAAGAAATCTTTGTAGAAATTTCATGCGAATCCATTTGCTAGTTTAAATGATCTCTTCAGCAATTAGGCTTACCGTCAGTGGATATATTACAAAAGATTATAGATTTACTGTCTTACTTAACTTATCCTTAAAACAAGTTGTAAGTTGTAAACAGTTTACTACCAATGACATGTCCTACATATTAATGGTAGGGTAGGCAGGTAGGTAAGTGTGACGATACAAGTGTGAGTCAGATGTGAAGATATATTTCGAGAGCTAGATGACAACGATGTCTTGATGTAACGATGAGATTGTGTTGATCACACAATGCGTTTTTGATTGATGATTTATTGCTGGGAAGTTTATCTGAAGTGTCCTATGCACAAAGACATTTACAAAGTGAATAAAATGATTGACTGTTACTAATTATTTGATAGCTGATAGAGAATCAACCATCGATATTTTGATGATTGATTGTTTTTAATGATCGATAGATGATACTTCTTCTTCTTCGTTCTCATTGTTATGTTGGAGTGTTCAGATGAGTAGACCAATACATGAGATGAACTGCGCGGTGGTTTCCAAATCAGGGAGCTCTCTATATAGTTTTCTTTCTATTGGGATGATTTGGGGCCAATGTCTTATACGGGCCTCTTGGTATAGAGAGCAGTTTTGGCGGACGTGGTCTGCATTCTCTGGTGATACTCCACATGGGCAGATTTCACTGGTTCCAATTTTGAGCTTCTGGTATATGTGTTGTCGCATTCAGTTGTGTCCGGTCCTGAGTCGAAAGATTAGACGTTGGTCTTGTCAGGATAGCTTATAGTAAGCGTCATCTTTCTTGTGATTTGGATGAGAGCTCGTCCATTTCTCATTTATTTTTTTTATGATTAATTTCTTCAATTCTTCTGGATAGAGTGCAGAGTTTATTAGTGTGTTAGTTCTCCCACTCTTGGCGAGTGTGTCAGCCTTCTCATTTCCTTCTAGTTCTATATAAGCAGGTATCCATTGAATAACAGTTTTTTTGCTGTTGTTGTTGAGCTTTGTTAGTGGTGTTCTGAGGTTTTTAATATAAGAGGAATCAGAGTTTTGCAGGCTTTGGAGGGTTGTTTTTTGCATCGGTTAGAAAGACAATCTGACTGTGTGGGGAACTTGGATGATTTGCTAGCATAGATGATGGATGATACGATTTTTTATTATTTTATTGAAAATTTTTACCAACTATTGTTATAATTACAAACTTTATTTTGATGAATAACTGTTAATGCCTTGACATTGAAATGTTAAATGAAAGGACAAATCTGGCGAATGAATTTGCAGACTACAAAAATTCAATTTAACATTTCTATTTTATTTGTTTCCCTTTTTAGCCAATCGACTTTGCAATGGCGATGTTATGACCCTGCATCCGACCGGGAAGGCTAGTGGAGGTAAGTGGTTTAAAATGTTTTTAATATACTTTAAGTAAGTAATATACTTTCTACAGTGGTCAGTGGACCAAAAGCTACCAATTTTCTATTAAAATTTCTTTGATAGTTTGTCGCATAATTTGGGCTATGTTCAGATATTCTAAAGAGGCTTCTTTAGAAGCAAGTCTCTTGATGGATCTAAGTTTACTTTTTGACTGTACTTTTGCATTTAAAAACAATAATAAAAAATGCTTCTTTAAAATGTGACTTCCAACGCACACGTATCGTGACAAAAACGGCTTCTAACAGTACCTCTATTCAAGTAACATGGAGAATACTGCTCTAACGATTTTCTTATAAATTTAATAGTTGATGTTTATCGCTGAGAAAAGAATTGGTTCGTTGGCCACAAGGGGAAAACTCTAGTTTGACCGTTATAATTTTTCAAAGTAAAAACTAAATAAATGTAAATTTGGCTTGAGACTTACAAATCTAGGTCTAGACTGACTAGAGCCAACATGACGTCGTCAGCCGTATTACCGTAATTATGCGATAACAGTCAATTTAAAGTTGCTTCAATTCTATTGAAGTTTATAAGGGTTGCTTATATTCTTACGTAGATCTAATGTAGAATACATCTACAGTCTAGATCTAGAAGTCGATATAGATTGCATCTTAAGAGTTCTAAAGCACAACTTTTTGTCTAGTGTTAAAAAAATTAATAGAAACCTGATTCTGCGTAACTAGTTTCTTAAACTAATACCATACCATATAACAGACATACCAAAAAATTATCGCTTATGTTTGCATTTCACGCTGGCCGAATCTGAAAATGCGGACGCTCAGCTTCAAGGCAATCGAATTAAATTAAATAATTTTTTGGAAGGGTTAGTGTTAAGAAGTCACGGATTCGTCACATGAGTCGAATCAAATATTTTTTGTATTTATTGTATTTTATTTATTGTTTAATACTAAAGAAGTGTCAGCTAAATTTGTAACTATATTTTTAAAATGTTTTTCTTGTTTTAGTCTTATGAAATGAATTTTTTTTGCTCTCAAGAATTTGAACATAACAGTCTTTTTGTGTTTGAAAGATCGTTTATTATAGCATAAGATTTTAATTTGAGATCTTCATTTCGACCACAATCCTGTTTATGTCCTTCATCTGAAAGATTTCATATGCCCCTTACGTCGAGCGCTTCACAATGTGTTACATTGGCAGACATCATTTTTTTTTCTATAGGTGTTGCTGCTTCCCATGCTGAGGTCCAGCACGACGTGACCGCTCTAGAGAAACACAGACACTGTTACCAAGCCAGTGCTGATAATAACTGTGAGTAGTGTCTCTATTTGTTTTGCGCTGAGATTTGGATTCGTCAACTCCTATTGCTATTTATGAATATGTTTAAATATTTTTTAATGGGTATGTGTCGTGTGTAATGCTGCAGGGGCTCTTGATTTTGGGTTTCTTTGACTATTACATTACATTTACAACATTACAACATTTTTTAAATATTAATATACTCTGTGCAATTCCAACTACACTTTTTTCATAGATTCTGACTAAAAGGCTGTAGACGCTAAAGGTTGAGTGATAAAGCGCTTGGCTTTCGAACCGAGGGTCCTGGGTTCGAATCCTGGTGAGGACTGGGATTCTTACTTTTAGGATCTTCAAGGCGCCTCTGAACCCAGCCAGCTTCAATGGTATCTGACATTGGTTGGGGAAAAGTAAAGGCGGTGGGTCGTTGTGCTGACCACAAGACACCCTCGTTAACCACGGCTTATGTTGTTTGTTTTTTTCGCTTTATTTTTCTATCACAAAAAAAAAGCTAAATGTTTGGTGGACGATACTATTTGAACATAACGGAATCGATTCTTTATCTGAAACAGTGATCATCAATACTTTGATAAGAGTAAAGAGATGGTACTTTTGCGGGGTAGGTCTAGAATCTAGGCATCAATAACTACTTTCCGATACTTTCTTGTCCAGCTAATAATATCAGGTACCCATTAAAGCTGGATGCACTCAGAGGCGCCCAAAGATCCCGAAATAAAAAATCCCAGTCAAACCCCGGACTTCGGTTCGAAAGCCAAGCGTCTTACCGCTCAGCCACCGCGCCTCCTATTCTGTTATTGCACTGCATGTTATATCAGTTTTACGGACACATGAATAATAGTGCTCCGAGATCTACATCAGTTTCACGGACACATAAATATTAGTACTCCGAGATCTACATCAGTTTCACGAACACACGAATATTAGTGCTCCGAGATCTACATCAGTTTCACGGACAAACGAATATTAGTGCTCCGAGATCTACACCAGTTTCACGGCCACACAAATATTAGTGCTCCGAGATTTACATCTAGAAATACTTCAACGTAAAAACTACGTAACACTAGAATGACAGTCAGATGCTATTAAAACAAAATGCATTTCAAAGCTTAAATACTATTGCGTTGAATAGTTTCACAATTGTTGATTTCTATTGGCCTATATTTGAACTGCGTGACAGGCATCCAAGCATCTGTGATTGCCGCCGTTGCAAGCAGAGAATCCAGGGGCGGAACCCTTCTGGGGGCCACTCATGGATATGGTGATCTAGGGCACGCTTGGGGTATCATGCAGGTCAGTAAATTCTTAGATTTATAAGTTTTTAAAAGTTATTAAAAAATAAATGCACAAGTATACCTATTCAAGTTCAGACTCTAAACTTACACGCCGGCTGCTGAAAACATAAACAAAATTCAGTACATTGAGCCTAGAAAAAGAAAACGTTGCAAATATTTTATTATTAATTTTAAAAAAGCAAAAAAAACAACAACAAAAAAACAACTTTGTCTGCGAGGTCATTAGCCATTACTCTTTCTTCTGATATCACAATTATCATTTTATTTAGCTTCCACAATCGTTTTCATTTCCGAGCTAGATTTTCATATTTTTTTTGTTATGGCATTGCAATGTCAACGATTTTTAAAAAATGACATTTCCCCCTTCACGGCATGCGTTTATAGGGCAGATGATGTCATTAGATTTTGTTGTCCACGGTTTAACAATGCTGTCAAGTGGCTATCACAGTGACCAACCGCCTTTATTTTCCCCAACTAATTTCTAGTACATATTAGAGCTGGGTGGACCCAGACGCACCCTAAAGATCTCGAAATCCCAGTCTTCACAAGGATTCAAACCCTGAAATTCTGGCCAATCACTTAAAAATTCTGCCTCCGCGAGTTCTTGTCGATGAGTATATCTGAGTTTTCATGTTTATCAATTAAAAGAAAGAAGTCTACTGTCTTATCTCAACTTATCTGTTATTATTGGCTTATGTCAATAGAATAGGTACTTAGTTAAATTATTATTATGAAAATGAATCAATTATCGTTCTGTGGCACTGTCAGGGTTGAGTTTTGTTTAAAGGGAAACAAAATTTTCTGTAGTCCTCTTAACAGTTTCCACGGAGAGGTTTTCTGGTGATGTGGCAGGTCTAAAGCAATACTGCCCTTTGACAGGTAATAAGGATGTTTATGGCTTCGAATTTGTATGCGAGGTCAGTTGTCATTATCCCTCGGTTGACGAAACAACAGACTTAACAGAGTGTATTTTTATTTTATTATTATTATTTTTATTATCTATATATATAATTCTCTTCTTCCCTCAACAGTTTAAACGAGTAGTAAGGAGTAAAGAAAAGATCACTCTGCGGAAAACAAGAGGGGGGGGGGGGAGAGCACCTAGTCACAAAATAGCAGGGCCGGACCGTTGCAATATCACTCTTTTTTTTTAATTTCTACCTCACATTAAAAAAATGGGGGGGGGGGGGGGGGGTGAGGAGTAATCTACACTGTAGTAACTATCGAAGCGACAGAGCACGCTCAAGAGTTTGTACACCATGGAAAGATCCCTCTTTTATTTTTGCAGCCTAAAATTAGCGCGGGTCCTATAAAAGTGATGGGCCCACTGCGGTCGCACAGGTTCCAGTGGCCTAAGGTTGGCCCTGCAAAATAGCGGCGTATGCTACGCCGCCGGTTGACTAGTTATTACTATTATGCTAGAAATGAACTAATATTCCTTCTCTAGCACGCCAGGACCGAGCATCGTTAGAGAGAAACAACATTCGTTGTAGCCCTTATTATTTTTATTAATTTTTGAAGTATATTTAATATTATTATTACCAAGCGTTGTTTAATTTAATTGATATCTTAAAATTCTAAATGTTGTATGAATAAATTTTTAAAACAAAATTATAAAATTTTGCATAGGAAAGTAGAAACAAATGAAATTGTTTCTAGTACATTTAACTATTACTGTATACAATGTAGCCTCTAAACAATAACATGAAGTTTTATTTCTTTTTTTTCTGAACAGTGTGACACTCGATACTCAGGCCTGCCTTGTACTTCTGTGCCATGGGACAGCTGTGAACATATTGAGATGATGGTCCACAGGATGCTTGTACCTAATGTCCATTCCGTAAGAGGTTTATTTATTAGAAGAGGGATTTCAAACATTTATTAGCGTTATTAGATTTTGCATAGAAAATTCGGATCATTTTTGGCGATGATTTGTAAGAAAATTAAGGTAATGTAGGTCGATTTCTTTTTCGAAACAAAATCCGGAACATTCTTTATCGATTATCGTTATTATGTTTCGGCAAGAAAATTAACTGTAAAATAAGTCTAAAAATTGATTATCAATAATCGTTTTTGTAAATTACTTTCTAATTTTAAAATCCTGAATAACCTATTGTCGATATTTTTTATAAAAATATAATTATTTGACATTTTTTTTTTTTATAAAACAATATCCGGAACAACTTTATAGTTAATGAAATATAAATCAGTATAGCTATTTTTATTTAGCATTTATATGCTATTTACATTAAAAAACCGGAACAATATATTAAAGATCACGTGTTTCTTGCAACGTTTAAGCATGGAAATAAAATCTACTATAACTTAGAAGAGCAAACAAATATTCATTGGCATTGATTTGTTTTTCACAAAACATCCGGAACAATCTATTATAGATACTTTAAACTATTGCAATATTTCTGAATGAAAAATTAAAGGTTAAATCAGATTTACAATAGCCTCTAGTGTTATTTGTTAATCTAATCGTGACGGACAGACCGACCAACAGACAAATCGCACAAAAATAAGCTTCTTTTATTCGGATGGGGGCACTAAACAGAAAAATAAAATCTGATTTTTAAAAAAATATTTTTCATATCTCTTCTAATTTCGAGATCTGTGACAGACGGACATTTTGCACAAACCTAATAGTGGCTTTTTCCCCTTACGGGGGCCGCTAAAAAAAAAAGGCGAAGCGACCTGAATTCAAACTCATGACTCAAACCAACACGGTAACCACTCTGCTAGTGGAGAGACTATGGACATGGAAGATTGTATAGTTATCTAGTCTCGTCCTATTTTTCATATTGTGTTTACTAAGTTTCAGACGACGGTGTATAAATAATAATAATAATAATCTTTAGTGTCCGTATGGAAATGTGTCTTACATTTGTGCATTACACCAAACAAAAAACATTATAACTATAAAAAACCAAAGTGTACATTCACACCAGACTCACTCATAATTGGTAGCCTTGCCTCTCTTAACACATCACATAACTTTAAAGCACTTGGATCGTTTTGGCCTTGCCAACACTTATGTTACTTTAAGGTAGATTCCATTTTGTAGTTTATTTAAAAGCATCTTATAACTTCTATATATCGCATTATATGTATATATGTATTTGAAGTGTATGCTTATTTTTCAATAGGAATATTTATGTTAAGTATGTGAATAGTAATGCTATTTATATATAATGCTGTAAATACTATTGACATTATTAGGTCTAGAATTGATCTAGCTAACTGATTAAATATATAAAATCTAAGCTCTTAGATCTATACCTTGGAGATAACATTTAGAATTATTTTAGTGAAATTATAACGTTGTGAAATGTTTATTGATACAAGGAAGATCCAATAGTCCATGAGAATTGTTATAGTTGATAATTGAATACTTACGGTCCAAGTGTAGCAAACAATAACTCAAATATAGAATCCACACTGGTTACTGGCGATCTTGCATTCATCGCTGACCTGCATTTTGTCATAACGTAAGTTAACCTAAAAAATGTATACGTTTATGTAATCGTTCAAGGACAGGCGTAAACCAACGTATATGACAAGTACCGTTATTCGGCTGCGTAGCCATTGGAAATACTGCATTCCTCATTAATCTTCGGACTTGAAGCCTTATTATAGTAAACGTCCATAAGAGAAGATAGTTAGGAGTAATAGGACAATACTTCTAGCAGGCTTTCACACTACAGTGTACATTGACATTATTTCGTTTGGTATACAATTTATACCACCACGTCTGTCAAGGACGATTTTTTTCCCTTATTCAAGATACGTTAATTAACTAATTGGTTAAATTTTTTATTGGTTCTTGTGTTGTCAGGTAAAAGAAATAATTGTGCAAAATTTCAGCATAATCCAAGATTACGTGTGGGAAAAATAATGCGTAGAAACTTTTTACCACACATAGTGACTTGACATAAGCTTTGTAAAAAACTTGGTAGACTTTATAATGGACAATGCACATCTGTGCATTTTTGAAAATATAATTATGAATATGTTGTTTTGTTTCCTAAAATAATGTTATAAAAGTATTAGTATTAAATGTTTGTTTTCTGTCATACAAGCTGCTTACACTTTCAATAAAATGTTGACTTTTGTTTAAAAAGAGGACAAAAATGCATTTTGTAATATATATATAAGTCAAATATAATTTAAAACAACTATTAATAAACAGTGTCTCATTATGGAAGCGGAGTGCAATATATGTGAATATAAAACAGCTTACACATTTAACTAAAGTTTCTCCCTTGAGAGATTAGCCCTGACAAAATCATCAGTCATCAATGACTCATTCAATACCATCAGTTAATGTAAATTGTAAGATAAGATAATAACATTAATAAATCCCCGTTTCATGTGGTATCATGTCGTCAGATGTCCCAACCATACAATAGGTAACACTTTAGTTGCGTACACTAGTCTTCTTTTTGTATTGGCGTAGACAAAGTTGTGGTCGCTGATAGTTTGTAGCTCTTAGCTTCTGATATTCAAGAAGAAATTATTGAAACCTGACTTTTTAACTACCACTTTGCGGGCCAATTTTGAGTTTGTGTTTTCACACAAACTATCTTTGAAACTTGTTTTATTTTGTCTAATATATTACAACATAACATATTGTTTATCTGTAGTTCCTTCATTAAGCGACTATCTATTATATGAGCAGTTTGGTTAATGACAAATGTAACATCTTATAAAGCTACATAAACACCTTTATCTGAGAACCATGAAGTGTGATCAAGTGATCTGGTGTTTGTTTTTAGTCTATCCCACAAGAGGTAAGTGTTCTCTACATCACACTTAGCTCAAGATAGTGTAATACATGTTGGAATGAAATGGATACAGTAGTTAAGTTGAACATAGAATTGACACACAAGAAAATGAGATATATAATTAGCAGAAATGGGAAATTGAATAAATTATACATTAATGTTAACAAAATAATAATTATAATAATAATAATAAGACGGATGTACACAAACTACTACTTTAATCCTCTTCAGTCTTCAAACATTGAGCTGTCTACTTGAGGTTACATATTCAATATTCAATATGTTATCACTTTGTGATGGGTATTAAACACTAGAATGTTTGTCAACACCTAATCTGACGCTAAGCATAATCTCTTTAAGGCTGGTTTGTAAAAAAATATTTCTTTTCCATTCCTTCATTCATTATATAAATAAATAAATAAATATACTATCACGTATCAATTTAAATAAACTTAATCTAAGGTTAATTAAACTTAGGATTTAGTTCACGCGCAGGAAAAAAAAACACGTGCCAGACTATGGAGAAACCCATTAGTCTCACATCCGGTGACAGCGTAACATCTGGCGGGGATTGGATTGGTTAAAGCAAGCGTCAGGAGTGGAACAAAGAAAACGATTGGGTAGAAAAGGATCTAGAGAGTTAGTTGTGGAGGACATTTCATAGAGATAAGACGTATATAGAGTTGTGAAATTAGATCTAGTATTAATCTGAATATATTTTGTTATTGAGCTTTGAAAGAAGATATTCATCTGATACAGTTTTATTTCTGTACATACTGTATATTATTGTGATTCCAAGTTTTGAATTAAAAGTTCTGTATTTGAATTAAAAGGATCTTCATTTGTTGAATCTCTAAGACATATTTAAATCTAGAGATACATCTACAGAATCCCCGGCATGTTACAGTAACTTCTTCTAACATCCAACAATCTCAAAAGAAAAACCTGTGACATATATGTAACTTTATCTGTCTTGAAAGTCAATGAATGCTGCTGTTGGTTTCTAAGAATTGGGGCAGAGTCTGACAAACTTGACCACAATTAGAATGCATTTGTTTCAATGCTATCGTATAGAATATCTCTCTGCAAGCTATGCACCAACATGCAGTCTCCTCGTTTTCAGATCATTTTCTCACAGTCATTCATGTCTGTAGTCCTGAGATTACTCTTGCCGACATATCTGTAGGTTAGTCTTGGTCTTATTTGGGTCTGACTTCCCCGGCAAGCTCTGCATAGAGGATGTCTTTGTGAAGTCTTCCATTTGGCAAGCGAGTGGCTTGTCCGTCTTCTGTGTCTTAAAAAAAAAACATGAAACTATTCGTAGTGGCCAAGTTCAAATCTTCCTGATTGGGAACATTTTTTTAAATAAATATGTAAACATTTTTTTTGTTTTACTATAATGTTTATGCTGGGATGTATTATATATATATATATATATATATATATATATATATATATATATATATATATATATATATATATATTATATATATTTATATACTTTTTTGTTCGTCAGCTTTTGGTCAGAATTTAATAGCTGCCCCGTCCACAATACTCAAAGGCTTAACTGAAAGGTTAGACGTCAACTGTACATATTTCCTTGACAACACCACCAATATCTCTTCTATCACTTCCATATCCATTTCCCATTGGGAAAGTTCCCACTTTCAAGAGTTGGCAAGTGTCGACACTTTCAATGGAATCTCATCCTCATTATCTGCTGCCAACTTTATAATCTCAGGTCACATAGACGGCTATGGGTATTTGAATCTAACATGGAATACATCGAGCGCTGTTCATCGTGGTGTGTACCAATGTAACGTCCGTGGACTGGACGCAACTGGACATCCAGTAACTTTATTCACCACGGTCAACGTGACAGGGGTTAATCTTGAGTCAGAGCTCCTTATAGAAGAAATAATCAAACTCAGAAATTATATTGACCTCCGGGAATCAGATTTTTTGAGATTCATAGAGCATGTCTCAACTTTTATCACAACATGGACCCACAAAATGAGCTCGGCCAGAAAAACTCTTTTCAATACACCAGCTACATACAATGGTTCTCAATATTACATTTACACACAGACCCCAGTTAACATCCCAGGCGTCGTGTGAACTCATTGGCGGCAACTTGGTGCAAGTGGACGACGCCGACGAATACGATTTTGTGCACGGTCTGATTCGTCAATATTCCGTGTCCGTCGACTACCGGATTCACTTTTTCGTCATAGGCGGTTCCCAAGATGGAGATGCAGAACATTGGTACTACCCCCATAGCAACGAATCATTGGAGTACTACAGGTGGGCACCGGACTACCCGATAGACAACCCTGTTGCTAACTGTTTAACGCTATGGAGATACTACGATTGGAATATGACGAACATTGATTGTGACAGAGATCAAAAGAACTATCCAATTAGTTTTATGTGTGAAGTGGAGATATAAAGTTTTCCAGGCTTCTAATACATACATGAACGTCTCAACACAGAGATTCGTTCACATAACATGTCACTGTTTGTATATTGTTGATAAATAATGAAATAACACACACTTGACTGATTTGTGTAATTGTTTACGTATGCTAGTGGCTTGAATTTTCTTCCAAGTTTTTTTTTAAGACCATTCTCTAATGGAACTTGTATGTTAGAAGTCTGTCTGTCTCTATCTGTCTCTTATTACCTATCTATACCTCGATTTAGTTAATATCCACTACAATTAGTTCAGTTATTGAGACATGCCTACTTTGAGTTACTAGCTGTACATAGTATCAAGTAATCCAAAAACAAAGCAATCAAATATATTAAATGAACATCAAATATTTTCATAAGTAACGCACACAGTCGAGAGAGGAAATAAAAAAAGGAAATATTTAATGACATCATTGGCTCATGTCTGAACATTAAACTTGCTTTTTATTCTTTATGTCTGTTGTACTGTTTGTCTTTGTCTCTGTATCCAATAAATTAAAACTCTAAAAGGTTAAGCTTTCTTTACTATTTGTTTGTTTTATTTTACATTTCTTCTGTAGAACTTGCATAGGAAAATTGTGGGATCTATGAGCAATGTATATCTTTCGGCCAAAGCACGAAGTTGGCCAGTTCGCGCTCTGACTGGCCAGTTCGCGCTCTGACTGGCCAGTTCGCGCTCTGACTGGCCAGTTCGCGAAACGGCCAGGGATGACCAGCCAAAGTAAACAGATTTATGATCATGATTTTAATGATATAATTACACACTGAGAAATCTGTCAATTTGTTTTAGAAAATGATCCATTTATATCACTACTAATTACAAGATTAACATTTACGATATTTCGAATTACACACAAGATTGTTATTTTTAAATCTGCATCGATGTGTTGAGCACTTGGTAGTGTAATTTTATCGGGTTTAGCTTTTGCAGCCGTCCTGTGATTGTGGATACGCGACAGTATGAAGTATGTATAAGAAGCTTATATTTTGTATTTTGTTATTGATTAATATAATTATATCAGCTTTAATAAACAGCTATTCGTGTGACATTTTGATACTTACAATATGACTAACCTTCTGACAGGAAAGTATACCTACAGCAGCGACGGTACGCAACATGTCGTGCAGCCATTTTGGTACTGGTCATTTTGGCGCTGAATGTTCTGGCGATATCGTTTAAACAAATCATTTCGTTCGCTCTAGTATACTTGAGTAGGTTTTGTAAACATTGTCGCCCATCATGCGAAAAAAAGTTATGATAAAAGTTTTCAATATTTGATGAATAGATTTTGAGAAGCATGATACGTCAGATTCATACCCGGGATGATTCATAATGTCATGCTCTCCCCCCCTCTCACCTTATAGGCCTATTATAAGCATGCCTTTAGAGATTTTGTTTTTAGAAATAAAAAAATGTGATAGAAAAATTATTAATAAGCTAATAAAAAAAATAATCGCACACTTTCAAAGATGAAACAAGAAAAATATTGAAAAAATAATATTTAAAAAAATAGCTATAATTCCACTATACAATTTATATAAAATAAAATATTTACAAAATTAATTACAAAATCTGTTAGCTCAAACTGGATATTAAA
The DNA here is from genome assembly GCA_030265305.1 of Biomphalaria pfeifferi. Taxonomy (NCBI): domain Eukaryota; kingdom Metazoa; phylum Mollusca; class Gastropoda; family Planorbidae; genus Biomphalaria; species Biomphalaria pfeifferi. The sequence goes on along the minus strand of JASAOG010000029.1, from coordinate 4,014,399 downwards.
CTCGTGATATTGACACCATCAATTTCTCGAATGAAATCTGCTACGCATTAAATCTGCTGCTAGGCAAAATGAGGTCATTATTTGTTGGTAATTTCATTATATTGACATCTAGAACTAGATCCACTAGCGGATCCAGAACTTTGGAGTGGGGGGGGGGGGCGATTTTTTTCCAAACTCTAACCCTAACGCCCAGTAAACCCTAACCCTATGCAAAAACGTGCGTAAAGTACACACACACACACACATGTACATATATATATGAGAATTTAAATAAAGCAGCTTTTCTCAACCTACAGGGAAAAACAAAACAACTGGGGCAGCGCTATAAGGTTCTCTTTTTTCACTGCAGAAACGCATTCTCCTGACAAGTACAGCTCTTTATTCATTAATGGAGTTCGGGTCGAAGCATTCTTCACTGCAGAAACGCATTCTCCTGACAAGTACAGCTCTTTATTCATCAATGGAGTCCCGGGCGAAGCCCCGTCGCCAAAAGCGTTTTCTTGCATTCTTCACTGCAGAAACGCATTCTCCTGACAAGTACAGCTTGTACAGCTTGAAGCAACGACGCCAAAAGCGTTTTCTTGCATTCTTCACTGTAGAAACGCATTCTCTTGACAAGTACAGCTCTTTATTTATCAATGGAGTTCCGGGCGAAGCCCCGACTCCAAAAGCGTTTTCTTGCATTCTTCACTGCAGAAACGCATTCTCCTGACAAGTACAGCTCTTTATTCATCAATGGAGTTCCGGGTGAAGCCCCGACGCCAAAAGCGTTTTCTTGCATTCTTCACTGCAGAAACGCATTCTCCTGACAAGTACAGCTCTTTATTCATCAATGGAGTTCCGGGTGAAGCCCCGACGCCAAAAGCGTTTTCTTGCATTCTTCACTGCAGAAACGCATTCTCCTGACAAGTACAGCTCTTTATTCATCAATGGAGTTCCGGGTGAAGCCCCGACGCCTAAAGCGTTTTCTTGCATTCTTCACTGCAGAAGGGCCTTGTCCTGACTTCTACAGCTCATTATTCATCAATGGAGTTCGAAGCTCATTATTCATACTATTAAAAAAGGACCTTTTCAATAATGTACTTGAAAATTATTTTAATATGAATTTTTAGGCACTTAATACATTACAAATAAAACCGATTTGTTCCTTGAAAAGATAAGATACCCCACATATTTAGATTTTGGCTTTGTGGATCGCCGCGAAAAAAAAAATTCAATAAATAGTATTCAATAAAGTGTATGTATAAATTGTATGTTATAGTCCCACATTTATTTAACTAGAAAAATATCAGATTGAGTAAAGTAACAGCGACTATGAAAACGTTATATGAGTTTATAACTCATCTCAAGCATGGCTCAACAGGGAACAACAGAGTTTTTACAATCGAGAGAGGGGTGCATCTTATCTCCCTTCCTTTTCCTCCTAGCCATCGACTACATAATGAGGAGAGCAATGAACCAGACTGCCTTTGGTATTCCATGGCATGAATAGCTCCGATTGACGGACTTGGACTTTGCTGATGATGTTGCACTACTCGGGGCTACAAATAAATGCATTCAAGAAATGACGGAGAGCCTAGACAGAGGCACCCAAAATGGGCTTTCGCATAAACTTGGATAAGACTAAAATTATGCGAGTGGGATATAAGGCAAAGAGTGCCACGTCCGACTTGGCGAGTCAAAGCTTAAAGAGCTAGACAAGTTCACGTACCTTGGCAGCATCATAACAAATGATGGAGATGCTTACCATGATGTAGAGTGCCGAATAGGAAAGGCAGGGAGCATTTTCCAAAGGCTGCAGCCTATTTGGACTAGCCAAGCCATTGGACTCGAGACAAAAATACACCTTCTCAACACAATCGTCATTCCAACTGCTACATATGCATGTGATACGTGGAAGTCATCTGTCAAAATTGAGAAAAAACTAAATGTTTCTCAACAGAGATGGCTGAGACGGATTTTGGGAGTCAGTTGCACAGATCGGGTCTCAATCAAGGAAATCCTATGCCGAACTGTTAGTCGAACACTTGGTGAGGTTGTGACTGAGTGTCGCATGAGGTTTGCGGGACATGTTCTACGTCAAAATGAATTACGCACACCAAGAGTTGCGATAACATGGAAGCCAAAACAAGGAAAGCGCAAACAGGGACGCCCTCGTATTACTTGGCGACACACCTTCATGGAGGACCTCAGAACAGTGGACACCAGGTGGGAGGAGGCTTCAGACATTGCCAGTGACAGATTTTTATGGAGACAGCTTGCCGCCCAATGCGCCGAAAGGCGCGGGAGGACCTAAGTACTAAGTAAGTAAAAGTAGAAATACCATCTATATCTATAATAAACAACTCACTTATCGTACTCTACGGCTGACAATCCCATGCTGTTGTTTTTTTTACTCAAATATATAAAAAAAATAATTTTCTTTTCAAACTGAGAACATGTCAGGTTAGGGTTTTCCCCGTGGGGCCAGCGAGCTGGTCATTCTGGTCTCAGCGCTCTACAGCAACTGTTCCATTTCCAGAAAACAATCGTTAGAGCCGATGGTGAGCATCCAGTTTCTTCCCTCCACCTTCCATGAAGTTTTAACTTGAATAGAGGCTGTGTACACATGAAAAAATGTTTATGTTTTTTTTTACTTAAATAAAATCATCCATCTGACATCAAATTGAGATTAATTTTTTTACCCACAAAATGTCGAAGAACATAACTCGAAGCCAGATTTTCCTTCTGAGGGGAAGACCGCCATGTTACTGTTTGTTTGACTTGCATACCAATATTTCTTTTTGACATCAGTTCTGTACATTTGAATTGAATTACTAGGAAGTTCGGTTGAATCTTGGTTGAGTGTTGCAAGGTCTTGAAGTATTATTAAACAAGTTTTAAAGGACATCTGTTCGGGGAAGTAGGCCAAGTTGTTAATGCTATCGGCCACTTTGCTGGCCGCATACATTTTTAGGTCTAGTTATTACAATATCAACCAGACCATGAGAAGAAACTGTGTACAGCTAAAGATAACTTTAACATTTAACAAACATTGGTAATAAAAATTAGGAATTGTATTTACAAATATCAACAAACATCACCAACAAACATCATCTACAAACATGATTTCTTGACTGAGAGAACAATGTCAATAATACAATCACCCGGCTATAGTATGGGCGCAGTGTACGTCACGTGACTGTATAAATAATAATAATATATTGAAACATGCATTATTTTCAGACTTCCAGATTTGGTGACTGTGTAGAGTCTGTAGACAGTGTATGATCGGAGGCTTTCCCATTTTACAAGTTATTGAAAATTAGGAAGAAATAATTATAGAATATATATGTTAAAAAATTAATTGACGACTATGATGGAATTATTCTTAGTCCTCATTTACTTATTTTGTCATCAGATTTACTCTGGTAAGTAACTTGGTTTGAATATCCAAATATACAGACATGTAGACAAAGGAAGGGAGAGCAATAAAGAAAAAAATGAGTTTCAAAATATTTACAGCGCTATTGCCCTTTATTGAATTAAAAAAAACAAAAAACCCGAGTAATCGGGATCAATGTTTCTGGTCGATTTGTTAAGGCTAGTAGAATATGGCTAATAATTGATTAAGAATCAAATTACACTTAGTTCAAGCCTAAATTATTTTTTTTTAAAGTTAAAGTACCTTACTATTTTTTAAATTACTTTTGCATTGTGCGTTGTGCATCTTTCCTGCTCTGTGCGTCATGGGTTAATCTTCTTTGTAGACCAGAGAGGGGGGGGGGGGGTGAGGGAGGATGTGCTGCCTCTTCACGATTCAATTCACTATGAAAAATGGCAATGTATTCTACAGGGCAAGAAAACATTAAGAAACTGGAACAAACACAAAATAGAGCAGTGAGATTCATAACAAACGAATATTCACATTTGACTAGAGTAACACCATTAGTAAAATCACTAAATTTAGAAAGCCTTCAGGACAGAAGACTCAAAAGTAAAGTAGCAATTATACATAAAACACTGAACCATAATCTTCAAATACAAAAACAAAATTTAATAAAATACTCTGAAAGACACAAAGATAAAGGTACATTCCTCGTCCCATATGCTAGGACAAATTTGTACAAATGCTCCTTCTTCCCTAGTGCTATTAGAGCATGGAATGGCTTGCCTGCTAGCCAGGAAAACCAGTGACTCGGCAGAATTTAAGTCATTGGTTAATATGCACGACTGAATGCATGACGCGTAGGACGTAATCATCTTCTTTTTTGAAGTAACGTCTGTATTATATAAGATAAGATAAGAAAATAAGAACATTATTCAGAACATAATCTTCGATCTATTATTACAATACTTCTATTCAAGACTCTTCTTCATGGAGGAACCTAAGTGGGTGGGTGGACAGTTGATACAAAAAATGGCTCTAACGATTTGCCTAGAAATTTTACAGTTGACGTCAAAAGTAAAAGTAAAAATACATAAATGCAAAAATGCAAATTAGGCTAGAGACTAAATCTAGGTCTAGATCCTTTCACCGGTTTTTAAAGGACTATCTCGTTCTTGAGAGGACTATCGCGTTCGGGAATTTCCGAATGTATGGCTTTATTGATTCAAGAGTTTAATACATTTATGTTCGGGAAAATTTTGCGCATTGTCTTCTTAGTCTAGATCTAAATGCTTATCATTGGAATTTTAAATGGCTTACTAGATCCATGCATTCGCTCAATAAGGATTCGGTCTTTATGTTTTTCTTGTTTTTAATATATTAATAACATTTATAGTGATGTCTTAATAAATGTCTACTTTCTGTGTTTCCTACAGTGCAATGTCTGCTATTGACAACATCCCCGAGGGTTATACTGCAAGATGCTACTGACAAGCTTGTTGTCAACTGTACATACGACACTGGAAGTGATCAAAGCCTGACATCTTTAACGTCTCTGACAGTCTCTCGTATGTCTAATCTTTCTAGCTTCCAGTATCAAGTCTTGAGCTCTGTAGATTCATTTACAGGAGTTACAACTTCACAAGAGAACTTGACTAGTGCTGGATTGATAGACAATGCTGGACAGTCCTATCTTACGTTAACCTGGAAGAATCCACTGACCATAACACAAGGTGATTATAAATGTGATGCCATAGGGTTGAATTCAGCTGGTCAACCTTTGACTTTGTCTTTAACCGTGAATGTGACGGATGTGAGTTCAGAGATTGACCTATTAAAGGCGGAAATCGTACACTTAAGAAACACCATTGGCTACCTGGAAACACAAGTCCAGACATTGTTTAGAAATACGTCATCATTCGTGAGCACGTGGTCAGAGAGGATGAACGGTGCTCAAAAAACTTTGTTTGAGACCTCAGAGATTTACAACGGCTCTCAATATTATTTATACAAGGACAGTCCGTCCCTCATACCTATGGTAGCAGAAGCTACGTGCCAGATCTACGGCGGCCATCTTGCAGAGCTACAGACCAGCGACGAGTATGACTACGTCATTAGTTTCATAGAAAACTTTTCCTGGGTCAGGTTCCTGCTAGTGGGAGGTTCTCAATACGGCGAGGCTGGTAACTGGGTGTACCCTTACAGCAATGAATCGCTGCAATACTTCAGATGGGCGGAAGCTTTCCCATTTTACAGCATGGCCCACGATTGTTTGATTCTGTGGGATGTTTATAATTGGAACATGACCAATCAATTGTGCACCATGGACCAATCGCAATGGCCCATCTACTATTTATGTGAAGTGGAAATATAAACGTCTTTGTTCTCATTCAAACTTCACTATCGGAATGTCCAATACAAGCCATCCATGGTGCATTGATCTGTGCAAGAAACAAATGAACTATGATGTTAAAACAGCTTTTTATAAGCAAATAATTTTTTAAAAGTAAACGTAAATATACATTTCAATATAAAATATAAATAGTTTTGTAAAGGATGACATTATTCTACATAAATAATACAAACTTAAAATGACAACTAAAACATTTTCAGTTTCATGACAAGACTTTTGGTTGAAGGCTTCGACATTTTTTTTCTTAGCACTGATAGTTTTTATTTCACCACTAAACAAAGTAAGGATAGTTTCTATAGAAAGTATTGTAACTTGAAAGATAACAATTGTTCTATATACGAAAGATGTGTTTGTATTCAATGTTTGATTCTTTATAGTCAACAGATGGACTTCTAATTACGTTATACAATGAATGCATGACACTTCTTGATGAAACGGATTTCTAGTGGGTGTAATGGTGACATATTTGATTATTTTATTGGCCTAGGAGGGGGGGGGGGGCAAAAGTAAATCTAAGGGGCTATTGTTGAAACTTTAAGATACAGCTAGATAGACTCGATGAATGAACTTGATCTCCCAAACACAACTTCACAGTCACAGTCACTCTAAAATAAGAATCTGGAAAGTCCAAATAGAAACTAAAGACTACAAGTCTAGAAAATGAAAAGATTTGCTTCGTAGCTTCCGAGTCGTGCCATTATAAAGTATTAAGAAAGGTTTTTGATTTGAAGTTGCTTGTGATTTTAATTACAACTATTTAGAATCATTGAATCATAAAAAGTAAATGTATTTTTATTTTAGTGTCTCAGTTTTGGTGTTTATTTTCTTTCAAGCCAGCATCACATTCAAGCTAAGAACCAATAAATTACTCGTTGCCACCTTCAATTTTAATGCGCCACTAGAAATATCGCTGGATTAGGAGATAATTCAAATATCTTATGTTAATAACTCAATCTACATGCTGGATATTAAGCTCTATAAACTTTATATCTAAATACATTTATATTGTAATTGCAAATTCATAAAGAATAGTGCTTGAGTTTGAACACTACAGTTTGCAATGAAATGAACATAAAATAACTTTGAGAAAGAAAAACTTAATTGTAATACATTTTGACTTTGAGTTGGCAATATTTTGATTTAAATAGACCAGACAGACCAGAGAGCCTAGACAGAGGCTTTGAAAGCCTAGAACTAGAAGGGAAGGTATTTGTCGTACTGCACATTTACAAAAAGCTCTTTCTATCGTATTGCGATGGACACATTAATATCCATTTTAGTTCTACTGAGTGGTCTCCCATTTCAAGGTAAGTCAGTTGAAATCAAGGTTAGTTATTGCCTACGTATTTTTAAGCGACAAAGGAGTCCTCAAATCTTTAGTTTAAGGGCCTTTTAACGATATCGTCAGACACTTCTGCTAAGGTGGTATCAAAACTATATGATTTGATGAATATAGAACTTAATGAAGGCCTATTTGGGCATAAGATCGCTATAGGGTATCGTAGAGTTGCTCTCTTCTAGCCCTAAAATATGTGCCTGTATTGTAATTTAATACATTTGAACTTGTCGATAGGAATCAGAAACTTATCGTTTTGTGTTTTGTATGTTGTACTGGGCTCTTGTTGTACTGGGCTCTTGTTGTACTGGGCTCTTGTTGTACTGGGCTCTTGTTGTACTGGGCTCTTGTTGTACTGGGCTCTTGTTGTACTGGGCTCTTGTTGTACTGGGCTCTTGTTGTACTGGGCTCTTGTTGTACTGGGCTCTTGTTGTACTGGGCTCTTGTTGTACTGGGCTCTTGTTGTACTGGGCTCTTGTTGTACTGAACTACAAAACAAAACAACAATTTAGTTTCGTAACATTTATATATAAGATATTTAATTTTTGTTATTTGTTCAAATAAATAAAAAACAAAACATTGTTAAAAATTTAACATTTACATAGTTTACCTTGTGTATAGATCTAGGCTACATACATTTATGTATAGATAAAAATAGATAATAATGGTGTGGTCAAGATTTGTGATATATTTTTCAAAAAAATATTTATTTTATAATTTTAAACATTTCTTTCATTGTCTCAGCACATTGTATCCGACTGACTGTCTCGCCAAGCAAGCTGTTGAATGGACTCACAGAGAAGCTTGAAGTAAACTGCACGTTTTTAGCAGGAAGCGATCTAAGCCTATCATCGCTAACGTCACTAAGTATCAGGCGATGGACCAACTCGACATCTCTCCGTGAAGCAGCAACAGTCAGCTCATTTAATGGCGTCACTCTGTCCGACAGTGTCACGGCTGTTGGTACTATAGACAACTCTGGCATGTCTTTCCTGAACGTGATATGGAGTTATCCGAACTTGACCAACCTGGGTGAATATGAATGTCTAGCAGATGGACTTGATACAACTGATCATCCACTGTCCAGATCTTCTAACTATAATGTTACAGGCTTAAGCCCGGAGTCTGAACTTCTGGTAGAAGAGATTTTAAAGCTACAACAGACTATACACCATCTTAACACAGACTTTCTGTCTCTGAAAGAGGAAGTCTCAATCTTCATGTCGACCTTGACACACAGAGTGAATGCATCACACAGAACAATGTTTGAAACGTCTGCAGCTTTCAACGGCTCCCAGTACTCTCTCTACTCCATAGACACTGTTGTGGACATTGTCCAGGCCCAGGCCACTTGTGAAATATATGGCGGGAACCTGGTAGAAGTCAACAATGAGAACGAGTTCCACTTCCTGAAGACCTTCATTGAGGATGTCTCTGACGCAGCCCTGGTTCTAATTGGCGGGAACCAGATACATGACGTAGGGAACTGGGTGTATCCTCAAAGCAATGCTTCCATTAAGTACTTCCGGTGGGCTAAGGATTATCCTCTTTTCACCATGGGCGCCAACTGTTTGGTTCTTTGGGGCAGCTTTGAATGGAACATGACGAACGTCAATTGTCTGAATAGTTTCTTAATGAGATACATATGTGAGAATGTTCTTTAATAATACTTCGGCAGTAAACGTAGACTGAACTCAAAATGGATTTACATAAAACATGTAGGCAAATAACTTGCCTTTATATGCAGAAATAATTAAACGATTCGACCAAATTTAAAACAGAAATTTATTTTTATTTTGTCTTTGTCTCCAAGAAAATATCACACATGTGAATGTATACTCTCGAAACAATTTGTATAACGATGACAGCCTCGATTTCATTTTAACCTTTGAAATACTTTATTATTTCCCATGTAATAATAATAACTATTTTTTTCCACAGTAACATTAAAACAGGTCTCTCTCGCCTTAGTCATGAAATGACATTGTAAAGTTTGTCCCCAGTAACATTAAAACAGGTCTCACCTTAATCAAGAAATGACACTGTCAAGTTTGTGCCCAGTAACATTAAAACAGGTTAGCTTAGTCAAGAAATGACAGTGTCATTTTGTCCCCAGTAACATTAAAACAGGACTCGCCTTAGTCAAGAAATGACAGTGTCCAGTTTGTCCCCAGTAACATTAAAACAGGTTAATTTAGTCAAGAAATGACAGTGTCAAGTTTGTCCCCAGTAACATTAAAACAGGTCTCGCCTTAGTCAAGAAAGGACAGTGTCCAGTTTGTCCCCAGTAAAATTAAAACAGGTTGATTTAGTCAAGAAATGACAGTGTCAAGTTTGTCAGTAGTAACATTAAAACAGGTCTCGCCTTAGTCAAGAAATGACAGTGTCCAGTTTGTCCCCAGTAACATTAAAACAGGTCTCGCCTTAGTCAAGAAAGGACAGTGTCCAGTTTGTCCCCAGTAACATTAAAACAGGTCTCGCCTTAGTCAAGAAAGGACAGTGTCCAGTTTGTCCTCAGTAACATTAAAACAGGTTAGCTTAGTCAAGAAATGACAGTGTCATTTTGTCCCCAGTAACATTAAAACAGGACTCGCCTTAGTCAAGAAATGACAGTGTCCAGTTTGTCCCCAGTAACATTAAAACAGGTTAACTTAGTCAAGAAATGACAGTGTCAAGTTTGTCCCCAGTAACATTAAAACAGGTTAACTTAGTCAAGAAATAACAGTGTCAAGTTTTTCCCCAGTAACATTAAAACAGGTTAATTTAGTCAAGAAATGACAGTGTCCAGTTTGTCCCCAGTAACATTAAAACAGGTCTCGCCTTAGTCAAGAAAGGACAGTGTCCAGTTTGTCCCCAGTAAAATTAAAACAGGTTGATTTAGTCAAGAAATGACAGTGTCAAGTTTGTCAGTAGTAACATTAAAACAGGTCTCGCCTTAGTCAAGAAAGGACAGTGTCCAGTTTGTCCCCAGTAACATTAAAACAGGTTAACTTAGTCAAGAAATGACAGTGTCCAGTTTGTCCCCAGTAACATTAAAACAGGTCTCGCCTTAGTCAAGAAAGGACAGTGTCCAGTTTGTCCCCAGTAACATTAAAACAGGTCTCGCCTTAGTCAAGAAAGGACAGTGTCCAGTTTGTCCTCAGTAACATTAAAACAGGTTAACTTAGTCAAGAAATGACAGTGTCAAGTTTGTCTCCAGTAACATTAAAACAGGTTGATTAAGTTAAGAAATGACAGTGTCAAGTTTGTCGCTAGTAACATTAAAACAGGACTCGCCTTAGTCAAGAAATGACAGTGTCCAGTTTGTCCCCAGTAACATTAAAACAGGTCTCGCCTTAGTCAAGAAAGGACAGTGTCCAGTTTGTCCCCAGTAACATTAAAACAGGTTAACTTAGTCAAGAAATGACAGTGTCCAGTTTGTCCCCAGTAACATTAAAACAGGTCTCGCCTTAGTCAAGAAAGGACAGTGTCCAGTTTGTCCCCAGTAACATTAAAACAGGTCTCGCCTTAGTCAAGAAAGGACAGTGTCCAGTTTGTCCTCAGTAACATTAAAACAGGTTAACTTAGTCAAGAAATGACAGTGTCAAGTTTGTCTCCAGTAACATTAAAACAGGTTGATTAAGTTAAGAAATGACAGTGTCAAGTTTGTCGCTAGTAACATTAAAACAGGACTCGCCTTAGTCAAGAAATGACAGTGTCAAGTTTGTCCCCAGTAACATTAAAACAGGTCTCGCCTTAGTCAAGAAAGGACAGTGTCCAGTTTGTCCCCAGTAACATTAAAACAGGTTAACTTAGTCAAGAAATGACAGTGTCCAGTTTGTCCCCAGTAACATTAAAACAGGTCTCGCCTTAGCCAAAAAAGGACAGTGTCCAGTTTGTCCCCAGTAACATTAAAACAGGTCTCGCCTTAGTCAAGAAAGGACAGTGTCCAGTTTGTCCCCAGTAACATTAAAACAGGTTAACTTAGTCAAGAAATGACAGTGTCCAGTTTGTCCCCAGTGACATTAAAACAGGTTAACTTAGTCAAGAAATGACAGTGTCTAGTTTGTTCCCAGTAATTACGTACAAGGAGTGGTGGTTGAGCGGCGGTCGGGGTCCCTGGTTTTTGGAAACATTGGGCGCCCTGAGTCTTCCCAGCTCTAATGGGTACCTGACATTAGTTGGGGAAAAGTAAAGACGGTTGGTCGGTGTGCTGGCCACCTGACACCCTCGTTAAACGTGGGTTACAGTATCAGATGACCTTCACATCAGCTGCCCTATAGATTGCAAGGTCTGAAAGGGAAGCTATACTTTTTTTTTCAAATCACGTAAGACTAGATTTACACATTAATACACATGGATACTTGCAGGGCTTAATAATGTTCATTTTTGAAGTAACAACTGTAATTTTAAGATAAGATAACTCTTCAAACGAGAGACTACTTAGTAGTTCATTGTTGTCTGTTTGGTCGTTGGTTTGTAGCCCCAAGCATCTAGTACAACTAAATCAGTGTAGCCGTATTACATTTAAATGTTTAACTTGAAATAACTCAAACAGATTTCTTTTAAAAGAAACTTGAATAGAACTTTTAGTTATAAGCATACACAGATTCAACTTGAATTGAGATGTAGATCTAGTAGTAACAAGATGAAATAAGATTTGAACCAAATCTCAGTAGCTACTAGAATACATGTCCTATCTGTCTCACGTCTCCAGCCCCCCCCCCCCCCAAACGTGACTTTTATTAACATCAACTATAACAGAACATGTCTTGGCTTCATCAGAAACCCGTCAACCAAAAAATAACCGCTTCCGTTTCCTCATTGTTACATTGGAAACACACACATACACTCCATAGCACTACTACACACTGGTAATATGGTGTAAAAGCTAGTTTTCATTAGACTATTTCAATTTAAGAGCTTAATTTAGTGACTTTCAGTAGAACAATTCTGTTGATGTTGTGGTTTAATGTTGGAGGACAATCAATGGATGCAACAAATCTTTCACACTGGGCTTTTAGTGGCTGTTTTAAACACCAATGTTTCGTTATTTTAATTTCAAAAGAATTAACTTCAAAACTATGACGTAATCGCACGAATTGCATCATTCAGTGAGACTTAATTTTAAAAAGAGTATATGATTTAAATTACAAACTGATTTTGTCAAAAGTTTTAGCTTTGTAACGCCCTCACATTTTGATTTGTGTTTTAGTATAATAGAATTATTTGTGTCATTGATCTGATTGGTCAAGACTTGACGTAAATAAAACCTTTAAACGACAACTTCAAACTGAAAACAATCTTTTTGCTTCAGGTAACTTTCTACTGGCTCTCTAAACATCTTCTGTCTTGTGACTCTACCCAAACATCTTCTGTCTTGTGACTCTACCCAAACATCTTCTGCCTTGCGACTCTACCCAAACATCTTCTGTCTCGTGACTCTACCCAAAAATCTTCTGTCTTGTGACTCTACCCAAACATCTTATGTCTTGTGACTCTACCCAAACATCTTCTGTCTTGTGACTCTACCCAAACATCTTCTGCCTTGTGACTCTACCCAAACATCTTCTGTCTTGTGACTCTACCCAAACATCTTCTGTCTTGTGACTCTACCCAAACAAGGGGAACACTTCGACAGGCAGCATCTGCAACGCTGCTGATCCCATTCTGTCCCGGCCACTTAAGTTATTTTTGATACAGCAGCTGCGTACAAAGAGGGAACTGGTGTTGGGTCACATCGTTCTGACCAGAGCTACATCCAGGCTTTCATTTCTACGAGGTGATCCGTAGCTGCTTCCAGACTGAATGAGACCATATATCTCACCAAGAGACCTTTATTGTGAATCACTTATGTTGAATATTTTAACGGCTAACTTGAGGTCTTTTTTATTTAAGTTTCTTTTGTCAGTCAAGGTTACTGTGAAAAATCCCACGATCATGACCTACTTATTCAAGTGACCTAGATATCATAAACAATCCAAACTTAAGTACAAGTTAGAAGTTGTTGTTTCAAGGAACCCGAAGTAATCTAAATGTCACTTGAAAATTATTTTTAGAGTTTTAATTTTTGTTTTAAATGGTAACAATAATTTGCAACCTTGACCTAGTTATTTAAAAACACGATTATCTTCAGCTTATCATAATGATAATAAATCTCCAAAGTCATTAAAGTAGACTACATTTTTTGAGAGACTACGGAGTACTGTATTATGATAAATAGATAACAGCTCTAGTAAAACTAACTGAGCTTAATTTAAATTTTACAAGTTCTGAAAAAAAAATGTCTTTTTGTTTTCCTAAGTGTTTAATAACAAGATTTGTGTTTCATTTTTACTAGATCTATGTTTTATTTATTATTAGATCTATGTTTTAGGTATTTCTAGATTTAAATACTTGTAAACATGTTATTTTTGTTATTACTGTATACATTATTACAAAGCTATCTGGCTGTGTTGTAAAAAAGTTTGTGCACCTTTTTTCTCAATATCGGATCAAGTTAAAATTTTGCAAAATTATTTATTTATTGCATCTGACAAAACATTAGTTAATAGACTATTGGTAATTAATTATTTGGTTTGGTAACGAACAAGGGAAAGAAATTGTACTTGACAGATGGTATAAGTTGAATTAGTTAACTTTATACTTTATGTAGAGAACCAGGTCGTGGTTAAAAAGTTTGAGACTAACAATAAAACCTATGTCATAAGCATTTCGCAGGCACAGTGTATAGTTTATTGACTTGCGGAGGCTCAGCCCTCGAATTTGAATTAAGTAGTACAACTTATCTTTTTAAAAATGCATTTAAAAGCGATCACAGTAACCTTCACTTGATACCCCCTTCTTTCTCCCCCCCCCCACCGCCCCTTCCTCATTAATCAAGCTTCCTAAAGTGCTAGGGACATAGCCCGCAGTACGACAAGCTACAAGCGAAACGCTCAACAAAAACAATTGGTCAAACTATTTCTAATGGCACGCACGCACACACACACACGCACACACACAGAGAGAGAGAGAGAGAGAGAGAGAGAGAGAGAGAGAGAGATGTATTCTCTTGTTGGTCTATTATCCATTGAATGACAGGACTGACCCCCCCTCTACTATTATATTTAATAACAAGCTTTTTTTTTTTTTTTGAAGTATTTTTTTTTAAAATTTTTTTTATATTTTAGATTTTTTCTTTTGATGAATTAAAATTCTTTCAGTTTATCCTGTGAAAACAGAAACAGGTACGACTAACTGGTATATTTTTTGGTCACCTTTTGAACATTGACGTCAAATCGAAATGAAAAGTAAGCAGAGTTGTTCCCCCTCCTGAACATTCTTGTCTCTCCTACATGTGTAAAACTTGTGTTATATCAAGTAGCAATCCATCTCCTTGGTTTGGTGTCTAAAACATTACCCAATTTCAGTCTGACATAATAAAGCTAGAAGAAACATGTAACAGTATAGTTCATTTTTTAAAGTGATTGTTTGGGGAAAGAAAATAGTGGAAACTAAAAGATAAAACATGTTGTGTTGGTCAATTTAGTGCTGAAGACGATCAATAAACTCTCCTGAAGTATTGAAAAGTCTAAACGTTAAAACAAGTTTTCCACATAGATGTGTTTATTGACTGTAAGTAATTAGTAGTCTTAATGAGTACCCACAAATGATATTCCGATCAAAGAGTTGCATCCTGGTCCATCGTACTTCTTAGTCTAATTGTTTTCATTAAGTGGCTCAACGTGGAGTTTAAGAATGAGTACTCGACTATCTGCATAATCAATAATCTGATGCTTTGAACAAAAAATCTTTTGCTACAGTGAAACTGTTTATGGATGGAATGTTTGCGTCGAATTCGAGTTAATATGTCAACAAAATATGGTATGTAATGTCTGCACAATATGTTATGAGCGAAGTGTAAATTGTTAGGTTTTAAAGATGTATATGTTGTTACTGTGATGATGAATATGGTGAATGAGTTATCTCACACAGAAACCTTGACCGGAAGTTCTGTTCAGACATATTGCATGGTACATCTACCATGTTGTACCCATCGCTGATGTCCAGCGCCAGACAGTCATTGCTATTGTCGCGACTGCTGTTAGTGGGGTGGCCAGGGGCCCATGAAAAGTAATTGACATTGTGTCCGGAGTGCTGGAACAGCCATTTTCCTTCTTTGACCTGGTCTGTCCCTCCAACGATCACCTTCGTTTCATTGGCCATGTAGAGACTGTTGAAAAACTCTTTGACAAAACCAAACTCTTGGTCACTCTCTATCTCTGCCAGGTAACCGCTAACAAACTTACACATGGCTTCAGACTGGTTCCTGCTCATGTTGCTATATTTAGACAGTAAATACATCTTGTTATCAAACACAGCTGACCTATTGAAGACAGCAGTAACAGCGCCCTCCATCTTTTTTTCCCAGAGCTCTGGAAAGATAGAGAAATTATAAAATAAAAGATTTAAGATAATTTTCTTCCCATAAAAGCAAAGTGTTTGAACCATTTTTTAAGAAGTAAACTATAGAAATGTCCCAAAGATTTCTACAATCACATTGCTATGAAATCTCAACATGGATGAGCTACGCATGTCAGAGTGGTTTCTGTCCAAAGCTATTTCAAGCAAGAAGATTTCTGCCTCCTGAAATGGAAGTTAGATTATGATGAACTTTCAAACTTCAAGCATTTATTAAAGAAATAATTGAACTTTGGACCTTAAGTAAATGTTTGGTAATGTAGAAGACCGATTTAAAACTATCGCTTGGTGTTAATTTTTTGTGTTCCTTAATAAGAAACAGAACAACCTAGCCTATACTATACACTTCCATCAAGGTTCTCAAACACATGATTTAACCTAGCGAGGAACCAAGGTACGTCTACTAATGAAATCGTTACTAATGACTCATAATGAAAACATTGGTATCATTTTATAGTACATAGCTTAGTTAGACAAAAAATGTTTTTGCAAACACGTGACAATCACGAGGGCTAATAAACGTTTGTCCATGAGCTCTTAGGACAAGACATCTGCACCACAAAATTTCTTTAATTTTACGTCACAACGCTTAATTAGACTTAGACATTTCTTTGTAAACTAGAGAGATTGACGGCTAATTAACAGTTGAGCACGAGTTATTAATGCATGCACCACACTATTTCCGATTTGAGAATTGTTGACATATAAGGATGGCTCTAGCATTGCCTCAACACCAGCTACGTCTGTGTAGTGTGAAAATCATCTAGCAAGATTCATAACCAAACCATTTAATCAAGCGACGAATGCAGGTACTTATTGATAATTAGATTTCTAGACTTTCTGACAAGAAAGTTAATTGTCAAATAATTCAGAAGAGAAAATTTAATTGTTTTAGGTGAATTCGTTTTTAACTTGAAAAAAAAATGTTTTGTTTGGTTATTTTCAACAACAAACAAACAACTATTACTGATAATGAGATTTTTGCGACGTATTTGAATCCAAATTTATTGTAAAATAGCTCAGAAGATATATTTCATATAATACTTTGGTGTTTATTTAAAAAATACTAATGTTGAAAAAACCATTATGGAAAATTATATTTTTTTCGACGATTTTGCAAGAAAATTACATTTATATAAGTCAAAAAAAGATATTTTAAACAATCATTTAGCGTAAATGTTTTTCATGCTAAGTTTTTCTGAGACGTTTTTGCCATAAAATTAAATATTACACAAGCTAGAAGAGAATTTTCAAACAGTAATTTGTCGTTCATTTTGGTTTTCCTGACAAACTCTCGGAGCAACGTATTATCGATAATTAAATGTTAGCAACGTTTGTTTGAAACTGACAGAAAGGTGATGGCCATGGGCTGCAATGATGTCCTAGTTTGTGTAGTGCAATGATGTCCTAGTTTGTGTAGTGCAATGATGTCCTAGTTTGTGTATTGCAATGATGTCCTAGTTTGTGTAGTGCAATGATGTCCTAGTTTGTGTAGTGCAATGATGTCCTAGTTGTTGTAGTGCAATGATGTCCTAGTTGTTGTAGTGCAATGATGTCCTAGTTGTTGTAGTGCAATGATGTCCTATTTGTTATAGTGCAATGATGTCCCAGTTGTTGTAGTGCAATGATGTCCTAGTTTGTGTAGTGCAATGATGTCCTAGTTTGTGTAGTGCAATGATGTCCTAGTTTGTGTAGTGCAATGATGTCCTAGTTTTTGTAGTGCAATGATGTCCTAGTTGTAGTAGTGCAATGATGTTTTGAGTAACTTATGCGGTTTTAGAAGTAAACCATTTGTGCACGAAGCTATCTATCTATCTGTCTATTTATCTATCTATCTATCTATCTATCTATCTATCTATCTACTATCTTATCTAATCTTATCTTATTTTATCTAATCTATATCTCTTTATACAAATGGGTGCACTCGGATGGCCTTGCCCTTTCTGGAATTATCTATTTTCACTGTACTTAACTCACCTGTGACATTACGTGTCTCCGCCAGGAAGTAGCTTTCAATTCGATCCAGTTCTGAAAACAAGTCATCAAAATCTGGTTGCTCAAGGTCAACTGTTGTCTTTGCAACTACCGTGAAATCTTCATCTTGCAAGAGTGTGGCCATGCACTGATAACTTCCTGCTTCGTTTTCTGTAGGGTATGTCCAGTTTAACTTTAAGTAAGAGGTGTCGGTGACGGAAGTTTGACCTTGAATAGTCGCAGAATTGTTGACATATAAGGATGGCTGTAGCATTTGCTCAACGCCAGCTATGTCTGTGTAATCTGGTTCCAATGTGTCTGTCGACTGAGAAATTATAATATTCAGAACTCTGTAATTACCAGCTGGGTCAGGTGCCACTGAA
Source organism: Biomphalaria pfeifferi (assembly GCA_030265305.1). Lineage (NCBI taxonomy): Eukaryota > Metazoa > Mollusca > Gastropoda > Planorbidae > Biomphalaria > Biomphalaria pfeifferi. Next base: position 3,996,484 of record JASAOG010000029.1, on the reverse strand, counting down.
CAGACAATTTCCATCTGACTGGTTAGCCCAAGTTTAATAGTGCTTGGTGTGACTTCCAGCTTAATTATATCATCTGTAGATAAAATAATTTTATTGGATTACAATTTGTTATTTAGCTAGATTCAATTCTCTTTGACTGCAGTTTCAGAGCATCAATTTGTCTTGGATTAGAACATTAGATTAGATGTCTTCCAATTCAATAAACTTTGCAAACAATCGCGTTCATTGTACGTCACAAGGCGTTAATAAATAAGTTCTTTGTAACCACAAGAGAGTTTCAATGAATCATGAGAGCTAACACACATTTGCGCATGAGTTCTTACATCATGTAGACTATGTAGACCAGGGGTGGGCAATCTTTTTTCTATCAAGGGCCCATGGGCATAGCCAGGATTTTTTTCGGAGGGGATTTTTTTCTCCCCCCCCCCACGCCAAAAAAATAATATTTATATGTATGTATGTGTGTGTGTATATAATTTTTATTAGATTCTGACCAATCATTCTTTCGGAAGACGCTTATTGTGCCCTATAATAGGTTCTTCCTGTAGTTAGTGGAAAAATTGTAGAATCCCCGCCATTGACAACAAGGGGGTCTGGGGGAGCGCTAGGAGCTAAACACTATTTCTGATATTGAAAGCCAACAAAATGCTCATTCTGAGGTATCTACAGTGCATTTTCCTGCTATTAAAATCTTTTTTTCAAAAACCTAATCTGATCTTCTTACTGACTTAGACCCTCCCGCGCCGTTCGGCGCATTTGCCGTCAAGCTGTTTCCACAAAAATCTGTCACTGGTAATGTCTGAAGCCTCTTCCCACTTGCTCTGAGGACCTCCATGAATGTGTGGCGCCAAGGTGTACTAAGATGTCATCGCAACTCTTCTTATGCCTAATTCATTTTGTCGGAGAACATGTCCCGCAAACCTCATGCGACGCTCTGTCACAATCTTAATAAGGGATCGACTCCCAGTTCGGCATAGGATTTCCTTGATTTACACCCCATCTCTATAACTGACTCCTAAAATCTGTTTTAGCCATCTTTGTTGAGCCACATTTAGTGTTTTTCAATTTCGGCAGATGACTATTTACTGCACTTTATTAATTGAGCCCCGCTACTGGTAGAAATGCGTAACCTCTCTTGAATACGCTCTTGGAATTAAGTGACTGTAGTTTGCTTTAGATTTTATATCGAAAAGTGAAGTTTTATTGTCAAAATCATCTTCGTGGGTTTTAAACTACAAAATCTCTGAAGTTATATTTTTTAGAATTCAAAACCCCATTTAGCTATGGTCATATAATTTAGTAACTGTAGTTTGCTTTAGAATAATATTGAAGCTAGAGGTTTTCCACTTCAAAACTCTCTGTAGGGGGATTTTAAACTAAAATTATCTGGAGGGGGTTTTAAACTTTAAAAAAAAAACATCTGTAGAAGAGGGATTTAAACTCAAAACCACCAACTGTCTTGGCTACGCTAAAATAATTTTTGTGTATAATTTGCTTTGTTTTTAATATTAAAGAGTGTTTTTTTTACCGCTGAAGGGAGGTTTAAACTCAAAACTGAGTCAAAACCCATTTAGATACGCTCATAACATTTTGAGTGCGTAATTTGCGTTTTTTTATACCGGGTATTGAATGTCCAAAAAAACATTCTTCCGATCCAGAGTCATTTCGCCCGTATGCAAATTACCACCCCAGTGGCCCCCCCGGGGGCTTCAACTCTATGTTTACATTTACAGCATTATTGCTCGTACCCACTGAAGCTTCTATATGTAATGTGTTTATGTTGTCCACTTGTTTTTGTGAGAGATATACAATTAGATAGAGCCATCGTTTGTCTAATACATGCCTAACGGCTGCTGTCTGTGTCGGCTCTATCGAAAATTGTTAGTGAACGGATGCTGTGAGGGTGGGGGAGGGGCTAGCTGGGGCTTGTGACCTTTGACCACTGGGGTGGTAATTTGCATACGGGCGAAATGACTCTGGATCGGAAGAATGTTTTTTCGGACATTCCGATGGTCTAGAGGTTAGTTTCGCTTGGTGCATTATCGCTAGGCGGTGTTGTCGAATCCGGAGTCACAGGTTCGAGCCTCGGTCGGCGCATGCCCTTATTTTCGTAGCATTTTAATTCACTACTTTCTCTCTTAAAAACTTGGTCCCTGGTGCTGTTATTCATTTATGTTTAATATGTGTATGTATGGTATGAACTGTAACGTGCGGGACCATTCGGGAACACTGAACTAAAGGTTTTTTTTTTTTTACGGAAATGTTTTTTTTTTTGAGGAATAAGAGATTGTCCCTTTACAAAACAATAAGAGCAATTATCTATTCATTAAAAGACATTAGTTAGGCCAGGTTCACATCTAACTTTACATTCACTTTCACCTATACTTTGGTCTGTGGACCCCTGGGGCACCACACAAGATCCGTTAACCTTCTTTCTCCACTCTTCTCTGTCATTTATCTTTGATAGAATTTCATTCTGATGCTCTTTCTGAAAATATTGAAACCTGCATTTTACCTGCTTGGGTGGACCACTTCGGGGGAAGATTTTGAGTTTGTTTCTCCACACAAACTGTCCTTGTAACCTTGTTTGTTTTGTACAAAACATTTACGATGCTCAAAAAGTTACGTGAATCAAAGAATTTAATATATTTTTTTATAGTTGGCGAGTTTTATTTTTGACGAAAGGCTTATGAGAACAGAGTGAGGTCATTCCAAACTCTTAAAATTTTCTTCTTTAAGTAATATGAAGTAGAACAAGCTGACATCCAGAAGAAAAGTTGACTTCCTATAATATTTAGAAGCAACAACTACAAGTCACATGAATATATTTGCATACGTGTGTGTGTTCTTATTGCTCAATCGATACATCGGGACCAATGATTTGAAAGCAATTAAAATAATTATTTGCATTGATAATATCCGCTTAGTTGATACCCCTGCTTCGCTACGGTTGAAATAGTTTGTTTATGTTTCGCTTGTCCGGATGCCTTGTTCCATTTCTGCACACAGAAAAAAAAAATTCACTCTAAAACAAACAACTCACCAAATTAAAAAGCATCAACATTCAATCTACGTACCTGTGCCCGTGATTGATGAAATAATTAAACACAGCAAGTAGATTAACAAATACATCTTTATGCTCTTTAATAGTAGCTCCAAAATTTGGAAGAAAAATGTGCTAAGTTCAATTATTTACTAGATCAATGTAGACATAGTGAAACGGAACTGGTTTCTAAGTTTTCAAATAGCAATAACTTTTTCCCACACATTAAAGAAATGTTATCAATTAGCACTTACAATTACGATCAAATCTTTAACCCAACAGGTGAACTTGAAAGATGTCTTTAAAATAATTATCTTTTCATGAGACTTAGTATTTCCGGATTATAAGTACCCCGATTAGATAGCAAAGAAACGTAGCTCTCGCATTTAATGTCATTTTGACACAGAAGTGTTACAGATCAAGGGCTCTACAAACGCAAGGGAGATAATCGCTTGCTGAAATTGTGTCAATTCTCAGTGAGATGAAACCAAGTCTATTAAGATTTCAATATGACCAAGGCTATGACCTATATTTTGTAGAACTCCAAACGTAAAGGTTGCTCTTTTATTGGGCGTTAGTTTTTGTTGGATGGATTTAATTTTTTTAAACAATCCTAATATCTCATCGTAACGCACCTACTTGCGGATTCTTTTAATAATACAGTATAAATATAAAGTTCAGTGAGGTTCAATGCTCCATCGTGTATATCATATGTTTCAGTCGTGAGGAGACTATAGATCGTTCCATAGAACTGTGATAAATGCCATGGTTATAACCAGAGCAGGCCCAATCTGGGTAGGGATGATAATTTATAATTAGTGAAAATTAAGAGTTTTTATTAAAAAATAAGTTCGTCTTTATATTTTATTCATTCTTTACTAAGTACAAAATCATGATCAAATTTTACGAGCCTTGCATGTAGCGAAATCATACAGTATATCTCCAAGTTCCGTTTCCTACATAGATCACTCTCAATAGCAAGAATTGCCAAATTGTTCAATCTATCTTCGTGAATAGTTGATCTCAAGTTATTCTCGATTAGCCTGGGCACGAGAAGCTTCTTTCACCAGATGCCACAGTTACGATATTGTTAAAAATACTCTGCATCAAAGTAGTTTGGAAAAGAAAAGTAGCTATCATCAGCGGACTGATAAGCTACAATTTCTACCGGGGTTCTGGTGGTATTTGGTAGAATATGCCTTTAAACATTTTATATTTGATGCAGTTTACTATTGTAAATACTATACTATACGTTTTGTGATACCAAATTCTAAATTAAAGTTCTGTATTTGAATTTAAAAAGGATTTTCATTTATTCAATATACTAGATAATATTTAGATCTAGAGATATAGAATCCCCGGCACGTCTTATCACCTGACATTTCGAGTACTGTTTACGATTTTAGCACCTCTCATCACCATCGACGAAGTAGCACTCCTTCAGCACTCCTTCAGAAGAGACTTCGTGGCATATTCAAAGCTAATAAACGTATGCTCTATTGACTAATTAACTGTGACAGTTATGTTGGGCTGTAGTGGTAGTGTGGGTCTGCCTAAGATGGATTAGGAAGGGGCATTCAAAGAGGATTACGGTTTCCTAAGGGTAGGCGCAGTGTCTACAATGTGTGAAATTTATTTTGTTCAGATGTTAATTTAACAGGTGTGTGTCCTGTACTTAGTTGAAAGATTGTAGCTTGCTCTTTGCGGGGGAGGAAGTTAATACTGTCCAGCTTGTTTGGCATGGTCGTTTCTTTGTACATGGCTCTGCCTGTGTTTCCTGATGCCCATTGGTTGAGCCACTTCTCATTGTGGTTGTTGATTAACATTGACCTTAGGGTGAGGTAGTTAACAGGTCTATCTGGTTGTTCCATAGATGATCCTGCCTTTGAAAGCTTATCTGCCCTTTCATTTCCCATGTTGACAATATGTCCAGGGATCCACTGTACGTGTGTTATTGATATTTAATTTTGACATCATCTGATGTATTATCACAATTAGTGTTGTCAACTCTCTTGGGCTGTTTGGAGTAGTGTTATTAAGTGATTGCAGAGTGGACTGGGAGTCTGTAAAATATGCCTTAAAGATGACAACTTTGTCTATTTTTCAAGAGACGTTTATGGTTTTAAGGACATTTAAATAATTTCAGGAGATTTCCAGAAGCTCCTGGAAAATCAGGAGGCATCGTGAACCCTGTTATAAGTTATATTGGTTTAGTTTAATAATTTATCCCTAGAATTAGCGCGGGGCCAATAAAAGTGCGGGGCCCACTGCGGCTGCATAGGTGCAGTAGCCTAAGGCCGGCCTTGGTTATGTCGTCCTATAAGAATATGCCGATTGGTTAAATGAACCAGCTATAATGCTTAGTTATAGACTAATTTCTTTGTTTTTTTTACCCTTTCTTTGAATGAATATTCTTAAAACTATTAATTTCTCCCACTTTCTGTCTACTACAAAGGTTATATCAACTCACTCTGTCTAGTACAAAGCTTATATCAACTCACTCTGTCTAGTACAAAGCTTATATCAACTCACTCTGTCTAGTACAAAGCTTATATCAACTCACTCTGTCAAGTACAAAGCTTATATCAACTCACTCTGTCTAGTACAAAGCTTATATCAACTCACTCTGTCTAGTACAAAGCTTATATCAACTCACTCTGTCTAGTACAAAGCTTATATCAACTCACTCTGTCTAGTACAAAGCTTATATCAACTCACTCTGTCTAGTACAAAGCTTATATCAACTCACTCTGTCTAGTACAAAGCTTATATCAACTCACTCTGTCTAGTACAAAGCTTATATCAACTCACTCTGTCTAGTACAAAGCTTATATCAACTCACTCTGTCTAGTACAAAGCTTATATCAACTCACTCTGTCTAGTACAAAGCTTATATCAACTCACTCTGTCTAGAACAAAATGTATATGAACTCACTGTGTCTGTCTAGTACAAAACGTATATGAACTCACTCTGTCTGCCTAGTACAAATCTTGTACATGTTTTTGTCTCCAACTTCCCATTCTCAAATCAAGTTGAAACGTTGTACAATTATACACTGTCGATTACAACACGTGAATCAATCAAAATATTGACCAATTAGTTCATTAATTAATGGTAATATTTCAATATTTATATGGGAAGGGATATAAATATTGCAATAATGAGAGATATGGCAGTAATAGTATGGTTCTTGTGTAATCTTTTTTTTAATATTTAAAAAAAATGTTTTACTTTTTTTCTGATCTACTTAACTACTGAATGTACTTTAAATCGTAAAATTTCCTTGCCAAGATTTATATGATTATTACTATTGAAATAAATTGATAATTGTTATAAAAAGTGTCAGAATCGAGATTCAAGTCTTCTGAAGTAATTTTCTTCGGAATGTTTAGGGTCAGGAAGATGTCTGCGAGGTCACTTGCGGATAACACAATTAAGAATATTTTGATTTTAGTGAACACCCATAGTCTTTTAATCTCCAAGCTAAGGTTTATCATATATATATATATATATATATATATATATATATATATATATATATATATATATATTGCAACGGTTCTGACTATTCAGCCTCTCTGCAGCTGCACCACACGACATTACTAAATTATAGAACTTGACAACTCTGGTCTCCAAAAATTTAATGTCCAATAAATCACAATCTCGTACAATTGGCAACACGTAACACTGACAGTACACATGTTCTGTCATGTACAGTTGTAGCAAGAACTCTCCTGGCTTCGCTTTGCCTCGTTAAACTCTGTCGTAACATAGAGTAGAGAGACATTAAGAAAGAGAGAGAGAGACAAAGACATTAAGAAAGAGAGAGAGAGACAAAGACATTAAGAAAGAGAGAGAGAGACAAAGACATTAAGAAAGAGAGAGAGAGACAAAGACATTAAGAAAGAGAGAGAGAGACAAAGACATTAAGAAAGAGAGAGAGAGAGACAAAGACATTAAGAAAGACAGAGAGACAAAGACATTAAGAAAGAGAGAGAGAGACAAAGACAGAAAGAGAGAGAGAGAGAGACAAAGACATTAAGAAAGAGAGAGAGAGACAAAGACAGAAAGAGAGAGAGAGACAAAGAAATTAAGAAAGAGAGAGAGAGACAAAGACATTAAGAAAGAGAGAGAGAGACAAAGACATTAAGAAAGAGAGAGAGAGACAAAGACATTAAGAAAGAGAGAGAGAGACAAAGACATTAAGAAAGAGAGAGAGAGAGACAAAGACATTAAGAAAGACAGAGAGACAAAGACATTAAGAAAGAGAGAGAGACAAAGAAATTAAGAAAGAGAGAGAGACAAAGACATTAAGAAAGAGAGAGAGAGACAAAGACATTAAGAAAGAGAGAGAGAGACAAAGACAGAAAGAGAGAGAGAGAGAGACAAAGACATTAAGAAAGAGAGAGAGAGACAAAGACAGAAAGAGAGAGAGAGACAAAGAAATTAAGAAAGAGAGAGAGAGACAAAGACATTAAGAAAGAGAGAGAGAGACAAAGACAGAAAGAGAGAGAGAGACAAAGAAATTAAGAAAGAGAGAGAGAGACAAAGACATTAAGAAAGAGAGAGAGTGACAAAGACATTAAGAAAGAGAGAGAGAGACAAAGACAGAAAGAAAGAGAGAGAGACAAAGACAGAAAGAGAGAGAGAGACAAAGACATTAAGAAAGAGAGAGAGAGAGACAAAGACATTAAGAAAGAGAGAGAGAGACAAAGACATTAAGAAAGAGAGAGAGAGACAAAGACATTAAAAAAGAAAGAGAGAGAGACAAAGACAGAAAGAGAGAGAGAGACAAAGACATTAAGAAAGAGAGAGAGAGAGACAAAGACATTAAGAAAGAGAGAGAGAGACAAAGACATTAAGAAAGAGAGAGAGAGAGACAAAGACATTAAAAGAGAGAGAGAGAGACAAAGACATTAAAAGAGAGAGAGAGACAAAGACAATAAGAAAGAGAGAGAGAGACAAAGACAGAAAGAAAGAGAGAGAGAGACAAAGACATTAAGAAAGAGAGAGAGAGACAAAGACAGAAAGAAAGAGAGAGAGAGACAAAGACATTAAGAAAGAGAGAGAGACAAAGACATTAAAAGAGAGAGAGAGACAAAGACATTAAAAGAGAGAGAGAGAGACAAAGACATTAAAAGAGAGAGAGAGAGACAAAGACAATAAGAAAGAGAGAGAGAGACAAAGACAGAAAGAAAGAGAGAGAGAGACAAAGACATTAAGAAAGAGAGAGAGAGAGACAAAGACATTAAGAAAGAGAGAGAGAGACAAAGACATTAAGAAAGAGAGAGAGAGAGACAAAGACATTAAAAGAGAGAGAGAGAGACAAAGACATTAAAAGAGAGAGAGAGAGACAAAGACAATAAGAAAGAGAGAGAGAGACAAAGACAGAAAGAAAGAGAGAGAGAGACAAAGACATTAAGAAAGAGAGAGAGAGACAAAGACATTAAGAAAGAGAAAGAGACAAAGACATTAAGAAAGAGAGAGAGAGAGACAAAGACATTAAAAGAGAGAGAGAGAGACAAAGACATTAAAAGAGAGAGAGAGAGACAAAGACAATAAGAAAGAGAGAGAGAGACAAAGACAATAAGAAAGAGAGAGAGAGACAAAGACAGAAAGAAAGAGAGAGAGAGACAAAGACATTAAAAGAGAGAGAGAGACAAAGACATTAAGAAAGAGAGAGAGAGAGACAAAGACATTAAGAAAGAGAGAGAGAGAGACAAAGACATTAAAAGAGAGAGAGAGACAAAGACATTAAGAAAGAGAGAGAGAGAGACAAAGACAGAAAGAAAGAGAGAGAGAGAGAGACAAAGACATTAAGAAAGAGAGAGAGAGACAAAGACATTAAGAAAGAGAGAGAGAGACAAAGACATTAAGTAAGAGAGAGAGAGACAAAGACAGAAAGAAAGAGAGAGAGAGACAAAGACAGAAAGAAAGAGAGAGAGAGTCAAAGACATTAAGAAAGAGAGAGAGACAAAGACATTAAGAAAGTGAGAGAGAGACAAAGACAGAAAGAAAGAGAGAGAGAGACAAAGACATTAAGAAAGACAGAGAGACAAAGACATTAAGAAAGAGAGAGAGAGACAAAGACAGAAAGAAAGAGAGAGAGAGAGACAAAGACAGAAAGAAAGAGAGAGAGAGACAAAGACATTAAGAAAGAGAGAGAGACAAAGACATTAAGAAAGAGAGAGAGAGACAAAGACAGAAAGAAAGAGAGAGAGAGACAAAGACAGAAAGAAAGAGAGAGAGAGACAAAGACAGAAAGAAAGAGAGAGAGAGACAAAGACAGAAAGAAAGAGAGAGAGAGACAAAGACATTAAGAAAGAGAGAGAGAGACAAAGACAGAAAGAAAGAGAGAGAGAGACAAAGACAGAAAGAAAGAGAGAGAGACAAAGACAGAAAGAAAGAGAGAGAGAGAGACAAAGACATTAAGAAAGAGAGAGAGAGACAAAGACAGAAAGAAAGAGAGAGAGAGACAAAGACAGAAAGAAAGAGAGAGAGAGACAAAGACAGAAAGAAAGAGAGAGAGACAAAGACAGAAAGAAAGAGAGAGAGACAAAGACAGAAAGAAAGAGAGAGAGAGACAAAGACAGAAAGAAAGAGAGAGAGAGACAAAGACAGAAAGAAAGACAGAGAGACAAAGACAGAAAGAAAGAGAGAGAGACAAAGACAGAAAGAAAGAGAGAGAGACAAAGACATTAAGAAAGACAGAGAGACAAAGACATTAAGAAAGAGAGAGAGAGACAAAGACAGAAAGAAAGAGAGAGAGAGAGACAAAGACATTAAGAAAGACAGAGAGACAAAGACATTAAGAAAGAGAGAGAGAGACAAAGACAGAAAGAAAGAGAGAGAGAGACAAAGACAGAAAGAAAGAGAGAGAGACAAAGACATTAAGAAAGAGAGAGAGAGACAAAGACATTAAGAAAGAGAGAGAGACAAAGACATTAAGAAAGAGAGAGAGACAAAGACAGAAAGAAAGAGAGAGAGAGACAAAGACAGAAAGAAAGAGAGAGAGAGACAAAGACAGAAAGAAAGACAGAGAGACAAAGACAGAAAGAAAGAGAGAGAGACAAAGACAGAAAGAAAGAGAGAGAGACAAAGACATAAAGAAAGACAGAGAGACAAAGACATTAAGAAAGAGAGAGAGAGACAAAGACAGAAAGAAAGAGAGAGAGAGACAAAGACAGAAAGAAAGAGAGAGAGAGACAAAGACAGAAAGAAAGACAGAGAGACAAAGACATTAAGAAAGAGAGAGAGAGACAAAGACAGAAAGAAAGAGAGAGAGACAAAGACATTAAGAAAGAGAGAGAGAGACAAAGACATTAAGAAAGAGAGAGAGAGACAAAGACAGAAAGAAAGAGAGAGAGAGACAAAGACAGAAAGAAAGACAGAGAGACAAAGACATTAAGAAAGAGAGAGAGAGACAAAGACAGAAAGAAAGACAGAGAGACAAAGACATTAAGAAAGAGAGAGAGAGACAAAGACAGAAAGAAAGAGAGAGAGACAAAGACATTAAGAAAGAGAGAGAGAGACAAAGACATTAAGAAAGAGAGAGAGAGACAAAGACAGAAAGAAAGAGAGAGAGAGACAAAGACAGAAAGAAAGAGAGAGAGACAAAGACATTAAGAAAGACAGAGAGACAAAGACATTAAGAAAGAGAGAGAGAGACAAAGACAGAAAGAAAGAGAGAGAGAGACAAAGACAGAAAGAAAGAGAGAGAGAGACAAAGACAGAAAGAAAGAGAGAGAGAGACAAAGACATTAAGAAAGAGAGAGAGAGACAAAGACATTAAGAAAGAGAGAGAGAGACAAAGACAGAAAGAAAGAGAGAGAGAGACAAAGACATTAAGAAAGACAGAGAGACAAAGACATTAAGAAAGAGAGAGAGAGACAAAGACATTAAGAAAGAGAGAGAGAGACAAAGACATTAAGAAAGAGAGAGAGAGACAAAGACATTAAGAAAGAGAGAGAGAGACAAAGACATTAAGAAAGAGAGAGAGAGACAAAGACATTAAGAAAGAGAGAGAGAGACAAAGACAGAAAGAAAGAGAGAGAGAGACAAAGACATTAAGAAAGAGAGAGAGAGACAAAGACATTAAGAAAGAGAGAAAAAAAAAAGAAAAGGATATGTAGAGATGGGAGTGTACAGACTTTTATTCTAGCACCTGTTACAATTGAAAACCAAGTAGATTCATAACTTTACGAGCCAATATTTTTTTGTGTAGCATGAATTGTAAATATAAATGGACATTTGGACTCCATAGTTATATAAGACACCTAAGTTTTTGATAAGATCCTAATCAAAAGCTAAATGCTGAAATGTTTTGTATGTAGTGTTGTCAGTTGTCAGTATTGGAGTTTTTGATATGGTGCGCAAAGGTGCACGCATTCAATATAATAAAGTATCATTCTCCGCCATGACACTAATGGTCGTTGTTTGTTTATTGCTGACTGTGAACCTTGATCTTAATTAACAGGAGTTGCCTCCGTTTCAGAAAATCTCCAATTAAAAAAAAACATAGACAATTATAGAACAGAACATTAATGTAAAAGTTACATTACATTTGAGTTTTCAATGGCTTCGGTTTGTATGTCGGAGTTTTTCCTTTGCTTATGTTACAGTCACCTCTACACCTGGCTCTGTGTCTGTAGGCTGGGAAATTACATTCTAAAGGATATGGCAATACATCTCAATGATCATTCCAAGTCTAATTTAGGATGATGTGACTTCATGTTTGATTACAGCATCCGTAGATAATTTTTTTAGCACTTCTGAGGTTTTCGTCCACTTGTATAATACTACTCATCTAAAGCAGTTGCGTGATGTGAAAGTTAGTGTACTTACCAAATTAATTAATTTTATGTTAATACCCTTCACGTTAACAGGGTTAACGGTGTAATGCTGGCAGTGTTACTGAATGATGGGAAAGAAAAGGTCAGGTCAAACTAAACCTAAACAAACTATTTCAACCGTAGCGAAGCAGGGGCATCAGCTATTATATACAAGCAAATATTAGCAATCCAAATAATATCTTTCATTGATTTCTTATCATTGATCCTTATGTATTGATTGATTAATAAGAACACACACACGAAGGAAAATATATTTATTTTATTTTATATCAAAGATGGATTGTATTAAACCCTGAAAATAGAAAATAACATCAAAATTAACAGCCATATATATTGTCAGAATACATTTTTATTATTTACAGTTTACCTTTTTATAATTTTTCAATCAATAGAACAACATTGAACAATTAAGTGTCAATCTGACAGAGAAACATGGAGGTGCCACTGGAACTTGGGTTTGAACAGGAGATTTGAACCACACGGAAACTGGCTTTAGTATTAAATGCCAAACAATCTTGACCTGGTGCAGCTGGCAAAGAAACATTAAGTTTTAGTGGAAGCTCATTGCGCATGTACAGCCAATTCCCAGTGTCATCTACGTCACTTCCTCCTATCAGTATAAGATCAGCAGGCCCATTGCCGTACGTTCGAAGAGCTTGTGTGATATCCTGCTCCTCACGTGGGCTTACTTCCGCCAGATAGCCTCCAAGAAGATGGCACATGACGTCAGACTGCATGGCAGTGGAATTGAGCTCCTTGGACAACAGATAATCAGAATTGGAGCTACCTGTAACGTTCAGCTTTATAAAATGTGTTGATTTAAAAGTCTCGTAAGTCTGCGTCCATTTTTCTGAAACATCAAGAAAATAACATGAAATATTGTACAAATCTATTGCTAATTTCAACTTCATTCTTTATATAACTACTAGCAATGTTTCTTTTCAAGTTGCAGTAATGCCTCGTTTTCTTTAAACAATAAGAAACAAAATGATCTCAAATGTTCTTGTTTCTACTAACGACAGTAAATGAGGGGGAACTACCAACTGTAGGAACAATAGCCATCATCTGATCTCACCAATAAATTATGCTAGGTAGAGATTCGGACTCAATGACGTCATTTTTAAATTTTAGCCAAGGGAGTAGAAACGACATGTCCCTTCAGACTGTTTAACTACTTGCCTGCCTACAGACTGTTTAACTACTTGCTTCCCTACAGACTGTTTAACTACTTGCCTCCCAACAGACTGTTTAACTACTTGCCTCCCTACAGACTGTTTAACTACTTGCCTCCCTACAGACTGTTTAACTACTTGCCTCCCTACAGACTGTCTAACTATTTGCCTCCCTACAGATTGTTTAACTACTCCCAAGCTATGTTCCTTTTCAGAAAGCAGAAAATATTAACAATGTTAAAATATTGCGATTAAATGTGTTTTTTTTAAGTAAATTATGGCTTTTATATAGTGCGACTTTCATGCTTATAGCATGCTCAGAGCGCTATAGTCCAATCTCATTTGTAGACAAGTGGGAGGAAGGGGTATCTGGGAGAAGGTTTTCCGTGCTGCCTATAGGCGCTCAGTAAACACTACTCTGCTCGAGTCGGGTGTCGAACCTCGAGCCTCCTTCATAGGTAGCCAAACCAAACCAAGTTCAAACGTACTTGGCATCTCGACCACGCTTGTTATTATTAGAAGTAGTCTAATCATTATTGCTTTGTTGTTAAAGAAAAGACATTTGAGATACACTGCGTTGTTCGCTTTGATATAAGGAGCATTCATGCCAAATTGTTGTTACTTTTTGTCAAACGGTTTTGATTTCTAATAGGGACATACATACATACATACATTGTGATTTATTTATATTAGATAATATTATTATTAATGAAAAAATATATAGGTAACAGTCGGATCTGACAAGCACCACGATCTATTGCAATCTAGACAGTAAAGTATTGAAGGCTATATCTTCTTCATATTATCGGGACTCTTTATAATGTTTGTTCACCTAAATCTAAACAAATGCTAATTCATCTCAACGACTTGTCTCAGTTACCTGTCTGATTTCCAAACTTGGATTCTACATAGCTTCTCATTTTTCTCAGTTCCTGTATTACGTTGACAAAATCCGGCTTAGTCTTGCCAACTGTATGGTTTTGTGTCTCATGGTAAGGGAGGGCATGAGCCCCTGACAAGGTGACATTACATACGTAGTAGCCGGCCTGGGCTGAAGTTGGGAAAACCCATTCCACTGTAAGATTGGAGTCTTCGTTTACAAGAACGTGCCCTGAGACAGAGGCCACGTTTGGAAGATAAGTGACAATTCTGCCTGTCACGTCGATTCTTGCCAACTGAGACATGTTTTGCTCTGGTCCAGCACTGTGATAAATATGTATTGAACTGACATGCATGGTATGGTTGACAGGAACATTGCAGGTTAAAGTAAATTTAGAGGACAGTCCAACAGCGATAGTCTCTGGAGTAGCCAGTAGATCCACCTTAGACTCTGAAAACAATTAATGAAAAGTTAATTAATCTTTCATCGATTTTAGCATGTTTGGTCATCTGGAGACAAATAAAAAAATAGTTAGGCGGGTAGTTCAAAGTGTGTGTGTGTGTGCCAGTACTTTTTACTTCAAGTTATCATCCCTGTCAAAACAATTATAAAGAGAGACTTTACACGGAATTCAATTGAAACAAATTATTTTTTAAAAAACTTTTTTGTTCAGAGTTAAAGGGATTTGTCAATGGAATAAAGACAACTTTCATGTCAATTCGACTTTATGAAGAGAATGCAGGATGACTTCTTTTATAGGCATATTGTTAATTCGCAGTATTACAGTACTGGGATTGAACTTACAACAGTTAGAGGAACTACTTGCGAACGAGCTACACTATGGTGTGGTTGACACGACGTACATGCAACTTCCACGAAGATATGAGATAAATAGAGTCACTTTCTAGCTTCAATTAGAATACGTCCACTACTTGACTTGACATCAACTTGTTTCATCAATTCAATTACTTGACATCAACTTGTTTCATCAATTCAATTACTTGACATCAACTTGCTTCATCAATTCAACTACTTGACATCAACTTGTTTCATCAATTCAACTACTTGACATCAACTTGTTTCATCAATTCAACTACTTGACATCAACTTGTTTCATCAATTCAACTACTTGACATCAACTTCTTTCATCAATACAATTACTTGATTTAACATCAACTTCTTTCATCAATACAATTACTTGACTTAACATCAATTTGTTTTATCAATGCAATTACTTGACTTGACATCAACTTGTTTCATCAATGCAATTACTTGACTTGACATCAACTTGTTTCATCAATGCAATTACTTGACTTGACATCAACTTGTTTCATCAATGTAATTACTTGACTTGACATCAACTAGTTTCATCTACTTGACTTCAACTTCTTACATTCGACTTAATATAACTTGCTGCTACAACCTACTACCACATACTGTCTTGTTACCACCTACTGTCTTACTACCACATACTGTCTTACTACCACATACTGTCTTGCTACCACATACTGTCTTGCTACCACATACTGTCTTGTTACCAACTACTGTCTTACTACCACATACTGTCTTACTATCACATACTGTCTTGTTACCACATACTGTCTTGTTACCACATACTGTCTTGCTACCCCATACTGTCTTACTACCACATGCTGTCTAAACTTGACTAAATCTTATCAGCATTATCATTCTCTGTATTCACAAAATTCACCAAAGTACAATAAGATCCAATAAGTGAACTATTTTTTGTCTGTGACAGGACTTAATGGGGATTTTGACTGTATCTAATTGTTCTTTTTGCTCAGATCAGATATCCATTTAACACATGGCCGTCCCCTTAGACATTATGACAAATTAAATATGAATGTCTAGTTTACTAAATCATTTGAACATACTGTAGGAATGAATTTCTTTTTTAAATTGTTCTATTACTTCTTTTTATTGAATAATTGTAACATAATACAATGAATGTTTTATAATCAAACGAAGTAAATGTGTTTTTTTTTCATCAAAAGTTTAAAATCTGTTATATATTCTTATATCAGCAGAAAAACATTATGATAATAAAAAGATACATGAATCAATGTCATGTCAACAGTACACATACAAAGAACAACATGTTACATGTAACAGCACCAGTCTAAGTGTATCAACAACATGTTACATGTAACAGCACCAGTCTAAGTGTATCAACAACATGTTACATGTAACAGCACCATTCTAAGTGTATCAACAACATGTTACATATATCAATATTGTTTTACGTATATCAATACCATGCTCATTTACCAACACTGCTATGATGCACCGTAATTGCTGGTGTTATTAAATGCCAAGTTCTGACTAAATGATGACATTAAATGCCAAATCATGTTTTGACTAAATGATGACATATCTGTAATAAACGCTGATTCTAGACCTTCACTCCTTATTTGAGAAGGATAGTCGAGTTTTTTTTTTTTCAATTTCTAAGACAATAAATAATTTAAGAAACATTTTATTATAATAATGTATAACCTGTTTGTTCGTATTAGTTTCTATTAATCTGACAAGGCAAATGAAAACTGTACCTGTCAATGAGAACGTGAGAACTAAGATTACAACCAAACCACTGGGAAACATTTTGTTGTAAAGTTTCTGATACTCAATCCTACACAATTAGTGAACAAACAATCTGTGTTACCTAAGCAATACTCATTTTAGGAGGCCACATTGAAATGTAGTCGCTATCTTAAAAATGTAACTTTTTTTTTCTTCTGTCTATTCATATCTTCTCACTTAGTCTTTTGTTTCCCCCCCCCCCCCACTTAAGTTTATCAAACAAGTATCAAGCAAGTATCAAACAAGTATCATCCGTTGTATCTCTCTACCGCCCTATAAGACTTTCCTGTTCATACTATCTTAAAAGATCGAGCCAGAGAATTCTAATATCTTGCTTAAAACACTGTGTCTCAAAATGTGGGCCACCTCCGACCCTCTCTTTCCCGCAAGGTGCACTCAAGGGGGCAAAGTGCACTCAAGGGTTGCGCAACGTTTTGACCAAAAGGAGGGGATAAAAGTATTTTCATCCAAAGATTAATTATTGACCAAGTTAAATCACCAACAATTAATTAATTGTTTTTTTTAATTGATTCATGTCTTGTCAGGTTTAATAAATAAGTGTGCAAAGTTTCAACGTCATCCGAAAATGCGAAATGGGAGAAAAAACATGTTCGAGCTTTTACCAGACAGACAGACAGACCGACAAAGTGAGTTGATAGAAGCTTTGTGAAAATGTCGGCTCAAAGTTACAGACATTACGATTGCTAGCATTCACACATCTCTGAATAATGTTTTCCAGTCGGTTTAAAGTTTTCATTCATTAGAAGGGAAAGCGGGGGGTGGGGGGTATTTTATTATTGCTCTTTGGCAGACGACCAATATACAAAGTAATAAGAAACAACAGCATCAGTAGCTCGTCAGATAATCGCCTGTCGTTAAACCAGCAACTTGATATTTTCTGAAGTCGTTTCTCTGTTTCAAGTGAAGATTTAAAACAAGATACAATTCAGAGTGTAAGAGAGATTTGAAGGAAAAGAGGAAATTCAAATAGGAGTGAGAAATGAAAGAATGGAAAGAGGAAAGCTGAGAGAAAAATAGGAGAAGAAAATAAGAGAGAGAGAGAAAGAAGGAGGTGAAATATAGACAATGAAAGATTAACACGAGCAATACTTTCACATTCGACTGAGCAATGAACAAGTCAGAATTATGTGTTTTTCTAGTAAAAATTCTAGTGGATGTGTGTAATGTGTTTTTATTGAGCGTGAAGTGGATGTGTGAAATGTGTAATAATAGATTTTCTATGTTATAAGTGGGAAGTGTGGTCGAGAGGATAAGTACGCTTGAACTTGGCTTGAACTTGGCTACTTATGAAAGGGGCTCGAGGTTCGACACCAGACTGGAACAGATTTGTGTTTACTGAGCTCTAAAGGCAGCACGGAAAACCTTCTCCCAGTTACCTGGAAATCAGGAAATCCGTTAGGGCCTATAAGTTATAAAATAGTTTGCCTCTTTCCGTAAATATTTTTCGTTCCGCGGTTCCAAAGATCTCTAGATGATTAATGAATGATAGTTCGAATAGATGGAGTAGGAAATTACGCTTTGTTTTTTTAATGAACATCAACATCAACATAGACTTTAATATCCTTAACCCTTAAAGTGCTGAACTCTTTTACAATGAGTGCATACACAATTCTGATGTTTAGAGGCTAAACTACCACACGCGTTTTAAGGGTTAAAAGTAAATTTTTACATTTTCCCGCTAAACTTTCTGATTGCCATCAATTTGTTTTAGAACTTCTGAATACTTTGAATGGCTTTGGGTAGTACGTAGCTTAGACTACCTCTATGCTTAACTCTTTGTCTACACACAAATAGAGATCTACGTCAAGACTAACCCTGTCACTCTGACCAGTGGCGTTCGAAAGCATACACTTCCAACGCAGGGTCAAGGCCCTGACCCTAACCCTGAAGTAACAACCTTCACCTTCTTTCGCTATATTTTATTCTCTATTTTCTCTCATTCAAATATGGTCCATATTGCTGCCTTTATGAATGTAAGAGTTATGCATCATTTGAGTGACAGGTCAAATCACAAGGAACCAGCGAAGTGAGGAAAAAACAAGCCGCCCTGACACGGTGTGGAGCCTACTTTTGCACGAACATATTCTTATCTTATATATTACATACGTTACTTCAAAAAAGAAGTTAGCTCAATGAAGGTAATACATTGCTCCTTTAGAGATTTACTTTACACTGCTCAAGCCAAACTTCGACTCACGGCGCTTTCTCTGCAAGCAAGAACAGGAAGTAGCGTCACACATTTTCTTTGCGATTGTCAGAGAAATCCTTTAATTCCGTTTGCAAAGTTTTTGTGCAGACATTTCGGCGCCGAACGTTATGGCGTAAGAAGTTTTGATGATAATTAATAAACACAAAATTTATAACTAATAATTCTTTTTTCCCACAATACTTAAATATTGAAAACAATCTCAGCCCCTCTCGCACTCCCCCCCCCCCCTAAGGTTAAAACGTTTTAAAAAAGTCTTGGCTATTTCGTGAATAAAAACCGAGACCTATGATAGATCAGATTCCTACCTCAATCAAGATATTAGCAAATATTATTGAAAATAATATTCATTCAAATGTTTTTTTCATATATTTTTTTTTCTGTATGGCGCATTTGTTCTTGCTCTAGCCTGCTTAGTGCGCTCGACGTGTGGGGACAAGAAGGTATGTGGGAGAATGTTTCCATGTTGTCTCTAGGCGTCCAGCAAACACAGCTCGGTATTCGAACCCTCGCCCCGTCATTAGGTAGCCAGTCCACAGGCAAATACATAAATACTGAGAAAAACAATCACATACAGAAAGCACTCAAAGAAAAGCTTGTTGGTTAATGGACAATATTAAAATACACACAACATTATGAAGTTAAGTCAATAATTACACAACAAAATTAAACTAATAAACAAATATAATATAACTATTGTTCACATAAAAATTTGCATTTAAACACATGCACGATTACAAAACTCAGACTTGTATCCTTTTTTAAAGACATAATGTGTCAAAATGATTTAGCATCAAAATGTCCGACGCTAAAACGAGGCCCCAAAAAGAGTATTGCGTTAAAACGGCTACGACAAAAGTCCTGCTTCGCCTGATTTCTGTGTCTACTTTTTCAGAAACCCTTTTATTTTTGACTTCTCTGGGAATAGAAATACACTAAACACACCAACAGTCTTTGTCCAGGCTTTTGAAGGCGAGGATATTAAGCCTCTCAAGCTTGCATTCACATCAAGTCTGAGGATGATGGTTTTAATGATGATAACGACTACCCCAGTGACGGAAATATAGATACTATATAAACAATGAGATGTGTAAAGAATGAAAAGCGGTATATTGATAGTGTCCTGTTTATAGTTCTAGTATGTTCTTGACCGAATCAGATGGAGAGAGACAGTGACCAAGAAAGCTATGGATAGCGAAAGAACATGGGCCTCAGCCCTGGAAGAAAAACAGACAATGCGAAAAATGGCCAGCTCCTCTACCACCAAAGCAGAAGCCACCTTAACCTGCGATATTTGTGGACGAGAGTGTCTCTCCAAAATAGGGCTCCACAGCCACAAGAGGAAGTGTGCGAGATGAATCATAGTCGTTCTACAACTGAAGGAGGCCAATGATGATGATGTCCTTGAAAGTGGAATGCTGACTAGGTCCTTGGGCTCTGAAACACTTTTGCTTCCTTCGTGAAACCAGTAGAAGTCTTGTCATAGGAAGAAACAAGTTTCACTTCTCAGGAGCATCTCGGCAATAACACGATACATTACCAACATCAACTGGAGAGCTTTCATTAGTGACAGAGAGACCCGACACCAACACTGTCATCAGTCACAGCTGATCTAACAGCAGTCAATGCTTTCAGCAGCAAGGCTGTGAACATAGCCTATAGACTTTGTCCCATTAAACACCATAAGCGTAGTGTATTTAAAGGTTAAACTGCTATATTTTTTTAAATATTTAACTATTTCATTGACCAGTTCAATATTAAATTAAAAAAAAAACAATTTGATATCAACTCACTCTGTCAGGTAAAATGTGTGTACACGTTTATTTCTCCCACACCCATTCTCGGATCAAATTGAAACTTCGCACACTTATTTATTGGCATAGACAAGACATGAATCAATAAAAGGTGACCTGCCCAACGTAGTCTGTTTTTTTTTATTTCGGTCACTATTGGTGGGTCTTCATACAATTAATATATCTCATGGTTAGTGCGTGTCCTCTACCCTGTTTCATCTTGTATAACACCATATATTTTCCTAAGAATTTTTCGTTACCAAGTATTTAGTTGATTTTCAAATGACTTAGTCAGTGTCCAGGTCTCACTTGCATACTTTGCTACTGGTCCTATTATGGTTTTGTATATTATTTTCTTGGTTTTCTTTGATACTGTCTTGCTCTTAAGTAAATAATTGGTTCTATAAAATGCTCTGTTGACTATTCTTTCCTTTATTTCTGTTAGTAGGTCATTTTCTGTAGGTACTAAAGAATGAATAAACTGCAAAGACGAATTCATTTTCTAATACACATTCTTAATTTTCACTTATTATCCGTATCCCTACCCAAACTTGGCCCCCGCGAAATCCGTTTCGCAAAGAGCCATACAACGGTTGAGTTCGGTCCTGCGGGTGAATACAGAGTAAATTACTTGTTCTCCCCTCCCCTCTTTTTGTTTTCGCCACTAATGTTACGTGGGGTAACTCTAGTCCGTCTTTCCATGACTTCCGGCTCTGTTATTTAATGATGGGTAAATACTACTTGTTCTCCCCCCCCCCCCCTCTTTTTTTTTCTGTAGGATAACTCTAGTCCGACTTTTAGAAATAAAAGAGTGATCTTTCCTTTGTGTCTTGCACAAACTCTTGAGCCATAAAGATAATCTATAAATATAATTCTCTTCTTCCCTCAACAGTTTGGACGAGCAAGAAGTAAAGGAAAGATCACTCTCTTATTTCTGCGGATAGTCACCCCACGAAAAAACAAGAGTAGTGTTCACACTACGGATGGCTTTCTGCGCGCTGGACTGTGGTTTAAATTTATAAAACCCTGCCCGCTCCCATCCCCCTTTGTCCCGCGGGAGGTTTGGACTAGAAAATAAACTCTCAACTCTGAAGGAACACCCGAAACATGTAATACATTTTACAAACACTAAATAGCAGGCCGGAATTAACCATTGTGACCAAGAAGTCATGGAAAGAGATTAAGTAATCTAATATATATATATATATATATATATATATATATACATATATATATATATATAATAATAATAATAATAATAATAATAATCTTTATTGTCCGTATGGAAATTTGTCTTACAATTTGTGCATTACACCAAAGAAAAAACATTATAACTATAAGAAACCAAAGTACATTCACACCAGACTCACTCATAATTTACATGTGACAAAGTTTATACCAGATTGTTCTTATTTAATGATTTGCTTGCCAGGGGAACAAAAGAGTGTTTGTGTCTGTTTGTCTTTGCTATCGGTGTCTTGTATCTCTTTTGTGATGGTAAAATCACTAAATCCTGACACAAAGGGTTATTCTTTATTTCGAGGATCTTGTTAGCTTTTTTTTTTATAGATGTTTGTCTCAAACAACTGCCCAAATGGGGTTTGTTTTTTGCCAATGATTTTTCCAGCAGCATTTAGGATTCTATAAAGTTTATTTTTATTTTTCATGCTCTGATTGCCCTACCAGGCAGTGATATTGAAACTTAAAATATTGCAGATATGAGCGTGATAAAACATTGCCAAGGTCTTTTCGCTAACATTAAACGAGGACAGTTTTCTTTGTAGTCGTAATCTTTGCTGCCCTTTTTTGGCTGATATAATCAGTAGTTGCAGTACAATTTGGTTTATTGTCTAGGATAGTACCAAGGTATTTAAAGGTTTACACAATTTCAATAGTCTCTCCAGCTACAGAAACAATATCATTTTCCTTCTTGTCCCTACGAAAATCGATTATCATTTCTTTGGTTTTTTTTACATTTAATATTAAAAAATTATCTTTACAGTATTTTTCAATGTGTTCTATTTCTCTGAAATACTCATTTACGTCTGAGAGCAGGGCAAGAAGAGTCGCATCATCAGCGAATTTTGTGAAGGAGCAAAAAGAACTGTGTGGCATTTTACGTCTCGAGAGACGATCTTTTCCCTTTGCAACTTCTTGTGTGACTAAAGAGGCCAATCCTTGATACACAGCTGCGATCGCAGGTTGGGCATATCTAATCACCAGGCGCCGTTGCATTTTCACCCTTCTTTCTGCTTCTATTGTGTATGACATCTGCAATCTTTGACCCTTCCTTTATGCTCTCTCTCCATGAGGATCTGTCCAGTGCCACCTCTTCCCAGTTGCCAATGTCGATTTTGAAGAGCTTCATGTCGCGTTTGCATACATCCGTATAACGTAAAAGTGGGCGACCAGCGGCTCTCCTGCCTTCTATTAGATCGCCATACAGGATGTCCTGTGGCATTTGGCATTCTACGAACGTGGCCAAGCCAGCCAAGGCGTCTGCTGCTGATAACAGAGCGGATGTCCTGGCACCCTGCTCTTTGTAGCACTTCCTCATTGGTTATCTTATCTTGCCACCTTATTTTAAAGATCCGCCTTAGACATCGGAGGTGGAAAACATTCAGCTTTTTTTTCTGCCATGAGTAGGTTGACCATGTTTCACTTCCGTACAGCAAGGTGCTCAACACACAGGTCCGGTAGACTAGGGCTTTAGTACTGCTAGTCAGCAATATGTTGTCCCAGACTCTTTTCTGCAGCCGTGACATGGTGGCCATTGCCTTGGCTATCCTGTTGTTTATGTCTTTATCCAGTAGAGTGTTGTTGGATATGATGGAGTCAAGGTAACAAAAGTGATCAACAATTTCTAGTGGTTGGCCATTAATGTCTGTCAAATGGCTGTGTAAGCGTCTAGTGTGGTAGCTTGACTTGTTGCCACCGCTGGCTAGCATCTGTGAAAGGGATCAGTTTTGTGAGCAAAAAGAACTATCGGATTAAAAATCATTGGTGTACAAATAGAACTACAATGGCGATGTCACAGCCCCCTGGGGCGCCCCTGTGTTAACTATGCGTTCATTAGATATAACATTGTTTACCCTAACCCTCTGAGCTCTCTGGGTCAAAAATTCATTAGCCCATAGTATTATGTATGGACTAATCTGCAACGCTTTCATCTTTTCAATGAGTAAATGAAGTTGTATAGTGTTAAAAGCTGATGAGAAATCAATAAAGAACAATCTTACATAAGTGTTCGGTAAGTTCAGATGTTTGTAGACACAATTTAAAATATTTAGGATGGCATCGTCTACACCTTTACCCTTTTGGTAAGCAAATTGTAAAGGGTCTAACTTATTACAAAGATCATTCAGAAGAAACATTTTAACCAATTTTTCTAAACATTTAGACACAATGGAAGCAAGTGAAACAGGTCTATAGTCATTCATTTCCTTCGGTTTGGAAACCTTTGGCACAGGTACAATTATAGATGACTTCCACACAGGTGGTATCTCATGGTTTAGTAATGAAGTAGTAAAAATATCTTGGAAAGGTTCAGCTAGTTGTACAGCACATTCTTGTAAGAGTCGCCCTTTTATTCCATCAGGCCCACCAGCTTTCATTGGGTTGACGTTTTTGAAAATGTTACAAAGTTGTTCTCTAGTAATCGCTAATTCTAAACAGTTGTTAACATTGACATCCTCAAGGGCTTTGAGTCTTAGATAATTAAAATCTTTCGTGTCGAAGCGACAATAGAAATCATTGAACTCGTTGGCTAATGTTTTTTCGTCTCTTGTAGCAAGATTATTTTTAATTTTGACTTGTGCTCCTGCCATTTTGTTCATGATGCCCCACGCCTGTCTCAGGTCACTAGTATTAATTGAGTCTTTCAGCTTGGTGCGGTAGTTTCTCCTCCCTTCCTCAAGAACGACGTTGAGATTTCGTTGAGCTCTTTTCCTTGTCTGTCCATCGCCACTCATAAAAGCTCTTTTCTTTTTGATTATTTCCCGTTTTGTTTTTGCAGTGACCCATGGTTTATTGTTGGGGTATATCTTGATGCTCTTAGTACTGACACACATGTTTTCACAGAATTTGATGTAATTTGTCACTACGTCGACCCATTCTTTTGAAGTGGTCTCTTGAAACAAATTCCAGTCAGTGCAGTCTAGACATCCCTGTAGTTTGAGAATATTGTCTTGAGTCCATTCTTCCAGATTTGAAGTGGTCACTTGAAACAAATTCCAGTCAGTGCAGTCTAGACATCCCTGTAGTTTGAGAATATTGTCTTGAGTCCATTCTTCCAGATTTGAAGTGGTCACTTGAAACAAATTCCAGTCAGTGCAGTCTAAACATCCCTGTAGTTTGAGAATATTGTCTTGAGTCCATTCTTCCAGATTTGAAGTGGTCACTTGAAACAAATTCCAGTCAGTGCAGTCTAAACATCCCTGTAGTTTGAGAATATTGTCTTGAGTCCATTCTTCCAGATTTGAAGTGGTCACTTGAAACAAATTCCAGTCAGTGCAGTCTAAACATCCCTGTAGTTTGAGAATATTGTCTTGAGTCCATTCTTCCAGATTTGAAGTGGTCACTTGAAACAAATTCCAGTCAGTGCAGTCTAAACATCTCTGTAGTTTGAGAATATTGTCTTGAGTCCATTCTTCCAGATTTGAAGTGGTCACTTGAAACAAATTCCAGTCAGTGCAGTCTAAACATCCCTGTAGTTTGAGAATATTGTCTTGAGTCCATTCTTCCAGATTTGAAGTGGTCACTTGAAACAAATTCCAGTCAGTGCAGTCTAGACATCCCTGTAGTTTGAGAATATTGTCTTGAGTCCATTCTTCCAGATTTGAAGTGGTCACTTGAAACAAATTCCAGTCAGTGCAGTCTAAACATCTCTGTAGTTTGAGAATATTGTCTTGAGTCCATTCTTCCAGATTTGAAGTGGTCACTTGAAACAAATTCCAGTCAGTGCAGTCTAAACATCCCTGTAGTTTGAGAATATTGTCTTGAGTCCATTCTTCCAGATTTGAAGTGGTCACTTGAAACAAATTCCAGTCAGTGCAGTCTAAACATCCCTGTAGTTTGAGAATATTGTCTTGAGTCCATTCTTCCAGATTTGAAGTGGTCACTTGAAACAAATTCCAGTCAGTGCAGTCTAAACATCCCTGTAGTTTGAGAATATTGTCTTGAGTCCATTCTTCCAGATTTGAAGTGGTCACTTGAAACAAATTCCAGTCAGTGCAGTCTAAACATCCCTGTAGTTTGAGAATATTGTCTTGAGTCCATTCTTCCAGATTTGAAGTGGTCACTTGAAACAAATTCCAGTCAGTGCAGTCTAAACATCCCTGTAGTTTGAGAATATTGTCTTGAGTCCAATCTTCCAGATTTGAAGTGGTCACTTGAAACAAATTCCAGTCAGTGCAGTCTAAACATCCCTGTAGTTTGAGAATATTGTCTTGAGTCCATTCTTCCAGATTTGAAGTGGTCACTTGAAACAAATTCCAGTCAGTGCAGTCTAAACATCCCTGTAGTTTGAGAATATTGTCTTGAGTCCATTCTTCCAGATTTGAAGTGGTCACTTGAAACAAATTCCAGTCAGTGCAGTCTAAACATCCCTGTAGTTTGAGAATATTGTCTTGAGTCCATTCTTCCAGATTTGAAGTGGTCACTTGAAACAAATTCCAGTCAGTGCAGTCTAAACATCCCTGTAGTTTGAGAATATTGTCTTGAGTCCATTCTTCCAGATTTGAAGTGGTCACTTGAAACAAATTCCAGTCAGTGCAGTCTAAACATCCCTGTAGTTTGAGAATATTGTCTTGAGTCCATTCTTCCAGATTTGAAGTGGTCACTTGAAACAAATTCCAGTCAGTGCAGTCTAAACATCCCTGTAGTTTGAGAATATTGTCTTGAGTCCATTCTTCCAGATTTGAAGTGGTCACTTGAAACAAATTCCAGTCAGTGCAGTCTAAACATCCCTGTAGTTTGAGAATATTGTCTTGAGTCCATTCTTCCAGATTTGAAGTGGTCACTTGAAACAAATTCCAGTCAGTGCAGTCTAAACATCCCTGTAGTTTGAGAATATTGTCTTGAGTCCATTCTTCCAGATTTGAAGTGGTCACTTGAAACAAATTCCAGTCAGTGCAGTCTAAACATCTCTGTAGTTTGAGAATATTGTCTTGAGTCCATTCTTCCAGATTTGAAGTGGTCACTTGAAACAAATTCCAGTCAGTGCAGTCTAGACATCCCTGTAGTTTGAGAATATTGTCTTGAGTCCATTCTTCCAGATTTGAAGTGGTCACTTGAAACAAATTCCAGTCAGTGCAGTCTAGACATCCCTGTAGTTTGAGAATATTGTCTTGAGTCCATTCTTCCAGATTTGAAGTGGTCACTTGAAACAAATTCCAGTCAGTGCAGTCTAAACATCTCTGTAGTTTGAGAATATTGTCTTGAGTCCATTCTTCCAGATTTGAAGTGGTCACTTGAAACAAATTCCAGTCAGTGCAGTCTAAACATCCCTGTAGTTTGAGAATATTGTCTTGAGTCCATTCTTCCAGATTTGAAGTGGTCACTTGAAACAAATTCCAGTCAGTGCAGTCTAAACATCCCTGTAGTTTGAGAATATTGTCTTGAGTCCATTCTTCCAGATTTGAAGTGGTCACTTGAAACAAATTCCAGTCAGTGCAGTCTAAACATCCCTGTAGTTTGAGAATATTGTCTTGAGTCCATTCTTCCAGATTTGAAGTGGTCACTTGAAACAAATTCCAGTCAGTGCAGTCTAAACATCCCTGTAGTTTGAGAATATTGTCTTGAGTCCATTCTTCCAGATTTGAAGTGGTCACTTGAAACAAATTCCAGTCAGTGCAGTCTAAACATCCCTGTAGTTTGAGAATATTGTCTTGAGTCCAATCTTCCAGATTTGAAGTGGTCACTTGAAACAAATTCCAGTCAGTGCAGTCTAAACATCCCTGTAGTTTGAGAATATTGTCTTGAGTCCATTCTTCCAGATTTGAAGTGGTCACTTGAAACAAATTCCAGTCAGTGCAGTCTAAACATCCCTGTAGTTTGAGAATATTGTCTTGAGTCCATTCTTCCAGATTTGAAGTGGTCACTTGAAACAAATTCCAGTCAGTGCAGTCTAAACATCCCTGTAGTTTGAGAATATTGTCTTGAGTCCATTCTTCCAGATTTGAAGTGGTCACTTGAAACAAATTCCAGTCAGTGCAGTCTAAACATCCCTGTAGTTTGAGAATATTGTCTTGAGTCCATTCTTCCAGATTTGAAGTGGTCACTTGAAACAAATTCCAGTCAGTGCAGTCTAAACATCCCTGTAGTTTGAGAATATTGTCTTGAGTCCATTCTTCCAGATTTGAAGTGGTCACTTGAAACAAATTCCAGTCAGTGCAGTCTAAACATCCCTGTAGTTTGAGAATATTGTCTTGAGTCCATTCTTCCAGATTTGAAGTGGTCACTTGAAACAAATTCCAGTCAGTGCAGTCTAGACATCCCTGTAGTTTGAGAATATTGTCTTGAGTCCATTCTTCCAGATTTGAAGTGGTCACTTGAAACAAATTCCAGTCAGTGCAGTCTAGACATCCCTGTAGTTTGAGAATATTGTCTTGAGTCCATTCTTCCAGATTTGAAGTGGTCACTTGAAACAAATTCCAGTCAGTGCAGTCTAAACATCCCTGTAGTTTGAGAATATTGTCTTGAGTCCATTCTTCCAGATTTGAAGTGGTCACTTGAAACAAATTCCAGTCAGTGCAGTCTAAACATCCCTGTAGTTTGAGAATATTGTCTTGAGTCCATTCTTCCAGATTTGAAGTGGTCACTTGAAACAAATTCCAGTCAGTGCAGTCTAGACATCTCTGTAGTTTGAGAATATTGTCTTGAGTCAAATCTTGAACGTTTCTTTGAATGATTTTTCCTTCTTTAAGTTTCGTGCGGTAAGTAGAGGCAGCAGTTGTACTGTTTTGTGGTCCGATGATCCCAGTGGTGGCTTTTCGCAAGATATGAATGCTCCTTTGATTTTACAGTAACATAAGTCCAGAGTTCTGTTCTCTCTTGTCGGACATGAGATGTGTTGATAGAAGATAGGTAGGTCATCCTTCAAGGTGTATTTATTAAAATCACCCAGTATAACTACTGGTGCGTCCGGTGACCTTGTCTGAAACTTATGCACTACGTCAGCGATGATTGCAGCTGCAACTTCCGTCTTGGCTGTAGGCGGAACATAAACCAGGACGATGTAAATAACACCAAAGTCTCGTGGCAAATAAAAAGGTCTCAATGAGAGAGCCATCAATAGCAATCAGGTTGTCGTTGTCATCCTCCTCTAACCATGTCTCAGTAAAAGCCAATAGACAACTTTCCCTAAAAATGTGGTCGTAGCGTACTTGGGCACATATCTCATCCACTTTATTTCTTATTGAGCGGACGTTAGCTAGAATAATCGTAGGAAGTAGTGGGCGAAAACCTCTTCTTCTCAGCCTTTGCCATAGTCTTCCTTTTTTCCATCTTTTCCTTGTACTAACAGAGGAAGGGTAGAGACAATTTATGTGTGCATAACATGGAAGAGGCTTCCTCTTTGAACGAAGTTCGAGGAGTTGATCTTTACTATAATGAATAGATCTAGGACTAGATCGGCCGCCATCTTGGGTCGCCATTTTTCTTCTTTTATTTCTTATCAAATAACCAAAGTTGAACAAATCTAGATCTAGTAAAAGGTTTAATGTAAATACTCATTGTGGAGCCCACCTTGAAAACAGAAGTCTTCATCTGCATAACTAATTACAAAAGAATATTCAATATACATCCAGCAAAGAAATTATAATGAATAATGAAAGCACAAATTGCATGTCGCCACAGTGCTGCGCCATTTTGAAAAATAAAATAAAATATATATATAAAATATATATATATATATATGTACATAGCAGTGCCGGACTTAACCACTGTGACCAAGAAGTAATGGAAAGAGATTAAGTAATCTACTATGTATATATATATATATATATATATATGTGTGTGTGTGTGTGTGTGTTAATAGCAGGGCCGGACTTAACCATAGTGGGGCCCTATGCGAAACGTATTTCGCGGGGCCAAGTTTGGGTAGGGAAGCGGATAATAAGTGAAATGAGTTTGTATTAGAGAATAAATTCGTCTATGCATTTTATTTATTCTTTACTACGTACAGAAAAACTTTACGAGCCTTTCGTGTAGCAACTTCATACAGTATATTGTAATAATTCTGTTTTCTACATAGACCCCGCTCAATAGCAAGAATTACCAAATGTTTCAATCTATCTTTGACACAATTTTTGTGTATATATTTCCGTATATTTTAAGGACTTTTTCGTATGTTTTGTAGTTTCGGGAGATTTCCAGCAGCTCCTGGTAAATCGACAGGAGGGTGCGGGAAATCTGTTTTAAGTTATAATATGGTTTAATTTAATAATTTATACACCTAGAATTAGCACGGGTCCTATGAAAGTGCCGGTGACTGTTGTCGCATAGGTTGCAGTGGCCTAAGGCCGGTTCCGCAAAATAGCGGCGTATGCTACGCTACCGGTCGACTAGTTACATATGTAATACTTTGTTGTAATTATTTAATGATAGTTTATATAGAACAAACCAGTTTTCAATTGTATTTATTTTCATTTAAGGCAGTAACTGTGAGCATGTTTTTATGTGAGTGCATATTTAGAATTTAAAAATATCAACACTGGCATAGTTTTGTAATTTTATTAATGAACAAAACCTTAATAGTATTAAAAGTTTTGATACATTATTCTTTGGTAAGTACAAATCTTAAAGAAAAAAAAACTCTTTTTTTTTGTCATTGATAAATATTACTATCTCTATAGGATTGTAGTCACATTGATATGTGTATTTCAATAAGATATTAATTCTTACTATTACTAACCTAGACATGATACTACTAAAATGGTCTTTTTATTGTTCCCACTTGAGCATAAAAAAGTCTAAACAGTTCAATATATGAAACAAAAGAACACATTAAAGTTTTGTGTCATGACTTTATTTTACCGTAACGAGACGGCAGCATCATTGAGCATATCTCCCATGTAGTGATAGAATTCTGAAAAAAAAAAGCTTAAGGATGATATGTTTTTATATTATATATATTAAACTAGAAAAGAATTCAGTCTAGTAATAAATTAGACAAAATATAATTAACACTACATCCAGAGGAATCACATAGAATAAACTACAAAGTTAATTATCTAAATTTCTAAAGTGCAGCATGAAACGGCTTTCGTTTCTAGGAATTAACTTTTTGAAAAACAAACACATAAGTAGACAGATAAGTAAGTTATTAGATAGATATTCAGCAACAGGTCTATATATATAATATATATATATATATATATATATATGTTTGTGTGTGTGTTGAAGTTATTACTGTCAGCCATTGAGCACACAAGATACATATAGACTATACAACTGTTGATCTACTCATGTCATTGCACCCTAGATCAGTATTTGTCAACCTTTTTGAGTCACCGATCCCTTTTCGTATAGCTCTTTAAAACCTCCCAGATTGCCCCTACAAACACTAGTTAATTAACATCAAAAGGCAACAGGTTGTTAAATTTAAAACTTTATAAAATTACATACAATAACTTATTATTCCCATTCTCAGGATTTTTTGTTCCACTTGTTTACTAGTTTCCCTTTTAAATTAATTAACATCACTATTTTTAGGTTTAGTATTAAATTATTTAATATTTAATGTAGCTTTTATTAATGTTGAATCCACTGAAAAATGAGCTTTAAATAATGAGAGCCTTGTTCCTGATGCAGTTTGACAACACTTGAATGTCAGGTTTAAAATTTGTCAAAGAAAGAAATAAATTTCTTCCAGTAGTTACATCCAGTCTATTTCTTTAGTTACTCATTACATTTGTTACTAACCCCCAGTTTCAACCATTTCTATCGAGGAAAATGCTAAAAATAACAATTCCATATTTGGCCACAGTTTGGTATTTAACAGAAATATTTAAATGCAGCCATATCTCTCTTATGCCTCATACTTAGCGTAGTCGAGAGGCTGAGTATGCTTGAACAAGTTGAATCTTAGATTTTAAACATGTAAAAATACTGAAGCGTGGTCGAGAGGTACGTTTGAACTTGGCTTGACGTGGCTACCTATGAAAGGGGCTCGAGGTTTGACACCAGACTCGAGCAGAGTTGTGTTTACTGAGCACCTAAAGGCAGCACGGAAAACCTTCTCCCAAATACCCCATCCCCCCACTGGTCCACAAATGAGATTGGACCATAGCGCTCTGAGCATGCTATAAGCATGAAATTAGCGCTTTATAAAAGCTATTATTATTATTATTATTATTATTATTATTATCTGTTAAAATTATTTTTACAGATGAGATAATTGTGTAAGTTTACTTTTTCCACTAAATTTGAAGATCAGTAACAATAGTTAAAAAAAACAACTGTCATCCATGTTTTCATTTTCGCTCCTCCCCCCCCCCCCCCCCCCCCCCCCCCCCCCCAGGTTGAAGATCACTGCCCTAGATGTTGGTTTTGAAAATGTTATAGGAACTACTTACTGATACGTATGGATACTGTGACCTCATTCTACTTTATCTAAAAGAGGTTAGTTCAAAAGAAGTTTAAAGAGTAAGCACGTGCTCATTATAATTTACCAATCAGAGAAAGAGGTCAGGAAACAAAAAAAATTTTTTTTTCAAAAGGTCAAAATTAATAGAAATATTTAGAATAGAAGTTTCTAAGATTCTAGAAAGTGCTATTACGTTGGCAATAACTGTCATTAGCCTTTGTATTTTTTGTAAGAATATATGTCAAGTAGTGCTGTATGATGAATTATTGAAAAAAAAAGGTATTGAATGGCCTGTATATTTAGTATTATTTACCTAATTTTGTTTCTTTATTTTAAAAACATTGATTTGAGTTGGCATTTTGGTTTGTAATTCACCTAGTAACCTATTCCAGGTCTGCAGTTAGCAAGCAAGCATGAAATGATTTTTCTATGAAAAAAAAAGATATATTTACTTTGCATTTTGTCAACGGACTCAAGTAACTCCCTCACGCTATCAGCGAATATGTCCATATTTGGCGTTTCCACTGAAACCATGACAAAAGCGTAGCTTTCAAATAGATGGCCTAGTAGATCAATACCCAATATGTCGCACTTGTACAGACCGAGAACTTTTTCGGTGGGATTCTTCCAGCTGATCTGTGCGTAGGAGCCATTCTGCACATTCACTGCTCCGTAGAGAGTCACATTGTCTTGACTGAGACTTGCCAAGTCGTGTGTGACATTCGGTCCTGTAACAGACATCAGCTCATTAAAATGAGGGTTCTGGTTACCTGTGGCATGTGAGACGATGATAGAGATGATCGTACTATTGGTGGCGGGAGGATAGTTGCAGAGAATGTCAAGCTTGTGGCTCACTCCTATCTCTACTTTCAATGGGTCAGCAGTAACCCGAAATGACTGGTCTGTGGATACAACAGGCACATAGT
Organism: Biomphalaria pfeifferi; assembly: GCA_030265305.1. Lineage (NCBI taxonomy): Eukaryota > Metazoa > Mollusca > Gastropoda > Planorbidae > Biomphalaria > Biomphalaria pfeifferi. The sequence goes on along the minus strand of JASAOG010000029.1, from coordinate 3,963,402 downwards.
ATTAGAAGTGTTTGGTAATTCTACTAGCCAAGTCCAATAAAATACACGTTGAATAGTACATCAGGTAGTTTGTCATTTTGTTGGTTTATCCATAGGGCTACAGAAAAATGTTAACTCTACATTATAGCTATAGAAATCTAGAACACTGGCTCAGCGCAGCAATATGTGTACTTCTAGCAAGCATTGCTCTTTCTACATTTATAATAGCAGACTTTTACAAGTATTCATCTTGACCTCGTAAGCTACACACTCTCTAACATTCATCCATGTTTTTAATGTTTTCTACAGTTTATAAATGGTTCATATTATTTAAAGAGTTAGGAAAACATTGTCTGGCGGAAGTGTCCAAAGTTTCTGTATCCACCTGACCTAGATAATTTGCCAAATTTAAATGGAAACATGTTGCTAACAATGCTATCCACTTCGATCTAGATCTACTAATTGAGGTGTGTTTGTCTTTATCCCTTTTTTACAAAATACAGTTTGAGAACCAAACTTAAGCACTAGAGCTCATTACTAAAAAATCAGATGCTACTTAGTTTGATTCATTTAGATATTAGAAGAAAAAATTCTATCTCATGACTTTGGATATAGTTCAGGTGACTTCTGCTCCGTGGCCTTTTTTTTCTTTGTTCGTCTTGAGAAATTAGATTTTGCTGCAATAGTGTCAAAGTCTGTTTTAATGTTACTTATTTTTTTTTTTGGACTTAACAGAGAAAACCATTTCAAAAGGTCAAAGCAAAAAGAAATGAAACAAATAATTATGTGAAGTATAAGGTACAATTTTAAAAAAAGTTTTTGTTGTTTCAACATTTTTTTAAGTGGAACGCAAAATTTCCATACGTCTGCCATCACCATGGCAACATGGTTTCTTAAAATATTCTAATTATAATAATTTTATGAGTTTACAAATAAACAAATACAAAAATATCAAGCTTCATTCGGACAAATTACATTTTATTTAAATATTTTATCCTTCTACAATACATCTAGTCAAACATATCTAACTTACGCGAGTTTTTGATCAACAGAAAGATGAGACAAAGTCTCAGTCCAAACATCGTCGTGGTTGAGGTCTAGAGAGAAGGGATCAATAAGTACAATTAGACAAAACTACACAGCATTTAACAGCAGGACATAATGCAGCCACTTTGCTTACATAATCAAATATTTGACACTTTTGCTTACATAATCAATTATTTGACACTTTTGCTTACATAAATCAAATATTTGACACTTTTGCTTACATAATCAACTATTCGAAAATAAAACGATTCCTACTTAATGTTACTTACACTTGAACTAAAAGAAAACAATAAACACTCCAAGTTTCTAGAGGTTGACTTGTTTCTCTTTCAATTTCTTTACAATTAGTTTTAATAAACACTGAAATCTTCTTCAAGTCTAGACATTCAAACACACACATTGACACTTAGCATCAATTTCACATTCTCTTAATATGTCACCCATACAAACACACAAACACACACACACCAACTGGTCTTTTTAAATATCTTTTTCATCTTGGATAACTTCTCTTGTTTCAAGAGGCCGGAAGTGCACCAATCAACAGTGCAGTGAGTGTCGTCTTTAGGACATTTCAACTGATGTTTGATTAGATAGTCCTGAAATAAGTTGGACAAGCACTTCTCTTTGGCACGTTCTATAGCCTATAATACACTATTGCAATGTCTCAGAAGATAGTCGCTATACTTATACTGCTAATTTATATTACACTATTGCAATGTCTCAGAAGATAGTCGCTATACTTATACTGCTAATTTATAATACACTATTGCAATGTCTCAGAAGATAGTCGCTATACTTATACTGCTAATTTATAATACACTATTGCAATGTCTCAGAAGATAGTCGCTATACTTATACTGCTAATTTATATTACACTATTGCAATGTCTCAGAAGATAGTCGCTATACTTATACTGCTAATTTATATTACACTATTGCAATGTCTCAGAAGATAGTCGCTATACTTATACTGCTAATTTATATAACACTATTGCAATGTCTCAGAAGATAGTCGCTATACTTATACTGCTAATTTATATTACACTATTGCAATGTCTCAGAAGATAGTCGCTATACTTATACTGCTAATTTATATTACACTATTGCAATGTCTCAGAAGATAGTCGCTATACTTATACTGCTAATTTATCAATAACTAAAATGTTTGAAAATAGTTTATTCTTTTTTATTTTGATACTGGGAGCATTGCAATGTAATGCTGAGACTAAACAAAGTCCGGATTTCATTTTGACAAACTTATTTTCATTGTTTTCTAAAACAAAATGCGGGTTAAAAGTTGTTTCTTTTGAAGCGAGCGAATTTAGATAATTTCTTTTCGTTTTGACCTAAAGACACTTAATGAAGATAAACTAGGGTTGGAACCCAGGATAGGCAAGGTAACAGCTTCCTTCACGCCTCTATTACATTACAGAGCCGTCACTAAGTTGTAGACAAACACACTTGTCAAGGGAGATAACGGTACATCACCTGTGTTAAGCTGTTTATTTTGTATTGCAGTTTACTTATTATTTTTATTATTGGGATATAGTATTGTACAACAGGAGCGCAAAGTATATTAGTGTTACTCTATCTACAATCTTCTTTCTTTAGTTCCTAGTGAGAATGTCTCTCAAATATTTGTATCTTATGGTTTGTTGGTCTACGTTATATAACATAGGTAAGACATTTTAAAGAATGTTTACATTGTTAGACATAGATCTATTGATTTCACTTTATATCTGGACTCATCCTCCCCATCTGAACCGAGAACTGAACTACTAGAACAAGAAAATAAAAATTAGTTTGGATGTTATGTAATTAAATTTTTAATTGATATAGAACAACAATAATAAATCTGTGCAATTAGATTTTTTTCCCGATTGTTTTTGTTTAGCATAATATCATGCTTTAGCCTTCTCACTACGCTATGACCCCATCACTTTTCTGAACTAGATGGGGAAGGGCTGGAGGAGAAAGAAGTTCTGTGTGAATAATACCGAAATCACTTTCTAAATACATTTACTAAAAAAAACACTTAACAAAGTTGAACAACATGAATTTGAACTCGAGTTCTCAAGCCTCCTCAATCCAACATGATAACCACTGTGCCTGGGAAGTACTTATTAAAATATAAATATTTTATAGTTATCTATAGTAACTTTCAAACGGCCACCTATTTCTCTGCAAAGAACAAAGGGAACTAATAATTCAAAATTTCAGCCTCATCTGGAATTTAGTCTAAAAAAATAATTTTTCCATTCAAAACGTCTAAATAATGTTTTACTGCACTGGTCGTATACTGTAAGCCTTCTATTTTGATGTCAAAGATCTTAAGATCACCTCTGACTGTATCGTCAAGTCTCTATCTCAAGCTTTCATTGTAGATTTTGTGTGCAGGTTTTGTTCATTGTTTGTTTCGTTCCTTGATCGTGTGTGACGCTCTTAGGACTGACGTCACAAACTCCTGCAGCAAGTCTGGACTAGAACGTAATAATCTTCACGTCCGAAATTTGTCAAGCAAAAGATTTTGACATCATTGTATACTCAAACATTGAAATCTTGTCAGATAATTGTAACATAAGTTAACTCTAGATCCTTTCCGGTCTTCTATTTAGTGGATTACATTTATTAAAATGTCCAATTCAGCTATTTTATGGATACTTCCGACTTCTAATCATTGACTCAAGATTGATTTGCAAGAAACGAAAATGTTTTATCCTAACATGTAGAGCAAGAAATAGTTCATTGTAGATCTGGCTATCTCTTTAATCACTTGATAGCTCCTATATAATACTACTTCATGCTTATAGCATGCTCAGAGCGCTGTGGACCAGTGGGTAAAAGGGGGGGGGGGGGTCTCTGGGAGAATGTTTTTCCGTGCTGCTTTTAGGCGCTCAGTAAATACTACTCTGCTGAGTCGGGTGTCGAACCTCGTGCCCCTTTCATAGGTAGCCACGTCAAGCCAAGTTCAAGCGTACTTATCCTCTCGGCCACGCTTCAGTATTTTTACATGTTTAAAATCTAAGATTCAACTTGTGCGTGTTGTTACTTTGGTATTTTTCAACGAAAACGTTGTTATAACTTAACCTATATTTTACGGGACTCATACATTAATGATAAATGTCATTGCTTTCACAGACGCCTTGCTACAGCTCTCTGTGAACCCACCAACTGTTGAAATGGGTCTAACGACAACAATAACTATAAACTGTTCACTGAATGTGCTCTCCGAGCCTGACATGTCCTCATTAGAGTCTATCAAGCTGTCCAGATCCAACGATACTACACCTCCAGTGTATACGACTCTATCTACCATTGACACTTTCTCCAATACTGCAACAAACAGTTCAGACAACGCAGCAAACGCATACGGCAAAATTAACACTAGCGGTGTGTCGTATTTGAGTCTGGTGTGGAACAAGCCAATAGAATTCCTGGGCGGAATTTTTAAATGTGAAGTGAGCAGTTTGGACCAATCAGGACGTCCGCGCAATGAAAATATGACATCTCGAGTCAATGTGGTCAGTGCTGGGGTCAACGAGCTCTTGGTCCGTGTCCAAAGGCTTAATCTAGTGATAGAAAACATGTCAACACTGATAGGTAATGAGCTAGTTGAACAGTGATAGGTAATGAGCTAGTTCAACAGTGATAGGTAATGAGCTAGTTGAAGTGTTTACAGTGTTTGCTGTAACCAATCAAAGATCTACGTATCTGATATCTAATGAGTCTCTTATTAGCATATATTACCTAATCATTTTGTTTGACATTTTGTTTTCGGGGTCGAATTATTTTAAACATGTATTGAGCAAGAAAGGAATGTGACAGTTTAAAAGTAGAATATATCGATGTTAACATCGGATTTGATTTTTCAAAGCTCTCCTATTGTTAACTATAGTAATACATTTCTATTTGTACAACTCACTGCACATTTCCTGTCAAAGACAAAGGGCAAAATGATACGTCCGGCAACATTTTGTCTACTCCCTTTGGCCTCCTTCAGTCGCGAGGAGACTATGGATCATCTCATAAAAATGAGATGAATGCCTGGGCATTAGCTGTGTTCGGAACTATGTCGCCCACACATCAGTTTCGCCCTCTCCACGCAGCTGATGTATCCAAAGGAAGGGGCAGTGCTGATACATTTTAGAGTCGTCGTCGCAGGTTCTGCCAGGGTGTAGCACTGGGTGCTGCAAACTGCCTTAGGGTCGCCAGCTCCTGATTTTTCCTCAGGGTTGACTCCCGAAGCCTTTCCCATGATTGGGTATAGCTGCAAGGCATCAGAGGTTTGAATTCAAAGTTGTCCTTCTCCTCGGTGGGTAGCCAGCCATGGCTAACCAGCCCCTCCTGTCCGAAGCTTACTGATTAAGGTGCCAGTTACTCGCCTTTGCCCATTCTCCTGTTAGTGAGAACAGTTCCACTGGACTCAATATCTGCGCCACACGTGATGGCCATAGGTTGGACTGGTTATTAGAAGCTTTTTAAGACGCATGCCATTAGAAAGCATTTTATAGGCAGTGGAGTGCTTGCATCCATTACCACTTCCGGCAATGACAACATTTTGTAAACTTTTAGATATATAGTTACAATAGAATTTTTATCTACAGAGCTGCGAATGTCCATGCTTAGCAAACACGTAAAATATAAAAAAATACTTTAAAAACAAAGCTTAAAAGGGGGAAAAAACAAACAATTACTGACACATTTCTGTACTGCAAGATTTACCTCCTTTTATGTATAAAAAAATATAATTAATTAATTACCTCAAATTGATTCAATAATTGTCATCGACTATGTATAATTGTGCAAAGTGGAAGTGGGAATTTAACATGCACAAGATTTGTACCAAACAGACAATAGACCTAGTGGAGTGATGTAAAAGATGCTTTGTGCAAAGATTATACTTTACATACCACTTAACACTTGTACATTCGGTCTTCCATTTCTGTTGGGTTTTATTTCTCATTAGTTTAACATTTTTATATTTTTAAGACAGCATTGTTCATTCATACATTATTTCAATATTTCTTCAGACTCCTACACGAATAGACTTTTGCAGTCCAAGAAATCATTATTCCTAGGGTCATCTCCCTTTGAAGGTTCTCGTTATTATTTGTCTCGGCCTTTCCCGTCCCTAGTCTCGTACATAGCTCAAGCAACTTGCGAGATTTACGGCGGCACCTTGGCACAAGTGGACAGCCAGGAGGAGCTCAGCTTTATACAGGTCTTCCTGCAGGAATTCTTCAACTCGTTTTGGTTGGTTCTCATAGGCGGTACCGACGAGGGTCACGAAGATCTTTGGGTGTACCCAGAAAGCAACAGAAATGTCAGCTTCTTTGCTTGGGGCTCTTACCAGCCCAGCGGGGGAGAGAAAGAAAACTGTATAAGTTTAGATACGTTGGCTTACTGGAACATGAGTGACAGCCCTTGTTCGTTTACTGACTACTCAGCAAGGCCGAGATACTTGTGTGAAATTCCTGAGAGCTAAATGTTGTCTTCTCTTAAATCGTTACAGTCTATGCAGAATGAAGAGTATTATGTAAGAAGCTTATTGATGAGTTGCCTTATTTAGAATTATGTATACCTATAAACTCTTTTTGAAAGATTCTATTAAAGTTTAATTAAAATTTTCTGCTAAGATCTCACCAAAACAATATATATGTATATATATATATCATGGGCGTAGCCGGGGGGGGGGGGTGTAGGAATTTAGTAGCTGATTTTTTGCTTTTATTTTGTTTGTTTTAGGTGAAATTTTAATACTAAACAATCAATTGCCGCAGCACAGCCAAGGGGGTTTTGAGTTTAAAATCCCCTCTTCTATAAAACAAAAAAATGTAAACGACAATCCCAAATTCCAAGAGCACATCTAAGGAAGATTTTGATTTTAAACCCTACTCTGAAATTTACGATAAACCCGCCTCTTCAATATAAAGAAAAAGCAAATTACACACTCAAAATTCTATGAACCATAGGAGTTTTGAGTTTAACCCACCCCCCCCCCCCTTCAGCTAGGTTTGAAGATAAAAAATACTTCTTCAATATAAAAAAAGCAAATTACACACTCTAAAATCTATGAGCGTAGCCAAAGGGGTTTTTAGTTTAAACCCCCAGCCAGCGGGGTTTGAAGCTAAAAAATAACTCTTCAATATAAAAAAAATAATTACGCACTCAAAATGCTTTGAGCAGAGCCAAGCCAATTGGGGGTTTTGAGTTTAAATTTCCCTTCAGAGGAGTTTGATGCTAAAAAATACCTCTTCAATATCAAAAAGCAAATTACACACTAAAATTCTTTGAGCGTAGCCAAGCCAATTGGGGGTTTTGAGTTGAAACCCCCCTCCTCCAGATGGCTTTTTTAAAGTTTAAAATCCCTCAAGGTTGAAAACCTCTCTCTTCAATATTATTCTAAAGCAAACTAGAGTCACTAAATTCTATGACCGTAGCTAAATGCCATTTTTAATTAAAAAAACAACAACCCCACCCCAGAGATTTTTTAGTTTAACCCCCCCACTCCCGCCCAAACAGATGATATTGACGATAAAACTTCCCTTTTCGATATAAATCTGAAGTAAAATAGTCACCTAATTAATTCCAAGAGCGTAGTCATGAGAGGTTACACATTTCTACCAGTGGCTGGGCTCCATTAATAAAGTGCAATGAATATCATCTGCCGAAATTGAAAAACACTAAATGTGGCTCAACAAAGATGGCTAAGACGGATTTTAGGAGTCAGTTATAGAGATTGGGTCTCAAGGAAATCCTATGCCAAACTGGGAGTCGACAAAAAGCACAAATTGGCGCCACACTTTCATGGAGGTCCTCAGAGAAGGTGGGAAGAGGCTTCAGACATCGCAAGTGACAGATTTGTGTGGAAACAGCTTGCGAGCGAATGCTGGGGGAGCTCTCATCGCTCCCCTGACCCCTTGCGGCAAGGGAGGGAAGTCTACAGTTTTCCCACTAACTCCAGGAAGAACTTATACTAGGGCACAATAAACGTCCTCCGAAAGATTGAAGGGCCAGAATGTAATAGAGATTAATTATGTACAAATATATATATATATATATATATATATATATATATATATATATATATATATATGAAGTAGATTTGCACTTTAAATGACAGAATCTTTTTATAAAACTTATATCAACTCACTCTGTATGTCTGACTGTCTAGTAAAATATTTATACACGTTATTTCCCCAACACCCAATCTTGTATCAAGCTGAAATTTTGCACCATTAATCAATAAAAAAAAATCAGTTAATTAACTATAAGTAATTAGTTATGTCTTTGGTATAGAACAAGGGAAAGAAATTTACTTAACTGATGTGGTGGTATTGAATTAGTCCCCTTACCTTTATTCTTTACATGGATGATCCTAACTAATTTGGTATTGTTTCCACTAAAAAAATAAATAAACTAGAACAGACACAAAATAGAGCAGTGAGATTCATTACAAACGAATATACACATTTGATTAGAGTAACACCTTTAGTACAATAATATAAGTTTAGAGAGAGAGAGATAGAAGACTTCAAAATAAAGTAGCAAGTAGACATAAAACATTGAACCGAAATCTTCATATACAAAAACAAAAATCTAAAAAATACTCAGAAAGACGCAAAGATAAAGGCACATTCCTTGTTCCATATGCTAGGACAAATTTGTACAAATACTCTTTCTTCCGTAGTGCTATTAGAGCATGGAAAGGGTTGCCTGAGAGTCTGAGACAGCCAGATAAACCAGTGGCTTGGCAGAGTTTAAGTCATTGATTAACATGCATGACTAGATTGACATAGCGACACGCGTACGACGAAATCTTTTTTTGTTTTTAAAGTCTCGTCTGTATTTTATATGAAGATAAGAATCGATACAACTTCGCTAAATATACGCTTTATTTCTTAAAACTATTCTTTGATTTAATATTTTCTTTCTTATTTTTTTTCCTAACATGGATGACATCATCATTAACAAACATTCAACTTTTTGAAAGTAAAAACAAAACAGAATCGAAGTGGGAATACAAACTGTCGTTCATAGTGAAACAATACCAAAAGTATTTTCTTTTTCAATACGTAGAATGCTATAACTTTAGTCTATTTTTAAATATGCACCCAATATTTCTTCTGTATTGAAAAAGTGACCATAGTAACGCCATAGTTGGCAGCTGTTTGGTGCTATACAAAAAAATATTTGTAGTACTATGACATCAGTGCATGAAAACTAGTTGATTAATAGATGGATTTGTTTGTGTGTAAAGGGAAGCCACAATGTAATTCTTAAAATAATAAATGTGGTTATCTCCCTTTTGCTCGTTGCCCTTAAAAAAAAATTGTCAATCATGGTTGTTTACGTACCAGAAATACCCTCGAGAGCTGAAATCTGCGATATAACGTGAGAACCTTTTTATGTGTACTTCCCAATGTACGTAGTACTCTAGCCTGTGCTGCCTGTACATTGGAGAGAGATTATCCCCCTTTCTATAGATGATGAGGAGGATGATTGCCGACAACGAAGATGAATGAAGAGAAGAGGCTAGTTTCTTGAGGCTACACTTCCTCAGGTGCTACCACATCATGGGCCTCTCAGTCGTTATATTTTTTTGTTATAACATTGCTTATTTTTAGTGAATACTTGTAATACATTTGTATATATGGTTTACATTTACATTTTTTTCATGAAAAACATCTGCCGATCGAGTTCCACAGAAAGCCTGCGAAGGAGCGAAGACCCGCGAATTATTTTTCTCATTAATATTTATTACAAACCCGCGAAATAATGAAACGACAAAGAGATGCGCAAACAGCGAAATGGCCAGAAAACACTCTGCAAGAGTTTGGTCAATGAATACAGCGTTGGTTAGATGAGATGACGTTTTGTTTCTGTACACTTCAAGCAGCAAACCTAGATGTATCAAAGGTTTAGCGACATTCCTGTTCTTACGAAATGTTTAACTACAGAGCTAAGCTTGTAAGTTAAATGAAGGTCGACCTACGGACATGGGGTCCGGTGAATGGCCCATCTCTTATCCATGGCCTTCTGAAGAGGCCATTCCATTTGGTCAACTGTCACAGGGAAAACTCTAGTTTGAAAGTTCTAAATTTTAAAAGTAAAAAATAAATAAATAAATATATATATATATATATATACTAACCAAACATTACCCGCGACATGCGGGCCTTAGTTGGGGGTATAACTAATATAGTAGCTTTGATTGAGACCTATGTCAAACATGGCGAATTTTTTCTTCGCATTTTTATTTGGCAACAAAAATAAATAAAGAGTATGAAAATAGGTTTACCCATTTAGCCCACGTATTCATAAGAGCAAATATAAATGCTCTGAAAACGGGTTTACCCAATTTGTAAATATGTTTCGCTCTTTAACAGAAATAATTTAGATCTTTTATTTTATTTTTAGGGCCTTCCGGTCGTATGGTGTCATTAAACATACATTACGGTCTCCGCTATGATCTAAGGAACATTTATGCCAACTTTTACCAAGAATGGTCAAACGGTTTTGATTTCTATTAGGGACATACATACATACATACGCCTTACTTTCTGTTTTATTAATTAGATTATATAATATAATCAAGGTTGTTAACGCCGGAAGTGGTAATGGTCTTAAGCCCATCATTACCTACAAAGTGCTTCCAATGGCATGCGTCTCAAATAGCCTCTGACAACCAGTCCAACTCCTGGCCTTCACGTGTGGCTCAGTAACTGAGCCTGGCGGAACCGTTACCACAGACAGGAGATGGGGCAAAGGCGAGCAACTGGCGCCTAAACCAGTAAGCTTCGGGCAGAAGGGGCTCGTTAGCCTTGGTTGGCTACCCATCTAGGAGAAGGAAAACTCTGAATCCAAACCTCCGCTGCCCTGCGGCTATACCCAAACACGGGAAAGGCTTCGGGAGACAACCCTGAGGAAAAATCAGGAGCTGGTGACCCTTAGGCAGACTGTGGCACACCGTTCTACAGCCTGGCAGAACCTGCGGCGCTACTGATCCCAAACTGTACTGGATACTCCGTTCCTTTGGTCACATCAGCTGCGCGGAGAGAGGGGAACTGCTGTGTGGGCGACATCGTTCCGACCATAAACAATGCCCAGGCTTTCATCTCACTTATTCAAAGCCCTAACCCTAAAAAACTGGAGAGGACACTCCAGCTTCGCCTTAGGCGTCGGCCAAACACGGGAAGTGGCAGTCACCGGTTATAAGCTCAAATGCTCAATTGACGTAGAGCAGGGCGCCAGGGGCCACTTTCGTCGGTGGGAGGGATCCTAGGATTCCAATGGACAGCTACCGCCCGTTTGGGTACACGAGGATAGGACAAAATCTGAAAAGCAGGCACAAAGCCAATGTACCAGTCGACATGAAGAAAAAAAAGAGGAGCTCCACTCTTAAACTGGGCACGTGGAATGTGCGTACTCTACAAACTGGACTTAATGAAAACCTACCAGACATAGAAGATGTCAGAAAATCTGCAATAATAAACGATGAACTGTCCAGGCTCAAAGTAGACATAGCCGCCCTTCAGGAAACTCGTTTAGCTGACTCTGGATCAATCAAAGAAAAAGACTACTCCTTCTTCTGGCAAGGCAAAGCCGAAAGTGAAGTAAGGGAACATGGCGTTGGTTTTGCAGTTAAGAACACACTGCTGAACACAGTAGAGCTGAAGTGCAACGGTTCAGAAAGACTCCTATCACTACGCCTTAACACATCTATTGGACATGTGACTTTGATATGCGCCTACGCTCCTACTCTGAGTTCCACACCAGAGGCCAAAGATATGTTTTATGACAACCTTTCGTCTGCTCTTAGCGAGATCCCAACTACGGAACAGGTTATCATCCTCGGCGACCTCAATGCACGCGTTGGATCTGACAACTCTGCATGGGACAGTTGTATTGGGCGTTTTGGTGTCGGAAAAGTAAATGAAAACGGACAAAGGCTCCTCGAGGTTTGCTCACTACACTCCCTCTGCGTCACTATTACCTATTTCAAAACTAAACCGCAGCACAGAGTATCTTGGCGGCACCCTCGCTCCAAACACTGGCACCAACTAGATCTAATCATGGTAAGACAAAAGTGCTTAAAATTTGTAAAGCTTACCAGGTCCTACCACAGTGCAGACTGCGACACAGATCACTCCTTGGTATGTTGTAAGATCAATCTCCTCCCCAAAAAAATCCACCATACCAAGCAGATTGGAAGACCCCAATCGGATGTAAGCAAGATGTGTCAACCTGATCTCCAGATACAGTTTGCGGAATCTTTTGAACGCGAGTACAAAAATATCTCTGAGAATACAGTAACTGAAAAATGGGAATACCTCAAGTCCACCATACAAAAGACTTCCCTGGAAATCTTTGGAAGAAAAATTACAAAACAAAATGATTGGTTCGACTCTAAAGCAGTTATTTTAGCACCTATCATCAGAGCAAAGAGAGATGCACTCGCTACTTACAAGGCAAAGCCTACCCAACGCAACCTGCTAAACCTGAAAGAAGCTAGAGCCAATGCACAAAGGACAGCAAGGATCTGTGCCAATGAATACTGGGTAGAGCTCAGTGAGAGTATTCAGCTCGCAGCCCAAGTGGGCAACATAAGAGGGATGTACGAAGGAATCAAAAAGGCTCTCGGACCCTCCCAAAACAAGACAGCACCTCTGAAATCAACCACTGGGGAAATGATCACAGACAAGTGCCAACAAATGCACAGATGGGTGGAACATTACTCTGAGCTCTACGCCACAACAAGCTCAGTCTCTGACTCAGCCCTTAAAGCCATCATACAACTACCCACAATGAACGAGCTAGATGAAACACCCACCCTTTCAGAGCTCAACAAAGCCATAGACAACATTGCTGCCCGCAAAGCACCCGGATGCGATGGTATCCCCCCAGATTTTCTAAAACAATGCAAAACTACTCTAATCCAACCTCTACACGAACTGCTTTGTAAATGTTGGCAAGAAGGTGCTGTGCCACAAGACCTGCGGGATGCTAAAATCATTACACTGTATAAGAACAAAGGTGACAGAAGCGACTGCAACAATTACAGGGGAATCTCCCTCTTAAGTATTGTAGGCAAAGTCTTTGCTCGAGTGATACTTCCCAGGCTACAAAAACTCGCTGATCGGGTCTACCCAGAATCACAATGCGGATTACGCTCAGGGAGATCCACGATTGACATGATTTTCTCCATCCGCCAACTCCAGGAAAAGTGCAGAGAACAAAGGATGCCTTTCTACATTGCGTTTATTGACCTGACAAAGGCCTTCGATCTAGTTAGCAGAGATGGCCTCTTTAAAATTTTACAGTTAATAGGCTTCCCACCCAAGCTACTAAATGTAATCATATCTTTCCACCAAAATATGATGGGTACAGTGCAATTCAACGGTGCCAGCTCTGAAAGTTTCAGTATAAACAGCGGAGTTAAACAAGGATGTGTCCTGGCCCCAACCCTCTTTGGAATACTATTTTCACTGCTAATCCACAACGCGTTTGACAAATCCACTGAAGGCATCTATCTCCATTCCAGATTTGATGGCAAACTCCTAAATATTGCCAGACTGAGGGCCAAAACTAAAATCAGAGCCACCCTCGTAAGAGATATGCTATTCGCGGATGACGCAGCGGTAGTGGCACACACACAAGAGGAACTTCAGTCACTAATGTCCCGCTTCTCTCAGGCCTGTAAAGATTATGGCTTGACTATTAGCACGAAGAAAACAAATGTTATGGGACCACCTACTACAGCACCACCCTCCATCCTCATTGACGATAACAAGCTGGACGCCGTAAACGAATTCTGCTATCTGGGATCCACAATTACAGATGACCTGTCCCTAGAAGAGGAGATGAAAAAACGCATAGGGAAGGCTGCCCTAAGGGCGTGACTATCTTGTGATATGGCCATAAAGTTTTAGTTTTAGTGGGGGGGGGGGGGGGGTTTGGACACAGATTCACAAATAACAAGACCAAAAACTCAATTTCAATCACATTAAAAATATTTGTTTCTAATATAATCATTACAATTAACATTCATATATTTAATGCAGGTAATATTAGGTTATGTTGGTGAGAAAGACTTAAACCTACTCATCAATAATGCTGCTATTTTATCCAGGCAAATACAAGGAGTTCTAACAGACGTGACGAGAACAATCCTGCAAGAACATTTTAATGTCAATGTCAGCAGTAAGTTTTGGAATTATTCTCTAACCTTCAAAAATATATTTGTAATAGTCAGTGTGACCCTTTAGAACACTGAACATCAGTTTCATTAGTCGTAGTGAATGCAAGCATATATATTTGAGTCTGGTATCAACCAAGAGACATCCACCCACACGACACTTTATTTAAATCAATAATCAATGATGACACGTAATGTTTCGGTATGGAGGCTGAGATGTGGCGCACCCTAAATGTAACTTTAAAAACAAAAGGAGAAAAATGACAAACGAGGCAAAAAAGGCCCATCAAAAAGAGCCATATGATAAAACCTCAATTTTGGTCTGTTTTTTTTTTTTTGCCAAAGCAATTTTTTCAATGGCTTACCCTTTGTGTTGTATAGTTGTAATTGTCAAGAGATGAGACTCGAGTAACTCTAGGAAAAAAACAAAATTTGCCTCTCGTTGTCCTGTAATAATAGTTGTTCCATGCACTAAGTTTAGACACAGTAAATGAGTAATGAGCGGTGCATTGCAATTAATTGCAAAAGAGAAAATTGTGTGTTCAAGAATAATATGTGTTAACATCTGCAGTACAATGATGTATTGGGATCACATCGACATCTGCAGTACATTGATGTGTTGGTTGAGATCACATTAAAATCTGTAGTACAATGATGTGTTAGGATCACATGAACATCTGTAGTACTATGAAGTGCTAAGATCACATCAACATCTGCAGCACTATGATGTGTTGGGTCTTCTAAATATTTTTTTTATTCAGTAGAAGAGATTACATAGCCAAAAACACACAAGACACTAACATAAGTTTACGGTATACACAACAGTTCACGTTAAAATTGTTGTTAAACTGTCCAAGCCTGACGATCACTGGGTTGTCCATTGTCCTGTGTTGTAGACGAACGAAGTTATTTTTTTTAAAAGGAAACATCAGAATTTGCATTAGCTCCAATTCAAACAACGGGCTCAGTGTTTGCTTATATTTATAAAAATAATTTATTTTGTTTTGAAATCTTTAAATCTTACATTAAAATGAAGTAATTATTTATTGAAATTACATTTGGAAAGTATTAGAGCATTTAAAATCAATAAAACTAAATTTTATATAAATTACTAAATTTTAATACTAACAATATAATAAGATATTTTCAATAGGCAAACAAAACACAGAGGCAGGTGTAATTTATTTCTTATGTTGCTTTTCCTCTTTTTAATGATAAATCATGAGAAAATTATGTCAACGAGCAAAATCAAACTAGCGTGTTATTTTGAATAGTGATAATTTATTGAGATATTGTATATAACATCATTTTTTATTGTAGGTGATTTGATTTCATCGAAATGAAATGAGCTAAACGAAATCTTTTTATGTCTTCCTACGAGAATATTTTAAATGCCTAGGAGCCTCCTCTAACGGCCGTTTCCATCAGGGCTGGGTAGCGCAGCTCCGGGTAAGTCTCGTAAAATACTTTGACGTAGTGGTGTCCAACTTTTGTTGGCCCCGGAACCATATCAATTTCCAACACTTAGATCACATGCAACATCGTATACTATGGGCAGAATTTTCGAGGGGTCAAATATGGACCGCGTTCTGTAGTTTGGGAATCACGGCTTGAACAGTTTGAAATGTAACATTGCTCACATTTCTCATGACGTTTGTTCACACCGAGACCTGATCAAATAAAAATGGACATACATTTGACATATTCGCATTGACTACTAAAGATGTGCTTATATGAAGATAGTGCACAAATAATGTATGATGCGCATTGTATTGATCGGGAGATAATTCGTGATCAAGATATTCAGGATTACTAAAAGTTATTTTTGTGTTAATTTCTGCATTGTACACCATTGGTTCTCAAACTGTGGTACTTGGACCCCTGATTGTTTGCAAGACGATCGTTTACAAATAGAATAATTTCGTCGCTTAAATAATAATCAACTTGCCCCTTACTACTGTTTAATATTTCTATCGCAAACTTTTCTATAAAACGACCTAAACCAAAAATTTGAAAACAATCTTCATATGGATCTTTACGACTTGATATTGAGCCCTTTTGCGCGTAGACAAACTCAGATCCCAGTCACAGATGAATTTATATTCTAATACAGGAGCAGCTTATAGTTTAAACAAGGAAAACACAAATTCTGGTTTCAACAACAGATCCCAATTTTATGTCCTGCATTATGGGTCCTCGTAAAGAAGTTATTAGATGCTTTTCCGTCTTCTTCTTTGGTTATGCTGGACATAACTAAATACACCACTGGTCTACATCATATTGCTCATCCCCTAATTGAAACTAATCCAATGCCATTTTGGCATTCACAATTTCTTTACTTTCATTTTTTTTTAATAATTCCTAGGCCCAGTCATATTGACCCAGAAGTTCCTACCTCTTCTACGGAAAGCTGCATCGCTTTCTGGCACCAAAGAACTGAGCGCAAGCAAAGCTGCTGTGGTTATGATCTCCGCTATTCTTGGTTCTCAAAGTTCTCAAGATACGCTCCACCCTGGACATAGTTTTATGCCCTACAAGTAGGTAGAGTTCCGCATAAAATTAGTTTTTACTTAATTCTTTAAAGAATCTGTTGAATTAAACACAATTTTTTTACGACCTTGAATGAGAACGATCGTAACAGAGGAGTATCTCCCCCCCCCCGAAAGCATTGTAAAGTTTAACTCATAACTGTCCACCATAAAAACAGTTAAAGGTCTGAAAAGGGGAAGGGGGGAAAGATCATTTATCCCAATAAACTTCAATTCAAATTTCTTAGTCAAAGTGAATATTGCCTACAACGACAGTTTAATTTAAAACAAAACATATATATATACCTAGGTCATAGATTTTTTAAAAATGTTGTATATGTTTCGAATACTCCTTCAGAGTTGAAGGGTACCTTACTGACATCAGAGAAGGGGTAAATTTAACGTCTTAAACAGAAAGGATAGAAATTTTAGTTCATAACTTGAGACGCCTTCAGGACAGAAGACTCAAAAGTAAAGCAGCAATTATACATAAAACACTGAGCCATAATCTTCAAATACAAAAACAAAATTTAATAAAATACTCAGAAAGACAAAGATAAAGGCACGTTCCTCATCCCAGATGCTAGGACCAATTTGTACAAATGCTCCTTCTTCCCTAGTGCTATTAGAGCATGGAATGGGTTGCCTGAGCTAGCCAGGAAAACCAATGACTTGGCGGAATTAGGTCATTGGTTAATATGCATGACTAAATGCATGACGCGTAGGACGTAATCATCTTCTTTTTTGAAGTAACGTCTGTATTATATAAGATAAGAAGAAGACGCTCTAGCCATATGAAGGCTTTTGGAATTTTAAGCTTACATAATTCGTCGCGTGAAAATTATTGAACTTAAATAAATATTTACGACTATTCGACCCACGACGTAGCATACTCCGCTATTTTGCAGGGCCGGCCTTTTGGGCACTTCAACCTCTATGACCACAGTAAAAATTTCCTGAATTTACAAAATCTACGAAAAATTCCTGGAAATCTCCGGAAATTATTAAAATCTTTTGAAAACTCATTAAAATCTCCTGAAATATTGACAATATTGTTATTTAGGGGTTTCATTCAATATGGAAAACGTCAAACCTACGCGCGATGAAAAAACGGTATTATTCAAAACCCGTAATTGTGGAATCTGGTGAAAGAAGCTTCTCGCGCTTCAAACTAATGAAGAATTACTTGAGGTCAACAATTCTCAAAAATAGATTCAACTATTTGGTAATTCTTGCTACTGAGCGTGATCTATGTAGGAAACAGAATTTTTATGATGTACTGACTTCGCTTCACGCAAGGCTCGTAAAGTAATTCTGTACGTAGTAAAGAATGAGTAAAATGCTAAGACGAAATTATTTTCTAATACAAACTTTTAATTTCCACTTATTTTCCGTATCCCTACCCAAACTGCGCCCCGTGTAAATCCGTTTCGCATAGGGCCCCACAATGGTTAAGTCCGGCCCTTCTATTTAGTGACGCGTGAATACTACATGTTTGACCCTCCCCTCCTTTTTTTTCCTCCTCTGAATGTTTAAGTTGCGTGGGGTAACTCTAGTCTGACTTGCAGAAAAAAAAAAGAGTGATCTTTCCATGACTCCTTGGTGGTGTCAGGGATAGTTTAATTTTATTTAAATTTAATTTCGGTTTTGTTTCTGTTTTTTTTTTTTAATAGGTTATCTAAAACTGCATTAAGCATGGCAACCGTTCTCGCTGCGAGAGAGTTGAGGTCTGATGGCATCCTTGTTACTGCTCTGCACCCTGGCAGGGTGAGGACAGACATGGGCACAAGCGCGGCCCCTTTGACTGCAGAAGAGAGCATCAAGGATTGTCTCCAAGCTATCGTTAAAGCCGGGGAGGAAAGTAATGGAAAACTGATCGATTTCAAAGGAAACATTTTGCCCTATTAAATATTTCATTGATTCTCCTCATACTGGGTGTATTTTTTTAAGATGGTTATATCGCAGAAATAAAAAACTTAAATGTAAATGTATGTGTTGCGGATGACTTTTGTTTAGTTTATACAAAATTTTAACAATATATATGTTTCTTTTTTTTTCTTTGTCACAGTGAATAATAACTACAACCATGACAGGATTTCAAGGAGAAAAAAAGGGCCCCCACAAAAGAACAAGCAAAAAACAATTACTTAAAAAACAACAACAAAGCTTATATTAAGTGTAGTAGTTGTATCAATCAGCTTGAATCAGTAATGTAAATAACTTAGTAATAGGTCTCGACAGACCCTAATAAATCTGTGCGATTAGAAATATCTTTAATTATGGGCTTAGCCGAGGAAGTGTTAGGGTTCAAACCCCTCTCCCCGAAATGAACCCTCCCCGGTGGACTTTGTGTTGATTTTGCTTTAATTTTGCTTATTTTAGGTGAGATTTTAATGTTAACCCATCGCTTGCTCCAGAAGATATTGAAAAACGGACATCACGATACTTTAGTTCATTCAAAGTTCTGATGCAACAGCTACTTTTTTCTTTTCTTAAAGTGAAAATTTTAATTTAAAAATAAACTATGCAAGCAGGTTTTTCATAAAATTACACCATTTTTAAAACTATTCACTATTTATAGTAACAAACACTCGAGGCTATTTAGTTAGGAAGATAGTAATTTACCATATATTTACACATTAATGCAGATGGTTTTTGATTTTTTGTCAAATTTTTTTTTTTACAATTGTATTGCTAAATTATATACGTTTTATCATACTGTCAGGTTGGTTTTGTCGCTTAGGTAGGGTATGATATTATGGTCCCGTATCCCCAGCCTGAACAGAGTAACACAAGAACCTAAAGGTAATAGCATGTAAACTACAAACATTGCATAACAGTTATTCAACTGAACATTTAGTGAATAACAACAGTTGTCAACAGGAACAATATTTAATTATACTTAATTGTAATTTTCAAACTATTTACATGTACATCAATATCATTGAAGTTAGCATTTGATTAATAATTAGTCTAGTATCACACCTACAAGTTTCCGTAACACACCTTCACGCTCACACTCCATCTCGGCGCCCAACAGAATCTCAACTCCCTACACCTTAACACCGATTGTTACTACAAAACTCCAAGGGCAGGAAGACGACACAGTTTCCCATAGCCCAAAGCCTAACACCCTGAAACGAAAAGAAAACCTAGATCTAGCGATGCCGCTACAAGAAAAAACTTTTCAATAGCGACACCCGTACCGAAAGATCAGCTTACTTAATAAAACTATGTACTTACGTACCCTTACAAGGGGAACCAAAAAACAGCTACCCAGCTCACAAAAGCATCTTTCTCTCTCTTGCGACACCTACTAACTACTACATTTACATTTTGAAGAAAAAAAATCAATTTTGTATGCATATAAGTGGAACATAATTTAAAACAACAATTAATAAGTAGTTTTTCTTATTATCGCGTGAACTGCAATGTAAACATAACATAGTAAATAGTGAAGGAAGGAGAAAATTTTTTTTCCTGACGCTTTGAATAAATGATTGACCCTCTACAGAACAATTAGATCAATTAGATAATCATTGTATAACATCAGTTAGGCCAGGCTCACATCGCACTTCTCCTTCACTTTCACTTATCCCTTGGTCTACTGGACCGTTGGGGCACCACACAAGATTTGTCAACCTTCTTTCTCCATTCTTCTCTGTCATTTGCCTTTGACAGAATTTCATTCTGATATTCTTTCTGAAAATATTGAAACCAGCCTTTTTACCAGCCTGGGTGGACCACTTCGGGGGCCGATTTTGAGTTTGTGTTCCCATACAAACTGTCTTCGTAGCCTTGTTTCATGTTAGAATTTATCAGGTAAAAACATCGTTACCGGTATTGCCAAATTTTAAGAGATTAAATTATCAATTTGAGGGACGTAGTTTCATCTTCTAAGTACAACTTTTCTACCTCAACAAAAAGATTTGATTCAAAAGTTTCATTAAAACAAACATTTTGGAGCCTCTTCACCAACGCGATTCTATAATCTACTTCCTTTGATCGAACCAATGTCATCTAACTAACGTACCATTGTACCATTTATGTGTGAATTGAAAAAGGACGGCTACTAGAGGCTTGCTGAACACAAGGACATCCAATGGGTAATTGGAGGAGTTGTGACAATTTCTCATTGGGGGCGCGACGTTCAAACCATTGGGGATGGTTAAAATTTAAAAGCTTTATTTTCATTGTAGTTATCAATCAACGCTTGAATATCTACCAAGTAAAATGACATTATTATCAATGTAAAAAAAATATATTGTAAATTAAAGACTTCGTATCATCTTCTTTGAAGGACCTTTTAAAATGTCTACCGTTTTCACGAGAGCCGTTAGTACCAATATCGATTCAAAACTTGTTGAAGAAGTTATTTCAAAACTACTCCGCTTACGCGATTCTTCTAGAATGGTCATAATGTCAACATTCTTTGAAGTGTTAAACAAATTATGACGACCTTCGTGTGACAAAAAAGTTCGTGGCAAGGCTTCTTACTTTACACGACTAAGACATGCACGCACCTCGGGCTACTCTTTCTTTAGTAGACTTAATTTTATCGGCTTTTTTTTTTACTAGGATGAATATATTGCGCTCAGATTCCAAGAAAATACTTCATTATCGGAACGTCCCACTCCGTTATACTCTAGCATTCACATTTTCTTACTACGGGAAGAAAACTGCGGTGTAGACGAAAGAGAAAGAAATGATAAAGGTCAGAGCGCAGAAAATAGTTATTAAATAAATGTCATAAACAATGGGGTTTATAATAGTGTGTTATATCTCTGCTCTACAAGCCTTATTATTTATCTTTGGGCTCGAAGACAAGCCTTATATCTCTGCGCTACGCTGAAGCTTACAGTGCGCTCCAGTGCACTGTTCAAGACTAGTGATGAACAGAGGGTAGCAGTGTAGGTAGTCTGGTCAGGAAGAAGTCTTGTGAGGAAACTGTGTAAAGGGTGGTATCTGTTAGTGGCAGACATTCCTTGTAGTTTATATAGACATCATTCTTGAGCACCGCGCACTGTGACGTGTTAGTGGCAAGGTAGTGAGCCCTGTAGGAACATTAAGACATAGACGGAAACAGTGAATCTTGTACGTTAGTGGAAAGTAGTGGCGTCGACAGTGAACTCTGCAGACCATAGCTAAATGAACTTAGCTAACATACACATTTATGTTTGCCTAATCATTTCTCATCTGTTGTCAAGAAAATAAACATCACTCATCTCTTCAGTTTGATCCTTCGTTGACGTCCTGCCCTAGATTCCTTACAATAGATTGACACTCATTTTACAACGATCAAAGAAAGTAGATAATCAGCTCTTTTTATTGGTTTATTTAACAAAGAGGAGAAACAAACGATAATGGAGAAAGTTCATGGGGGGAGGGAGGTGGCACCATGAACTACCCGCACCGGGTGACTCCGACCCTAGTGACGCAACTATCTATTAGTTCTTGAATAAGTAGGTCAGGTTCGAAACAATTGTATTGTAGACGTACTCCTTGCCATGTTTTCTAGTATTCAGCAGATCCCCTGCTAAATTAAATATGCAGTTTTGAAAATTCATTAACTTTTATTTTTTACTAGAATTCTTATAACTCTTATCGAGTTAAAAGTACGGTTTAGATCTAGCACTTGGTAGATAATTCAAAGTATTGTGTACACATGTTTATATTTGTAGGAATTTCAATAAAACTATTTATAAAAATAAATATTAAGTTGTCTAGGTCAAGCTACTGTCACTTTCTATTTCAAGTTGTCTGCTAATGCATTTTTCTCCTTTTCGTGCCATCCAAAAGGATCTTATGGCGGCGGATCGACCAGTCTATTTGGTAGCCGGTAAAGGGATTGAACACAACCCCCCCCCCCCCGGCTACGCCCATGATATATATGCATTGGGCGGCAAGCTGTCTTTACAAGTATCTAACACTGGCAATTACAATAAAATATTCAACACAAATTTTTGACATTATAATTATCAATGATCATTCAAAGTGTAACAAAGTCACAATGAATGTGTATGCTTTCATTCTAACTGCTGTCTTATAAGAAATGTTAGGACATGATGACATTGACTTCAAAATTATGTAGAAAGTAAAATATGAGTAACAGTTGTATACATTTTATTTTGTTATTAAAAAAACAACAGAAGAATGAACAACAATTTGAATTGTTTTTGTTAATTTATTGTGTCCGATATCATTGTGACTATAAGAAACTTGCCTACAATCATTTGAGTTTTCCCAGCAAATCGTGAGAAACTTTTATTTGTAACTTACTTATTATATTCTTGTCCATTCAAAACCAAATTCTTCTGTGGTCAAGACAAGAAGTACTGGTTCTCAAGGGTCGAAGAGTGACTTACAACATAAACTAGCTTCTCTCTAGGGTTAAGTTTTAATAGTCGGTCGCTGGACGGGTGACCAACGACACAATAGACGCTGCACCAGGGCTACGCGCAGTGGCTTAGTAACTATTCACACCTCCCCCCCCCCCCTCACGTAGGATACGCACCGCCCTAGGAATAGGGTTGGACAGGCTGGACAGAGGACATTCGTTTAAGTCCCTACTGACACGGTAAGCAACGAATATATAGATCATAAATCTGACCTGAAGCCTGACATCTCCGGTACATAGATACATGTGAGAACATCAGCGAGCTTTCTTCCCCACCTGTTAAACATAAAGTCCCATCAATATATAAAGAGAGACCAAAGCATTCTAAGTCAGGCCCGCTAGGATTCATACAGTATCCTCAGTTAGGAAGTTTACTTGTGAGGTTTCATTAGGGACGAACGGGCGAGTGTAAAATATTTTACTATACTTATTTTGTCTTATAGGAATGTGTGAGTACACAACCACGTTCCCCGTCAATACATTATTGCTTTGTTATACATGAGCATTGGGTTATTATATACCGATGCTTCATATATACTATATAGTATTATTAATGCCACTACGGTTGTCTATATTTGTAACCATAGTTATCTGCCCTTTATCACATTTGATTGATTATATTTTACCCATGAGTTTTAATAATTAATGTAAACGAACATTTTTTCGTGACTCTAAGTGCTGTCTAAGAATTTAGATCACCGTGCTCTAAACTTACAGAGTGCATGTGAAATTGAATACTATTACTTTCTTACTATATACCTCATACATATTATGTCACACCCTTGTGAACTTATGGTTCCTTGGACGAATTTGATTTCGATTAACCATATCAAACCCTTATTATTGTGGCTCTATCACTAGTATTTATGACGAAGTCACGAAAACCGTCGTTGAAAGCATTTACTAACGATTCCAGGTATAGGACTTATTTACCAAATATTGCAGCCGTATTTAATCTTTTTAGTTACTGACACGTTGAGAAGTGAACAAGATTTTCTCTTCATATTTGGTTTAACCACAGTCGTAATTTTGCTTGATAGCACTTTACATCATCACACGCAGTTGTGACAATTTTGTCTCTACCTTGAAGTTTCAAATTCAAGTCTTGCAGGTGACCAGTGAGATCAACTGCAAATGCCAAATAGGGAAAATCCCGAACCCATTCATTAATTTGGAAATGTTCAAGTTTCACCTTTCATGTTCAGAAACAATCCAACTTCTTCATGTAGAGCAAAAATCTCTTCAATACTTTATGTCATGAGAGCCAGCGGACTTCTGTGTAGTAGGGAACACAATCAAATTCATGTCCAATGCAATTCAGAAACATTGAAAATTGGCAAGGATTTAAACCACGGGCACGAATAAAATTGATAACGACTAAAACCGGTCTTTTGACATGCTGTAACTGTAATTGCTTTGCACATAATGCTTCTTGATGAATGATGCACTGAAAATGAGCAAATTTAAAATTAGCAACAGTCTCTCTTATTTATGCAAGTAGCTAGCTTTGCATCAAAACCATTTCATTTCATGGTTGGTGCGCCATCCATTGCTAGACTAGCTAGCTTTACCAGATAGATAAATTATACTGCAATATCCACCTTCTGCTATTTCTCAAAAACATACTCGCTTATTGCGGTGTTATGCATAAAACAGAAATCAAGTAGCTCCTAGTGTATCTCAAAATTCCTATCACAGGCCCTTATGAATATAGTCAAATGTGCTACACCCGTTACATCAGTTGACTCAGCCAAAATCAGCTATTTTGTTCTTTAAATGTTCACGCAATCTGACTGACATGTCATTTCTTCTATCTGCCACAGTGTTCCTAGTTAAGGCTATTTCTTTAAATGCTCTCACCTTTTCTGGACAAATTACTTCGGCTTCAACGACAAACTCCTTCATAAAATCAAATTTACTAAATGATTTGCTATGGCTTTGACAAACTATAGCTTGCTTTCACTGCAGACTCACTCTCGTTGTTCAGTTCAACAAATACTTTCGTTTTCAATTCAAGAAGCTGGTCATCCCTTATTTTCCAGCGTTATAGTTTAACATTATTTTGATTACTTTTTTAGGTGGCCAAGCGGGCCGCATGCGGCCCCCTAACGCCGTGTTTGACATGCCTGGCTTAGAGCAACCTTCGCTACAGAAAATAAACTGGTGTGAGTTAGCACTGCCATCTACGAGAGATCATTCTACGACAACTACTACAAACTTAGTCTGCAACACCAACCCTCTCTACTGCTAAACAGGCGGCGGCCTAACCCTGGAGCTAGTTAGCCGACAGCATAGAGGACATCTCGAACCGACGTCCTAAGACAGAGCCGGATGACCAATCCTTCTGAGTGCCAGTCTTACGACCATTAGAAGAAGACCCTCGGGCTAGCAGCTAAGAAAATTTAATAGTGACGACATAGGAACTCACTCACTCATTAATTAGCAATCCATGATGAGAAATTAATTTATACATTAATGCATCTATTTTAGTTCACGGTTATATCTAAAAAATTTTATCAGTTATCTTTTAGTCATGAAATAATTTTAATTTATAAACTTAATATACTGGTCTGTTTATACTGTTAGCTGCGGTGTGTCTGTTCAAAATCTTGTATATGTGAGCTGGATAAACACAATTAATTACCACTAGACCTTAACAAACAAGCCAAAAATAACTATTTAAAAATCTCATCACAATCATGTCCTCAAATTATGTATGTTAAGTATGTCCAAACAGCTAAATTTATACAAAAAAAATCAAATTTAAAAAAATCAAAATTATAATTTAGTATGACTCATGAAAGAAAAAATATTCATTAATAAACTTGAATTTAACAGAATATATTTTAAAAAATATCTTATCTTATAAAGCGTTGAAAGTCATGAGTTAATAAATATAATTTTATAATTCTTACTCTTTTTCTTCTAACTGATGAAAGCAAAGTTGATTTTACCCCATTTCATTAACTTTTGGTTTATAAACTTGAATGTTGTATTGTGTAAAAAGTCTAGATACCAAATAGAACATTTTCTGATTGACAAAAAAAAAGGTTATTGAAGTTGAATGGGATAGTAAAATACAATTAAGGAA
Organism: Biomphalaria pfeifferi; assembly: GCA_030265305.1. Taxonomy (NCBI): domain Eukaryota; kingdom Metazoa; phylum Mollusca; class Gastropoda; family Planorbidae; genus Biomphalaria; species Biomphalaria pfeifferi. Next base: position 3,937,160 of record JASAOG010000029.1, on the reverse strand, counting down.
AATGAATAATTAGAACATGGAAAATAAATATGGATAGAAAGAGTTAATTGTTTCACAATAAAATTCCAATACAATGCATAACTAACTGAAACATATTATCTGACTTGAACTCCCTTCTTTCTTACATAATATGTTTTATTACTAACTTTGACTTTATAAAGTTCTGGAGCTAAGAGGCTTAGAGTCTGGTGTATGATCACAGCAGTCAGACCCCAGATTCTATGAGCAGCTCCACTGTAAACTGGCAGCGTGTAGCCAGGGCCATCTCGGAAGTGTGTCACCCGGCAGTTATTTGGATCACAAAGATGGCGCAGAGAAACACTAAAAGCTTCCTGAACCTCATCCTGGTTGACATGAAGCTTTTCCACATTTATTTCTCCAGTTTTGGCTAAAATTGGATAAACCACTTTTCTACCATCCTGAATAGCAAAAAAAAAAACAACAAAAACACAACAAATATCAAAATAAAATTAATACTTGCAGTACCTGATGATACAATTTTTACTAAGCATGTACTATTGTATGTTAGATCTTGTGACAATATTTTGCTTGCTTCCATAAATAGGCTTACATCATTCTTGTGGTCTTCCTTTTACACACAGTCAAATGCATGCTGGAAATTGAATGACTTTTATATTGATAGTGAGGAGTAATAGGTAGATACTTTTTTCCTTTTGATTCAGCATAAAAACTACCAAATCTTAACTACCTAATCCAAACTACTTAATCTAAACTACCAATTGTAAACTACCTAATTAACCAATTTTAAATAGCTTTGCTAATTAAATGGTTATTTGATATGTTTCAGGACTACATTTACAACACAATTCGCAATATAAAACACAAAGCAATTTCTGTCTGTTGACTAATGACACACATTTCTAAGAACAATGTAAAGGGGTCTGTCGCTCTCTCTGAATTTACCCTGCAATAGTCGTAGAGAAGATATTATGACTGTGGTGGATATACCACTCCTAAATCCACATTGAGACTCTGGGGAGAAATTCAGAGAGAGAGACCCTTTACATGGTCAGCAGAATAGGCCTTTTCAAACTCATAAGGAAAATAAGTTGTCCTCCCAAACTACTGAAGTTCATTGAGTGCTTTCACAAGGAAAGAAAATGTACTGTCAAATTCAATGGAGCCCAATCAGCACCTGTTGAGGTTAGCAGAGGTGTCAAACAGGGATGTGTGCTCGCACCTACTCTGTTTGGCATATTCTTCTCCTGCCAACAACATTATGCGTTCAATGACATCAAGAAAGGTGTATTTCTCCATACAAAATCGTTTGGAGATCTATTTAATGTATCAAGGCTGCAGGCAAAAACCAAGGTTAGGAAGATACTTATCAGGGAACTCCTGTATGCTGATGATGCAGCTATTGTGACTGATTCTGATACTCAGCTTCAGTCCCTGGTTGACAAACTATCTGTTGCTTTACAGAAGTTAGACTTAATTAAATATTAGTACAAATACTGCACCTCATGTAACCATTAATGGCTAACAGGGCCGGTCCTACAGATTGCGGGGTCCTATATGAAACGGATTGAGCGGGACCTAGTTTGGGCAGGGATAAGGATAATGACCAAAATTAAGATTTTTTGTAAGAAAATAAATACATCTTTGCATTATTCATAAATTACTAAATAAAAAATCACTGTTAAATTAACTATCTCGAGATAGATTTAGATCTATATTTATATGCCAGTGACTATTAAAGTAAATTAAGTATTGGAATTTCCTGTTTTGATTAAAATTCGCCCTATTATTACATTTGTATTAAAATCAAAGCTGACAATGCTTTTTTTTTTAATTGCAAGTAGGATTGGCATTTTCCATATTGAATAACACCCCAAAATGACAATTTGCTTTTTTTTTCCCGCACATTTTTCTGAGTTTTCAGGACATTTTAATAATTTCAGGAGATTTTGATGACTTTTTTCATATACTTTACAATTTCAGGAGATTTCCAGGAGCTCCTAGAAAATCAGGAGGCCACGGAAACACTGTTAAGTTAAAATGGTTTAATTTAATAATTTACAACTAGAGTTAGGGTGGGGCTTATGAACATGTGAGAATAACCTGCCCAGTGTGCAGCCAAACATTCTGGGCTCACATAGGTCTCACCAGCTGCATGAGGAGGCATAAAACCCCAGTGCAAAACCCTCAGCCCTCTGGATGACAAACCTGGTTGCCATCGAACCACAATGGACGAACTATATTATTTTTGTTTCTATAATGCATTACTATGACTTACAGATCCTGGAAGGGAATTTAACTGTCCCCATACATCAAAACTTGAAGGTTCAAGTCCAAGTTCTTCCTGTGTCTCTCTCAATGCAGTGTGCACAAAGTCTCGGTCAGTCTTGTCAACATTGCCACCAGGAAAACTGGGGGAAAAATTATATAGAAAATATAAACTTTTAAGACATCCTTTTCTTATCTTATATAATACAGACGTTACTTCAAAAAAGAAGATGATTACGTCCTACGCGTCATGCATTTAGTCATGCATATTAACCAATGACTTAAATTCTGCCAAGTCACTGGTTTTTCTGGCTAGTTCAGGCAACCCATTCCATGCTCTAATAGCACTAGGGAAGAAGGAGTATTTGTACAAATTTGTCCTAGCATATGGGACGAGGAATGTGCCTTTATTTTTGTGTCTTTCAGAGTATTTTATTAAATTTTGTTTTTGTATTTGAAGATTATGGTTCAGTGTTTTATGTATAATTGCTACTTTACTTTTGAGTCTTCTGTCCTGAAGGCTTTCTAAATTTAGTGATTTTACTAATGGTGTTACCCTAGTCAAATGTGAATATTCGTTTGTTATGAATCTCACTGCTCTATTTTGTGTTTGTTCCAGTTTCTTAATGCTTTCTTGAGTTGAGGGGTCCCACACGGTGGATGCATATTCTATTATTGGCCTAACCAAGGTTAAATAACATTTTAGTCTTATGTTCTTATTTGATTTATAGAAATTTCTTTTAATAAACCCTAATGCTTTGTTGGATTTTTTTATAGTTTCATCAATATGTGGATTCCATGACAGTTTTTCATTTATTATAACACCTAGGTATTTTGAGTTTTTAGTCTGTGTTACTGGTTTGCCATGAATAAGATAAGTGGAATTAATTTGTTTTAGTTTTTTTGTTACTCTTAACAACTGACATTTTTCTGGGTGGAAAGACATGCTCCAATTTGATTCCCATTTCTGTAATTCATCTAATTCTCTTTGTAAAATATCTGTGTCTTGTTTTGTTTTTATTGTTCTATATATTTTGCAATCGTCTGCAAATAATCTGACTTTTGTTCCTGAACTAATGCAATTTGGTAAATCATTTATGTAAATTAAAAATAGTAGTGGACCCAAGACTGTTCCTTGAGGTACACCTGAGTTTACTGTTATTGGTGTTGATTTAGAGCCATTTATTATTACAGTTTGTTCTCTCCCTATCAGAAAATCTTTAATCCACTGATGCAGTGGACCGTTAATGCCGAAATATTTTAATTTTTTAAGCAAACTATGGTGGTGAACTTTGTCAAAAGCCTTAGAAAAATCTAGTAAGATAGCATCTATTTGTTCACTATTATCTAAACCTTTTGAAAAATCATCAATTAGTCCTATTAGTTGTGTTTCACATGATCTATATTTCCTAAAGCCATGTTGGTATGGGGTGAGGACATTATGTTTGTCTAAGTGGTTTATGATATTGCTACATATTATGTGTTCTAGTATTTTACATGTGATGCTGGTAAGTGATACTGGTCTGTAGTTTCCTGGATCAGATTTTTCTCCTTTTTTAAATAGGGGGGTGACATTAGCTTCTTTCCAGTCCTTTGGTACTCTGCCCTGGTTAAGCGATGCTTGAAAGAGTATTTTGAACACTGGGGCTAGCTCATTGCTTAGTTCTTTGAGTAATCTAGCTGGAATACCATCAGGTCCAGACGCTTTATTTGGTTTGGTGTTGGCTAATAGTTTTTGAATTCCATTTTCTTGTACTACTATATCTTCTATGTTGTCTACTTGGTTCAAATTCAGTAGTATGTCTTTGTCTCCTGGGGCTGAGAATGCTGATGCAAAGTATTTGTTTAGGACGTTTGCTTTAGTTTCATTATCATTATGTATTATGTTATGTTCATCTTTTAATGGCGCTATGCCTGTTGTTTCCATTTTCTTAGACTTAATGTATGACCATAGGTTTTTGTTGTTATCTTTAGATATTACATTGTTTATGTATTCACTCTGCAGCTGTCTGCTTACTTTTTGGGTTAGGTGTTTAATTTTTATATACTTTTTGTAAACTCTTTCTGCCTTGGTTGCTTTAAATTTTCTATATAGGTTTTCCTTCTGTTTACAAAGCTTCTTTAGTCTATTATTAAACCAGCATTTATTTATTTTGTTTGATGTGTATTTAGTTGGTATATGATTTTCTATAATGCTTTTAAGATGGTTTTTAATGAAATTCCAGAGGTCATCGACTGGTTGGTTAATGTCTTTTTCTAATATGAATGTTTGTTGAAAGTTTAATGCAGCTTGGTGTAGTTGTGTTAGGTTACATTTATTCCAGAGTAAGATTTTTCTTTTGGTTTTTGTATTGGCTACTGCTTTTATCTGACTGTGTATTTTTATGATCTCATGGTCTGATAGACCAGGGATAATATCATAATCAACTACTAATCCAGGTCTGTTGGTTAAGAAGAGATCTAATGTGTTGTTTAATCTAGTTGGCTTTTTAATGATTTGATCTAAACTTAGGTTGTGTAAAGTTTCTATGAAAAGCTCATTTATGTCCTTAAGGTTTTGGTGTTTATCTATGGTTAGTGTTTTCCAATTTATATCAGGTAGGTTGAAGTCACCCGTAATCCAAAAAACTGCATTTTTATTTGTCTCTTTAAGTGTAGTAATCTGATTACATAGTTCCTGCATGTATTCTAAACTAGAATTTGGTGGTCTGTAAATGCTGCCTATTATAAGGGATGTTGAGGTGGTATTAATTTTACAAAATGTAGATTCTATGTTTTTTGAGTTAGGTAAGGTAATTTCTTCTGCTATAAGAGTGTTTTTTATTGCTAAAAGAACTCCTCCATGATTATCAGCCCTATCTTTTCTAAAAATTTCATAATTACTATTGAAAATTTCTGCATTATAAATTTCAGGATGTAGCCAAGTTTCTGTTCCTGCAATTATGTCTGGTTTCTCACATTCTAATAAAATTTCTAAGTCTGCTGTTTTGTTCCTAATGCTTTGAAAATTTATTACTAAGGTTTTAAGGTATTTTGGTATTACTTCTTTAGTAGGTTTGTTTAGTGAGGCTGTTGTATTAATTTTAGTAGATTTAGGTTTAACAGGAGTGGATCTGGCTAGTGGTTGGTGAGTTGGTTTTGGGATGGTGTTTAGGATGTTGAATGGGTTAGAAGTGTCCGCATCAAAGGAATCAAACAGTCCTGATGTAAACTGAGGTAACCCACACGGTACACAGTGCCATGATGCATCTTTGTTGCCTAAGGCATAATACACAGGTGTATTCATATGGAGACATGATGCATGGTACCATTCATCGCAGGTGTCACATTTGAATCTAGTGGGTTTTTTTTATTTTTGATGCACAACATTGACACCACAGTTATTATGTGTATATAAATAAAATATATAAGTAAAAATATAAAGTGTAAAAGCAAATTTGAAATTCTGATAATTAGAAATAGAGTAAACTGGGATTTAAGGCATTGATGGGTATTTATTGACTATACAAAAGTCTTTTTTTTTTTACAAAGCTTATACCAGCTCACTCTGTCTGTCTGGTTCTTCTTCTTCTTCTAGCCAGCTTTATTGCTGCTGAGCTGTGAACACTTTTGCAGACTGCACCAAGGAAAAATAGTGTGCTGTTTAAGTCAGCTGTTCAGCACTGCCGTACAGGGTGTTGGTTTTGTTGGGCTGTAGTGGTAGTAGGGTCTGCCTAAGGTGGATTAGGAAGGGGAATTGTCTGATAAAGGTATGTGCACTTTATTTTTCCCACACCCATTCTCAGATCAAGTTGAAACTGTACATTTCTTCATCGGTGAAGACAAGACATGAATCAATAAACAAAATTAAATTTGTCAATTAATTACTGATAATTATTTTTTTTTGATACCAAAAAGAGGGAAAAAAAAAAGATTTTTAATATTTTGCTGTTTTTTGTTTTTTTTTAAGTTCAACAGAATGAAAGCATGGCTCTGAGTGATCTAAAGCTTTGGCTGTATGCACAAGTTTCTTAGTTGGCATGGATTTAAATCAATCTACAGAGGATGGAGCAGTTTGATAACATATGTCTTTCAGAGTTGACTGTTAGTGAAATTTTACAAATCAATACAAATATTGAGATTTAAACAATTTTTTAAAAATAAAATGAAATAAGATTGCATTTATACTACAAGCTAGTAAGAGACATGCAGTCAGTTGAATAAACTGTTTGCTTGATCTTAAGTCTCTAATGTTTGGCTTTTAATTGGATTTCAGTGCCTGGCCCATCGAGGCCTAAATTAATATACCCAGAATATGATGACAATCTGGCTTTGCCCATAGTGGGGTGGTGGGGGGGGGGGGGGGAGGAAACTATGGCAGTTCATTGTTGTATTGACTGCAGGATAGCCTATTGAGAACACATTATTCTAAACTAATCAAATGATTTCGACTTCACTAGCTCTAACATGTCTTTTTAAAATTACAGCACAAAGAAGTGAATATAAATAAAAATGAAAATTGATGACTCATTGAGTACAAGCAACCTATTACCTAACTTGTCCTCTATGTTTCCTTAACTTTGATGATCTCAATGTTAACAGTAGTGAAGGCTCATTATTGACAGTGCACAGTGGGACAAGCACTGCAGCATTGGTGTGGCCACTTTTCAAAGCATACTCTTTCACAGTACGGACAGGGTGGATTGAGTTCATTCTTTCTTGAGTTCTTTTCTTGTTTTCATCTGAAGAACATATGGATACAAAATATTCTGTTAACTATACTCATAAAGGCTAACTGGTCAGGACTGAAGGGTCTAAGACCAAAACTGGACATGTGAAATAGAATTAGTTAATCCTCCTTTGGCCTTATCAAGTGTCTAAGGTTTAGAGCTCCCCCCAAAAAATGCAATGAATTTGCAACTGCTTGGAACTCCCTTTAAAAAGAAGGACTGCCTTGATTCATGTTAGTGAAAGGGACCTTATGCTAGCTGAGGTTTTAAGAGATGTCGTCTAAACTCTAATGACAATCACAAATGAGGGTGTCATGTGGCCAGCACACTGACCAACAACATTTACTTACCCAACATTTGTCAGGTACCCATTAGATTTGGGCAGTAAAAAAGTTTCCATTTTAGGCCTTGCAATCTATAGGACAGATGATGTTAAGGTCATGTGTTTCTATGGCCAAGGTGGCAGGGTGTTATGTGACCAGCACAACAGCCAACCGCCTTTACTTTCCCCAACTAAATTCAGGTACCCATTTGAGTTGGGTGAACTCAGGAGAGACCTAAAAATCTTGAAATTAAAAACCCAGTCTTCATTGAGATTCAAATCCAGGACCCCAGAGTTGGGCAGTGGTTTCCTGAAAATCCTGAGATTCAAACTCTCAGTCTTCATCCAGGATTCAGACTTGGTATTTGTTAACCAGACATTTTACCACTCAGCCACCATGCTCCCATTCCAGCAGTTCTGCATTTATTTAGTGTTTTTTTTTCTAGTCCATAAAGGGTCATTGAAATGTATGCAAACTTGGACAGAAGATACAAAAATAAGCAATTTTATTTGCAACTCCAAGCTGCTGGACATTAAGTTCCCTTTATTAATAGATTTTACCTTTCTTGGAGAAAAAAACAAAGTACGAATTGTAATCTAGATTCTGAGTGAACAAATTAAAAGGCCACACTTCAACCCACATGAAAGGAAAAAAAAAATTACCTTCTAGAAGTCTATGATATGCCAACTGATCTGAAGCAGTAGTGTGTTGACATCTTCTACTCAGATAATTGTGAAGGAAGCATAACAAAACATTGTTTCTGAAGACCATATTGTACTTTAACTTGGTCATGACATCTTTAGAAGAAACAAATATATATATATATATATATATAGTTAGAGCATGATTAGGAGTTTGGAGCAAAATGTTATTTGTTTCATCAAAAGGGAAAGGTTTAGGCTTAGTGACAATGACACAACTAGTAAAAACAAGACTTTGGTCCATGCACTGAAAAAGCCAGCAGACCGTAGCTTTTGAGGGAGAAATGTTGCACCACTAGAAGCGTTGAGTCCATTCAGGCATTGAGTGCAGGGCTTTCTGAGGGACATATGGAGTGATCATAAATAAACAGTGAATACTCTTGGCAGCTTTAGAGAGAGGATGGCTTTAGTTTCTTGGAGCAGATATTTAATTTAGGACCATTCAATGGTTCCTTCATTATGTCTTGAAAGCTTTTTGAACAGTGTTCATCTGTGTTGAGTATTTTCTTAGTTATATGATTTTATTATTTCAGTGTTACCTCCATTTATACTTATCTGCACAAGACACAGTGCAGAGGCGCCTAACAATATATATTGTAGAGACGCACTTTAGGTGACTGCTATTGAATGCACAATTATGTTGACATTAATTCAAACTTGGTTTCGGCAATTACCGGAAGTGGTAATGGATGTAAGCACTCCACTACCTATAAAATACTTCCTAATGGCATGCATCTTAAATAGCCTCTGACAACCAGTCCAACTCCTGGCCTTCACATGTGGCTCAGATATTGAGTCAGGCGGAACTGTTCTCACTAACAGGAGAAGGGACAAAGGTGAGTAACTAGCACCTTAATCAGTAAGCTTCGGGCAGGGGGGGCTCGTTAGCCATGGCTGGCTACCCACCTAGGAGAAGGAAAACTCTGAATTCAAAATTCTGTTGCCTTGCAGCTATACCCAATCATGGGAAAGGCTTCGGGAGTCAACCCTGAGGAAAAATCAAGAGCTGGCGACCCTAAGGCAGTTTGCAGCACCCAGTGCTACATGCCGCTGACCCCAAACTGTATCAGCACTGCCGTTCCTTTGGATATATCAGCTGTGCGGAGTGAGGGGAACTGATATGTGGGTGACATCGTTCCGACCACAACTAATGCTTAGGCATTCATCTCATTTCTATGAGATAATCCATAGTCGCTTTGCGGCTGAAGGAGGCCATTTATAATTCAAATGAAACTGTAGATTAGATATAGATAAACAGAAAGGTGAGGCTTTCATAGAAGTAACATAATTTATTATAGTGACTGAGACTAGACTGTTTCCATTAGTGATAAGGCCTAAAAGCTCATCCTCTTTATGCAACTGTTAATTTACTTTATTGTGTCTTGATCTGTGTGTTTATTGCTAAGAACTCAAAATTAATACTACACTTACAGAAACATACAACCTATCTTCTGATCAGTAAAAATTCTACAGACCCAGATTAAACACCTCTACAATATAAATATAAAACCAATAAAGTCTTCTCAAATACAATCACCATCAACAAACCAAATGCCCAAAGACGTGCTTAGTGGCTGAGATATCAGAATTATGGCTGACAGTGGATACTAAAATTGACTATTTTTACACTTTGAATGGATTGAGAAACCATAATGATGTGGATCGGTTGTTAACAATTACCACCATTATTATCCCATCCATACAAAATAAATATCAATTGTATTAATTTAAATGTTTCATAAGTTCGTTAAAGAGCTATTCAGTCATTTAATCAATATTCATTTGTGTGTTACTTTTTTAGAATGTCTTAGGGCCAGGCAAATCTGCTAATCTTAAAAAAGACCCTGACAAATCACAAATGATTATTTAAAAATTAATGATAGAAATCATTCATAATCATCTTTTTAAATAAAATATTTATGTAAATTTATTTAAATAAAATATGATATATAAATTATAGTTATTTCCTGCTGTGTATTGTGTCATTTTAATTTACCTCCCCTGGCCAGATTTAAAATTACCTAGCCTAGAATAAAAATTCAAATTACCTTAATTAAATTATTATCTAGAAGTAGAATCTTTGACATTTATGATTAAAGTAAGCAGATAAAATAATTGATATAGACTCTATCTATGATACTATCTGATAATCATAGAATTCACCATGGGCATATATAAAATATATATACTTCATATAGATATAGTTAGTATTAATGTAGACTAAACATAATAATAAATAAATAAATAGTAATAGGTCATAGTCATAACATAATTATAATATAATTTATATTTATAATCATTTTAATTTTTTAATTTTATTGATAATCAATCATAATTATTTCATTATTAAATTGATTAATCATATCTTATCTTATCTTATATAATACAGACGTTACTTCAAAAAAGAAGATGATTACGTCCTACGCGTCATGCATTTAGTCATGCATATTAACCAATGACTTAAATTCTGCCAAGTCACTGGTTTTTCTGGCTAGCTCAGGCAACCCATTCCATGCTCTAATAGCACTAGGGAAGAAGGAGTATTTGTACAAATTTGTCCTAGCATAGGGGACAAGGAATGTGCCTTTATTTTTGTGTCTTTCAGAGTATTTTATTAAGTTTTGTTTTTGTATTTGAAGATTATGGTTCAGTGTTTTATGTATAATTGCTACTTTACTTTTGAGTCTTCTGTCCTGAAGGCTTTCTAAATTTAGTGATTTTACAAATGGTGTTAGTCAAATGTGAATATTCGTTTGTTATGAATCTCACTGCTCTATTTTGTGTTTGTTCCAGTTTCTTAATGTTTTCTTGAGTTGAGGGGTCCCAAACGGTGGATGCATATTCTATTATTGGCCTAACCAAGGTTAAATAACATTTTAGTTTTATGTTCTTATTTGATTTATAGAAATTTCTTTTAATAAACCCTAATGCTTTGTTGGATCATAAATTAAAAATCATAAATCATAAATTAAAAATCTAGGTTCTAGAATATATTTAGCCTAGTGGCTAGTCTGCAGATAGTGAGATAGATTTGCATTTTGATAGATCTAGACTAGCACTAGACTCAGTTACTGACTCAGTACTCACTGACTAGACTGGCTAGTAGACACTAGTTCACTAGTCTAGAGATCTAGTCATCATCTACCTATCATATGCCATGATGTGCTATTGAGTATAACAATATAGAGGAAATTACCCAATATAGATAATATAGACGAGTCTATATAATATATAGATCTAGTTAGAATTTAGTTAATATACTTCAATTAGACCTTATAAAAGTTTATATACATCTACTTAGATCTAGATCTAGTGACTAGTGATTATAGCTCTTTTATTTATTTACATGTTGATATGAAGCTACTCCTATCAAACGCTCCTACAGATAAGAGTACTGTCCCTTGTAAATAACAATAGTGATGTAAACATTGCTCTTATTCAAAGGCTTAAAGCTGAGATAAAAAATGTTAGATTTAAAATAAAAATGCCATTACTTAGGATTTATAAGACATCATCTTTGGATAAAAGATGCAATATTTATTGTCATTTAATTGCTAAAGAATATTGCACGAAGTCAAGCCATCGACGCATTCATTATATTATTGGTACTCTAATAACTCGAGTATGTTTAAAATTAATTTTTTTTTATGTTACTCAAATGTTTTTATAATATCTAATAAAAAAATATGTTAGTCAAATAGTTATTTAAGTTATTGTTATGTTATCAATAAATGTTATCCTCCTGTTATTAAATATTAGTAAGTTTACTTAACTGGCTTAAAATTAACTTATTTAAAAAGTCCTTAGTCTAAGGATTAAAAGTAATTAAGTTAAGTCAAGTTAAGTACATCTTAAGTTTAAATAGATTTACACTTACATGGTAGTCATTAAATTTTAAATGATTAAAATAAATGACAAATTTATCACTTAATTTTAAAGAAGATAAAACAGAAAGATTTTAAAACTCCTTTATTCCTAATTTTGTTCAGAGTGTTACATAAGACAAGAAGTACATAAGATAATACTAATAATAGATCTAGTATAGAAGTCTAATTCATAAACGGCTGGTTGTGAGAGTGTATGTGTTTCATGTGTAAATGTTGTTCATAGCTGCATTTATATTGTTATTGTTACAGAAGTTATGCTGGTATACCGTTATGCTGAGGTGGTCAATTGTAGTCAAACTGAATTTCCATTCGATTGGACCAATAAAAATTATCTTATCTTTCTAATTTTATCTTATAATAAATCATTTTGTCACAGACTTTAACTGTTCAGTGAAAGAAAACTTAGAAATTAATTTTCTTAACTGGATCACCTTTATAATACCTTTTAGAAACAGCAAACATCATTAACTATGATTCAAATCTAGATTCAAATCTCTTTTAGAATAGAAAAGAAGGTAATTTAGAGTTTAAACTCAATTAACAAAGGAGCACACAGAGCTTACACACTAAATCAAAACCTGGGGGTCAATATGGAGGTAAAAAAAAATGTTGCTTATTTTTAAACGGCTAACTTTGACTTTAAAGTTAAAGTTCCCCTTTTATACCTTATGGTCTATAAGGCAGATGATGTAAAGGTCATCTGTTTTTGTGGCCTACGGTTAATGAGGGTGTCATGTGGCCAGCACAACAACCAACTGCCTTACTTTTCCCCAACTATTGTCAGGTACCCATTAGAGCTGGATGGACTCAGAGGTGCTCAGAGGTCCAAAAATAAAAAAATCTTCACCTGGTTTCAAACCCTCGATTCAGAAGCCAAGCATTTTACCACTCAATCACACCATCTCTGCAAACTTTGACTTTAATTTACGCTAAATTTTTATGCTTTTTCTTTAGAAAAATTAGTTAAAAAAAAACAATTTTGGCCTTAATTTACGCACATTTTTTTCATGAAAATTCATAAATAAGACTTGATCCTGTTTAAGATAGAAAATTTATTGTGCCATTTCATGAGTTTCATTCAAAACAAAAGAAACAAATAATACTTTTTTTAAAAAGAAAGCTTTTGAGAGAAATAGTGTCAGTCATGTAATTAATTTAAATAGATTTAGAGTAACAATAATAAAATTGTGCAATTGGAAATATTTTTGTTAATTCTTTTTGTTAGCGCAACTTTCATGCTTATAGCATGCTGAGTGCGCTATGGTGCAATCACTTAAATTTTTAGGACCAGTTTGGGTGAGGCAAGGGGAAAAATTTTAGTTTTCTAAGTTTTAATTTAGCCTACTAGAGTCTAGGTCTAGATCTAACTATGACTTAACACATGTCAAGTCTTCTTCTAGATTTACATCTATGGACTATAGTTTAGAATATAAGGTTGGGTTATATGCTTTAACTTTACCTAGTCTTTAAGGCATTTTACGTTTTGTCTTAAAATTGTGCAGAATATAAAGTAAATATATAAATATAGTTCTAAGAACTGTTTAGAATTATTTATTATTTTATTTATTTCATATTATCAATATTGCCTAGTTAAAAGAATTTAATTTTTACAGTGTGACTACACATTTGCACAAATTTGGCACAAGGAATCTAAAAAACACATTGCTTGTGATGGGTAAGAAAAAAAAACAAATTAGTATATATATCTCACTTTATGTTTAGTTACATTTAAAGAAGACTTAATAGCCCAGTCTGAAATGTGGGGTTAGTTTATTGTTATGACCTTGGGACAACCAGTGAGATATTAAAATGACGATGAAATGATTTTAAATACACAGCAATCATCAGGTCAAAGGTTCACCCACACAGTTTATAAGTGCTGCCACTGTCATGCAATGCTATCAGGTTCCACATCAGCTTAATATTATTAGTGATTTCCTTTAGCAGTTTTCACTTACTATAAACTATCTCTGCCTCAGAAGTTTGATACAAGTCTCAGGAGCTGCAGCTACAACCACATTGTCATTAACAGGAACGTCTTGGACTCCCAGGGCATGACTTCGGCAACCATAACACCGCTTCTGTCTTTACCATAGATGAACTTTTTATTGGCAGTTCAGAACCGTTACCTTTACACTGTTGTCTATGTTGCTCTCTACTAAGTGGAAACAACTCTTATCTATCTTCAGTCTTGGGCAGAAATGGTTAACTCTGTCAACATAAAGTTCTAGCGCTGCTTTGTAAGGAGTGATCCACTATTGGTAGGGGTGTGCAAAACAGGCTAAGAACATTATGATAAAATATTGGCATTATTTTATCTATAATCAGGTATCAGAATTATATCCTAAAGATATCCTAATATGTGGCATTAGAATTATGAATTAACATTTTAATGTCTATTAGAATTTCTGTTGTTAAAAAATGTATTTTTGTTCCCTAGTTTTGCTTACAAAATAAATACTAGATTGAAAAGAACTATTTTGAAAGAACAGACTTCATTATATTTATTCTTGCACCAATAAGCTGCCATTGCACTTTCTGATCTTTAAATGGTTTAAAAAATAATGTAAGCTAAATAGTTTAATCCATATTTTCTGTTGACTAAATTTTATCCAGCTTTTTTTTCCTTTTGCAGAAAATTAGCTTTTTTTGACAATTATGAGAAGTGCATAAGCTGGTAAGAAAAATAAAGTTTATTGTTGAGTTACAATTTAAGTTTTAAACTCCTGTACTCTGTGCACATTACGATCTATGGGCTGATAGATGGGAAAAGAAAGAGAATATATTTATAAACAATATTTAATTATATATAATACTTAGTAGAAAACTGTTTTATAAGAAATCATGGTATTATTAATAATTTATGTATGTTCAATGTATTTCAGTATCCATCCTGGCAACTTCCCATTATTTGTTATTCAAAAGCCAAGACCTGGTAAAATAGAAGATGGACTCATCATGGAAGGATTGCCAGTTAGTATTTTATCAATTTTTAATGGAAGTTGTCAGATTTAAATATGCAAAATATACCTTTACATATATGAATAATAATAATATTATACAAAACGTCTTCTTTTTTGAGGAAATGTCTGTAATTTAAAAGATAGTTCATGATGCTTTTAAATCATTGGAAAATAAATATGAAACTAATTACTTTTTTTTTTAATTTTTTTTTTTTTTTGAATAGGAAACAGTTGACTTGCCACATCAAGGTTACAAAGGTTGCATTTTTACAATCAATTCTGATAACTTTTTGTTTCGTGTTGACCTTGAGAGTGGCCAGGTTCTAGAAGAAGTTTATCTTGGAGATAGTTCTGTGAAATTTAGGTAGGTCACCTCTGTTAATATTGAGTGACTGTTATCCTTGTAAAGATTTCTCAAATTAATTATTCAGATGTAGCAATTTTTCTATGTATTATAACTACAATGTTTATTTTGCTTTTGTGTGTTCTGACATTGAGAGACAACTCTAGAGTATTGAGAGACAACTCTAGTGAAGATAGTATTTTTGTGTTTCAGGAGGCTGCAGTGGAATACAATAGATGAGAGCTTCATTGTCTGCACTACAAAGAAATGTCAGCAGATCAATGGGGTCAGTAGATAGGGTAACCCAGATAGTATACTACAAAACACTACTTTCAGTGGCTCAATTCACACAGTAGAAAATGGCCAATATTGTATTTATTAACAAATAAAGGCTTACACATTTCCTAAAATTCTTTACCAATGGTGATATAGCAACAGTAGAAGTTAATTTAGACTTTAGGGAATTCATGATGCTATTTACAAGTCAGTCCAATTTAAACAATACCAGTCCAACAAAACAAGCAAAATAAAAAAAAAATCTTTAAAAAAAAACAACAACAAAGCTTATCTAAAGGGGAATAACCCTGCATTGAAAAGTATATCAATAATGTATAATACAGTTATTTTCCTTATTTAATATTAAACAAAATGATTAATTTACTGATTGAGTATTTTTGTTGATTGATTCATGTTTTGTTAAGTACAATAAATAATTGTTTAAAGTTTCAACTTGATTGGAGAATACATGAGGGAGAATTAGCATTAACAATTATTTAAAGGGACTTAACCCAACAAATTTAAACAAAATCTGTGAATATTGAAGTATTAGTCTCCCTTGTTGGTATCAAACAAAATAATTAATTACTAGTAATTAATTGTGTAATTAGTTTCTTTTTTTTTATTGATTCATGTCTTATTAATGCCAAGTTTCAACTTGATCTGAGATTAGGTTTGAGAGAAATAACCTGTACACACGTTTTACCAGACAGAAAAAGAGATAGTTAATATCAGTTTTGTAAAAAATTGTTTAAATTCTAGATTGTCACAATAGATTTTTGAAACTGTTTAGCACTTGTTATGGGGATCTGGTAGCTAAGTGGTAACGTGCTTGGCTTCTGAACTGAAAGGTCTCAGGTTCAAACCTCCTTGAAGGCTGATATTTTGAGCTTCAGTATTTCTAGGACATAGAAGAAAGTACCTGGTTGCAGGCGGGTTCATAATGAGACAGCTGTAGATCACTTACAAAGGTCATGGGATACACATTTGAGAGCAAAAGAAAATCTACTACACAGGACAAAAAACAGAATCTAAATTGACCAAAGACAATGGTAATGTCTGTGCTGGATATGGCAAAATATGTAGGTTGCAACTGGTGCTGCATAGCCACATGAAAAACTGAACTCATCATTAATCTTCAGAATTGAAGACAAGCCTTATATTTCTATGACACAGCTGAATCCACCCAACTCTAATAAGTATCTGACATTAGTAGGGGATAGTAAATCTATTGGTCATTGTGTTGGCCACATGGCACCCTAGGTAACAGTATGCTATAGAAACAGATGGCCTTTACATCATATACTTTGTAGATATATTGCAAAGTCTGATAAAGGTACTTTAGCACTTCCTACCTACAGGAAATGAAATGTCTTGCTAGATGGCCATGTTCCTAGCAAAATGTGGGATGAGTGGCAATTTGGAATCTGAGATTTTTCTCCAGCCCTCGTTGTATTTGCTGAGCTAATTAAAGTATCACAGAAACACTATCATGAAGCAATCCTCACCCCCTCCCATCCCATTCACTGAAATAATCACAATTAGAACAATCTGTACTAACTGGTGTGCTCTTGTTTGTTTTTAAACACTTTTAGAGAGCTCCTGAGTCTGGAGACATTATGCAGCTAGTTGTTTTATCTTGCATGCCTTTGGAATTCATCTGTAAATTTTCCATTACAAAGAAGGTGAGAAATAATAAGATAAGATAGTGAAAAGTAAAATACTTTTGACATATAACAATATGTTGTTTATATCTTCATTTTTTTTGGTTTCGAACATTACTAAAAACTTCACTATTCATTTGTTAAAAATTTTTGTTATCAGATATTTGGCAAAAGTACCTGCGATGCCACCATCTTTTTGAATATACTAGTAGTCATGCATACTTCCAGCTATGTGTGTATGTACAGTTTAGAAAGGATCATAAAGCAAGTAATTAACTTTTTCACTTGCTATCATCTACTTTTAATGTTTTTAAAACATTGGTACCTTGGTTCAAAACAAGAACGGAGCGGTACAAAAACTCGTTCGTACCTCACTCGGTCAGACTCTATCACCGCCACTCATTGATCAGGGAACATGAAATGCACCAAGATACCTGTGTGTAGTCGCTGAATGAACTCTTTATATTGTCTGTTGTATTTATGTGTATTTTTCTGTTGTGTTGTGTTTATATGAGAAAAGAGTTCTTGTAATCACAACAAATTTCTGTAAGCAGTCTTAGTCTTAGTCTTATTCCAGTATAGAACTGACACTGAAACAATTTTTTTCCAAACCAGTATTGGCTAACTTAATAGGTCAGTATTCAGTCTCATTGTCTTCTTTATTTCCTTCTGTTCACTAATGACTTTCTATGACCCATGATTAAAAATTAAAATTGATTAATTAATAGGAAGAAAATGTAAAGATATGAATAATGCCTTTTAAAAGTAAGCTGAATCAAACTGACAGCATCAGTACATGAACTTGATCGGTATTGGCTAGCTTGCCCTAGGGTGTTAAAGTTGGAAGGGTCTGTTTGGATTTAGAGAAATTTTGGTCTCATTTACAGAGGTACCACTGTATATAGTTTTAATGATTAACATCCTTTATTAATTTAATTTATTTGTGCAAAAATAGAAATTATAATTTTTATGTGTATTTTTCTTTATTTTTATATCTTATTTTATTTTTTAGTAGAGATGTAATTAATGTTAACTAACTGCTTATCTTGGCTTGGTGTGGTTCTTTTGAAACATTGAGTTGCATGTGTTTGTCCCTCTGTATGAAAAAAAAATGCATCTGTTTACATTTATTTATTTGGTTATGTTTATTTATTTGGTTATGCTTATATATTTAAAACTTTTAGTTTTATTCATAACACTTTAATTCTAGTTTCTTGTTAACATTTCTCACTATTTGCTTGTTAACAAATGTTATTTCCCTTTAGAAAAAATAGACTTTGTATTTTAGTGTCAACTTGGAATTGGTGTTTAAGAGTTGACTAAAAATATCAATGTATTTTCAGTCTCTGACTCATCAACAAAAACTATACACAAAACTACAAGATGGATCTTCTTATGGGCTGTACCCATCAGCTTTGACACAGAATATTGAGATATCAGGTAACATAAACAAGTTGGTCTAACATATTTACAATAAACATTGCACCTAGTAGCTCACATTGTGTAAGTATGAAGGTCAGAGCAAGATATACATCTTAATAGCCTTTATATGCAATAGGCCATGTATTTTTAATATGCAATAGGCCAGGTATTTTACATTGATGTTCTGGATATCTATAGTCAGTATCATAGGTGCCCTATCAAGCCTTTAGGACATATCTTTTTCTAAACTACCTGTCTATAAAGATTTGGAGATAAAAGGCACAGGAGAATGGAGGGATGTGTTGAAGCAGGCCAGAGTCCTCCATGGGCTGTAGTGCCACTGGGATAGATGGATGGTATATAAAGACCTGAATGCAGTATCAACAATATGAATGAATAATGAACTATTATTTTGAATATGTATGCATATTTTACACAGATACTCATCAATAACATCTAGAGGAAGATAAATTTTCATCTGATGTATTTCCTATTATTATGTTTTGTTTTGCAGTGTTATTATGTATTTTGAATACAAACTTTTAAATTGATCTTTTTTTCTTTACTTTTTCTTAACCTTTGTTTAGCAAGTTTTTAAGATAGGCTCGGTCTGATTTTAGTTTTTTTTTAAATATAGTACATCCTCAGGTTCTTGTCTGATTTAATGTTTATTTAAATGTAGTATATTCTCTTTAAACTAAAGAATAACAAATATTAGGATTTTTACTGTCTGCCACTCCATTTATATATGTTTTACTGTAACAAGTAATAATGCATTTGCAAGAGCAATCACAATGGTGTCAGACTCCCTTTGTTAGGTGTGTACTGGGTGAGACTTTATTTTATATTAAAGAAATATTTTGTAATCTATCACATATATATTAAACAAATTCTGTCTATTGATATAATTTTCTAATTCAACAGAGACACCAGAATGCCTGTTTCAAGTTCGGTGTCAACAACATGATGTTATGCTTACGATGCCACCATGTTATTATGTTATGTGTCCTTATGGCAAAAACCAAGGTTATGAATGTTGGTCTTTCAAAACTAACCAAAAGGTAATACTGAAACTTCTCAATTTTTTTTTTAATTATGTAATTTCAAACAATTTTAGATTCTATGTATACAGTATATACTTAACATTTCATAAATAGTCCTAGACACTAAAATCAGACTGATGCTGTCCCTCCACATTATTATATGCTTGTGAATCTTGAACACTGATTGCAGAACAAGAGAGGAGGATCCTAGCAATGGAATCGAGATGGTACAGAATGATCCTAGGTATCACATTTCATGACCACATCACAAACAAAGAGATTAGAAACAGGATTAATATAGAAATTGGACCCCATGACGACCTGCTAACAACTGTAAAAATGCATTGTAAAACTCTATGGCCATATCACAAGGTCCTCAAGGCTAGCAAAGACCGTCCTTCAGGTAACAGTACTAGGAAAAAAAAAAAAGGCCAGGCAGCTTAAGGGAATAGATGGGCCTGTCATTGAAAGAGATTCTATCCAGATGAGAGAAAGAAAGATATGGAGAAAGACAATCAACAGATCTTGTTTGATGCTCAGTGGTTCAACAGCTAAGTTCAACAGACAAAACAAAGGTTCAACAGACAAAGGTTCAATAGACAAAAGTTCAACAGACAAAGGTTCAACAGACAAAGGTTCAATAGGCAAAGGTTCAATAGACAAAAGTTCAACAGACAAAGGTTCAACAGACTAAGGTTCAACAGACAAAGGTTCAACAGACAAAGGTTCAACAGACAAAGGTTCAACAGACAAAGGTTCAACAGACTAAGGTTCAACAGACTAAGGTTCAACAGACAAAGGTTCAACAGACTAAGGTTCAACAAACAAAGGGATAGGTGAAGACATATTTATTAATTAAAAAAAATTTTTAAAAATTGCGCTATTAAATAGTTTTTCTTAAATGCAATTTTGTCAGAATGTTCATTTATATGCTTTGACTTGACTTGGCTCCTTAGGGGTATGAATACTCAATTATATTTAATTAATACTTGCTACACGAATACTTGTTACACAAATATGAACTATCAATACTTAATATACTTCAACTCTAACTCCATCTTTATAAGGAAAACAATAACACTTTAATAATCAATTAAGCACAAATTTATATTAACTCTTAGTAAATAATATACAAACACCAGTCCAGGAAGTAAACGTCCAACCTTCCTGGATCGGGAGCAAGACCTCACTAACTTAACTCACTCTCTCTTACATTAAACGAAGACTTAACCATTCAGTTCACAACACGTGCAAGACTGCTCACATTCACAACCTGGGAATACATATACAAGGGGATATAACTATCGTACCAAAATATCAAACTAACATTCACTCTCGCCATACCTTCTCATGACAATTTCTTAAGTGTTACAAAGGAATAATGAATTGTAACAAGGAGTTGCATGATGTTAACATACTGAAAATATGTACCCTACCCACCTTTCTAGGAAAAATATGTACACTACCCTCCTTTCTAGGAAATACCCTACCCTCCTTTCTAGGAAAAATATGTACCCTACCCTCCTTTCTAGGAAAAAGATGTACCCTACCCTCCTTTCTAGGAAATACCCTACCCTCCTTTCTAGGAAATACCCTACCCTCCTTTCGAGGAAAAATATGTACCCTACCCACCTTTCTAGGAAATACCCTACCCTCCTTTCTAGGAAATACCCTACCCTCCTTTCTAGGAAAAATATGTACCCTACCCACCTTTCTAGAAAAAATATGTACCCTACCCTCCTTTCTAGGAAAAATATGTACCCTACCCACCTTTCTAGGAAAAATATGTACCCTACCCTCCTTTCTAGGAAAAATATGTACCCTACCCTCCTTTCTAGGAAAAATATGTACCCTACCCTCCTTTCTAGGAAATACCATACCCTCCTTTCTAGGAAATACCCTACCCTCCTTTCTAGGAAAAATATGTACCCTACCCACCTTTCTAGAAAAAATATGTACCCTACCCTCCTTTCTAGGAAAAATATGTACCCTACCCACCTTTCTAGGAAAAATATGTACCCTACCCTCCTTTCTAGGAAAAATATGTACCCTACCCTACCCTACCCTCCTTTCTAGGAAAAAATATGTACATTAAGTCAAGGTACCCTTGCAGACTATGGGATCTGTGGGGCATAGGATATAAAGCTCATCTGTTTCCATGGCAGTTAATGGGGATGTCATTTGGCAAGTACAGTGGCCAAATGTCTATACTTCCCCAATGTTTGTTAGCTACCCATTAGAGTAGGGTGGAATCTCAAAGCTCTTAAGCCCTGGTCTATTTAGGATGGAACTTGAGACCAAGCCAAGTGCTTTACCAATCACTACCATGCTTCACAAGACAAATGTGTAGAGCTTTGATAAACTTGTTATCACCGTTTCAGTTGTTATACACCATTTTCTTAACTGAAACTGAAGATTTGCCCCATGTCAACTCATGCCCTAATTAAGGTGATGTTAAGGAATGTTTGTTAACACACTATATAAGAGTAATTTACTTTTGTCAATTTTATTTCTTACCTTATAAATTATTATTATAATCATCACATACATATAGGAAAAAAACAAATTTGTCTGCTTAATGCATAATCATTTTGAACTTTTGATCTTCTAATAAAGCATTAAAAGTTCCATTCATATTCCCCACACTACAGACTACAGAGAAATTATTAAGTAAAAGAAAGTTGTCTTCAAGACTTACTGGGTCATTTGGGCTAATTAATTTTGTACAATATTAGCACACATAATATTTACTGGATCAAAAGTGTCAACTAAATTATTTTGTGGATATAAATATACAAGTAACCAGCTGTGTCATTAACTTTTAAAATTTTCTAGCCAAGGCAAATTCTCTTCTCTTGGCTTTGCTTATCCAAAATATGCCCTAGTTCATCTAGTGACCAGTCAATGAAATCAGGGAAATATATTGGTTGAAATAATCTTGAACTGTTCTCTAATTGACTCAAGGTTGTTGGTGGCTACATTAAGCCTGAAGAAGATGAACAGAATGACAGGATCTCACTTCATGCTGATGACTCTGGTAGAATACTTCACATGAAAAATGAAGAACTCAGGTTGGGGTACAATGTCAATGTTTATATATCTACAGATATTTTTTGTCAAAATTAACATTACTCTTTTTGTGTTCTCTAATTCTGTAATGAAGAAAACAAATTGAAAAATGAAATCTCTATTTTAGAGTTTTAAAGCTAGTTGAGATGTCAGATGGAAAGGAAAGACAACTGGTTGATGACTTTGTGATTAAATGCCATGAACAATCAAAGGTTTTTACATTTTTGAATCCATTTATCATAATATTGCTTTTTAACATTCTGGATTATTTAAATTTATGAAAAAAAATAAAAATTTTTCTTACAATTGTCTGATGGGTTTGTGTACTTCCTCGTTTATTGTTTTAGAACACTTAAGACAGTTACCCAATAGCTCCTACCACAGAACAGTGTGACTTTTACCTTGAAGTCCTGCAGCAGGATAATGTGTTGAGATGCTAGCTGTGCTGACTGGCCAAGGATTGTATTAATAAGTTGATAAATTCATATGAAATGAAGAAAGAAACATCTTTCTGTATTTTCTTAAAACTTCTTTAATAATACTTCTTCAACTTTCACATAAAATGACTTCTCAATTCAATAACAACTTGACTTGATACTTCATAAATAAAACTTAAATGATACATGAAACTTCACTTAGTATAACTTCAACTTCAACTATTAAAACTTTAACTAATGGACCCGCTTTTATCACAAAACTTATTACTAATCGAGGACTGAGCGATGACCATCGCTCTACAAGAACTACTACTATGCGAGGACCCCGTCTAACTGACTTTCCCTTAATTTATACTTTCTTTGATCGTACATTCCAGAATTCTGGAACCTTCTCCGATAATTATTTTAGTAACTTTGACTTTATAGAAGCTGACGTGTGCTATTTTTTTCCCTTAACCTCTTTCTTTGATTGGATATCTAAAATTAACTTGTTTACGCTGGACACTTGCACTGGTTTGAACTTGCTTCTAGAAACTGGTCAAAATAGGTCACAGACTCGACTCGTGACACTAGCAACTGTATTTGTAAACTTTCCTATATGAATAGCTCATCATGTCTCGTTTTGTACGAGAACTAGAGCGACTATTGGCTTTTTTATTATTTATTTTTTTTATATTTTTCAAACAAACAGGCCCCTAGCCATAGTGTATTAAATCCCCCCCCCCCCCCCACAAGAAAATAAGTTTTTTGTAGCTTTTTTATATTCTAAAGGTATTTATTTTTTGAAACTAGACATATGGTTCTTTTTCTTTAAATTGTTTATTTATTATTAGTATCATTATAATTTTATTATAATTTTTTCAAAATGTTTATTTTTTAAAGAATTTTTTTATTCGGTTACCCCTCTTTGTTTATGGTGTGGGAAGGATTTTTCAAACTGGAGATAGGAGCTGTTGGGTTAATGGAAAATAATGTTTGAAAACAATTTATTTGGTCACCACATTTAAATCTCATTGCATATTCTAGCATCAGGCTCCCATAGTTTCACAGTCTGGCAGAATCATCAAACAACGTCGAAGGGAAGGCTGCATTGACCTGCCTGAAAGGGTATGAAAATAAATATAATTACATTTGCTAGTCAAATAGTTTGGAGATATGGCCATGTCTCAGAGTCATTAGGACTTACTAAAAACTTCGCTGTAATAAAAAGTGGATTATGTTGAGCTAAAGAATGATAGTCTCAATATTTATTTAGTCAACAAAGAAATAGGGTTTCTATTGTAATGGCACTTTTTGTTGTGTAAAGGCTGGAACCTTTTTTTGTTGGTGACATGAATAAAAATAAAAGTGTTAAGTTGCCCGTTTAGACTTTGCAATCTATGGGGCAGACGATGTAAAGGTCATCTGTTTCTTTGGCCAATGGTTAACAAGGGTGTCATGTGACCAGCTCAACGACCAACCCATTTTACTTTTTTCCCAACTAATGCCAGGTACCCTTAGAGCTGGGTTGACTCTGAGCAGCCCAAAGATCCCAAAATTAAAAATCCCAGTCATCACCAGAGTTTGAACCTGGGACCCCTGGTTCGGAAGCCAAGCGCTTTACCGCTACATCGTCTCCTGACATAAGTTGGTTTGCTTTAAGATCTTGAAAGGGAGATAATGTGTATAGATTTATAGTTTTTTGCAACTTTTTGTGTTTTCTATAAAAAAAATTCTTCTAATGTATCCTTATTTCTGATCCTTTTTTTTTAATTATTAATAATTAATTACCACTATGAATGATTTTTAGATTATAAATCACTTTTTAAGATTAATCCATTGGATGATTAATTGGTTTTTTATTACCAGTTAGTTCACACTATGGGCTACAGTGATGACCTTGACATGATTTTCTTACTATCCAGCGCTCAACCCTTGAGTGACTATCAAGCCCAGCAAACTTATGTTGGTTTCTATGACAACTGGAATGGAAAACTACTCCGCCAATTTGTTCTTGAGAGAAGAGCATTTGAAGTAAATGTTTTATTTACTTGCTCTATGTTTCACTTTTGTGTGTGTGTGGGTTTATATTTAAAGTAGTTGATACCTGTGCTTTCTTAAAATTGATTATTGTCTATGTGGCCAGATTACTTTTTAAAAATCAAATTTGAATGGAACAACTTACATAACAAATGACTTTCCACCCCCCCACTCTTCAGCCCATGAATTTTAGTCGAAGTTAAGGAAAAAAATGCATTAGATTTTCTTCTCCTGTGGAACAATGTAAAAGTCCTCCACTCGTACACAGTTTTCTTTGTACCATCCAATTCAATTCATGTAAATGTCAATGTCTAGACACACACTGGTAACAACAACAAAAAATTTATCCCTTTGACCTTGTGATCTAGGAGAGGGTAGATTAGGTCAAAATCCTCTGTTGAGGGTTAACAAGGTTTCATGTTGCCAGCACAATGACCAACCCTCTTTACTTTTAAAAAAAAAAATATTATAGCTTTTATATAGTGCTACTTTCATGCATAAAGCATGCTCAGAGCGCTATGGTCCAATCTCATTTGTGGACCAGTTGGGAGGGGGGGGGTTATCTGTGAGAAGGTTTTATTTTACGTGCTGCCTTTAGGTAGTTTTAAATCTCAGTCCTCACTGTTCATAGAACTCTTGCACCCTTGGTTTGGAAGTCTATGCTTTACCAGTGAACCACCAAATTTAAATGTATAGATTACAGGTATATGAATACAACTAGAAGATAAACTGAATACACTATGTAAGTCAGATGGAGGATGAAGTACAGCTGAACTTTGCAAAGTAAACTAGTACAAAAACCCTGTCATGAACACCAACTATATATCAAGCAATAATACATATTATTATCTAATTTAAATAATAAATTCACTCAGACATGCACGACTCCCCTTTTAAATAGAAATCTCTCAAATGGGAAGTAAACTAAAAACTTTTCATTTCTAATTATCTCCCTCTCATTCTCCAACCTTCTGTTAAAAAAAAAACTTAAATGTTTGTTAAACCAATGTGTAAGTAACCTTCCTGTTTACACTTCTCTTGAGACACCACATGACAATGAGATTATACTAATTGTGTACATTTATCACAATCATTACGTGCATGTTGATGTAACCTGCTTTCAAATGTAAAAATGTAATAAAACTAATATTAAGTTATTTGTTCTGTTTTATCTCACATCAAGACTTTAGAGCGGTCTTTGTTCTACCAATTGGACACTATTTCTCATGTTATCAAAACCATGGACAGGAAGTTTGAGTGCAGTGTGCTAAAACTACAAGCTGTCCCTGACCTTACAGATGAATGCTATACAAAGAAAAAGGAGCAACAGTCTCCCCGACGACGTGTACAAAGCCACAGATAATATCTTGCTTTGAATTGTTATGTATTGTGTAATGCTCATATGTGTTGTCTGTTGACAGATCTAGATAATATAAGACCATTGTGTACACTTCTCTTGAGACTTTAAGCAACATACTCACTGACGATATGTACAAAGCTACATATTATATCTTAGTATGAAATGAAATGTATTGTGTAATGCTCATGTTTGTTGTCTGTTGACAGATCTAGAAACTATAAGACACTGCATTTACATGTCAAATTTTTCCATGTTCTTTATAGAAATTATTTTCTCTAATGGCAGCTACATTATTGCTATTCATTTTGTTTTCTTTTCTTTAACATTTTTATGTAAACTAAATTAATTATTGACATTCATTAGTCATGAAAAGAGGTTTTGTGTCATTAAACTCTTGGATAGGGTCAAGAATACAATTATTGGACAGGTTTCCAGATTGTTTAATTTTGTCATCTACTTTGTCAGAGTGTTAAGGAATTATTTTTGAGACATCTTAAATATTCATGTTCCTATTGACCACCTTGCTTTTGTCCATGGACTTTTCAAGCCAATCAATGAACCAAGTGGAAACCTTTGCTCTATAATACTATGGTGTGTTTTTAATGTAGAAGTTTAAGTTTTACTGCACCCTATCTCATACCACGTACGAACAACCTGTAAGAATTTCGGACTATGTTGTATAAATTCCAGGTCCACAATGTCCACTGAGAATTCAATTCCAGCTTGTAGATGTATGTTTTAACCATGGTTTTAACCTGATGCACAGATTTCAATAAAACTTGAAATGTTCTGTTATGAACAAATGAAACAAATATTGACAGCAATTTTGAAGAGCCTTATATTATGTCGCGTTTGCATACATCTTAAGATAGCACCATAAGTAATCAGAAAATCAAGTATTAATTACAATTTGACGACGACAAGATGCCATTTGTGGACATGTTTTCCAGGGATCAACTTTGGAAAACTGATGCCGTTCTGTCAATTTATAATAGATGCTTCAATAGTTGCGACAAAGAATCAACATTCATAATGCACGAAATTCATTAAGAACACTCGGTCTGCATTGCGAAATGTTTTTACAGCAGACGATTGACTTTGACCATTCAGTGATCATGAGTCTAAAGAGCTTGTTCTTGCATAGGAAGAGGCTGTTTTAAGTGTTGTGTTCTTGGAAATGTATTTTGTCATGTGCTCAATTTAAAAAAAAAAATCACAAGAGAAGTAACTTTACTACTAATCCGAAGGAGCGTCCCAATTTCATAGTAGCATCCCCTTGATCAAATGGCTGAGAATCTTGGAACAGACAACGAGGTCTGCAACGTCGGGAACAAATAGATACAATATTGAAATGGCTGCAAATAAGAGTAACTTGGGGAGAGGGAATTTCGGGTGTTTACATTACCCATCCCCCCCTCCTTCTAATAAATAAACTTAAAATAACCTGAACCTATGGGGAAAAAATCCATTGTAATCCCCGCGTACTGCACTATTTTATTTCTTCTAAAGTTTACAAAATAATTTCTTTTTTATGAATATCTTTTTTTTAAAGTTTTCAAAGGATAATGGAATAATTAGAATTTATATATAAAATATTTAAGTATTTTGTTTTATTTTACTAAATAAAAAACAAACTTGGAATAATGATTTGTCCGCCCCTTAGATTCGGCCGCCTGAGTGCAACGCACACATTGCACAATAGGCAGCGGCGGCCCTGTAAGCAGACAGCTGCAGAGTGAATACATAAACAATGTAATATCTAAAGATAACAACAAAAACCTATGGTCATACATTAAGTCTAAGAAAATGGAAACAACAGGCATAGCGCCATTAAAAGATGAACATAACATAATACATAATGATAATGAAACTAAAGCAAACATCCTAAACAAATACTTTGCATCAGCATTCTCAGCCCCAGGAGACAAAGACATATTTCTTAATTTTAACCAAGTAGACAACATAGAAGATTTAGTAGTACAAGAAAATGGAATTAAAAAACTATTAGCCAACACCAAACCAAATAAAGCGTAAATGCATGACGCTTAGGACGTAATCATCTTCTTTTTTGAAGTAACGTCTGTATTATATAAGATAAGATATATATACACAGAGAGAGAGAGATATCTGCGACAACCACAGAGGAATATCCCTTCTTTCTATTGCCTGGAAAATCCTCGAAAGCATCCTACCAAATCGGCTCATGCAACATCGAGGACATTGTCTAGGCTCTACTACCAGAAAGCCAATGCGGCTTCAGAGAGCAGCTTGGAACCATTGACATGATCTTTGCGGCAAGGCAGCTTCATGAAAAATGCCAAGAACAAAATGCTGACCTCTTCTCAATATATGTCAACCTAACAAAAGCATTCAACACTGTTAGCAGAGAAGGACTCTGGAACATTATGTCAAAGTATGGATGTCCACAAAAATTCATATCCATGGTGAGACTATGTCATGATGGCATGAAGTCTCGTGTCCAAGAAAATGGATAACCATCGGAGCCCTTCGAAGTATCAAACGGGGTAAAACAAGGCTGTGTCCTATCACCTACACTGTTCACTATTATGTTCTCCGCTATGCTGACAGATGCATTCACAAATAGAGAAAACAACGGGATAAATATATCATACAGATTTGATGGTGGCCTATTCAACCCGAGGCGGCTTAAAGCAAAATAAAAACAGAAGTAATTAGGGACCTGCTATTTACTGACGACTGTGCCCTAAATGCTTGCTCTAAAGATGATCATCAGTGATTTCTCAAGAGCATGTGAAGTCCTATATTTGACTGCTCCATGTAAAGCCTACTCGGATCCAAGCATCAAGATAAATGGACATGATATAAATTCACCTATCTTGGCAGCACACTTTCCAGAAACGGAAAGATCGATAATAAAATCGACCTGCGTATCGCCAAGGCTAGTGCATCCTATGGCAGACTGTCTAAAAATATCTTGAACAGACGAATTATCATCACAAACACAAAGCTAGGGGTCTATCGAGCTGTCATACTCCCTATGCCTCAAAAACGTGGACAGTATACAGAAAACATGCACATACACACACAAAAACTGCACCACTTCCAAATGACGTCTGAGAAAGATACTGAATGTCAATTGGTAAGAAAAAATACCAGATACTGAAGTCCTTCAAAGAGCGGGTCTGCAAAGCATCCACACAATCCTGATCAGTCCCATCTGCGATGGGCTGGACACATCTGCAGAATGGAAGATGGCCGCATCCCTAAACGACTCCAGTATGGCCAATTAAGGGAAGGACAAAGAAAACGCTTTGGGGACACCCTCAAAGCTTCTCTGAAAGCGTTCAACATAAACCCAGCCAACTGGGAGACATGACAGAGTATCATGGCGACGCGCTGTGAAAACTGGCGCACAAATTGCTGAGGAAAAAAGAACAACGCTGGCAGAAGAAAAACACCAGAGAAGATAAGCAAGGCCAATGACACTAGCTCCAGCTGGAATAATCTGCCCATTGTGCAGCCGAGTATTCCAGGCTCACATAGGTCTCACCAGCCACATGAGGAGTCACAAAACCCCAGTGCAAAGCCCTCAGCCCCTGGACGATAAAAATGGTCATCATCGAACCACGATGGGCGAACTATATATATATCTAGTCTATATATATAGACTAGATGAAAACATGAGTTAAATTAACGTTCGGAAGTCTACATAAAATTTGTTATAGCTAATGTTTAAGACATTTTTAGGAAAAAATTTTTTAAATCGACTTTTACAAAATGGAATTCTTTTTCAGTTTGGTGTCACAGCCAATGTCCCCTGTGGACCTGATTGGTCAAGGACCCAAGGCTGTGGGCCCCCTAATTGTCGTGGGCTTGGGTTCGCGCCATGGATGCTACCGTACGCTACTGCGAAAGATCCTAATCACCGACGACTAAATAAGCCTATTCAATAGATCTAGGAGAAGCACGATGGTGGTCCAAAGACGCAGATTTGAAAAGGATCTTCGGGTCGCTCTGAAGCAGAGTCATCTCAACAGTATTATTTTAGTGCTTGACAAATTGAAAAGAATAGCGTATCGGAAGCAGACACAAGAACTATGGTCTTGGCATTCAAAGATACTTGACTGAGCTATGAAAGCATCTTGACATCATTTGTTTTTCTTCACTTCTTTTGAACTGACCACAGTTCTTTCAAATTACCTATAAACTTACACAAATGGAATGAATGTTTTGAGAGCATAGAACTTGGATTTTGTAACAGAAAAACCAAGATGAAGACGCTCAGAAAAGATTACGAAACAGGAGGTTACTTTCTGCGGTGGGCAGATAACAAAAAAAAAAAAATTGATGAAGAGTTGAAACTGGTGAAATTCAGGCTAGGTGAAATGTAGATCTAAATTAAAATTCTAAATCTAATTATGATAGAGGATCTAGAATAGTCTCTGATCTAGATATAGACATATAGATCTAGAAATAATAATACCGGTGAATCTAAAACTTTGTCCCTCTTTTTTTCTCGCTGCATTTTTTGACCTCTGGAATTCCCTGTTTTTCATTAACACGCACACAGTTCATGGTGAATTTATATTGTCACTGGTGTTTGTTATTGATGTCAGCGTGACATAAGGTCAAAAGACAAGCTACAGTCTACAGTGGATTTAATTTGAAAACAACGCACAGCTTCATAAGTCTGTGTTCATGCAATCGCATATTAACTGTTTTGTGCATCTAGCTCTATTCGGACTAGATCTAGATTTCTAATCTAGTAATAGTATTTTATTAGTGTTTAATGTAATTTAAAATTTAATCTATTAGTTAGAATCTACATCTAGGATACTCTAGTACTCTACTCTATCATCTATATGAAGTCTATGTCTAGCTCTAGACCATAAGTAGATCTATATCTAGAATAGATCCTACTACTTTGTCAAGTATGAAGACATGATGAAGTAGTGGCTCACTCTAACTCTAGAGTACTCTAGACTCACTACTACTTAGTCAAGTATGAAGACATGATGAAGTAGTGGCTCACTCTTAACTCTTGAGTACTCTAGACTCAACTGTCTCTAGTCTAGATCTAGATCTATAGATTATTATCTAGATCTATACTAGTCTATTACAGACTATAGATCTACTCATTTCTACTCTAGTGATTCTAGTCCTAGATCTAGTATATCTACTTAACTTATTATTTAGCCTAATTTAATATTAAATATTAGTAATATAATTATTATATAGATGATAGATCTAGTTACAATCTAGTAATAGTAGATCTAATACTAATAGTCTTACAACTTACAGTAAAAGTAAAAAGTAGACCTTAGCCTTAAGTATTAATCTAAAAAATCTATTAATACTATTATAGTCAATTATACTAGCTTCAAGCAGTATTGAGTATTCTAGATCTAGTCACTATTAGATATATTATTTAGATCACTGAGATCTATATAGCGCTAGTGTGCTTGTCTAGATACTGAGTTAGTGAGATAGATCTAGTCTAGTAATTCTAGTAAAGTATCATCTCTAGAATATTTCTTATTTTTTTATATACATAGTATAGACTTTTTTTTTGTAATATATGTAGAAATGTTTGCCAAGATGACATCCTTGAGTAGAGGAAATTCTTCAAACAATTTAAGAAATGCTGACAAAGTTCAGAAAACACTCATAGCTGTTTGTCAAATGAACGCCACTTCCCTGAAGGCAGATAATTTACAAACTATCATAGATCTTGTGGCAACTGCAAGTTCAAGGGGTGCACAGGTAATGTTCTTTTTTTGTATAGTCTGTGAAAGCAAATCTGTCAGTTATTATTATAATATAATATATGTGTACCACAGTGAATATTAAATTTGCCTTTAAAATCTTTCAGAAGTTAATATCAATCTATCTTTTAATTTGAAGGATTTCAGCATGGCATGCTAGTGCATTCAACTCCAGTGGATACATGGATATCTGACTTTAGTTAAGGAAAATAATGGCAGTTGCTAATTGTGGTAGCCACAGAATACACTCCATAATCATTAACAGGTTAAACTTACATCTGTCCTAAAGGTTACAAAGAGAATTATACATTTCTGTTTCACTATTATATGCTGGTTTCTACAATGACCCCACACAAAGCCTTGTTTCAATTAAAGCCACTGTCTCTCAGCTATTTAAATATCTATGCAAGATCTTTAGATTTAATGTAACTACTATTATAGACATATTTATTTCTGAGTTGCTGCCAGGGCTGATTTAAGTTTGTGGAGTTCCCAAGCAGGATTTTTGTGGAGGCACCTACTATTTTTGAAAGCTTTATTAAAGATCCACTTATGAATGAAAAAACTTGTATCTAAAAGCATGTCATGTTTTAGAAAAGAAATATAGTTCTTGTAAAAATTTATTTATTTTTTCTTTTAGAAAAATATTTAATACTGGTATGCATATTTGTTTGAGATTGTGAAGGGTAAGGCCCTTGGTAGACTTACTGCTGTAATTAAATCTGGATCTGCATTTACTTATTCTGAGCATGTTTACTAGCATATACTCCTTAATCACATTTTTGACAGCTGTAAAAATGCGGGGAAAAAAATGTTTAAAAAAACCTTTAAGTTTCTGACCCATCAAAATTCGGATATACTTTTTATCTCTTGTGAGGAGGCTATGTTGCTGTAGCCCCGCCTGCCTCCCTTAAATCTGGCCCTGGTTACCGTTCTGAAGATGACCTGATTATATTGTGATATATTCTCAGCATTTAGTATTATTTTCAATATTGTAACTTGTTAAATTGTTATAGTATTATTGTTGAGGTGGACAATTGTAGTCAAACTAAATTTTCATTTGTTTGAGCCAATAAAATAATCTTATCTTAATTTTTAGTATTTTAAACTGTTTTATTCTCAAATGGAGTGAGTCTTTCATTGCACAAAAGTATTGAACTGTTCTAGATGTGGCAAAGTATGTAAGTCATCGCTGGGTTTTGATTTTTATTTAGAAGTCCTGCATTCTCTCTACCATTATTGTTCAAGACAAATCGTAAATTAGTGTATTAAACTGATTTGTAACTCAACAAAGTAACTTCAAGAGAACAATAAAGCTCTAATGAACACATTTTCCTTGGAAGAAAACTCAACTGCTAGGGAAATGCCTGTGGAGTTGTCTATGCAGTACCCATTGTTACTTAGACTACACATAATGTAATCTTTGTTTCTTGTCTTTGATGCTATCACAAACATTGTCCCATAATTAAGACAAATATTTGAACATTTTGTTAAGCCATCATAGAATGTGAAACATTAATTTTATCAAAGATCAACCATGTATCTGCTTTTATATTTCTGTATTTTTATGAAATCTTTCAGATGGTATTTTTACCTGAAGCTTGTGATTACATAGGAGAAACAAAGAACCAGTCTATTGACTATTCAGAGCCACTTCATGGTAACTTTATCCATCAGTTAAAAAAAGCAGCAATTAGGCACAAAGTTTGGCTGTCAGTAGGAAGCTTTCACCAAAAGGTTCGACACATTTTTACTGTTTGTACTAACAATAGCATATTTCTTTACAAAAACTGACATCTTAAATTTTAATTTTTAACATGGTATTTCACAAAAACAATACACCAATATATAACAAAGATAATGCATTAATATAATATTTATACAGTTTTGGAATAAAAAATTTAACTTTAACAATTTTCATGTTCTGATACATGTTCTGTTAATAAATGTTGCTTAGGTCACCTCTTCTATGCTTCTTTTTTTTTAAAAATCTTTCCAGGGTCCAGAAAATCAGGACAAGCCGAAGCTAATCAATACACACATTATCATAGACAGTGAGGGTAAGATTAGGGCAACATACGACAAGGCTCATTTATTTGATCTCGACATTGCTGGGAAGGTTCGTTTGTGTGAGAGTGACTTTGTCATACCAGGTTCCAAAGTCATTCCTCCCGTTAGCACACCTATTGGACGTATTGGTATGGCTACAGTATCCTTTTTATACTATTATAGTGATTGACCTGGGTAAATGCAGTTAAATAAACCTTTTTTTGTTTCAATAATTTGCCATTTTGATATTAACTTTTAAAAAATATTTATATATATAGTTCATCCATCATGGTTCGATGATGACCATTCATTTTGTCATCCAGGGGGCTGAGGGCTTTGTGTTGGGGTTTTAAGCCTCCTCATGTGGCTGGTGAGACCTATGTGAGCCTGGAATGTTCGGCCACACAATGGGCAGGTTATTCCAGCTGGAGCTAGTGTCGTTTGTCTTACTTGCCTCTGTCTTCCAGGTGCCTGGGTCTATGCTGAACGCCTTCATAGAATCTTTGAGAGTGTCCCTGAAGCGCTTTCTTTGACCACCTTGCGAGCGCTTTCCTTTGCTTAGTTGGCCATACAAGAGTTGTTTAGGGATGCGGTGGTCTTCCATTATGCAGACATGACCTGCCCATCGCAGCTGGGACTGCATCAGGATTGTGTGGACTTCAGTATCTGGTATTTTGTCTTGCCATTTGACACTTAGTATTTTTCTCAGACATGTCATGTGGAAGTGGTTCAGTTTCTTTGCATGTTTACTGTACACTGTCCATATTTCTGAGGCATAGAGCAATGTAGGGAGGACGACGGCTCTGTAGACCCCTAGCTTTGTGTTTGTGGTGATACCACGTCTGTTCCAGACATTTTTAGACTGTCTGCCACAGGATGCACTGCCTTGGCGATACGCAGGTCGATTTCACTATCTATTTTTCTGTTTCTGGAGAGTGTGCTGCCAAGATATGTGAATTTGTCCACTGCGTTTATTTCCTGTCCATTTATAGTGATGCTTGGATCCGAGTAGGCTTTCCCAGGAGCAGGTAGATATAAGACTTCATTCTTGTTTGTTTTAATGGTAAGGCCAAAGTCTGAGCATGCTCTTGAGAAATCACTGATGATTCTCTGCAGGTAATTTTCAGAGCAGTCGTCAGCAAATAGCAAGTCTCTGATTACTGCTGCATTTGTTTTTGATTTTGCTGTAAGCCGCCTCGGGTTGAATAGGCCACCATCAAATCTGTATGAAATATTTATCCTGTTGTTTTCTCTATTTGTGAATGCATCTGTCAGCATAGCGGAGAACATGATACTGAACAGTGTAGGTGCTAGGACACAGCCTTGTTTTACCTCATTTGTTACTTCAAAGGGCTCTGATGGTTCTCAACTTTCTTGGACACGAGCCTTCATGCCATCATGAAATAGTCTCACCATGGTTATGAATTTTTGTAGATAGCAAAAAAAATATTTAAATACATGTCTTTTCAGCCTAAAGTTTCAACCCTCAATTTTGTTCATGTAAAGATAATTTAAGGAAATGGAAAACCTACCTGTTTATTCATTTCTTGTCTCAAGTTTGTTAGTATGCTATTCTGAGCTAGTCAATCCTTAATTGCTTCAAGTGTTATGATGTGAGGTTCCCAGAGCTCTCTTTAGCTTTGGCTCACCAAGGTGCACAGATCATCACATATCCATCAGCATTTACTCAGACTACAGGCATGGCCCACTGGGAGGTAAAAAATGTTGTCTCTATTTCTTATTTTATTAAATGCATTTCTAGACTTTTTAAAAAATTTTAGGTAAGTTCATATAATTTCTAACAAATTTAATTTGTCTTTATTATTTTTAAGTAAAAAAAAAATTAACATAGTGTAAGAAAAACTGTGGAGCTTTTGGAAATAAAAAAATTCAGAGGTCTAGGCTTGCGTTATAAATCTCACTGCTGTATTTTGCATGTTTTTTTATGTTTTCTTGAGTTCCTAGATCCCAAAAAGAGTGAAACCATTGTTGAAACTATAAATGTAAAGTGTAATTAATGTTAAGATGTCAATCAAATTTTTTTCTTTAAAAAAAAATTCAATAAGTACCCACATTGCTAAGTCTTATACTGTCCATTCAACTATTTTTTTCTTTATCTTGTTAAGTGTCTGCTTCGAGCTCGAGCCATAGAGACCCAGTGCTATGTGATAGCTGCTGCTCAGACAGGGAAACACAATGCTAAGAGGTCATCTTATGGTCATGCCATGGTAGATTAATATTAGTACTCTTTTTCAAACTTTTTTTCTCACAACTAAGAGTTGTTTGGGTTTATGAAAGGGTGCAATTTTAAGAAAGGGTTCAGTTCAGCAGTTCATATTAAGTAGATAATGTTTTAGCTAATACTAATTAATAAATAAACAACTTTAAAAATAGAATGATATTTCTAGTTAAAAAAAAATAATTCTTTTAATACCTTTTGAAACATCTAAAAAAAAGTAATTAAAAAAAAAAGTTTTACAGATTTGATTTCCTCTAAAAAAAAAATAGTCACCATTCTTAAATGAGACAGATAAACTCTTTATATGGGAAAGTTTATAAAACTTGCTAGTGTCCCAACTTATTATTCTACTGTAGGACTTAGCTGTAAAAGACTGTACTGTGGTAGAAGCTGTTGGGTTAATACTATCAAAATCAAATCATTTATATACAAAAACTTTTTTTTTTTAGATGTACTTACATTAATACATTTTCTGACTACTTTTTAAACATGATAATGGTATATCTAAATAGTCAAAGTAACTGAGTTATATTGTTTTGTATTTGGCCAAAAAAAAATTATACTTAAAAAATTGCTCATTCTGCATGGTTAAAAATAGTTTTATCATTTTCTGTCATTTTAATTTAGGTTGTAGACCCTTGGGGAGCTATCATAGCTCAGTGCAGTGAAGGTGTTGGTCTGTGTCTAGCTGAAATAGATCTGGATTATGTGGCCAAAGTTAGGAGTGAAATGCCAGTCTGGCAACACAGGAGAACAGATTTGTATGGAAGAGTAATTGCACTGGATTCAGATGCATCATTCAGTAAGTAGAATTTGAATGTTGTTTGTCTTGATTGGAGAGTACTCCATCTCCTTCTTATTAACTTGTTTAATTATATTATTTGTGTTACTTTACTTTGTTAAATGACTTAGTAAGTTTTATCTCTAAATTATCTCCATCCAAAATTTATTTTGAACTGATGATACAACATGCTGGCTATGCTGATGTTCTATATACACACACACTTACATATATATTTCCCTTTTTTTTTTTTTTTTTTTTTATTAGATTTATTTTTGAAGTCAGTTTTGCTATAAGTATTAAATTTAGGTGTAAATTTTGTATTTACTGGCCTAGAAAATTTTCCAAAATTATTTCTTGGAATAATCCAATAAGATACTCTGTATTACAGGATTAATTGCTTCTTCCTTAAATTACTTTTCACAAATGTGTACAGTTTTAATCTATAACCTTTTTTAAACTGATAAAACTTTCTGATTGATTCTGACAAAAAAAGTATTTAAAGTACTCTACCTTAAATGGCCTAATTTGTATTTCAGTTTGTACTGTTTTATATAAACCCTTGAATGTTTCTAAACAATTTTGTACAACATATTTTCAGTACCGCCAGATGACCAACCCATCTATCAGTTTGGACATATCAAGATTCCATCTAGTCACATTTTCTACAGGACTCGTTTATCTATAGCTTTTGTTAACATTAAGCCAGTCTTACCTGGACGTATCCTTTTTGAATTAATCACTTTGTGTTTTTAATAACACAATGCCCAGGGTATGTTTTACAAATGAGTCGTTAGTTTGTAACACACCATTGTGTAAATCTGTTATAACCCTTGTGTCTTTTATCATTGAAGTATTACGAAGACCTAGTTTTTAATTTGTATCCAGTAAAATTACTTTTCAAAATGAAATATGCATAAACCTGGTGACAGCTCATCTATTTCTTTAGTATTTAGGCAAAATTTGTATACACTGTTTTCTAGTACAAAATCTTTTAAACAAAATTCATTTTTGCGAAAAGGGCATTACTTTAAGTATCAAATGTCCTTTAACATAAGATGTACCATTTTTTGGGGGGGGGGGATGTAACCTGTATCTATTTCATGTTGTCCAGATGGGAAAGAGAAATGATGGTGAATGATCCAACTGTGGTTGATAGGCTTAAACTGCTTGGCTACCTATCAAGCTTAAGTTCAAAACCCCACTCTAGCTGAGTTTTGTTTGATGAGATCCTATAGGCAGCACGGAAATCTTCTCCTAGATACCCCCACTTATATTTGATGATATATGTGAATTCTATTGATTTTAAACAAAGCCTCAGAGAGTGGTGTGAAAACAAAGCCTCAGAGAGTGGTGTGAAAACAAAGCCTCAGAGAGTGGTGTGAAAACCAAGCCTCAGAGAGTGGTGTAAAAACCAAGTCTCAGAGAGTAGTGTGAGAGCAAAGTGTAGTGGGAATGTTTTTTTCCTTATAGTAGTAGATGCCCTTATTGCCCCTCTCCGTGTTGCTGTCAACTTAGCAGATTTGAACCCTGCAGAAGTGACAGATTTGTTTTTGACTGTCCAGCATGTGACCGAGGTACTAAAGAAACACTTTAAGGCCACATCCACCACCATGGCTATACAGGATGGCTTGGAAGCTGGCCAGACTGTGCAGGTAAACTTAAACATTTACAGATATTTATGAGCATTTTAGTTTGCATTTTAAAACAAAAGTGTTCCTGGTTACATGGAAGCATTCACAGGTTTTGAAGTTCAAAAATTGATTTAAACAATCTGTCATTTTTTTAGTGCACTTAAATATAAATATCCATTTAAAATAAAGATCTTATAGTTAGTCTTAAAGATTCCATGTTAAATTATTCTACAAATATTTCAAATCCTTTGACACATCTTTCCTCAGCATGTCCATGTTCACATACTGCCAAGGAAATTTGGGGATTTCTCAGACAATGATGACATTTATGATCATGTAAGTGTAATAATATTCGATAACAAACAAACCATATTTCAAACTTTAGGTCATTTTGTTAATGTTACATGTTCAGAACAACAAAAGTATCACAATCATACTTTTTATTTCCATTTATGTCTAGGTATTTTTTTTTTGACTCAAAAACAATTAAAGGAGTATTGATTTGAAAATGTTTATTAATGTGCATTTAAATTAGTTTTTTTTTTTTTTGCAATACACTGGAGTTTCTGTTTTAATAATAATAATAATCTTTATTATTCATAAGGAAATTTGTCTTAAAATTTGTGAAATACACAAAACAAAACATTATAACCATAGAAAATAGAATATACATTCACACCAGATGCACTCAAAAGTTACATGTGAAATGTGGTGTATTTAATGATTTGATTTCCAGGGGAACAACTTGAAAATATTTTTCACACATTTTTGCAACGTATTATGATGAAAGCTACCATCTCTAAATAGAAATCTTTCTCAACTTCGGTTAAGCATCAATACATTTTCATTTCCCACAGCTCCAGAACCATGATAAAGGCTGGACAGAGCATACAAAGTTGCGGTCAGTAGAAGAAATGGCAGAAGAAGCTCGGCAACTGCGAGTTCACTTCTACACCAAACCTGCAGACCCAGAAGTGCAGTCGGCAGGCTCTTCAGATGAGTCATAATGCTTGTATTACATTGGGACATTTTCCAGGTTACTTGGGATCAAGCAATGCAATATTTAATTATTTCTAGTATCACATTTTAACACAATCCTTGTGTGGTATCAAAACATACTAAATTATTTCTTGTATCACATGTTCCTGGATATGCCATGGGATCAAAAATACATTTAATTATTGTTTGTATCACATGTTCATGGACTTCATGCAGGGGTGGACTGGCTATATGGGCATTTGGGCAAATGCCCAGTGGGCTGGTATCCAAATGGGCTGCTAAGGGCCACCTAGAGTACCTCATGAATACCACTATTAAATTGTTATAGTTTTTATAATATTCTCTTATATAAAAAAGACCCTCTGAGTGTCGTGTTTAAACAAATCTTTTACAGACATTACAGTTTAACAATACTAATTTAATCTAATACATTTTCCCAAATTATGTTATTATGACTACTACCATAGACAGTGTTACTAGTAGGCTTCATCCTTTTAGGGCCTACACACTTAGCGATTTAAAAGCAACTTTAGGCCTATATTTCTTATAAAGATATAGAGCATGTGCACAATTATTGATACATTATAAAACTTAATGATTTTGAGGACAGGTATGCCAAGAAATGAATGCCTGTCTGCGCCTCATATGAAAGAAATTAATGGGCTAAATGGTATAAAATGCCTGAGCGATATTGACACCCAGTCTGCCCCTGATACCAGGGATTAAATGTTACAACCTTCAAATATTCTTGTATCTCATTTTGCAATAATATGAGTTTAAATAAATACCCAGATGGTGGCCTTTTTTTTTTTTAAATTGCAATTTCTTTACTTTTAAAATTTGAATGTTACATCTACCCATGTTCATGTCTATTTGACAATTTTTAGCAAATTTTTATTATTATTTAAACAGTTGGCTCTCAAACGAAGTTTTTTAAAAGTTTTAAAATCCCAAATAGTCAGGGGGCTGGCAGAATGGGAGAGAGCATTAATAGCAGTATTAACATTTGAGTCGCAGATTCTAAAGATTGTCTGTTTTCTAATAGGTGCATGTCATTGTGTTGTATATAATATCCCCTGTTACACATTAGCCTACAGACAGAAGGGTCAGTAGGATACATGGAACTGTTTCAAGGATTATTGTAACCATTTCTAAGATGAGCTATGCATCAATCTGTCTTAGAACCAATATTCCAATAATCTGCACCTATTTACTACTCCTACATTAGATACAACCCATATATTTTCAATTGTATCACATTTTGAACATGGAGATATAACAGTTCTAGAATTTTCTCAATTTAGTCATTGTAAAGGTTTTGTTTTGAATTGTTTATATAACATGCAATTTTTTTTTATAATGCTATTATAACACATGTAATCTCTTGCCTTGTCACATAAGATCATTGTTTGTTACTCTTGTTATGTGTTTGTTCTGACAGCTCAAAAGCTGCTAATTTATTGGCTTGTCATTGTTTATTTTTGTTATGATGCTCATTATACTCAGGGATACTAAGAGTTGTCAGCCTTTTTTACACAATACATTTTACTGCCAAGCAAAACATTCTGAACTTTGCACTAGTAGACATGTTAGTAATTACATTCCTGTATATTGATTTTATTGATGACCTGCCCTTGTGTCATTACATTCAATCTATAATTTTTAACATGACATGTTTAGGGTCTGTCCTACTCTTTAGTATGACAATAACTTTTAAGCACACAAGAATCAGGCACATGTGCTGTGCTAGTCTCATAAAAGTTAAACATAGCCATACAATAATAGTTAATCACTCTGGTTTTGCCTCTGAGACTTTGGCCAGGAGGAAAAATTGAAACAGGAAAGTTTAATCCCTTATTTTCTATTGGAGATACCATCTGTTTTGTGATAGACAGCCTTGACTACTAGCTGGCAACATATCAAAAGGGATTGATGGCCAGATAAGCTTTGGCAGTGTATATTGACCTATTTACTAGTTATAAAATA
The DNA here is from genome assembly GCA_030265305.1 of Biomphalaria pfeifferi. Lineage (NCBI taxonomy): Eukaryota > Metazoa > Mollusca > Gastropoda > Planorbidae > Biomphalaria > Biomphalaria pfeifferi. The sequence goes on along the minus strand of JASAOG010000029.1, from coordinate 3,895,262 downwards.
TTAAGAAGATAGATTTGGTTTCTGTTTTGTGAGGCTCTAAATAATGAACGATGTTCAACTGTTTAAATTCATTCGGGGACTCGGTCCAGATTTTGCTCAAGGCATCAGATATATTTTTATTCATCAACTGTTATTCTTGGGCCAATGAAAACGATAGTTAATTGTAAACAGATGGCAGAGTCAAAACAAAAGGATCATAGGATCTCTGTAATAATGAATTAATTCAGAAACAAAGCCTTTGAGTTTATTAAAAATATTTCTTACTATCAAACAAGAGCGTCAGTATTAGTTTTATCAATACTAGAATATATGCATTCTCAAAGCTAGACAATAGAGCAGTGAGATTCACAAATCAATACATAAATTTCACTAGAGTAACACCCTTGGTAAAATAACTATAGGCCTAAAGACAGTTGAATTCAGGACATACATAAATTAGTATATTTAAAAAAATAACAATCAAAGCCTTAAAAATATGATGTAACAAAATACTCAAAAAGACAAAAGTTAAAGGAATATTTCTTATTCAATATTCTAGGACAAATTAACAAACAGCAATTACTTTTCCTCTTGCTATTAGAACTAAGAAAATGACATTGTTGAGTTTGTTTCTAATGAACATGAATGACTAGGTTCTGTTTTATAATTCTGTTGGGGGGGGGGTAATTTTCTTTTTTGTAGGAATGTCTGTAATGTACAAGATAAAAGGAATCTGGTGTGTTGGTGTGTTTTGTTGAAGTGAAGTGAAGCTTGCACAATCTCTGAACTAGTCTGGTTGATCTATATGATGAAAGAATGCGTCCGTTTAAGTTGTATAATTGTGTTGCAAATATGAGCTGTACTGATTGCCACAAGAATTCTACACTAGTGTTTGTATGCCATTAGCCATAAACAATTTTCTTGTGAATTCATTACATTGTCTATGCATGTCTTGTAAACTGTACGGATCATGTCCTAGTTTGGTGATACAAATATTTATGTAAACTTGAAACAGAATGTAATGGCCTGGGTTTTTTTTCTTCTTCAATCTGAATATGTAGGGAATGTATTACGTTTTGATGGCAAACATTAAAGTTGTCAAAAGTTTATTCAAGTTTTTTTTTTTCCTCTTTCACTTGCCAATTTCAAGTCTTTCCACATTTTGAAACAAATTTGAGTTTAAACCAAGTATTTCAATCCTCTAGTGAGTTTTATCTAAAATATAAGCTTCCATAGTGTTGTCAGCATGGTAGGATATAGCTCTAGACAACTAATCTAATTTCTCATGTTGGCGTATATATAGTTCAAATGACACAACATAGTTGAATACAAGCTTGAAATCATTCTTTACGACATTATAGACTCCCTTGTTACTCCCAAATATCTACAGGCTTCCAATATCAATAGAACAATAGAAATGCGCACTTGCAACATTCTTCAAAGGAGTTCCAAGTGCCGAATGATTGATTGCCTGATTGTCTCGCGTCTTTCAACAGTTAACCACAGAGCTAGACTGCAGCAGCTTCGACTATGAACGAAGTGCCTTCCCCCATCTTTTTCAATTCAGGCATCGGGCATTGTAGACAAATGAATGCTGCTGCCTGTTACATTGTGTTATGTGAAGAGACTCTTTGAGTAATACAACACAAAACGTCAACGTCATAGATTACACTTAATTTAATCTTCATGAACACTAAAACCACTATCTAGTTTTTATTCCTCTATTTTTTGTTCTTCCTTTCAACACGCATTCGCAGCGTTCCACATTTACTCTAAGATGCGCACGTAACACCCCCCCCCCCCCTCTTGTTCAATAAGTTCGATGTACATCGAATGTCCAAAATACAAATCACTAAATATATTATCAGACTATTCCAAGTTCTAAAAAATTCTACATTCTCTGTAACATATAGAACCATAATGCAATAACCAAACAAAATCATACACAATGTCATGTTAATACCACTACAATTCTAACATTAAATAACAGTTATTTTTATCACAATAATAACTGTTATACTGGGCAATTGAAACAACTTCTGTTAACATATATCTATAAGTAATCATATTTCTATCAAGGATTAGCTAAATAGAATTGTATCACATTTCATTAATACAACTCCCCACTCATAATTTTATGCCTGTACAAAACACTCTCATTCCAGCCGCAATCAAATAGTAAACAAACTAGGTCTATCTTGCTCCATGCATATTTTATCCCCAACAACATGACCTGGCATATAACTAACAACACTCCTAATACCATAGATTTAACCCAATGCTATTAACTTCTTAGTACCATCAGGCCTATATAATAATTCCAGTCTTGACGTTTCCTTTTATGTATTTCTACCACACCATTTCGATAATTTTCTTACAAATGTAATTATAATAGAATAATTATAATCAAACAAAACCACACAAAAATAAATACATTGTGCAAAATCTACGTATCTACTTTCCACTACTTAAACTCTTTTACATTTTCTATGTAGCCTTTACTAAACTTCTATAAGTAGTAGCCTTAACCTACATGAATGTGTAACAACAATATCCAATTCATTACACATATATTTATTCCTTGTAGAATAGAACAGTAATTAGTGTCCATCATTCCCACCTTTTCTAATCCTATCTATATACTTCTAACATTATGGACATGCCATCCTTTCCGCTTCCCTCCTTTGCATTAATGTCCCATTGTGATCCCACTACAGAATGGTCTAGCTGTACTGTTTTCTAGCCTGCTACTATCCCTCTCTTTTCTCGTATACACCTCCCCACCATTGTACCTTAATTCCTTAACTCTGATTAACTGTAGACACTGTCTTCTAGTATGTCCCCTTCTCCCACAATTAAAGCATAGGATGTATGGATTTGTATATCTGTATGTGGGTTTTAAATCGCTTTCCTTGCACCACTTATTGCCTTACTTTACTTTGATTTGGACCCATTCCAGATGCATTGCTTTCTACCTTATCTGTTAATTCTTTCTTCTCGTGCTCTCTGCTACCTATGTCATCTTCTTCTTCTTCTTCTTCATCGTTCTCATTGTTATGTTGGAGTGTTCAGATGACTAGACCAATACATGAGATGAACAGCGCAGTGGTTTCCAAATCAGGGAGCTCTCCATATAGTTTTCTTTCTATTGGGGTGATTTGGGGCCAATGTCTCTTGGTAAAGAGAGCAGTTTTGGAGGACGTGGTCGGCATTTTCTGGTGATGCTCCACATGGGCAGATTTCACTGGTTCCAATTTTGAGCTTCCGGTGCATGTGTTGTCGCATTCTGTTGTGTCCGGTCCTGAATCGAAAGATTAGTCGTTGGTCATGTCGAGATAGCTTATAGTAAGCGTCATCTTTTTTGTGATTTGGATGGGAGCTCGTCCATTTCTCATTTATTTTATCTACAATTAATTTCTTCATTTCTTCTGGATAGAGTGCAGAGTTTACTTGTGAGTTTGTTCTCCCACTCTTGGCGAGTGTGTCAGCCTTCTCATTTCCTGCTAGTTGTATATGAGCTGGTATCCATTGAATTACAGTTTTTTTGCTGTTGTTGAGCTTTGTAAGTGCTGTTCTGAGGTTTTTAATATAAGAGGAATCAGAGTTTTGCAAGCTTTGGAGGGTTGTTTTCGCGTCTGTTAGAAAGACAATCTGACTGTGAGGGGAACTTGGATGATTTGCTAGCATGGTAGCAGCTAGTGCTAGTGCTTTCCTTTCTGCTCTGTGACTGTCAGAGAGCTCTCCAGTTGCAATGGATTTTTCTAGTTTTTCTCCATCTGGCCATTCGATAAGTATTCCAGCTCCTCCATTTGTGGTGGCTTTATGAGATGAGCCATCCGTGTAAACTCTGATCCACTGATTGCTAGGGTAATTGGTATGTAGAAAACAGTTCACTATTTCCTTGAGCTCTGTTGGTCTGTAATCAGATTTTCTTTTTATGTTTTCAATATGGTTCCTTATAGTAGGAAGAGGGCTTTCGTCCCATGGTGGAGATTCATTATAGTATATCAAGGATTCCAGAGTAATTTTTTCAAGTTGGTGTTTCTTTTTTAGGTTTAGAGATTCCTGTATGAAATTGGTCCTTTTGAGACGGTTTTGTTTTTGCCTGTTTTGTGGATTTTTGTTCTGAGTGGGTGCCTCTCCAAGGATTCTAATTTAGTGAATTGGGAAAGGATTTTTATTTCTCTTCTTTCATCCAGAGAGATCAGGGCAGCGGTTTCCTCCATAGCTCTTATGGGTGTTGCTTTGATTGCTCCTGTCATTATCCTTAGACCAATATTTTGAACCTTGTCTATTTTTCTTAGGTTGGTTTGGGCTGCTGAGCCCCATATTCTAGTACAGGTCTTACATAACATAGGTCTTTTTCAGGATGTTGTGATTAGCTCCTCAATCTGTGCCAGCTACACGTCATCTGATATATGGGATCTTATGTCTTCTACATCCCCATTTCTACATCGAGTAGACTTTATCCCATAATATTTCTTCCAATTATCAATCTTCCTTTCTGAACACATTTTCACCCCATGAATGTTCCCAATAATTAAATTTATCTCACCCTGCTCTGCAACACAAGCTTCCACTGTCCCCTTAAAATACGGTGTGTCTATACTAACTTTAGCAATCGGTAATTGTACAATAGTCCCATTAAACATAACACACTTCCTAGACTCGCCTGTATATTCATGGTCTTCCACTAATTTCTTATTCACTCCAATAATAGTGCTCCCTGTATCCCTGATGGTCTTGGCTGTCTTGTTCCCTACAAATGTCTGTAAAACCTCCAATGTTCCAGTCTCAGATGACAATGATAAGCCTTGCTCTATTCCACCTTTCTCCCAGTCCTTTCTCTCCTGTCTGTTTCCTTGAGATCTTCCATTGCGGCTATCATATTGTCTTCCATATGTACCACGTCTATAATGTCTATCCTGTGTCTCCCTTGTTATGTGAGAGTTATTCTGTGTCTCACATGGTCTGTTAAAGGCAACTATTTCTTCCACATCACTGCCTCTAGATAATTTCTTCTCGGGTTGTGCCACTTTATAAGCCCTTATCAGTCTTACTATGTCTTCTATGGATTTCGGTTTCCTCTCTAACTGAAATATTTTTAATTCCTCCTGACACTCGTACATCACTTTGTCCAGCATGAGAAATGTCTTAAGACTGTCAAAGGTTTTTTCTACCTCAGCGGTTTCTATCCAGTTATCGAAATGGCTGCTCATTTTGTCCAAGAAGGTCTGCGGGTCATCCTCTGGTTCTATCTCACAATTAACAAACTGTTGGCGATAGAAAGCCCCTGTTTTCCCGAAAGTTCCAAGTAGTTGTTCTTTCACAACACAATAGTTATCCTGGTTCATACATATTTTTGACGGCACCTCCGCTGTAAATGATCTAGACAGTAATAATGTCCATTTGTCTTCAGGGTATTCCAGTTCTCTCATTTCTATTTTGAACCTTTTCAGGAAAATGTAATAATGTCCATTTGTCTTCAGGGTATTCCAGTTCTCTCATTTCTATTTTGAACCTTTTCAGGAAAATGTCAATGTCCATTTTGTCTTCGTTGAATATCACACCTTTATATTTGGCCAGTTTATTCCCTGTAGTGTCACTCTTTCTTTTATCACTCTTTTTTCCTTGGTCTGTTTCCAACTTTTTCTCCGCCGTCTCTTTTTCAAACGCCAATCTTTCTCTTTCAATGGCAATCTTTTCGTTTTCTTTCTTTTCTCCATCGCTAATCTCTCCCTCTCCACCAACCTTTCTTGCACGTATTTTCTTAGTTCTGCCCCTTCAAGCTCCAATAACCTCCCTTCTTCTTTCAACGCTGCTACCTCAGACTTGTCCGCCATTTTCTATTACTTATAGTCGAATCGAATAGTATTAGCTGGTAATACTATTAAATAGCTTACACTTTAGGAAAGGGAAGATACGACTTGGCAGAGTAAATGGATAAGCCTTCAATGAAAATTCGAATAGTTACTCTAGCTATGCCTCTCTAGATAGGACTAAATAGACATTATAGATAAGCGTTGTTTTTTTCTAATTTTTAAGTAGATATCTAGTCTTGGACGCTGACTGCATTCATAATCAATAATAAACTCATAATTAAAAGAAATAAAAGACTTGCATTGTTGATTTTTCATCAAAACTACAAACATAGACGACTACAAATTACAAACATTGCCAGATAGTAAATCGTTAATAAGGATTTGAAAGTTTTTCTATAATAAAGACCACAGACTGTTATTTATATAAACAAATGTAGCTGACACTATAATTGTAGATCTAGTAATAAGTTCTATTCTGTCATTCGGTTATTATTTTCAGTCTTCCCGTGTGTATTTACAATCGATGGACATAATGAAGTATCCGTTACAAGTTTTTTGGATACAAAAATATTCACTTAATTAAACTAGAAAAACACAAACTTGCCATGGTAGGCCTAATTGAAATGTAAACTTTATTTTGAGTTTATAATGAAAATTGCAAGAAAATGTTTGCCGCCCTTGTGTTAAAGACACGTAACACCCATTAACCCTAACATCCACTTATAAGTGAACTACTAGGTCAATAGACAAGACGTTATTGAAACGGTAAATGAGACGGCAAGATAGTTGTTAAGTTTTGTACATTAAATCATGGGATGCGTCTTCAGTCTACCGAGACAGACTCGATGCCTTTGTGTTAAGTTGTATTTAATAACTAAACATTTAAAGACATGGTAAGATTTTCAAAAACAAATGTGAGCTTTGTAATTATAAAGGATATTTAAAGACAGGTTGCCAGTAAAAGTAGTTAGTTTTGATACAGTGGCCTATAGAGTAGGCTTACAATCAGCACATGAGTAGTAAAATGACAGGGAAAATGGAACAGTGAGATATAGCACATAATTGAAAATTGTTACTGCTTGCTACTTATCAATTGTAAGCATACACAAATATCATCGAAGATTAGGACTAAAGAAGAGTGCAGTATTTCACGTTGCTACGCAGATCTAAATGTAAATTGCATATTTTACCACATTCAATGCAGACTAAGCCAATTGTCTACCGGGGTCGATTTCATGTCTACTCTAGTTATTTTCGCGTGTAGCTCTACTTCTAGTCTTAAATGCGTTTTTCGTGGCCATTGTAAGAGTTCTCCAGTTGTCTCTTTCGGAGACCGTGCAAGATGTTCTCAAGACCAGTGACGCCTGAGCTGGTCTTTAAACGTTTACGGGGGCGGCCGCTTCTGTTAAGCATTTCAGATCCCGCATCTATTTAGCCGACGGCGTAACGAGGACGTGATGTGACTAAAACAACGCCCAATACTTTTTACTTCCCAACTAATGCCAGCAGAGGCGTAGTGAGCAAAACGTGGGCAAGGTATTTTATTGGCGCCACCCCCGTCCCCATGTTCCATGAACATCACATAGAAATATTGGAGGTGTGAAGCGCCCTCCCCCCTGAGGGTGGCGCCCGGAGCATCATGCCCTCATTGCCGCCCTTTCACTACGCCTCTGAGTGCCAGGTACCTACAAGAGGTTGGTGGACACTGATTCTTCAGGGGGGTTCGAACTCCTGGTCAGTTGCGTCGACCGGATGTACAATGGGTGCTGACCGCATTCCTCAAGCTTCCGAGTGTATATACATGTAATAATAATAATAATAAATTGGTTAGGGCTGACTGGGGTAAGCGGGACACTATTAGCTAACCACACCGGATGACACGAGCCAGCGAATCCTCTGCTCGTGATCCTCTCGGATACGAAGCTTATCACTTTACTAAACGTATGTAATCAAATTTTAGCATTAGTTTGTGAACATTGTTTGTTAAATTGTTACTTTAAAGCTCTATCAGTATTTTTCAGTTGACTGACATTACGCCAGGATCTATAACTACAACAAAAACAAGCATTGTATATACTATGGGAAGGATGTCTGAAATCAACATGACGGCAACAAAATTTAATGACTGGACCTTGACCAATGAAAGTAGTGAGAATATAGTCACGTGGGATTCAAGAGTGGCATTTCATTGGTATCTTAGCGTCATCGTTAATCCAATCATAGGCTTGCTTGGAATTGTGGGTAATTCTATTAACCTTTATGTCTTGAAAAGAAACGGTTTGCATAAGCCGTCGAACGTACTTCTCTACGGACTGGCCATTGCGGACATTTGTACAGTGGCCACAGCTGTTGATGTAGTTGGTATACTGTCACAGTTTCCAATGAAGCCTGGCATTTCTTGGGGAGTTTTGGAATTCGATTGTCAGCACACTCAGTTAGCCAGCTTTTATTTAAATTTCATGAGAGTTATGCACTTTTTTGGAATATTTGGCGCCAACGTAAGCCCCTGCATATGTGTACTTGTCACGCTAGAGCGCATCGTCGCCGTCTTTCTGCCATTGAAATTCGCTTCAATAGTTCGTCCGAAACGAGCTTGGGCTTTACTTCTTTCGGTGTCCATTTTGTGGCTGGCTTTTACAATCCTGATCATTTCTGAATTTCGGCTGCACTATGAATATCTGCCCGACTACAATGTCTGCTTTTGCTACTACAGAATCATCCTGAGCGAAACTGAAGTCGAAGTGGATGTGGTTGCGACGTGGCTAGCGTTTTACGTTTCTCTTGGGATTATCATCTCAGGATCTTCGGTCATATACGTAAAGTTGAAACTCATTGGCTTAAAAAGGCAAAAATTGACGTCATCAATATCTGCGTATTCCAGCCGAACGACCATAACTCTATTAACAGTCTGCCTCGTTTTCAGCGTGACACAGATCATCCGTTTTCCTTACGCCATGTTTACGTTACCATTCGAGAGCGGTACATCAAAAGCAATGTATTCCATGTTTTTAGAGACTACGTCTTATCTAAGCAGTGCGGCAAACTTTATTATTTATGTTATAATGAATAAGAAGTTTAGAATAATTTTGAAAAGTTTGTGTTTGTCGAATTAAATTAGGTAAAGAAAAAGTGACATATAGAAATATAATAGAAAGCTCAACAAAAAAAGTATTATAATTAATTAATTATACTATTATGGACATAGCATTTCAAAGTTTTGTTCTTTCATAAGTCTAATATTCCATCAATTTTATTCTCAGCCGCCTTGGTTAACCCTAGTTTATGATTATCCTGCTTTACAAAATAGATTTATTTCATGTGGTTCAAGTATGTGTTTTTTTCTTTTTCATTATTATCTGATCACGTGGGAAGGTAAGGAAACGTAGGCCTATATACAGAGGAACATGAGACTCCAGTTATGAAAATCTCACAAAGGACTTATAACATTAAAAAAGGTACATATAGAAGGCCTAGATATAATAACCTAACACCAGCAGCGTCGTAGGGTCGGTATAAATTGGTGGGGTTAACTCACAAAGTCATCCCACCCACCCGACAAAATATTTTTTTATATAAAATCTGTCTTTACTTTGGTTTTACATTTTGTTAAACAGTCGTACAAATAGGTGAGAATTACTTTTGTTAAACCGTTATACAAGTAGAAAAGAATTACTTATGTTAAACCGTTATACAAGTAGGTGATAATTACTTATGTTAAACCGTTATACAAGTAGGTAATAATTACCTATGTTAAACCGTTATACAAGTAGGTGATAATTACTTTTGTTAAACCGTTATACAAGTAGGTGAGCATTACTTTTGTTAAACCGTTATACAAGTAGGTGATAATTACCTATGTTAAACCGTTCTACAAGTATATGAGAATTACTTTTGTTAAACCGGGTGACCCGTCAAAATAGCGCGGACAAAATAGCGCGGTCAAAATAGCGCCGACAAAACAGCTCGAAATTTCCCGACAAAATAGCGCGGACTTTTGTTAAACCGTTATACAAGTAGGTGAGCATTACTTTTGTTAAACCGTTATACAAGTAGGTGATAATTACCTATGTTAAACCGTTCTACAAGTATATGAGAATTACTTTTGTTAAACCGGGTGACCCGTCAAAATAGCGCGGACAAAATAGCGCCGACAAAATAGCGCGGTCAAAATAGCGCCGACAAAACAGCTCGAAATTTCCCGACAAAATAGCGCAAGACAAAATAGCGCGGACTTATATATGATGTGTATAAAAGTACCAGATTATTAGAAATTTAATGTCATGGGCATCATTTTTGTTGATGTCTCGATCTTTTTCAATATTAAAACATCTGAAATTATGCCATATTTGCAGAGAACGAGACAGTACTTTAAACTTTATATCATTCCCTTTTTTCACCTTTGATTAAAAAGTATAACTTACTGAAAATAGGATTTTGAAATGTGGTGACCCGACAAACTAGGATAGGAAATACGAAAGTGTGTTATACTATAATCAGAAATCTGCGGCATCTTTCTTTAATCAGGGTGTAAGGAATTTGTATGACTATTGAGAGGACAACTATATTGGTCGCCAGAGACGAAACCGCAGAGTGAATCCAAGATGTCTGATAGCTTAATGAGATCGTGTGCAGGACAATCTACCACGAACAAACAATTCAGTGGAGGGATGGCCCCAAGCATTTCAACTGTCTACTGACGGTCATCACCCTAATGTGCACAAGTTAATCTCTCACTTCCTCAGAGAACAGGAGAACACTGAGAACAAGGTACCTCCAACTTAACAGACGACTTGAAGCTATAATGCTAATGTATGGAAACAAGCCAGTGATTTAATTTCTACGTGACATTTCCTATAATTTAACTTAGTGAAAGTTTGTGTGTGTATGTGTATATTTGACAAGTATCTTTGCGTGTTTTCTAAGTACACTTTTATAATGTAAACAAATGCTATATTTTGAAATTATTCATTTTACATTTTTTTATTTTTGCTTATTTATGTTTTAAGATATCTAAAGTGTTTCCTGCAAAATGACTGAAAAATTATGATAACTTTAAAACAAAACAAAAAATATTGGCTCTAGTAATATTTTACGATATCTAAAGTATTTCTTTCTAAATAACTAAAATATTTATTTTTTTCGGCGCTATTTTGTCCGCACTATTTTGACGGGGTACCGTTAAACCGTTATACGAGTAGGCAAGTAGGAGAAGAATTACTTATGTTAAACCGTAGTACAAGTATGACTTAAAACATTTCTTTTTTTGCGACATGCTGGTTTGATCATAGAAGAGACTTCTCAATATCACAACTTGACTCACGTTTGTATAGATACACACCTCTAGATTGGTCATCAGTTGGTCAGTAGATGAAGCCTCAAATTCCTCAGTGGTAACTGTTGAGGGGATTTCAATGAATTTTGTTTTACTTTAACGAAGCTCGACCCTGGCAGTGCCAGAGAATGAATACTCGTTCGTCTCTAACATAATAATAATATCCTTGAGGAAATGTGTCTTACAAGAGTACGTTATACATAACAAAACATTACAATGACATTTAATTTGACAGGTAACAGATTTCTATATAAATGCCATAGAAGCGAAAACTTTAATGTATATAGCTATTTAGTCAATAAGTCGATTCGTTGTGCGTCTTTCTGTCTAGCAGTGACAAATACACAATCTTATAACCAAAATTCTCCTCTGTAAAGGTGCATGTTTTCATTTGTAAACCCCTGCCATGATATGATTGCATGTTAAACATATTGATAGTGTGCTGGGTGATGTTCGCGTTCACACTATTTACAACACCTTGCTTTAGTTGTCTTTTAACTAATGATAAGTAGTTTTTTTTTTTATATCGACTCACTCTATCTGTCTGTTTGTCAAGTAAAAAATTAACTTATATCATCTTTGTTTGTCTATCTATTTGTCTGGTAAAAAGTTTGAAAACGTTATTTCTCCCACAACCATTCTTGGATCAAGTTCAAACTTTGAACAACTATTCATTGACATAGACAAGACATAAAACCAATATAAACAATTAAATAATTAATTATTTTGTTTGATACCAGCATTAATCCTGGTAATCCTGTGGGCTTTTATCCACTAAGATGATTGTACACGTCATTTCTCAAACTTTAAGCAATTGTTTCTATCTATAGTTCGTCCATCGTGGTTCGATGATGACCACTTTTGTCATCCAGGGGGCTGAGGGTTTTGTGCCTCGTCATGTGCCTGGTGAGACATATGTGAGCCCGGAATGTTCCACTGCACACCGGGCAGGTTATTCCAGCTGGGGCGTTCAAACTCTTCACCGGAATTCAATCTCAACACCCCCTTCTGCCACAGCGCCCATTGAACAAGCATCAAACATTTATTAAAATATAAGCTACGTAATTTTAGTCCATGAGCTCGTCAGGTTGAGATTCTTCTTTGTTCCTTACCGTGTATTGAAAAACGAATCTAGTATTGACACAATTTTAATTAGCGATGAATTAACTCAAGTCTAATTTCTCCCAGCCGTTTTGTTTTTTTTAGTTAGTCTACAAGTTGACTGCACACAAAGCGACTTGATGGTAAATAAAAAAAAAGTGTTTTAATAATAATGTCACACGATATTTTAGTGAAGCACTTGTAGACAACTATTACATTCGGTTATTGCAGACTCTTTTAAAATAGAAAAGGCAACAGCATCAACATTAGATAGATATTTCGTGGCGTAACCTCATTAAGGACCCAATGAACCCAATATTGCCAGACAGAGGAGTGAAGAAAGACGATCAACAGATCTTGTGTGGTGCCCCAACAATTCGACTGACTAAGAGGTAGGTAAAAGTGGTGAATGACTACTAGTCAAGTCTAAAAAAAGAACTACTAGACAGGCGAAAAAAAAAACACTGCTTGCTAAGGGAATTAAAACTAAATTTAGTGAAATCCTATAATTGCTGTTAATGTTAATTAAGTATTGAAGAATCAAGGCCACTAATGTCGTTGTTGGGTCGAACACTTTTATTCATTCATCACTGGACGCCATCTTGGGCAGAACTACTTGTTCACAACAAAAGACACATAATTCGCATATATCAAGTATTAACAGTTATTAAGATCAGTGGCAACTAACTCCACTTGAACATCTACTAAAAACCATTTTTAAGAAAGCGAAAAAAACAACAAAAAAAAACACCAACAGATATTAAACATAAAGAAACATCCTTTACATCACGATTAGAACATTTTATATTCACAGAGAAAATAGACAAGACACCTTTACAACAAGAAACAGAAGAACTATTTTGTTCACTTGGCAATTAAATTATTAAATACAATCTTCCTTTCTCGTGCAAACTTCACAACAAGACTTACTGAAATATATATATATTTTTGTTTACTATAAGGATTCAAGTGTCTGATGTTCCTAATGTGTATAAATTATTAGAAGTCGTATGAATGAATGAAAGTAAAACTGTTCTAAGGTAATACCATATTGTAAATATGCTGGTACATAAATAACTCTTTTTTTTTTTACAGACCTTATATCAACTCACTCTGTCTGGTAGAAAGTTTGTACACGTTATTTCTCCCACACCCAATCTCGAATCAAGCTGAACTTTTGCACAACTATTTCTTTTAACTGACAACACAAGAATCAATAATTCTTTTAAAACTAGTTAGTTAATTAACTATTGGTAATTAATTATTTTTGTTTAGTATCTCGAGCAAGGAAAGAAATTGTACTTGACTGAAGTAGTGGTATAGGCTGAATTAGTCCCCTTTATATTATGCTGCCGTTTTAAGCTTAGTGAACACAAACATGAAATAGAAACAATAGATAACTATAAAATATAAACATATCAAATATCATTCACACCATTTTTTTTTTGAACCATGAGCGCTCGCAGGATTTTTTTTTTTGCAGGAGGTGCAAGTTGCCACCTATGGCTTAAAGTCGTAGCTTCAACTTTTTTATTACAGAGACTATCCCCCCATACCTAATACCTATGCGATATTAAGTTCACTGTATATAATTGTCTTAAGAAATAAAAAAAAAACAACTAACATGTGAACAAACTGTTTCCTGTACACGTTTGTAAGTTAATCCATTCTGCCCGTGCATCCAAACGGTCGATCAAACAAAAAATGTAAACGTTGCCAAAACTTCAATAACTTTTATACTGTATTGTCTTCTGGTCTGGCAGTTCTGTTATTCTTCCGCACGTTGCAATTCTTGAATCGTTTTAGGATGTAGACCAAAACAGGTTGAACTGAGCATTAGTGTTGCTTGAAAAGTGAGACGTTAATGAAGAAACTAACGAATCACGATACGGAATGTAGAGCCTTTTCTGGAATATTCCTGAAATCCAAACATGTGATTTTTGCTCGGTGTGTCTTTCGACTGCTAATCCTCGGCGACACCAATTCAATAACAAGTTTGTCTGCCAGCAGTGAAGCCTTATTCAGGATGCCATCATTGAAGTGTTTCTTAACAAGGTTAAGTTTGATTTTGATTATATCACTAATGTGACTGCTGATGTGCTGTTGAGCGGCCACTTTTGCTAAGATGGACAGACAGCAACATCACGGAATCTCGTTCAAAAACAGAGGAATAACTGTCGACAATTGCTTGGAAATGTTACAGATGAAAAAGATAATCTTCTTGATGACAGCAAATAGCATCAAATATATCTGAAATGCCATTCGGGTCAATGTTAACAAGTTTAAGTCTGTGGTACGGACAACGAAAAAGGTCTACTTTTGGATATTTTTTACAACTCCATATTTGCACTGACTGTTTTCTCTCAACTCCATACTTGCACTGACTGTTTCCTATCTACTTCATACTTGCACTGACTGTTTTCTCTCAACTCCATATTTGCACTGACTGTTTTCTCTCAACTCCATACTTGCACTGACTGTTTTCTCTCAACTCCATACTTGGACTGACTGTTTTCTCTCAACTCCATACTTGCACTGACTGTTTTCTCTCAACTCCATACTTGCACTGACTGTTTTCTCTCAACTCCATACTTGGACTGACTGTTTTCTCTCACTCCATACTTGCACTGACTGTTTTCTCTCAACTCCATATTAATCTTCTTATATAAAACAGACGTTACTTCAAAAAAGAAGATGATTACGTCCTACTCGTCATGCATTTAGTCATGCATATTAACCAATACGCGTATGGAGATATTCTTGCAACACTTTTGTATAGAGGTTGCGCTCCCTCCGGATTTCCAAAGGACAATATCATCAGCATATAGTAGCTTTTGACATTTTAGCTGAGCCGGTAGGTTATTTATGAAGAGCCCTGGGGGAGGCCGTGCTCGAGGGTCATTTCCCCTGAGACTTCTCCGTACATCCTTGTTCTTATTGTACGCTTATGTAGGAAGTCTCTAATCCTTTGATATATCCGTCCCCGCACCCCCACGGCTCTTATCTTATGAAGCAAACCAGGCCGCCATACTTTATCATATACCCGTTTTAAGTCTATGAAGACTGCGTATGTGCTTTCGGTCCTTTGGAATCCATCTGCTACGCTCTGCACAAAGATGTTGACTTGGTCTATAGCGGACATTCCAGCCCTGAAACCAGCCTGTTCTGGAGCTATAAGATGGGCACTCTCAAGGTGTCAAACTAGACGCTCATTTTACCATTTTTTCAGCCATCTTTACCACACAAGATGTGAGTGAGATGGGCCTGTAGTCCTCAGCAGTAGAATCATCTTTTCCCTTTTTTGGTATAGGAATAATGGTGGCACGTTTCCAGGCGCTGGGCAGATGACCATCAGCCCAGGTTCTATTTAACCAAGGTTAAATAACATTTTAGTTTTATGTTTTATTTGATTTATAGAAATTTCTTTTAATAAACCATAATGCTTTGTTTGATTTTTTTATAGTTTCATTAATATTTGGATTCCATGACAGTTTTTCATTTATTATAACATCCAGGTATTTTGCATTTTTAGTCTGTTACTGGTTTGCCATGAATAAGATATGTGGAATTAATTTGTTTTAGTTTTTTTGTTACTATTAATAACTGACATTTTTCTGGGCGGAAAGACATGCTCCAATTTGCTTCCCATTTCTGAAATTCATCTAATTCTCTTTGCAAAAATTCTTGATCTTGTGTTGTTTTTGTTATTCTATATATTATGCAATCGTCTGACTTTTGTTCCTGAACTAATGAAATTTTGTAAATCATTTATGTAAATTAAAAATAGCAGTGGACCTAAGACTGTTCCTTGAGGTACAGGTACACCTGAGTTTAATGTAATTGGTATTGATTTAGAGCTATTTATTATTTACTGACTGTTTTCTCTTAACTACATACTTGCTCTGACTGTTTTCTCCCAACGCCATACTTGCACTGACTGTTTTCTCTCAACTTCATACTTGCACTGACTGTTTTCTATCTACTTCATACTTGCACTGACTGTTTTCTCTCAACTCCATACTTGCACTGACTGTTTTCTATCTACTTCATACTTGCACTGACTGTTTTCTCTCAACTCCATACTTGCACTGACTGTTTTCTCTCCACTCCATACTTGCACTGACTGTTTTCTCTCAACTAATACTAGAACAAAAATAAAATACCCATCAACTAGAAAAATATAAAAAAAAGTTACTTTAAAAAAAAAAAACAGAGCTATTGTTAAGTAGGCTAATTGTAATTGTATTAATTACTTTGGTGTAATTAAATTTGTAATAGATCTTGACCATAGTCTATGATCTAGATTGTAGACTAACAATAACGAATCTGTCCGATTTGAAATGTTTTTACAAATCTTATATTAATCTGGAAGAAGTTTGTTCACGTTATTTCTTTTACACCCAATCTTGGTTCAAGCTGAAATTTACCAATTTATTTATTTTACCTGACACAACAGGAATCAATTAAAATTTTCCACTTATAACTATTGGTAATTAGTTATTTTGTTTTGGTATCGAGCAAGGGAAAGAAATAGTACTTGACTGATGTGGTGGCATAAGTTGAATTAGTCCCCTTTATACGTTGCTTTGAAACTAACAATAGATAACTTTAAAACCTTCTATTTTCATAATCATTTCACGGGTACAGTTGTTAGGACTAGAGCCATGGAGTTGGAATACAGGTCGGTCAACTTTTTTATTGAAATAAATGCAATTAAAAAAGCGATCACGATAATATTCAACCAGATACCCTTGTTCTTTACCCCACCTCCACCCCTTTCCTAACTGGTCCAGATAAGTGATAGGATCATAGTGCATTGAGAAAGCTAGAAGTATAATATTGCGCTTAACAAGAAACAATCAACACTCCATGATTAGGCTCACAATGTTTGACTTGATAATAAGCTCAACAACGTATTGAATTTTCTAGTGTTTTTCTCATTGATGGTGCTTGGCGTTCTTTTCATTTTGGAAATGGATAACACGAAGTAATTGTAAATGTTTTACATGTTTCGGATGTTCCTTCAGAGTTGAAGATAGTTTACTTCCTAGTCCAAATTTGAGTAAATTCCATAGCTTTCAATTTAGACTACCATTCCTTGACGACCAGTGTGTTGATTGACTGATTCTTTCCCCTTTCAAACTAAAAAACAACAACAACAAAGAGCAACTGGCTATAGATACTAACTGACAGGTTGATAAAACACTGGCCCCACTTTCGATTTCTATAATTTTAAAAAGTTTGACTTTAGATCTAGAGAAATTATTAGATCTAGATTTATATAGACATCTAGATCTAGAGTATAATAAAACTATATATATATCATTACCGTTTAGAACTTTGGATCTGGCATGTTATGATAATAAGTAAAAAAAATTAGGTCTAGAGTCTTCTTCTAGTTTTAATCTAGATCTAGAATGACTAGATCTCTATTTAATGGCTAGGGACCAGATTCTAGTTACTAGTAGGGTGAAGACTGAAGTAGGGTGCAACATTGAACATAGATCTATTTAATTTTTCTCCAGAAAAGAAAATTGTTTAAAACTTAATTGTCATTATGAAAATAGATCTACTACCTAGACTCTAGATGAATTAAATTATAGATATGTATAACAGTATAACTATAAGCTGCGCAGAATCCTCAGCAGTACATTCAATAAAACAAGCCTTATATATTATCGTTTTATTAGACTATAGTATAGATCTACTTATATAATATGTGTTATCTATATTCATTTCTCCAGATGTGTGACATTTACCTCTGCAGAAAATCCAATGAAGATTATTTTTGTAGATTAGATATTTTTTTAAAAGATATAGTTCTAGTTTGAACATCCTGTACATATAAGAAGTGTAGGCCCTAATCTCAAACTCATGCATATACTGCATAGATATTTTCATCCAAATGGAGTCAAAAACATTTTTCGGCTGATCATAAGAAGGCCTGAGACTTTACTAACAAATATGGCAGCATTCAGTCAAGGTAACACTGCCAGGCAGAAGAGTTTGATAGCAGTCTGTCAGATGACTGCCACATCTCAGAAAAATGACAATGTACAAACAATTTTAAATCTAGTATCCAAAGCCAGTGCAATGGGAGCACAGGTAATAGGTCTAATGATACAGATTTCTTAGTTAAAGTTATTCAATATTTTAATTATTCCAAAGCAAAATAAAGCATTTTAAAAACAATTCAGACTAAACAAATTTTTTATTAACAATTTTTAAGTGTATTCTGTTTTGAAATACAAAAAATGACTAATGATAGGCCTATCACAAAAAAAAAAAAAAGACTAACATTTACTCATGAGTAGCTCAAGGTTTACATTGCAAGTGATGTAGATGTTCTTTGGTTTTTTGTTAACAAATGTAAAACATGTGTTTGTTATAGCCTCTTAGGCTTCTTTAGTGGCAAAGTGACTACGGATCATCTCATAGAAATCAGTTGAAAGCCTTGCTATAAACTATGGTTGAAATTATGTCACCAACACAGCAGTTCTCCCCTCTCCATGCAGCTGATGTGTTGAAAGAAACAGCAGGTGCAGATACAGTTTGGGATCAGCGGCATCACTGGTTCTGCTAGGCTGTAGAACTGTGTAGTGCAAGATGCTTAAAGGTCACCAGCTCCTAACAATCAACCATTGTGTAGACAAATGCCTGACATGTTTTTAAATACTAATATTATTGCATGGAAACAAAAAAAAAAACACTTTCCTCTTTATTTCCATTGACTCTCCCCCCCCCCCCCCCCCCCCCCACTCCATACTTGAATTTTTTTTAAAATCAATAAGTCAATTAAAATTTAAAAAATTGGTTGTTGCAAATGCATTGATGCTAAAAAATATAATTTTGAATGTGAAGATTTAAGCGTAAATTTCATTTGGACATATTTGTAAAGTCAATAAGAGATGTATTAATTTTGAGACCTTTAGTTGCTCAAGTTATTCACTTGTTTGCAAGACAGGCTTTAATAAGGAGTCTAAAAAAAAGGTTAAATGTTTACTTGTTCTGGTATTTTGTATTGTTTTATCATACAAGTATTTCTTTTAACTAATAATCTTTGATTATACTTCTTTTGTTCTCTGATTCAAGATGGTATTTCTCCCTGAAGCATGTGATTATATTGGAGAATCAAAAGAACAGTCTTTAGATCTGTCAGAACCTATAACAGGTACATTTCTACAAGAGATGAAAACAGCAGCAGTACAAAATAAAGTCTGGCTTTCTATAGGTGGATACCACCAAAAGGTTTGTAACTGTAATTTCATTTTTTTACCTTGAACAAATCTTTTTAACATGAAAAATTGAATATAGATCTAGATTCTGTTGAGATTCTATTTCATGAATAACATCATTAATAACTACTATTACTATAACTACTACTATGTAGCCTACTATTATCGTCAATTGCATTAAAATTATGTCTTGTCTCTAGACACATGTGCCTAAATCTGGATAGATGTGGCTATCACACATTAAGAATAAATGGTTCATAAATTATGTGACACCTAGCTTACAATGGAAGCCTTGAGCTACATCTGGACACACAAGTAGGCCTACATATCTGAAGTCTTAGAGCAATTACTTGACTATGTCTACAGCAACTGTATAATATCTCTAGATCTAACAATTATATACTGTTAATCAATATCTTACATATCTTTCTTATATGATACAGACGTTACTTCAAAAATGAAGATGATTATATCCAATGCGTCATGCATTTAGTCATTCATATTAACCAATGACCTAAATTCTGCCAAGTCACTGGTTTTTCAGGCTAGCTCATGCTCTAATAGTGCTAGAGAAGAAAGAGCATTTGTACAAATTTGTCCTAGCATATGGAACAAGGAATTAATTGTGCTTTTATCTTTGTGTCTTTCTGAGTATACATGTTATTAAATTTTGTTTCTGTATTTTTCATTTATTATAACACTTAGGTATTTTGCGTTTTTAGTCTGTGTTACTGGTTTACTATGAATAAGATAAGTGGAATTAATTTGTTTTAGTTTTTTTTGTTACTCTTAATAGCTGACTTTTTTTCTTGGTGAAAAGACTTGCTCCAATTTGATTCCCATTTCTGTAATTCATCTAATTCTCTTTGTAAAATTTCTGTATATTGTGTTGTTTTTATTGTTCTATATATTATGCAATCGTCTGCAAATAATCTAACTTTTGTTCCTGAACTAATGAAATTTGGTAAATCATTTATGAAAATTAAAAATAGTAGTGGGCCTAAGACTGTTCCTTGAGGTACACTTGAGTTTACTGTTATTGGTATTGATTTAGAGCCATTTATTATTACAGTTTGTTCTCTCCCTATCAGAAAATCTTTAATCCACTGATGCAGTGGACCATCAATGCCAAAATATTTTAATTTTTTAAGCAAACTATGGTGGTGAACTTTGTCATAAGCCTTGGAAAAATCTAGTAAGATAACATCTATTTGCTCACCATTATCTAAACCTTTTGAAAAATCACCAATTAGTTCTATTATTTGTGTTTCACATGATTTACATTTTCCAAAAGCAATGTTGATATGGAGAAAGGACATTATGTCTAAGTGGTTTATGATGTTGCTACATATTATGTGTTCTAGGATTTTACATGTGATGCTGGTAAGTGATACTGGTCTACTGATCAGATTTTTCTCCTTTTTTAAATAGAGGGGTGACATTAGCTTCTTTCCATTCCCTTGGTACTCTGCCCTGGTTAAGAGATGTCTGAAAAAGTATTTTGAACACTGGTGCTAGCTCATTGCTTAGTTCTTTGAGTAATCTAACTGGAATAATAATACTGAGACTGATAATAAGAAAATGGAAATAAAGGCAAACAAAAGAAAGTAAAATAGTAAAAAAACAATCAAAATAGTAGGACAGGTTCAGCTCACAACAATCAAAGAACAGCCATCACTGAGGCACAATACTGTCTCATCTCAAAAACTAAACGATGGCTTACAATAATATATTACAGGTCTTAACAATTAAATGACCGTCATCCATGAGACACACTACTGTCTCGTATCAAGACAAAAGGTTGTCTTTTACATACTATATGACCCAAACCTGGACTGTTTTCTCTTAACTACATACTTGCGGGACTTAAATATGTATTAAAGGGGACTAACTCTTATTGAAAAAAGTAGCTACCGTTATTGTCCCTCGTCACAATTGCAAATTACAATCATTTGTTGAATAAGAAATATTTATTTTATGTCCTAGTATACAAATATTTCAAGCTATTATTCTATTATTGCCTCATAATTTTCATACCTTTTAGGGTCCAGATACAGAGAAAGTTCCTAAAATAATCAACACTCATGTCATCATTAACGACCAGGGAAACATTCAAAATGCCTATGGGAAAACCCATTTATTTGATGTTGATATACCTGGCAAAGTTCGTCTGTGTGAAAGTGACAGTGTCATTCCTGGTACTAAAATTGTTCCACCTGTTCCAACACCCATTGGAAGAATTGGTCTTGCTATTGTATCCTTATAATATTATGATTTCTTTAAATGCAAATCATCTTATACATTTTTATTGATAATAATAAGGCATGTCTTCAAGTCCAAAGATTAATGAGGAATGCATCATTTTCCATGGCCATGCAGCCCCAGCTAGAAAAAAAAAATCTTCTGTACTAATAGTTTAAAAACCTTGACTGAGCCAAGTGCTATGATATGAGATTCCCTGAGTTGGCATTATCTTTAGCACAACAAGGTGCACAGATCATTACTTACCCCTCAGCGTTTACACAGACAACTGGCATGGCACATTGGGAGGTAAATAAAACTTTCTTCTTGATGTTAATGAAGCATATTTTCAGCAGCTGCCAATCATCAAAGATCATCAAAAATACAAGAGTCATCCTAATTATATGTGTTTGTACAAGATATGGATTCTATTATTCCAGAGGAACTTTGTTTTGTTTCTGTGTAGTGTCATGTTTTTTTCTGTGTAGTGTCATTCAACTGATTTACTGGTCATTTAGTTTTTTACTACTCTCTTCTCTTTCTTCCTTGTTATCCTTATTAAATAATGTTGGAGCATTCAGATGACTAGACCAAATATGAGATGAACTGCGCAGTGGTTTCCAAATCAGGGAGCTCTCCATATAGTTTTCTTTCTATAGGGTGTTTTTGGGCCAGTGTCTTGTTGAGGCCTCTTGGTAAAGAATGCAGTTTTAAAGGACAGAGGCTTTAAAAACTTCACAGTAACTGTTTCTGCTTTGTTTCTGTGTAAAGTCATTCAACTGATTGACTGGTCACCTAGCCCCCTACTACTTTTTTTTCTCTATATAAAAAGAACTGTATACACTGAATTACTTTAACGATTAAAAGCACTGCTTTTAATTTCACCTTCACCTATCCCTTAGTCTTTTGGATAATTGGGGCACCACACAAGATCTGTTAACCGTCTTTCTCCATTCCTCTCTGTCTTTGACTTGAATAGAATTTTTTTCAATGACAGGCCCGTCCATTCTTTTATGCTGTCTTCCCATCACTTTCTCTGTCTGCCTCTTCTTCTTTTTCCTGGTACTGTTCCCTGAATGAAGGCCTTTGCAAGCCCTGATGACCTTTTGATATGGGTGTAGAGTTTTCGTTTGCTTTTTTTGACAGCAGTTAACTTGCACATTTTTATTTGGGAATTGAATCATTAGATCAAATGTTTTCAAAAATGAATAATCAAAAGCTCTTACAGAGTCCTGGGAAAAAACATGAAAATTCTTGTATGCTATCCTGACTTGACTTGTAGAAAGCTGTGAAATTGTCACCAATTGGTTGGCCTTGGTTGCTTTTTTTCCCAAAAGGGGAAAAGACACTATAAGTTTTGTGTGGAATGTCTGTCTGTCAGTCTGACGTCCCATTTAGATCTCACAAACTAGACGAGATAAAAATACACCACTTTTAGAACTATTCACTATTAATAAAGTAACAAACACCCGTCTCTTTAGTAGGGGAGATTACTATTTACCATATTTTTAACACATTTATGGAAATGGTTTTAGATTTTTTGTCAAAAAATTATTATTTTTTTTACATTTGTATTGCAAAGTTAAGTAAGCTCTGTCATACTAACTACTACATTTACACACAAAAAAATGTTAACTTTTTTTTAAAGAAAAAAAAATCTATTTAGTATCTAAGTTGGACATAATTTAAAACAACAATTAATAAGTAGTTTTTCATATTATTGCATGAACTGCCAGTCCCCCCATATTACAAAATCACATAGCAAATATATTTTTTTCCGGTAATGTTTTTTTCTTGAGGATTTGAATAAGAGATTTACCCTTTACAAAACAATTTGATCAGTTAGATATTGATTACAAGACTTTCACCTTTCCTTTGGTCTGCAGGACTGCTGGGGCACCACACAAGATGTCAACCTTCTTTCTCCATTCTTCTCTGTCATTTGTCTTTGATAGAATTTCATTCTGATGTTCTTTCTGAAAAAAATTGAAACCTGCCTTTTTACCTGCCTGGGTGGATCACTTCGGGGGGCCGATTTTGAGTTTGTGTTTCCACACAAACTGTCTTTGTAACCTT
This sequence comes from Biomphalaria pfeifferi, assembly GCA_030265305.1. Lineage (NCBI taxonomy): Eukaryota > Metazoa > Mollusca > Gastropoda > Planorbidae > Biomphalaria > Biomphalaria pfeifferi. The sequence continues at coordinate 3,871,476 of JASAOG010000029.1, read as the reverse complement.
GTTAAATTTTGTTTATGACAATACTAAAAATAAGGTGTTATATTGTTCACCATCTTCAGTCATAAAACAACTATGGCTCATCTCCTAGAGCACATCTTCTTGTGCCTAATAGAACCCTATCCTAGAGAATCGTTCATGCCTGTGAACACCACTAGTAAGCATATTGCTGTGACTGGGGTGCTAGAGGAGCAAGTATTTTGTATATTTGGCTATTTTTTTCTTTTTTTCTTTGTTTGCTGAGATCAGTGCTACCTTGCTCTCCTAAACTTGTCACCACTTTTCTTCTTATAGAAATTTCTTTACTTTCAAATTATAAAAGAGGTCATCATTTGAGTGGAAGACCTGACCTTTTAAACTGTAAATAAAATACAGATTATAAATATATAATTAGAGTTGCTGACATCTTTTAGGTTTATGCACACTGACTCCTATGGTACTTAAATGTTTATTGCATTTAAAACCTTGTAGGGAAGCAGTATACAAAACCTGATAGTTGAATTAATGGGGATTATGGAGGATGCTCTAAAATATACAATGACATAGTTCTTACTTTTAAATAACTTTGAATACATTTACTTACATTATATGTTATATTTTTTAAAATTATTACAGAGTATCCTTCGAGCTAGAGCCATAGAGACCCAGTGCTATGTAGTTGCTGCAGCACAGACAGGGAAACATAATGTCAAGAGGTCATCCTATGGCCATGCCATGGTAAATTTATTAGTACTTATAACAGTATCATTTATGGACTGAACACCTGTTGCCATGTTTCTTAAAAAGTATTTACAGAAGTTCTTAAGTGCTAATCTTTCTCTGATGCATAACTTCGACACTTAGCAATACCTAGCAGTTCATGGGGCAGAAGATATAAAGTTCACTTGTTTCTGTAACCTACAATTGTTGATGAGGATGTTTTATAGTCAGCACAATGACCAACAGCTCTTTTAGTTTTAGACAACAGCTGACTTGTGAGTTGGGTAGACTCAGGAATATTCTTTAATCCTGAATAATGTCTCAACCTTCAACTGAAATTAAGAAGAAGGATGTTGTGTAGAAATTTAGCTATTTTTTTTTTTAAAACAAGTTTCAGACCTGCCTTTAGAAATGAATATTATTACCTCCTAGACCCCATGCAGGATTGTAAAAGTCATACTGAGGACCATCCCAAGCACATACCATATGACCACAGCCATTGTGTAAATGTATGATGCTTAGTTAAGTCTTTAAAAGTTACATTTTTTTTTTACAATTTCGGAATAGTATGCATCCAAATATTTGTAATATTTACTCCAGGTAGTTGATCCTTGGGGAGCTATCATAGCTCAATGCAGTGAAGGTGTTGGCCTGTGCCTAGCTGAAATAGATCTGGTTTATGTGGCCAAAGTTAGGAATGAAATGCCAGTCTGGCAACATAGGAGAACAGATTTGTATGGAAGAGTTACTGCCCTCCATTCAGATTCATCAATTAGTAAGATGGCTGTTCTGTACACAATTAGCTTGAGAAGCATTTTTTTTGTTAAAAGTTTAAAAGAAAATGTTAATCAGCTGTTACAGAAATGAAAATGTTATCTTAAAGAACAGTGCAACAAAACAATACTATTTTATAATGCTTTCTTGATCTAATTTTAGCTATTTGACTAAATTACCTTATGAAAAAACTATGTATTCTCAATATTATGCATCAACTTAAGTCGATGCTGCAATTTTTCAATAGAAAATGTGATAAACAAAAGTAAAACTGGTTAGATTCTTTATGAAATATCTTTCTAAAGAAAAGCAATTTTATAAGTAATTTGTACAAATATGTCAGTAGGGACATTATACATTATATATAAGTTAACATCTAAAAAGTAACATTCAAATCCCCATTACAAAATTTAGCTTAGATCTATTGCTAGAAATCAGCTTGGCTTACTTCTTCTCTCAGATACGACATACTAAATAACAGTAGGTTATTAAAACAGAAGCACTGTGCAGTCAATATTACCTGATCAATGAAATGGATTTCTTGAAGGGAAACTTTACTTTTACTTACTTAGAAACTGTTCTAAAACCTCCATATAAACATTTTCTTAACCCTTAAACCTAAGTACTATCAACACTATACGTACTACAGAACCTTAAAAAGAAATAACAAAACAATGAAAAAGTGAAGCCACAATGCTTGATTCACAATATAGTAAATTGTCATGACAAAAAAAAATCTTCAGTGCAAATAATTCTTGCAGATTATTATCATATGTGTAAATAACATTTTTTGGCTTTTCTTATTCATGAGTCTCCTTAACTTATAAAATAGAAATATTCCTTTAAAAAAAGAGATAAATCCATGTTAACTCAGTCATTCTTGCTATTCAGAGATTTAAACTATTAACTGATTTAGACAATCTCTTTCATGTCAAATGAGGGGGGGGGGGGGGTCATTTGGTCTTGTTTAAATTCTCAAACAAAACATGCATTTGCTATCATTGGTCTTTTTTTTAAAATAGCATTTTAGTTGTATGTTCTTTTTTTTTAAAAATAGTTAATAAGCCTTTTTGCTGCATTTGAATTTTGTAAAATTTCAGTTTCTCCAGAAGAACAAGACAGTTATCAATTTGGCCATGTCATCATCAAGTCCAGTCAAGTTTTCTACAGGACACTTTTATCCCTAGCTTTTGTAAACATCAAGCCAGTATTGCCTGGTCGTATCTTTTTATTTTGTTCAGTAAATCTTCTAAGATAATGTCTTCAAGCCCAAATATTAAGGATGAACAAAGTATTTCGCATTACAGTATGGACCTACTTGTGACAGACACATTTGGCAACATTTAATGCACATGTCAACTCCCCTTGTTCTCTAGAATATACTTGAATGTACTACCCCAAACATTTTTCTTAACTTTATCCATATGTTCTGGTAGCCCCAATCCGTCCTGTTGAAAGGCTTTCAGATTTAAGTCCAGCTGAAGTAACTGACCTGTTTATGACTGTCCAGCAAGTTGTGAACACTGTGAAAAAATGTTTTGATGTACCCTCCTCCACTATAGCTGTACAAGATGGGGTAGGAGCTGGACAAACAGTGAAGGTAGTTCTAAATGTTTGTTTTTTTAAAATAGTATAACAACTGGACTAGCAACTCGGGCGGGCTAGTTGTTTGTGTTTGTGACCAGCTGACAAAGACCAGTATACTGCCAACAGCCAAGTATGATGAGGAGCAACTATTTGAGAATGGATGTGTAAATGTTCTGCATACATATTACCCATGATTTGGTCATGTGATTGTCGAGAAGGAACTGGCGACAACCCTATGGCAATTCTGTTATTTTTTTAGAAGGCCTTGTGGACAAAGCTTAGTCAATACGGTACAGTAGAGTTTAGGACAAGACAGAGAGTTCAATCACCATTACACTACCATAGTTGTTTAGTCTTCACTTGAAAAACAAAGGTGAGCGATGTAGCTATAGTTTTTACACAAGCCATATCCTTCCATTAAGTTAATGGCATTCAGGCAAGCATAGAGGCATTTAAGATATGATAAGTAGAGGTAGAGCTATGGTAGGAAAGCATGTATAAGAATATTCAAAATGTATCTTGTATACACCTCTTGCAGACATTAAAGTATCAATGACCTTCATGTTTTGTTTTCTCAATGATTTCAGCATGTTCACGTCCATGTGGTGCCAAGAAAACAAGGGGACTTAGCCAACAATGATGACATTTATGATCATGTAAGTAGATCTCATTCTCTTCTTTTTCTTTCTGAATTTTTTTTTATTTCACAAAGAACTTAAACTGAATTTCAACTAGCAAAATGTTATTAAAGAGCAGATTACTGTGATTAACTTACGTATGAGATTCCTCTTTAAAAGTAAAAGTTGGAATCATCAAAACTTACTAGCGTCAATTAAGAGGCCCTGATGATTGTTTTAGGTGTATTTAGAGAAATGATATGTCTTGTTTTATAAGCTTAGGCCATATGTTCAGAAATGAAAATGATTACATCCTGGTCCAAAACTCTTGCAGCTCAGCAGGAGATGCAAGTGGGCATGGTTTGAACGCCAAACCAGTTTGAAGCACATAGCACTCGACCAGGCAGCTATATAAATACACATATGTGACTAGCAGTACATGCCGTCTGCGCCTATTGAGTTGTTCCCAGGCTTTATATTGTTTATTATGGAGGAACATCCCCTTCTTTTCTTTTTAATTTTAAAAAACTGGCCTGATTCTAACCATCAACATAACATACTTTTTTTACTCCTTAAATTAGTATATCTCTTACAATGAAATTTCACGTCCCGCATGCTTTCTTTTACAATTTAATACTAAATATAACATTTTCTGATAACAAACAAAAAAGTTAAGGAAGTTTAATCATAACAGGATTGTGAAATACAAATTAGCAAAAATAAATAATACTATCAAAACGAGATAAAGAGTTAAAATACCATTACTTGCTCTCTCTCTTTCTTTCTCTCGAAAAAAAAAGAAAAATACTTTATATGTAAACTGCTGCCTTTTGGGAAATTCTGAAAATAGTGGTCGTCAGGGTACGAATCAGTCATAAAAATGTTCTTAATGAGCTCCTAGGACGTAAAAGGAACCTATGTAAGAAATTTCATGTGAGTGGTATTTTACAAATATAGGGTTAGGTACAACCATTATTTTTTTATTTAAATTATTTTATAACTTTTTGTTCCTCAGTTAGAAAATCATGATAAGTGGTGGAGTGAGACTAGAACTGTTCAGTCGGAAAAAGACATGGCCACACAGTCTCAAAGACTCAGACTTTGTATATACCCTTTACATTAAAACTGACCACTAGGATGGTAGAATGAACTAGTGTTAGTGAAAAGTTTCTTTAAAGGCTTTTCAAAACTTAAAAGTATAATATTTAATACATGATGTTTTGGCTGTGACATGTACTTTTTACTTGTGTAAATGTGTTGACAACTATGAGCGGTTGATGCTGCCAATGGTAGCTGTAGCTCATAACCTATTTTATGATGACCACTTCTGTTGCCATTTTTTTATAACAAATTTTATGAAAATTTTCTTTGTTGTTTATATTTATTTATATTTTAAGTTTTCCATATATTAAATAGGACAATATATTGTGTATTATTATTATTATGATTATGATTTACCACAACCCTTTCCCTAAGTCCTGCATTCAAGATCATTGTCATCAACAAGAAATACATAATTTTAAAATTGTTAAACAGTCAAATCTATATAATATAATGTATAAAGCACAAAGTAAGGAGTATGAATTGTTACTTACAGAAATCAAATCCATTTGACCAATCATGATAAAATTTGGCTGGAATTTTCCTTAGATCACAGCGACACCAACAGTGCATGCTTAATGTTTGAACAAGAAGGCCATAAAAATAATAATAATAAAAAAACAACAAAAAAAAACAACTGAATTATCTCTTTTGAAGAATGAAACCTTTTAACAAATCGAGTAAACCCATTTTCACAGTTTCATGTGAAAATTAAAAAGTGTTCAAGGGACATCTCACCATGTTTCTCAGAGATCTAAATCCAGATCAGCGATGCACAAACTAAGACCCATGGGCTGATGGTCATATCCTGCTAGTAAATATATATTATATATATGTAGTAAATAGACAAGTAAAGAATGAACTAGCTTTTCCAATGTCATAAAATCAGTATTGGTCCAGTCAAAAGTTGTGTAGCAGCTAGATTTATATAGTCCAGTGATACATATTTTTATACAGTTCAGTTGCAGTAGCTAAACTTCTAGGTTTTTTATATCCCTGTGATAGGTCACAGATGTTTAGTGTGATTCTTGCACAATGTCTCAATGAGGCAAATATTGTTTATTTAGATTTATTTTAAAAAAGTACATTTGACATAGTGTATTGATACTGTCAGGTGCAAGTAAAATAAACTGCTGTTTTGAGTGTATTTGTTGTGTGAACTTTTATGTGATTTCAAGTTTTTTATTCAATGTTTTCATATAAGACAAATCTTTTTATTTTGTTTTGACTTGCTTATGTCGAATACTTAAAAAAATGAAGTCTCACTTAAAATACAAACTTTTATATACATCAGCTCATAAGCATACACTGACTCACACTTGATGTTGACTAACACTCAACTAAAAAATTGTTACATTGACTTGTTAATTGACTTGCACTCTAGTTAGTTCTAATTGCTAGCACCACATATGGCCAGATCTATGCTGCAATGCAGGCCTAATGCTTCCATGTTGATGACCATTCCAAAGTGCACTCTATTCTGTACTGGTACTCTTGGAAGATTACCTTGGTCTATTTACAGTTAGGCTATGTTAATGAATATAGTTATTCTCGTAAACTATACCATTGTTTTTGTTTTGTTTTTGCTGTTCAATTCAATCACCCCACTTGGCTCCATGATGCAGCACGTTTTGGTGCAGACAATTGGAGATGTGTAGATGTGTAAGGAAAAAATAAATCTTGCCACATACATTCGGAACAATAAAACTTGAGAAATATCAAAAGTAATGTATAGCACACAACCCCTGCTAGATGGAAGGAGATGACATCGGGTTTGAACCCACGACTAGGACTACCATACGTCCGGCGAAAGGAGGCCATGTCCTCTTTTTTGGTGTTGTGTCCTTCATCTGGTGGGCATTGGTCTAAAGTGTAAAAATGTCCGTCATATCCATTGGATGCTATCCATCAGTCGGTTTTATTCCTTCATATCTTCTGGATTAATTGCTCAAACTCACTTAGACAGCAAGTAAGATAATTTTTTTAAAATAAATTCTTTCTTGAACAGGTTTTTCTTTTAAAGAAACCAGTTATTCAGAATACATCAAGATCTGTTGGTGTTTATTTTGTATTCCTAAGTGTAATTTTAAGTTGAAAAGACGATTTTGATAATCAGCCTGCAGGGGAAAAAAGAGGGAAATAACTCCAGTGAATAGCAATTTTCTCACAATTTAAAATCTGGAAAACAAAATGTCATGCATGGAGTTCCTGTGCTGTATTGGATTAAATGATGTAGCCTTCTACTGGGAAAGATGTGTCTGAGAAATACACTACAAAATAGTCAAGTTCTATGACCTTTGATTTGAAGAAATGTTTCACTGAATGCCGTGTCATCACATCTACTTAGTAAAGTTTACTTGGTCTAGTGTTTTTTTTTATAGTCTCCTCCTTTGTAAGGCTTTTTGTCCTCCTCTGGGTGTGCTTGTGTCTGGTAACTCTATCCAGGACCACCAAGACGATAGCCTGGAGGGCATATCACACGGCCAGGCAACCACTCATATTTTGGGTAGTAGCTTATTGTCTCAACTGTTTGTTCCGAGGCCGAGTTCTGCAACTGTCTGAATAGGTGTTTATGTAACGATGCAGAGGCGAACTGGGTGTCAAAATCCACCTGGGCATTTCTATACCATCCGGCCCATAACTTGTATATCATACGATGGACTCAAATTCACTGTTAACTTTGATAAAGTGTCGATAACATACAGTAAACACTATATCCTTATAAGAAATATAGGATTTATGTTGCTTTTAATCGCTAAGTGTTTAGGCCCTAAAAGGATGAAGCTTACTGTCTTCGGACGTAGGGTATTACATTTTTTCGGAAAATGTGTTACATTAAATTAGTATTACACTGAAGAGTCTGTAAAAAAAAAAATTAAAACGAGACTCAGAGAACTTCTTTTATAAGAGAATACAATAAAACTTTTACAAATGAATTTAATACTGGTCATAGTGGCATCCATGCGGCCCTTTCGGTGGCCATGCTAACCCATTTGGGTACGGCCCATCAGCTTTTGCCGGAATGCCCATGTAGCCAGTCCGCCCCTGTAGCAATATAAAACTAAAGCAAACTACAGTCACCTAATTATACGGGCGTAGCCAAGGGGGTTTTGAGTTTAAAACACTCTCCAGAGTTGTTTTTTTTAAGTTTAAACCCTCCTCAAGAGGTTTTGAGTTGAAAACCACTCTCCAGAGAGTTTTGAGGTTAAAAACCCCCTTCTTAATATTACATGAAAATATGTAAGCCAAAAAGGTTGGGGAGGGGGGGTGAGTTTAAAACCTCATAACAGATAAAGTAAATAGATTTGACTCCCTTTTTCAATAAAAAACCTAAAGCAAAGCTACAATTACTAACTTTCATGGGCGTAGCCAAAGGGGTTTTGTTGTTACCATTCTCCTTTAATAAAAAAAAAACAACAACTAAATAAATAAAGAACAACTCTTAGTTACCAATACCTGTTAGGCGCTGGGCTCCATCAATAAAGTAAATAGATTTGGTTTTTGACCTACAATTTCCTTATGGAATAGTAGCAGGAAAATGCACTGTAGATACCTGAGCATATGCATTGTTTAAGTGTTTAATACCGCTCCCCCCAGACTCCTATAACTGGCAAGTGCGGGGTGTCGACTCTCTTTTCCCATTAACTCCAGGAAGAACCTATTTCAGGGTACAAAAAAATTTCGAAAGTATAAAGGGTTAGATTGTAATAAAGATTAAAGAACCTTATTCACTAAAACGAACGGTCACGTGATAATATTGATAAAACAGCGAGAAAAAACTGTCACGTGATAACCTTATATTGATTAAAATTATATCGTAATTTGTATAGAAGAGATAGGGAAACATGTGGCTCAATGTTGTTTGCTTACGATTGGTGAATGAGGTCCCACGCCCATGATGAGCCTACTAGATTAACATAAGCGATACGCAATACATAATTATGGTGTGTTTCATGGGTGTAATTTAAAAATACAAACTTTTTAAACGTGTGCTTTGATTGTGCACACTAAATTCGTTGGGATTAACGGTAAGGCACGCCTTTAGTTGATTGATCAACTCTAGGAAGGGAGAAGACGTAGACTTATCCGTACGCTGTCAAGAAATCATCGTGACAATATCAACATTAGCAGCTATTCTTATCTTCTCGAAAATAACATGTCTTATCATTGAACCCCTCCCCAGAAATTCCAAATTCCAAGAAAACAGCTAAGGAAGATTTTAACTTTAAAACCGCCTCCAAAAATTACGATAACCCCCCTCTCAATATAAAAAAAAGTAAATTACACACTCACAATTCTATGAGTGTAGCCAAAAGGGTTTTAAGTTTAACGCCCCTCCCCTCCAGTTAGGGTTTGAAGCTAAAAAGTACCTATTCAATATAAAAAAAATAAATCAAATAACACACTATAAAATCTATGAGCGTAGCCAAAGGGGGTTTGAGTTTAAAACCCCCTGCCAGCGGGGTTTGAAGCTGAAAACTACCTCTTCAATATTAAAAAAAAAAAGCAAATTATGCACTCAAAATGCTATGAGCGTAGCCAAAGGGGGTTTTGAGTTTAAATTTCCCTCCTCCAGATGGCTTTTTTCTTTAAAGTTTAAAACCCCTCCAGATGGTTTTGAGTTTAAAATTCCCCTACCGAGCGTTTTGAGTTGGAAACCTCTAGCTTCAATACTATTTTAAAGCAAACTACAGTCACCAAATTCTATGATCGTAGCTAAATGGGGTTTTGAATTAAAAAAAAAAAACAACTCCAGAGATTTTTTAGTTTAAAACCCCTCAACAGATGATTTTGACGATAAAACTTTCCTTTTCAATATAAAATCTAAAGAGAAATACAGTCATGTAATTCCAAGAGCGTAGTCAAAAGAGGTTACAAATTTCTACCAGTGACTTGGGCTCCATTAATAAATTGTGAATAGTCTTCTGCCGAAATTGAAAAACACTAAATGGCTAAGAAAGATTTTAGGAGTCAGTTATAGAGATCGGTTCTAAATCAAATAAATCATATGTTGAACTGGGAGTCGAACCCTTAGTAAGGTTGTGACAGAGCGTCGCATGAGGTTTTGCGGGACATGTTCTCCGACAAAAAGAATTACGCATAATAAGAGTTGCGGAAACAGCTTGCCGGAAAATGCGCCGAACGGCGTGAGAGGGTCTAAGCCAGTAAGAATAGCACATTAGGTTTTTGAAATAAAAAATTTTAATAGCAAGATAATGCACTGTTGATACCTCAGAATATACATTTTGTTGGCTTTTAATACCAGAAATAGTGCTCGGCGGCGGGGCTTCGCCCTCCAGACCCCCTTGCTATCAAGGGCGGGGAGTCTACAAGTTTTCCACTAATTCCAGGAAGAACCTATGCTAGGACACAATAAACATTTTCCGAAACGGTCATAATGTAATAAAGATTAATTATGTACACACACACACACATATATATAATTATATATATAATGTTTTTCCTCAGGGGGGGGGGTGCGGGGGGGGGGGTCCATGAAAAAAATCCTGGCTACGCCTATGATAGTACATATCTTTAGAATCAGGCAATCTAGAGTTTGTTTCTTTTTCTGCCAAAAATCGTTGACTAATCGTTATTCTAAATTACTCGTTTTTGTGTATGCACATGTCCATAAACCAGTTATAATATACACTTTTTTTAAAAAGTGCCATTCGACCAATGTAAGCATTATATAAGAACAACACAGACTTAACGGCATTGATTGTTTCGCAGAGGAAGAAAACCAGGTCATCCATTTGGTAAAATGTAGATCGTTAAAAGGTCAAAGTTCAAGTACATATAAACATCGAAAGTTGTGAACACACCGTGCTTCGGACTAGTACAAAGCCATGTAAGTTCATTTAACTATAAGCCCTGTATTATTTTTTGTCTTTACTTTTTAAGTGCTAGGTAATATCAAGGAAACAATACTTAATTGAATTGTAAAACTGTAAAGAGAACTTTTTTATACATTATTTTGCAAAGATGTTCCCTCCATATTGTGTTCATGAATTCGTAGCCTATATTATTCAGTCTGCACAACAGTGAATACGACTACTACACAACTTTGCTAGCTAGAAATAGTCTCGGTGCCTCTTGAACGCACCGAACACAAGGGCTAATGTATGATTTGAGATTGGTTTTCAAGAATGGAGACGAGGTTCAGTCTTTTAGACCCAGACCTAGTCCTAATGAAACAATAGAATCATTAAAAGTTATGCGCTACAATTTTTGTGTAGGTTTAAGATTTTGTTACCAAAAATATGATAGGGATTTCCCTGCCCCTCTACCCCCCCCCCCCCCTTCATCTGTAAAAGAAAAAACCGCAGAACCGGCCTTAGGCAAAGGCGAACTAGGCAACAACCTAATGCATCCGATTTGTTGGGAGCCTCGCATAGGGTATTTGAATATTTTTATAGAGAAGAAAAAGGGAAACTTGATCTCTGTTATTTTTGGAGTACACTAGGTTTTTAATAAAGTGCATTTTTTTTCGCTGTATATTTTAAATTTTTCTATTTCATTTTGGGCCACCAAATTCACTTCACTTAGAGCCTTTAGTTATCCAAGGCAGCTCTGAATACAGTACACGTTCGTAGCCAATAAGAGCTACCCATTTATTGGCATGCTTTGAACCAGGATTGGACTGAGTGTCAAAATCGACTCTGACATTACCAAACAATCCGAGCCACTAAAAGCATGCATATTATGTGTACCCATCTTTATAGACCTGAATTACCCTTTATTAAAGGCGATCACAATATTAGAACGTATTATACAATCTTTTCTCACTTTTATTCTAAGTGGACCATTCGTCGGAACCCCACCGGCCGATTGGATGCCGGCCCACCGGGCATTTGCTTGAATACCCATATGGTCAATCCACCCCGTTTGCAATTCTTCCATCACACATTTTTATTAGAACTAGTTTTATTTTCTTTTGTTGGTTAAAAAAAAATAAAAAGCTTATATAAATAGTTAAGGTTGTATCCTATTTCTGTTCACTATTCCTAGCACTTATCAAGAATTATTGTTAGTTCTTATGTAAGATAAGATAAGGCTACGAACCCGAAAATAAAGAAAAGAAGACTGGAATATTTTTTTGTGACTTCGCAGACCTAATTGTGAGCTACATATTTTGTCACATCTAAAACGGACAACGCTTTTGTTCCTGAGGGGCTTAAGTTATCTTCTCGCGCCTGCTCCGTAATGAGGTTTTCTTTGTTTCTCTAATGTATTCTATATGAGTTTTTATGCTCTACACGTAAGACTAAAATAATTAATCATACTACAAATTTATATTTAAACATTTAGGCCATTATCTCCATATTGTGAAATTCTGATCTATTGGGTAATGTGAAACTAGAGCAAGTAGACGACGAGACATGATCACGTAAATTGGACCAAATTTCTTCTTTTTATACTCTCAGACCTTGACCTTTTTTTACAAACAAGGCCGGATTTTAGTTAGCGTCTAAAATTTGGCACGCATTTGTTATAAAATACTGCTTTAATAAACTTTTCAAATAAAATAAAACTTTTTCTTTAAATCACAACGACAACAGTTATTGGCAATGTCTTCGATTCAGATTAAAGATGTGTGCAATTTTTCACATGACTAAGCAAATCCAGATGGACCTGCGTTCTTTGTTATATTTAGTAATGCAGAGAAGCCGTTGTCCATCGAGGTCTATTGAAGTTTTCTTTTCATCTTCTGCGCATGTCTCGGCAAGGGCTTTTCTTTGGGCCGCTGTAGCAGTAGTAGCAGTAATACCCATAGTAGACTAGGAGGGGTGGGGATGGGAAGGGGTTATAAAATTGTTATTGTATCAAAATGTTATGTTGGTTAAGATTTAAAAAAGACGACTGCCTTGTTGTGTTTTACTTCGAATCGTGTATGTGGTGGTCCTAAGTTCGAATTCTGCTCTCTTCAATGTAATGCTTTGCCATTTGTTGTTTTTTTTTCTATGTAGAAATCAACTTGAAAAATAAAGACAAATATGATTTTGCCTTTTAAAAAAAATACTAATAACATAAGCAATGAATTTATTCAATTATGTTTTTAATCTGCATATTTTTTTTATTCAAAAAAAACCTAATATAAGTTTTTTTTTATAAAAAAAATATGCACATTAAACGTACTATATAGTCTGAGGTACAATCTAAAAATAGCAGCAAATAAAAAAAAGATTTTTTTTTCTTTAGTCTTTTATCTTTCTGATGTTCCTTATCATTTAAACATTATTACATCCTAGCTAACCTCCCGCAGGAAGACTGGACTTAGAAGCAGGCAGGGTTCAAACCCGGGACAATTGGAACGACACTACAGAGCGCACGACCAGGCAGTCATGGCGTTTAAGTCTCATTAATTTACCTCAAACTTCAATTTTCATTTTCAGTTTTTTAATTCTAAGCTTTATTTTTGATTATTTAAAATTTAATCAAAACTAAAATAAAAAAATTAAAATGAACTCCGAATGTGAAAAAAAAAGATTAGTAGTAGTATTAGTAGTATTAGATCTATAAACTTTGGGTCTAAAAGCTGCAATGGAAGTTAAATGAAGGTCCGCCCATGACTCTCTTGAAAACAATTATCCTGTTACCTGAAGGAAGTGTTTACCTAAGTTGTGAAATTTCTGAACAAAAGTAAGCCTAACCTGCTCCCCCCCCCCATCTCCAAGGGAGTAAACCCGAGAAAAATCACGAGTCCGCGACTTTTAGCTCTTGGCAGTGCTACATCCTGGCATCCTGTGAGTCTTATCGCACTGGGGCACCGTGTTGAGAAATCTATTCTCTGATAACACAGGCAAGGAAAGCAGCAGTTCTTCGCAGCGCTCCCCCAGCGCGGGGCGAAGCCCCGCCGCCGAGCACTATTTCTGGTATTGAAAGCCAACAAAATGCATATTCTGAGGTATCTACAGTACATTATCTTGCTATTAAAAAGTTTTATTTCAAAAACCTAATGTGCTATTCTTACTGACTTAGACCTCTCTCGCGCCGTTCGGTGCATTTTTCGGCAAGATGTTTCCACAAAAATCTGTCACTGGCAATGTCTGAAGCCTCTTCCCACCTTCTCTGAGGATCTCAATGAAAGTGTTGCGCCAAGTTGTACTAGGATGTCATTGCAACTCTTATTATGCGTAATTCATTTGTCGGAGAACATGTCCCGCAAAACCTCATGCGACGCTCTGTCACAACCTTACCAAGGGTTCGACTCCCAGTTCGGCATTTGATTTCTTTGATGTAGACCCGATCTCTATAACTGACTCCTAAAATCTGTCTTAGCCATCTTTGTTGAGCCACATTTAGTGTTTTTCGATTGCTGCAGATGACTATTCACACTTTATTAAAAGAGCCCAGCCACTGGTAGAAATGTGTAACCTCTCTTGATTACGCTCTTGGAATTACATGCATGTATTTCGCTTTAGATTTTATATCGAAAAGGGAAGTTTTATCGTCAAAATCATCTGTTGAGGGGTTTTAAACTAAAAAATCTCTGGAGTTTTTTGTGTTTTTTTTTTACATTTAAAACCCCATTTAGCTACGGTCATAGAATTTGGTGACTGTAGTTTGCATTAAAATAATATTGAAGAGAGAGGTTTTCAACTCAAAACGCTCTGTAGGGGAATTTTAAACTCAAAACCACCTGAAGGGGTTTTAAATTTAAAAAACGCTATCTGGAGGAGGGGGATTTAAACTCAAAACCCCTCATTCGCTTAGCTACGCTCAAAGAATTTTAGTGTAATTTACTTTTTTTATGTTAAAGAGGTATTTTTTAGCATCAAAACCATCTGAAGGGGGATTTAAACTTAAGACCCCCTTTGTCTACGCTCATAGCATTTACAGTGCGTAATTTGCTTTTTTTTATATTGAAGTGGTATTTTTCAGCTTCAAACCCCGCTGGCAGGGGGTTGTAAACTCGAAACCCCTTTGGCTGGCAACGCTCATAGATTTTATAGTATGTAATTTGCTATTTTTTATAATAACTAGGAACTTTTTAGCTTCAAACCCCAACTGGAGGGGGTGGGGTTAAACTCAAAACCCCTTTGGCTCGTAGAATTTTGAATGTGTAATTTGCTTTTTTTATATTGAGAGGGTGTTTATCGTAATTTTTGGAGGGGTTTTAAAGTCAAAATCTTCCTTAGCTGTTTTCTTGGAATTTGGGATTGTCGTTTGCTTTTTTTAAAGTTTTATTTATAGAAGAGGGGGCTTTAACTGCAAAACCCCTGGTAGGGGGTTTTAAACTCAAAACCCCTATCCATCCTTCCATCCATCCATCCATTCATCTATCCATCCATCCATCCATCCATTACTTCCATCCCATCCATCTATCTATCCATTCATCTTTCCATTCATATATCCATCCATCCATTTATCTATCCATCCATCTATCCATCCATTCATGTATCCATCTATCTATCCATCCATCTATCCATCCCATCCATCCATTAATCTATCCATCCATCTATCCATCCATTCATGTATCCATCTATCTATCCATTCATCTATTCATCCATCCATGCATACTATCCATCTATCCATCCATCTATCCATCTATCCACCCATTCATCTATCTATCCATACATCCATCCATCTATCTTTCTATCCATCCAACCATCCAACTATCCATCCATTCATCTATCCATCCATCCATTCATATATCCATCCATCCTTCCATCTATCCATCCTTCCTTCCATCCATCCATCCATCTATCCATCCATTCATCTATCCATCTATCCATCCATATATCCATCCATATATCCATCCATCTATCCATCCATCCATCCATCTATCTATCCATCCTGTCATCTATCCATTCATCCATACATCCATCTATCCATCCATCCGATCCTTCCAGCTATCCATCCATCCACCCATTCATCCATCCATCCATCCTTTCTTCCATCCATCCATCTATCCATCAATTTATCTATACATCCATTAATCCATTCACCTATCCATCCTTCCTTTCTTCCATCCGATCCATCCATCTATCCATCCATCCATCTATCTATCCATTCATCTATCCATCCATTCATCTATCCATCCATCCATCCATCCATCTATCCATCCATCCTTTCATCCATCCATCTTTCCTTCCATCCATCCATCTATCCATCCATTCATCTATACATCCATCCATCCATCCGATCCATCCAGCTATCCATCCATCCATCCTTCCATCCATCTATGCATCCATTCATCCATCCATCTATACATCCATCCATCTATCCATATATCCATCCATCCAATCAATTTAAATTCATTCATCTATCCATCCATCCGTCCATCCAGAATGAGCTTATATAAGCTTTGTAAAAATAAATCACAGAACTCACATACAAAAGAACGTAATGATGATTTAGTATTAAAATCTCACCAAAAATAAACAAAATTAATGCAAAAAATCAGTCAATGAATTCCACCGGGGGGGGGGGGATTTCATTTCGGGGGGGGGTGTTGAACCCCAACCCCCCCTGGCTACGCCCATGTGCCCATGCATTAATTTCATTTCCAGGAGAGGATCCTTAGTCGCTTCATGACTGAAGGTCAACAAAGAAAACAAAAAGCTTATATTAACTGTAAATATGTCATTTATTTTTTAATCAATCATGTAATTAATTTGTAAAATATCTTGAGTAAATAAAATAATTATTCGACTTTTTGGATTGATTCAAGTCTTGTTAGGGGCAATAAATATTTGTGGAAAGTTTCAACTTGATTCGAGAATGAGAAGTGGAAGAAATAACGTGTAGGGCCATCCATCCATCCATCCATCCATGCATCCGCCCCATCTCCATCTATACATCTATGTGTCCATCCATCAATCTATCCATCCATCTATCCATCCATCCGTCCCAACTCCATCTATCCACCCATCCATCCGTCCCATCCATCCATCCATCCCATCTCCATCTATCAATCCGTCCCATCTATATCTATCCATCCATCCATCCATCCGCACCATCTATCCATCCATCCAATCTCCATATATCCATCCGTCCCAGCTCCATCTATCCATCCATCCGTCCCATCTTCATCTATCCACCCATATATCCATCCACCCCATCTCCATTTATCCATCCATCCATACATCCGCCCCATCCATCCATCCGTCCCATCTCCATCTATCCATCCATCCGCCCATCCATCTATCCATTCGTCCATACCATCTCCATGTATCCATCCATCTATCCATCCATCTATCCATCCATCCATCTATCTATACATTTATCTATCGATCCATCCATCTATCTACCCATCTATCCATCCATCTATCCTTCCATCCGTCCCATCTCCATCTATCCATCCATCCATCCCATCCATCCATCCATCCGTCCCATCTCCATCTATCCATCCATCTATCCATCCATCTATCCATCTATCCATCCATCCATCTATCCATCCACTCATTTATCCATCCATCTATCCTTCCATCCATCATATCCATCCATCTATCCATCCATCCACCCATCCATCCATCCACCCATCCATCCATCTATCCATCCATCCATCCATCCCATCCACCCCATCCATCCCATCCTTCCATCCATCCATCTATCCATCTTTTCATCTATCCACCTATCCATCCATCTATCCATCCATCTATCTATCCATCTATCCATCCATCTATCCATCCATCTATCCATCCATCTATCCATCCATCTATCCATCCTTCCAACCATCCTTCTATCCATCCATCCATTTATCTATCCATCCATCCATCCATCCCATCATTCCGTCCATCCATTACTTCCATCCAATCCAATACATCTATCTATCCATTCATCTTTCCATCCATCCATCCATTTATCTATCCATCGATTCATCTATCCATCCATCTATCCATCCATCTATCCATCCTTCCATCTATCCTTCCATCTATCCTTCCATCCATCCATCCATTTATCTATCCATCCATCCATCCATCCCATCCATTACTTCCATCCCATCCCATCCATCTATCTATCCATTCATCTTTCCATCCATACATCCATCCATCCATTTATCTATCCATCCATTCATGTATCCATCTATCTATCCATCCATCTATCCATCCATCCCATCCATCCATCCCATCCATCCATAAAAAATCCTATCCATCTATCCATCCATCTATCTACCCATTTATCTATCTATCCATACATCCATACATCTATCTTTCTATCCATCCATCCATCCAGCCATTCAACAATCCATCCATTCATCTATCTATCCATCCATCCAACTATCCATCCATTCATCTATCCATCCATCCATTGATATATCCATCCATCCATCCATCCTTCCATCTATCCATCTATCCATCCATCCTTCCATCTATCCATCCATCTATCCATCTATCCATACATCTATCCATCCATCCATCTATCCATCCATCCATTCATCCATCCATCCTGTCATCTATCCATTCATCCATCCATCTATCCATCCATCCATCCATCCGATCCATCCAGCTATCCATCCATCCATCCATTCACCCATCCATCCTTCCATCCATCCATCTATACATCCATCCATCCATTGATCCATCCTTCCTTTTTTCCATCCATCCATCTATCCATCCATCCATCCATCCATCCGATCCATCCAGCTATCAATCATTTTATCTATGCATCCATTCATCTATTCATCCATCTATCCATCCATCCATCCATCTATCTATCCATTCATCTATCCCTCCATCTATCAATCCATCCATCCATCTATCCATTCATCCATCCATTCATCCATCCTTCCATCCATCCATCTATCCATTCATTCATCTATACATCCATCCATCCATTTATCTATCCATCCTTCCTTTCTTCCATCCATCCATCCATACGATCCATCCAGCTATCCATCCATCCATATTTCCATCCATCTATGCATCCATTCATCCATCCATCTATAAATCCATCCATCTTTACATCCATCCATCTATCCATACATCCATCCATCCATTCATTCATCTATCCATCCATCCACCCATCCGTCCATCCAGAGTGAGCTTATATAAGCTTTGTAAAAATAAATCACAGAACTCACATACAAAAGAACGTAATGTTATATGTTTACAAATGGCTGTAGTCTAGACAAAAGATCAGCATATTGTATTTGTCGTTAGAGTACACATGTTGACATTTGAGTATCCCGCACCTTCACACATGAAGTGTACAATGACGCTTTTGTGTCTGTGTGTGCGCTGCTCTCCACACTTCAAAAACATGTTTCTTTTGAAAAGGAAAAAAAATACAGCCACTGTTGACGTTTGTGGGCTAGCAATGCTTTCTTACACTCCGTAGGTTTTACATTGAAGCGATGTACTAAATAGGTAGTTTACTTCGAAATTAACATTTTTAGACCCGAATTGTCTTTTAAAAGATTTAGATTAAAAAGAATAGCTATTAAGAATGGCTAGCATCAAGTATATCTTAGTTACAAACACAGCAAAGTTTTAATGATGTATAGAATTATAGTTAAAGAGTTTAATGTGTTCTCAATTCAGTTCTGTCAGTATTCGGTCTGATAGACTCTGTGTTGGAAATATTTTGTTCCACTTTACTTTTGATACCTAACAAGCACTATCCATTGGCTACGCCCGTTGGTTTGTTCCCAGGCTATATTGCGTTTATTTTTCTATAGACCCTTTCCTTTTTAATGCTCACGAGTAACTAGAGGCGTAGTGAGCAAAACGTTCACCCAGGGCAAGGTACTTTATGGCTACCCCACCCCATTTTCCATGAACATGACATATAAGCTGTGTGTGGTGTCCCCCCCCCCTCCTGAGGGAGACGACGGGGAATCATGCCCCCATTGCCCCCTCACTAAGACTCTGCGAGTAATGTTCACGCTCCTTCATACATTTCTTGGGCCAGCAAATTCTAGTATCTATTACGTTGGATTCAACCGGCCCATAAATTCTAGTATCTATTACGTTGGATTCAACCGGCCCATAAATTCTAGTAGCACTTCTCCCCCATTCCCAAATCTCCGCTTTATTCACCACTATTCGACTATTCTGCCTTTTACTTTTTTTTTTCAAAATTTTGAAAGGCACTATGATATTTATTTGGCACGGGCCTTTTTTTTCATATTACATCCTGCTAATGCTCATCCTTGCCCCCCACCCCTTTTATTTTTGCACCTTCAATAAAACTGCCCACATTTCAACAGACCCTTTTTGGCCAATGTATTCTAGCATACGTTACGAATTATCCGAACGGCCCGCTTTAAACTGGCACTTAATAAACTCCTGGCCTGTGAATTCTATAGTCTTGTTTCCTTTCTCCCTTTTCTCCAGTCCTCTCCCCCTGGCCATTAAAAAAAACCGCGAAGTTGAATATCTGTTACGGCTAATTGGTACGGCCCGCTTTATCAAGCATCCTGCCAAACATACATTTGATTACCGGTTACACTTATTCCCCCCTCCCCCACCACTCGTTACGCCTTAGAAAATTCTCTTCGGATTTTCATCTCTTTATTGAAATATTTGAAAAGTTCTTTCGGCCGGAGAACTTTTTTGTTTATAATTTTGCATGCTGGCATATAGTGCTCACATATAATTTTGACCACACCTCCCCCTTCTCAATTTTAACGTTTCCCTAACACAATTGTGGTCCATTATTTATAGTATGTTAAGTTTGGTTAGAACGGCCCGCTTATATCGACCTTCCACACAACAACACATACTTCTGGCTGGAGAATTCTAGTATCACTTTACTCACTTCCGCCCATAGAGCATACCCATTTGTGATTGGCTAGATTGCTAAAAGATCACCCACGTGTTCAAGAAGACGTCTTAAAGCGGGCCTATTTCCACAAAACACCTTCACAGAACGAAAGTAAGCCGATCGGGATAAACTTTCTAAATTTAGATTAGATTTAAATCTAGAACAACAACTGTAGAATTATGTAAGCATTTTAAATTTATCTTGCTGCAGACCTCTCGTGAAAGCAATAGAATGGTCTTTAGTATGAAAAGACGTTACTTCATTGTAAAACTTCAATTATTAGTACTGATGTAGTTTTTACTTGATTTCTATTCAAATAGGGTTTTCCAAATTAAACGGAAAAATTATTTTAACACTCCTCTCGTTAGGACACCTGGAAGGGGGTGCGCCCCACATTTCGAGAAGCTCTGCTTTAACTTGTGTTTATGTATATTTTTATTTCAGTCAAAAGAAATGATTTTGACTTACACTGCTTGTGCCATTCTGGCATACTTCCTGATCAAATACATGATCAACTTCTTCGCCTATCGCAGAGCATACTTTAAGCTGCCAACTCCTCCTGGTTATAGCTATGTAACTGGAACAATGCATTTAGTAAGTATCTATGGTACATGATCTTAAAGGGCATTAGTTGGTTTTATTATTTTTTTTTATATAAAACTGGAACATAAGTTCCAAACTCATAGTTTTTTTTTTACTAGTGGCCTACATCAAGAAAGACTCTCACTATTCAATCTTTAGTATCTATTCTTTGATTCTTGCTTAGCAGATTATGTTGGTTTGAGGTTCACGCCCACATTGGAGCTTCTTGAAATTACTCTGCAAGCTCTTCCCTTTTTACAAAGCTTACATTAATTTCGCAAGTCTGTCTGTGTAGCTCAAATCTTCTACACGTTTTTTCTCACATTTCTCATTCTCGGATCAAGTTTGAACTTTGCACAATTTAAAGTTGTTGTTTATACTTTGCTTGTTTTTTTTGTTTTTGTTTTGTTCAAATGTATTTGTATTTATTAGAAAATGAACAGAAAAAAACAACAACAAAAAAAAAAAAAAAACGGATTTACCATTTGAGAAGATCGTTGCATGGTATCTAGGGTGTTTCTCTTTTCAAGGGAGAAGGTAGCAATGTACAGTTCTTAGAGAGTACAAAGATAAAGGCACACTCCTCGTTCCAGATGCTAGGGCAAATTTGTACAAATGCTCCTTCTTCCTTTGTGCTATTAGAGCATGGAAAATCAAGGACGTGGCAGAATTTAAGTCATTAGCTAACCTGCATTAATGGTCCACTGCATCAGTGGATTAAAGATTTTCTGATAGGGAGAGAACAAACTGTAATAATAAATGGCTCTAAATCAACACCGATAACAGTAAACTCAGGTGTACCTCAAGGAACAGTCTTGGATCCAATACTATTTTTAATTTTCATAAATGATTTACCAAATTGCATTAGTTCAGGAACAAAAGTCAGATTATTTGCAGACGATTGCATAACAGAACAATAAAAACAAGACAGATATTTTACAAAGAGAATTAGATGAATTACAGAAATGGGAATCAAATTGGAGCATGTCTTTCCACCCAGAAAAATGTCAGTTGTTAAGAGTAACAAAAAAAAATAAAACAAATTAATTCCACTTATCTTATTCATGGTAAGCTAGCAACACAGACTAAAAACTCAAAATACCTAGGTGTTATAATAAATGAAAAACTGTCATGGAATCCACATATTGATGAAACTATAAAAAAATCAAACAAAGCATTAGGATTTATTAAAAGAAATTTCTATAAATCAAATAAGAACATAAAACTAAAATGTTATTTAACCTTGGTTAGGCCAATAATAGAATATGCATCCTCCATTTGGGATTCCTCAACTCAAGAAAACATTAAGAAACTGCAACAGACACAAAATAGAGCAGTGAGATTCATAACAAAAGAATATTCACATTTGACTAGAGTAACACCTATAGTAAAATCACTAAATTTAGAAAGCCTTCAGGACAGAAGACTCAAAAGTAAAGTAGCAATTATACATAAAACACTGAACCATAATCTTCAAATACAAAAACAAAATTTAATAAAATACTCTGAAAGACACAAAGATAAAGGCACATTCCTCATCCCATATGCTAGGACAAATTTGTACAAATACTCCTTCTTCCCTAGTGCTATTAGAGCATGGAATGGGTTGCCTGAGCTAGCCAGGAAAATCAGTGACTTGGCAGAATTTAAGTCATTGGTTAATATACATGACTAAATGCATGACGCGTAGGACGTAATCATCTTCTTTTTTGAAGTAACGTCTGTATTATATAAGATAAGATAAGATGACCCGAAAGACGTTATCATCTTCTTTTTTGACGTAACGTCTGTATTATATAAGATAAGAAGCAATGATAGTTGAGTCAGTGTGTCGGTATATCGCATGTCTGGGAGTTAGTTAGTTAGTGGAAGGTATTTCAACTTCAAATTTTTTTTTGTAAGCCAGATTTCTTTCTTTATAAAACAATTTACAATAAAAGACAAAATTCCATCAATTTTCCGCAAATAAAAAGTCTATAATAATTTAACAAAATAGCCTTTTGGTGTATAATGTGGCACCATAGTTTTGTCAGTTTGTAATTTGGAACTGTTTGATCTCATGAAGTATCCAGGAAATAATGAAGAAGGTTTAGCGTCTGAACTTGAGATGGCCAAGAAACATAAATACTTCCATCTTTGGTGGGCCGGACCGCTGTTACCCATCGTGGTAGCTTACCATCCAGATGTATTGAGACACATCTTAAAGTCTTCAGGTACGTGTGTTTATAAATGTTTAATAGAGAATTCACGATAAGTTACATAGATTATTGACGTAGCTCAGATACATAGTTAATTAATTAAGAACTAAATGTTTGTTTGAAGAACTGAATGATTGTTTGAAGAACTAAATGATTGTTTAAGAACTAAGTGATTGTTTGAAGAACTAAATGGTTGTTTGAAGGACTAAATGTTTGTTTGAAGAACTAAATGATTGCTTGAAGAACTAAATGTTTGTTTGAAGAACTAAGTGTTTGTAGAACTAAGGGTTTGTGTGAAGAATTATATGTTTGTTAATTCATTATTAGTTTCACAGAAATAAGTGTTTCTTAAATATAGGCCTAAGTAAAACTCACTCTATTTAAGTTTCTGTGTCCCCCATCAAAATCTTTTCATTTATTGTCACACTCTACATGCTGATCACAATGTATATATTCAGTATCACAATATATATATTCAGTACCACAATGTACATATTCAGTATCACAATGTACATATTCAGTATCACAATGTACATATTCAGTATCACAATGTACATATTCAGTATCACAATGTACATATTCAGTACCACAATATAATATATGTT
The DNA here is from genome assembly GCA_030265305.1 of Biomphalaria pfeifferi. Taxonomy (NCBI): domain Eukaryota; kingdom Metazoa; phylum Mollusca; class Gastropoda; family Planorbidae; genus Biomphalaria; species Biomphalaria pfeifferi. Next base: position 3,847,602 of record JASAOG010000029.1, on the reverse strand, counting down.
CAGTACCACAATGTACATATTCAGTATCACAATGTACATATTCTGTACCACAATGTACATATTCAGTATCACAATGTACATATTCAGTACCACAATGTACATATTCAGTATCACAATATTCCTCCAACTACAGCACCCAAGCCACGATCTAAGATTTTAGCCACTACCTATGACATGGGCGTTCCTTGGCTCGGTGAGGGTCTCATTCTCTCCAACGGACTAGGTTGGGCAAGAAATCGCAGGCTCTTGACTCCTGCCTTTCATTTTGACATTTTGAAACCATACATCGAGGTGTACAACCAGTGTGCCGACATTTTAATTGTAAGTAGGAACTGCATTCTTTACTGTTTTAATGAAAGAGTGGAAGATAAAGTTTGATTAACTAAGTCCATTTTTTTTCCACTACCAAAGGTAATAAAAAAAACGTGGTCAGCACAACGACCAAACTTTTTGCTTTCCCCAAAAAATATTTATAAATCACCCAACCGAGGCGACCCTGCTAAATACATACAAGAATAACTCAATATATATATATATATATACATATATTGTTATGACTTTGCCATGCGCACCGCCATCCAAGAGAGTGCAGAAAGAAGGTGCGCACTATCTGTGACTCAACATGTTGGATGTTGACATGAGGAGACAAACGATTTCCGCCCAAGTCGAGAGCCAATATGGAGATGCTGTACTCAAGGCAGATGCCCCTTTGTGTTTGTCATGTCTCTATGTAAATAAACGTCTATGTCCTCGTTGAGTTGCCTCACATTACAATATATATATATATATATATATATATATATATATATATATATAACTTTAATTCAAAAGAATACCTGATCTTAAAACGTAACATACATTTTTTAAAGGTAATAGCTGGTAACATTTTTTTGATACTCAGACCCCCCCCCCCCCCCCCCAGGATCCCCGGTTTGTAAGCGAAGCGCCACAGCGCCCCCCCCCCCCTCAGAGTATAGAAGATTATATCTAATTTAGTTATCGCAACTTGGAAACATTAAAAGACAGTAGTCTAGACTAGAATACTGAATCTAGTTAAAGGTATACTATTGATATTGTGTATTGATAAATTCTTTAAGTATTATATACATACTAGTCGACCATGGCGTAGCATACGCCGTTATTTTGCAGGGCCGGTATTATACCAATGCAACTTATGCGACCGCAGTGGGCCCTACACTTTCAAAGGACCCGCGATAGTCCTAGGTGTAAATTATTAAATTAAGCCATTTTATAACTTATAACAAAATTCCCCCAGCTTCTTGATTTACCCAGTGGCGTAGCATCCATGGCGCGAAGGGGTTCAATGAACCCGGGCCCACAAGCAATAGGGGCCCACAGCTGTGGCGTAGCAACCATGGCGAGAAGGAGCTCATTACGCTTGTGCCCATGCCTCAAGGCCAGTTGGAGCCCACATTAGAACATTAGTTTGTTCATTTGAAACACTTTTAAGTCGTTAAACTCTGTTAAGAAGCTGTAAACACATTGACTTTTAAGACACTATTACTTATAAGCAGTCCTATCTGAATCAAATGTTATGACATAATTACTTTTTTAAAGAAAAAAGGTACGATCTATACATTGGAATGTCTTTACATTTAGTTTACTCATTTTTTGCCACACACTAAATTTGTCTTATTGGCTGGAGAGGAGCACATCAAGATGTTCTTGAACACGGAGTACTAGTGTGATAGTTACATGTGTATCAGGCAGTGGTTACGTCATATAGTCCTCGCAGTACTGGTGTGATAGTTACTCGTGTAGCAGGCAGTGGTATCGTCCTATAGTCCTCGCAGTACTGGTGTGATAGTTACTCGTGTAGCAGGCAGTGGTTACGTCCTATAGTCCTCGCAGTACTGGTGTGATAGTTACTCGTGTAGCAGGCAGTGGTTACGTCCTATAGTCCTCGCAGTACTGGTGTGATAGTTACTCGTGTAGCAGGCAGTGGTATCGTCCTATAGTCCTCGCAGTACTGGTGTGATAGTTACTCGTGTAGCAGGCAGTGGTTACGTCCTATAGTCCTCGCAGTACTGGTGTGATAGTTACTCGTGTAGCAGGCAGTGGTTACGTCCTATAGTCCTCGCAGTACTGGTGTGATAGTTACTCGTGTAGCAGGCAGTGGTATCGTCCTATAGTCCTCGCAGTACTGGTGTGATAGTTACTCGTGTAGCAGGCAGTGGTTACGTCCTATAGTCCTCGCAGTACTGGTGTGATAGTTACTCGTGTAGCAGGCAGTGGTTACGTCCTATAGTCCTCGCAGTACTGGTGTGATAGTTACTCGTGTAGCAGGCAGTGGTATCGTCCTATAGTCCTCGCAGTACTGGTGTGATAGTTACTCGTGTAGCAGGCAGTGGTTACGTCCTATAGTCCTCGCAGTACTGGTGTGATAGTTACTCGTGTAGCAGGCAGTGGTATCGTCCTATAGTCCTCGCAGTACTGGTGTGATAGTTACTCGTGTAGCAGGCAGTGGTTACGTCCTATAGTCCTCGCAGTACTGGTGTGATAGTTACTCGTGTAGCAGGCAGTGGTTACGTCCTATAGTCCTCGCAGTACTGGTGTGATAGTTACTCGTGTAGCAGGCAGTGGTATCGTCCTATAGTCCTCGCAGTACTGGTGTGATAGTTACTCGTGTAGCAGGCAGTGGTTACGTCCTATAGTCCTCGCAGTACTGGTGTGATAGTTACTCGTGTAGCAGGCAGTGGTTACGTCCTATAGTCCTCGCAGTACTGGTGTGATAGTTACTCGTGTAGCAGGCAGTGGTATCGTCCTATAGTCCTCGCAGTACTGGTGTGATAGTTACTCGTGTAGCAGGCAGTGGTTACGTCCTATAGTCCTCGCAGTACTGGTGTGATAGTTACTCGTGTAGCAGGCAGTGGTTACGTCCTATAGTCCTCGCAGTACTGGTGTGATAGTTACTCGTGTAGCAGGCAGTGGTATCGTCCTATAGTCCTCGCAGTACTGGTGTGATAGTTACTCGTGTAGCAGGCAGTGGTTACGTCCTATAGTCCTCGCAGTACTGGTGTGATAGTTACTCGTGTAGCAGGCAGTGGTTACGTCCTATAGTCCTCGCAGTACTGGTGTGATAGTTACTCGTGTAGCAGGCAGTGGTATCGTCCTATAGTCCTCGCAGTACTGGTGTGATAGTTACTCGTGTAGCAGGCAGTGGTTACGTCCTATAGTCCTCGCAGTACTGGTGTGATAGTTACTCGTGTAGCAGGCAGTGGTATCGTCCTATAGTCCTCGCAGTACTGGTGTGATAGTTACTCGTGTAGCAGGCAGTGGTTACGTCCTATAGTCCTCGCAGTACTGGTGTGATAGTTACTCGTGTAGCAGGCAGTGGTTACGTCCTATAGTCCTCGCAGTACTGGTGTGATAGTTACTCGTGTAGCAGGCAGTGGTTACGTCCTATAGTCCTCGCAGTACTGGTGTGATAGTTACTCGTGTAGCAGGCAGTGGTTACGTCCTATAGTCCTCGCAGTACTGGTGTGATAGTTACTCGTGTAGCAGGCAGTGGTTACGTCCTATAGTCCTCGCAGTACTGGTGTGATAGTTACTCGTGTAGCAGGCAGTGGTTACGTCCTATAGTCCTCGCAGTACTGGTGTGATAGTTACTCGTGTAGCAGGCAGTGGTTACGTCCTATAGTCCTCGCAGTACTGGTGTGATAGTTACTCGTGTAGCAGGCAGTGGTATCGTCCTATAGTCCTCGCAGTACTGGTGTGATAGTTACTCGTGTAGCAGGCAGTGGTTACGTCCTATAGTCCTCGCAGTACTGGTGTGATAGTTACTCGTGTAGCAGGCAGTGGTTACGTCCTATAGTCCTCGCAGTACTGGTGTGATAGTTACTCGTGTAGCAGGCAGTGGTATCGTCCTATAGTCCTCGCAGTACTGGTGTGATAGTTACTCGTGTAGCAGGCAGTGGTTACGTCCTATAGTCCTCGCAGTACTGGTGTGATAGTTACTCGTGTAGCAGGCAGTGGTTACGTCCTATAGTCCTCGCAGTACTGGTGTGATAGTTACTCGTGTAGCAGGCAGTGGTTACGTCCTATAGTCCTCGCAGTACTGGTGTGATAGTTACTCGTGTAGCAGGCAGTGGTTACGTCCTATAGTCCTCGCAGTACTGGTGTGATAGTTACTCGTGTAGCAGGCAGTGGTTACGTCCTATAGTCCTCGCAGTACTGGTGTGATAGTTACTCGTGTAGCAGGCAGTGGTTACGTCCTATAGTCCTCGCAGTACTGGTGTGATAGTTACTCGTGTAGCAGGCAGTGGTTACGTCCTATAGTCCTCGCAGTACTGGTGTGATAGTTACTTGTGTAGCAGGCAGTGGTTACGTCGTATACATCTACAGTCTCTGGCCATCACCTAAATTAAAATTTAACTTAACACTAATAGTCCACTATTAAAACTACATGCTTACATATTACTTCCTAATGTGTCTTAAAACCATAGACTATATATATACAGGACTGCCAACTGTGCGCACCACATCTATATTATTCAATTAAATAAGTCCCGTACACCGAGGCGTCCTTGGTTCCAGTGTAGTGTTAAAAGAATGAATTCCGGTGAATTAGTTTACTATATAGAGAAACCACCACTAAAGATAAACACTACGTTCAAAATATTTCTTATTTTCTTATTTTGGTAACAGTGTTATAGACATAGCCTGAGATGAACTCCAATTGGTGACAAGGCAGGGAGACCTAGGACTCCCGTAGTGCCCTGGTAAGGAACTCTGCTGTTTGGCGTAGTGCCTCATAGCTTCCATACAGACATAGTAAACCACCTGATACGTCTTCCCGCGGCTCGCAGAGCTGCGGGCACTCTTGCAAGACGTGCGCCACCGTCTCTTCTGATTCCCCGCAGTGTCGGCAACGGGCATCAAAATTTGGTCGGAACCGGGCGAAGTACGCACCTATTGGGCAGTGTCCCGTGCGCCACTGCGCTATTATTGTTTGTTCTGACCTTGTTAGCCTCCACCACGGGTCCTCTCGATCTGGGCGACGCATGTGCTGCCAGACTCCCCAGGATTTCAACCACTTTTCATGTACCCACTCTCGTATAACTGTGGTAGCCTGTTTAAACGTACTTGGTGATTCGAAAGTGGGCACGGCCAGCGCTCCTTCTCGAGCTAGAGCGTCAGCCACGGCATTGCCCCTCACGCGCAGTGCGAGGGCACCCACTGCATAAAGATGACAGCTCCAATAAATAGGCGGATGTTATTTGCGGCGCCTAATGCCTCTTCCACCAGTTCGCACTTTCCCCCTAAGCCAGCCATGGCTTGGAGGCAGGATTGGGAATCGGTAACCATTACAACGGTAGTCGCAACGGTTATCTTTTCACGCAATTTTTGGAGCAGATATTTGAGTGTATTTGTTATCGCCGTTATTTCAGCATCAAAGCTACATGCAGCGAGGCCGCATGTGCCTGAAAGCTTGTCTGGTTCGTGGTCTGGGTAGCAGATATAGGCCCCATACCCAGCTCTTACGGGGTCCTTCATGTAGCAGTAAATGGCGTTGGCCGGGTAGGTCTTTAATGTGTCCATTGCCATTTTTCTTAGTAAGTCCGGGTGTGTATGTCGTTTTGTGGCCCCCTCCAACCCGTGTATGGTTAGATTGATGGGAGGGATGGGCTGTCTCCTCCAGGGCGGGCACGTGCTTATCCGTCGGATTGGGACCCGGTCAGTGGAGAGACCAGCTTGAGCACTCAAATTTGTTGCGCAATGCATAAATGATGTCCGTTTAATCCGGTTTTTAACTCTCCACCGAGTGACTAAGGTGTGGGTCGGTAGCCCTGGTTCGCCACTTTTGCAGCGTTCCAGGGCCGTTAGCACGGCGCGCTCTCTCCTCAGGCTGAGAGGAGCCACGTTGGACATGATTTCTGCAGCGGAAGTTGGGCTCGTTCTATAGGTGCCGCAAATGAATCTAAGAGCCTGGGCCTGTACACGATCGAGTGATTCGAGGGCCGTCTTGCTTGCGTACACCTGCACGGGCAGGCTGTACTCAATTTGGGACCTGACAGCCCCCGTGTACAGTGTGCGGAGCATGTCAGCTCGGGCGCCCCACTTGGTACTGGCTAGCTTTCTGAGTAACCCTAACTTCTCCGAGGCCTTTCTTTCAACGTCCTGGATGTGCAAGTGCATTGAGAGCTTTCTATCTAGGGTGACTCCTAGATATTTTGGCGTGTTTTCACGTTGGAGTCGCAGCCCACCGAGTTGGAGCTCGAATGGGGCCCCAAGAATGTCGATTCCCAGGCTGAACAGGCACCAGGTCGTTTTGGCAACGTTGATTCGTATCTGCCATTTTGAACAATACGAGGAGATGGAATGGAGATCGGCTTGTAATGCTGCCTGAAGTTGGTCAGCTTTCTTCCCGGTTGACCAGAGGACAATATCATCAGCATATAGCAGTTTGCGACATCGGAGTGAGCTGGGCAAATCGTTAAGATAGGCCATGAAAAGAATACATGAGAGGGCGGATCCCTGGGGTAACCCTCTGATTATAGACATAGCCAGATTTTTATAACAACAAAATCTAATTTACCAACTTAAAAAATGAGCATTTACATAGATAGTGTTCTAACTAGTTTATATATATATATATATATATATATATATATATATATATATATATATATATATATATATATATATATATATATATATATATATATATTTATATATATATATATATATAATTAAAAACCCATTAAGCCTTTTTTTTTCCAAAAAACAAATTATAGTAGTGTGTTTGGTCGTATATGTAGATATAGTTTATAGCCATAGGTCACTAAGCCTGGGTCAAAGTTTACATGTTTACTACGTGTACAATTAATTTTTATTAAAGTAGGAACAATGACTCTAGAATTCTATTAGGTGAAGAAAAATCAATCAATTTTTTTATGGCTTCAATAATAATTGAATGTTATTTAGGATTTAATTAGTTTAAAAAATTAATAGCTTGCAGTTCTGAGAGCTTTATGCATATTTTTCAATTAGTCATAAATACACGATTGCTTGTAATTTGTAATGGCTTCATTCTCCATTAATATATATATATATATATATATATATATATATATATATATAATGCATACTGCATGCTATCTTAAAAAAAAAACTACAAATAAATTTAAAAAAATAGGTATAGAATCTACTCAATCTAGATGTAAATAAAAGTTAGAAAAGATGTCAGTGTGTAGGCTCAGGGACTCACTATTGTTAATTTTTTTTAGACTGACTCACAGACTTGACTTCTATCACCAATTATAGGCCTATAGGCTACCTAAGTAATAAATAACATTCTCAAAACTGTATTGACTCTTTCGTTATTCGCTTATTTAACTCATATTAATAGTATACAATGTAAAAAGAAATTGTCAAATGTGATGAAAAGAGAAATATATTATCCAAACTGGCATTATCATTCAAACATCGTGAATGTCATAAAATAAGTTTATACCGGAAGTACCTCGGCTCCCATTTTGGAGTTGAACGAAACTTAAGCTTAGTTACCTTTAGTGTTGGCAGTCCTGTATATATATAGTCTATGCTTAAAACGAATAGCTATTAATTAATAATATCGTTTTATCCCTTGCTTTTAAGAATGTGCGCTTATAATACTGTCTCTAATTCAGTCATAAGAAGCACTGGCCCTTCATTTCCAACATCAATTCGGTCCAACACCAAGCCGTGTTTATGCCATCTCCAAATTTTGCTCGAGCCTGTCACACAAGTCCTGGGTTGGATCCCCATACTAAATGAAATATAGATGTTAAATGTTTTCTTGGTGGTTCAGCGAGTGCCTATTTCAATTATTCCGATAGCGGATTCCAGCGGTGGTTGATTTTGAGACCAATACGATGCCAATGCCCATACATTCTCATCGTATGACCTCAAAACCACCCATTCAAAGTTTGTTTGTTTCTTTGTTTCCTTGCGGTGGTTGATTTTGAAACCAATACGGTGCAATGCCCACTCATTCTCATCGTATGACCTTAAAACCATCCATTCGATTAACTTATTTTTTAAAAAAGATACTATCTTTACATTGGAATGTCTTTGCATTTAGATTACTCATTTTTGTCACACACTAAATTTGTCTTATTGGCTGGAGGTGGGCCCACCAAGATGTTCTTGAACCGGGCCCACGGGTGCCTTGCTACGCCACTGGATTTACCAGGAGCTCCTTGAAATCTCCTGAAATTGCAAAATATGTAAAAAGTCCTGGAAATATCCAGAAATTATTACAATCTTTTGAAAACTCATACAAATCTCCTGAAATATGTAGACAAAAAATTGTCGTTCAAAATGAAAAACGACAATGCTACGCACGATAATAAAAAAAAAACGGCATTATGCAATACCCATAATTGTGGAATCTGGTGAAAGAAGCTTCTCGCGCCTCAAACTAATGAAGAATTACTTGAGGTCAACAATTCTCGAAGATAGATTGAAACATTTGGTGATTCTTGCTATTGAGCGTGATCTATGTAGGAAACAGAATTTTTATGATATACTGTATGGCTTCGCTACACGCAAGGCTCGTAAAGTAATTCTGTAGGTAGTAATACAAATTCTTAATTTTCACTTATTATTCGTATCCCTACTCAAACTTGGTCCCGCCAAATCCGTTTCGCATAGAGCCCCACAACGGTTGAGTTCGGTCCTTCTATTTAGTGACGGGTGAATACTATCCCCCCCCCCCCCCCCGGCTATCTTTTGTTTTCGCCGACTTCCTTTACGTGGTGTCCAAAGTCTTGAGCCATGAAGATAATTAAATATATAGATATATATTGTCACAAATTCATTCTAGCAGTCCAGCCAATAATTTCTACATAAGACGCTGCACAAACATGAGCTCGAAATAGACCAAATTTATTTTTAAAATAAATTGTTAATTATATTTTTAAAATGTTATAATTATTAAAGTAGGGTTTGCACTTTGTGGCCAAAATCATCGTACCTTCACATATCACTTAGTCTGTTGAACCTTTGGGATACCATACAAGATCTGTTTGTCATCCTTCTCCGCTTCTCTGTCTTTTGCATTGGATAGAATTTCACCCCAAAGATTTTCGAAATCCTGGTCCAGTATCCAACTTTTGAACCCATGAAGAGTTTACAAGCCAATAAGAGGAAATGTAATTGAAATAAATAAGTAATAATTGCCATGCTAGACCTCATACATAAGGCGAACTTCATAACTGCTATCTTAATTTCTCAATCAATTGACTCACATATAGAAATTAGTCTTTACTAAAAGGAAACCAAAACTAGCATTTGTAACAGACAAATACATTCACATATCACTTAGTCTGTTGGACCCTTGCGGCAACACCCAAGATTTTTTCCGTCTTTCTCCCTTCGTCTCTATCTTTTGCCTTGGATAGAACCTCTTCCAATGGCAGACCTGTCCATTCTTTTGTGTTGTCTTCCCATCACTTTCTGTCTGCCTCTTCTTCTTTTTCCCGGTACTGTTCCCCCAAGGAAAGTCTTTGCGAGCCCAGAAGACCTTGTAATATGGCGATAAAGTTTTAGTTTGCGTTTTTTTACACTAGTTAGCAGGTCATCTTGGGGTCGCTGTAGTAACCCTGTCTCTAATTTCTTCGTTAGTGATGCGGTTTAAATTTGATACCTAAGATCCTTCTGTAGCATCTCAATTCCATTGCTTCCTTCTCACTAGCTCTGCAGTCAGCGCCTAAGACTCGCAGGCATATAAAAATGTGGCCTTGATCCCAACGATACTTAATGTACCAGCTAATTCTATCTCTAACATTTACTATTAATATTATGTAATTATTGTTTTATTAGGAGAAAATTGAGGAGCAATCCAAACAAGGAAAGTCCTTTGATATTTACTCTCTACTGCACCGACATGCTTTGGACGTCATCCTCAGGTGTTCGTTTTCCTACAAGTCTGATTGCCAGAATTTTGAGTAAATTGCTTTTAATATTTACTAAATAAATAATTAGAACATAGGTTTAACTTCTTTTAAAATAATTAAAACTTAGGTTTAACTTCATCTAAAATAATTAGATCATAGGTTTAACTTCTTCTAAAATAATTAGAACATAGGTTTAAAGTCTTCTAAAACAAAGTTTTGATTGGCTTATATTGCGTGGCTCCCTGAGAGAGCTCCAGTTTGAATCCCATTGAAGATTTGACTCAAGCTAAGTGCCCAGAGACAGCACGGACAATCTCTCATAGTCTAGCTCCCCCTGCACTCGTCAGCAACAAAAAACAAACAAAGAAATAAATAAAACAAAACATTGGATGGAACGCACTGAGGAATACCTAATGGAAGAGCTCTATAGTAGCAAAAATGATAATAGTCATCATCTAATATATAACGTGGAATGTAAGGAATATGCATATATGTATGTATGTCCCGCATAGAAATCAAAACCGTTTGACAAATCTTGATTGAATCAAATTATACATGCTACGTTTGACCTTTTGTTTATTACAATAGAAATGGCGCTTCAGTATATTTAATTAATTACAATATGTTGTTCTTTTTTTTAAAGTACCAACTTAACTATTTTATTCTAGAAGATTTAGAGACGTTTATAAGCTTTACTTTTTAAATAGTGAAATGTCAAATTTTATTTATCAGTTTAATAAAATATTTGGATTTTCTTAATTTTGACAAATAAAATATTCACAGCTTGAAAGATAACATTGCCTCGGTGATCTCAGAGCTCAATACTTTATGGTCAGACAGATCAATGTAAGTTTCTTTAGTTATTGCTTGACTTGATATTTCTGTGAACTTTACATATTTTTGGAAACTTGACATGATATGTTTGGGAACTCTACATAATATGTTTGGGAACTTGACTTGATATATTTGGGAACCTGACAGATTTTGGGAACTTGAAATTATATGTTTGTGAACTTGACATATTTTTGGGAACTTAAGAAATGATATGTTTGGAAACTTGACATATTTTGAGAACTTAAGAAATGATATGTTTGTGAACTTGACATATTTAAGAACTTGAAATGATTTGTTTGTAAACTTGACATATTTTGGGAACTTGATGTGATATGTTTGTGAACTCTACATAATATATTTGGGAACTTGACTTGATATATTTGGGAACTTAACAAATTTCAGAAATTGAAATATGTCTGTGAACTTGGCATATTTGGGTACTGGACATAACATGTTTGGAAACTTGTGATATATTTTGTAGCTAGACATGATAAATGCTTATTTTTAAAAGAGAACTGCTTATTAATTGGAAAACCAAGCATAATATTAATTAATTAAGTAATCGTAAGGAGAGAAGAAGCAATAATAAGATTAAATGCACACTGAAATCCTTTCCCAACAGTGGCCTATGCCCCAGGGGGAACCACAAGCAGAAATGAGAATTTTGCTAGCATAAAGGAATTTTACATGTATGAAATAATGCGTTTATGCCGTTTAGGCTATTTTTGCTTTGCTTTATTCCGAAATAAACAGATTGCCCCCTATAGCCTGAAGTAACCTACACCTATCTTCAACAAAATTTTCTATTAAAGTTTTAAATACACAAAAACTATAAAGAACCATTTAAAATCAATGTGTTTGTTATTCCTCTATTATCTTAAAAAAATACAGACTTTACTTCAAAAAAGAAGATGATTACGTCCAACGCGTCATGCGTCTAGTCCTGCGTGTTAACCAATGACTTAAATTCTGCCAAGTCATCGGTTTTCCTGGCTGGCTCAGACAACCCATTCCATGCTCTAGTAGCACTAGGGATGAAGGAGCATTTTTATAAATTTGTTCTAGCATATGGAACAAGGAATGTACTTTTGTGTCTTTCAGAGTATTTTATTAGATTTTGTTTAATTAAACTACTTGTCGTGCGCGCGTGAAGTTTTCTTTGCATTTAATATTGGTGTTTTAGTGTATAGGAAGTAGTTTCTTTTAAGTGCGTTTTGTTGTCTAGAATATTGTGTGTGTGTGTGTGTGTTTACGTCAACCGTAGTTTCCGCAAGAGAGAGAGAGAGAGAGCTTCTTTTGTTGGCTGGGTAGCTGGTTTTGTTGGTTCTTTCTTGTAGCGGCATCGCTAGATCTAGGTTTTGTTTTCGTTTCAGGGTGTTAGGCTTTGGGCTTTGTGAAAGTGTGTCGTCTTTCCGCCCTTGGAGTTGTGTAGTAACTATCGGTGTTGAGGTGTAGGGAGTTGAGGTTCTGTTGGGCGCCGAGATGGAGCGTGAGTGTGAAGGTGTGTTACGGAAACTTAGTGGTGTGATACTAGACTAAATATTAATCAAATGCTAACTTCAATGATAGTGATGCATATGTAAATATGTTGGTAACTTACAATTAAGTATAATTAAATATTATTCCTGTTGACAACTGTTGTTATTCACTAAATGTTCAGTTTAATAACTTTTATTCAATGTTCGTATTGTACATGCTATTACCTTTATGTTCTTGCGTTACTCTGTTCAGGTTGGGGATACGGGACCATAATATCATACCCTAGCTAATCTGAAATCCCACCCTGACACTACTTTCTTTTTTTTTTTATTCTTGACACCAGATCTCCACACTTTTATGATCACATCGAATGTCTGTATTGCTTGACGTCTCATGGTAAAAGATTTTATCATCTCTGTAGTGTAGCGCACAAGGCTTCAGAGGAAATCATTGAGAAACGAAAGCAAGAACTTGTTAGTCTTAAATCTTTTTTTTTCTAGTTAATTTACAATTATTTCTTTAGTATCAATATTTAAAGCAGGTTTATCAGTTATTCCTAATAATGTTTAAAGGCTGCTGTGAATTTAGAAGGGCAATATAACTAGAAATAACCCCAAATAAAATAATATTTGTAGTTAATATGTAACAATTTTTTTCTTTTGTTTTGGATGATTATTACATAATCTCGAAGATTATTACATACTTGCCCAAATGTCGTAAGATGGTGGGTAAGTGAGGCAGGCAGGGTTTGAACTTTAGACTAACAAGACCATCATCTACCACACGATCAGCAGGCAGTCATCCCTTTCATATTTTTGGTATTGTCCTATTTGTATAATGTTCTTTCTTTCTCATCTCTCCATTTTCGCTTGTCTCTTTTGTAAATACCCACACACACACACAACAACAGTGTATGTACTATACAAAAATAATGATTATACAAAAATATATAATATAACAAGGGCCTTGTTTGTAGATAGCCAATCCTGATCTTGTGTCGAACCATAAATGCAAAGATTTCTTGGATATTTTGCTGACAGCAAAAGATGAAGATGGACAAGGATTGTCTGCCTTGGAGATTAGGAATGAAGTGGATACCTTCTATTTTGCTGGTAATTAACTTTGTAGAGAATTGTCTTTAGTAGAAACATTTGGTTAGCAATTGAAACAGAGTAAAAATAACTATAGTTGGAATTTAAATATTATAGTTGTAATATTGTTTTATCTAATCTGTCTGTCTGTCTGGTAAAATTTTTTGTACAATAATTGATTATTTTGCTTGGTGTTGAAAAGGGAAATAAATACTGCTTATTGAAATAAATGGTTGTATATGTGGAGTTATTCCCATTACTACATTTTATATAAGTTTTTTTTTTCTCGATTCCCAGTTTCTGATCAAGTAATTGTAATTTTGGGTAATTATTCATAGTCCATCAATCAAGAAACTAACCAATTAGTAACTCAATTAGTGGTATTTAAATAATTTTGTTTTCCATAGAAAAAGGAGTCTATTTCTGCAGTATTGATAAAGATAAGCATTTTTAAACAACTTTTTTTAAAAATATATATTTTTTTTTTGAGATTGGCAGTTTTTCCCCCCATTATTTACTATCTAAATAAAAAGCAACTCTAGTAGACTACTTTTGGCTGTGACATGGATATTGACTATCATCCTATCAACAGATGTATCTTCATTTGTACAAAGCTTACATCAACTCACTCTGTCTGTCTGGTACTAATTTTGAACACGTTATTTCTCCAGCTTCTCATTCTTGGATCATTGAAACTTTGCACAATTTTACCCAGCAAACATGAATCAATAAAAACTAAATGATAAGTTAATGAAATAGTGGTAATTAATTGATTTTGTTTGATATCTAAAAGGGGAACTGAATTATAGTATTGATATATATAGCTATACATGTGAAGATTTTTCCCTTTGCTTATTTTTAAAAATAATGTTTTGTATATTTTGCTTGTTGTATGATTTCAAATGTATTTTTCTAGAATAGATTTTAAAAGGTTTTAAAGAATTTATTCTATTTTCAGGTCACGACACCACAGCTAGTAGTATGACCTGGATATTGTACACATTAGCTGGACACCCAGAATACCAAGAGAAAGTCTACCAGGAAGTTATAAATGTTCTGGAAGGCAGAGAATATATTGAATGGTAGGTTAGTAGACTCTATGAAATACTTTAAAAGGCAGTTTCTGGAGTACCAGTGGTTACTACATATATGAAATTCTCATTAACCCACATGAATAGGAATAAACTATAAACTGACATACTGGTATATTAAAAAAGGAAGTAAATTTTCCTTTCAGACCTTACAATGTAAAGGGCAAATGATGCAAAAGCCCTCTGATTCAATAGCCAAATGTTAAAAGGGTGTCATCTAGCTTGCTCAATGACCAACCCCCTCTACTTTTGGAAGCCAAGAGTTTTACCACTCTGCCCCCACAACTGGTGTACTTGACATAAGCAATCATCTGGATAGGTTAGAAACAGAACTGTACAATTATTCTGTACATAATAAGGAATTGTCTTCAAGTGAGAAAATTAAAGAAAAGTAATTATTTTATCTTGTTACTAATTTTAGAAAACTTAATAGACAGAAATATAAAATTAAATTGACACAGAAGCTCTTAGATATTTCACACATTTATTTTCACTTCTTATAGAAAAAAAGCCTTAAATTAAAAGTTTTATAAGTAGGTCTATTTTATTCATAAATATAGAAAAATATTGATTAAAAAAATTGTACTCCCAGGAATGACCTTCAGAAGTTGGAGTTCACCACTATGTGCATCAAAGAATCATTACGACTACATGGGGGAGTTCCAGGTATTGAAAGAAGAACAACAGAGGACTACACTATTCATGGGCTTACCATACCAGCAGGTAGGGAATAGCCTCATTGTGTTTTAGCTTAAGTTCTAGTCTGTAAGTTACAGCATTATAAATTTTGAAGTTTTAACTTAGCAAATTTTATGGAGAGTGATATAGACTTTGAAAGAGATGTTTGATATCAGAGTAAGAGAGGTAAGGAAGACTCAACATTCCTATTATACAATAAGGCTTGTCTTGGAGTTTAAAAATTTATGAGGAATGCAATATTTCCCGTGGCTATGCAGCCCCTATATATTTTGCCACATCCATGGCAAGCATAACCATTGTCCACTGAGGGACAATTAAGATTTTCTTTTCACCCTTTTATATGAACAATAATAAAATCCAAATTTAAGGTTTCTTAAAATTGGAAAAACCAAGTATAATGCTTCTTTAAAACAGTAAAACCAAGTATAAGGCTACTTTAAATGAAAAAAAAACAAGTATAAGGCTACTTTTAATTAAAAAAACAAAATATAAGGCTACTTTAAATGGACACAAGTATAAGACTTATTTGAATTGTTGCACTTCACTTTTTCAATGCTGTTTTATTGGTATCAGCAGCCATCAAAGTTAAATAATAAATAGAATACTTTTTTCATAAATTAGAAAATCAAAATACAAATGAATATTTTCACACTTTGTGGCCAGGCACGAGATTAACAATTCAGTTGTTCTTACTTCACCACAACCCACATCTCTGGGAAGAACCCGAACAGTTTAAACCAGAGAGATTTCATCCGGACAATCTGAAAACAATTGACCCATTCCAGTTTGTGCCGTTTTCTGCAGGGCCAAGGTAAGTTTTGATATTACAATGTTTTGCTAATGAATAACTATTACTTGTAGGCCTAAACACGATGCTTAACTGAATAAGTTCAGCAATGAAATAACCAAGCATAATGAAAGGGGTTATATAAGAAAAACAGTACTTAATCATTACTTTAATTGTCTATGTTTCTAATTCAAGGCACTTGGCATTAATTAGCTAAGGCAAATAGCATATGTTAAGAAGGGTACTTACCATAGTTTATGAAAGGTATCTGGCATACCTTAAGAAGGGTACTTGTACTTAATGTAGTTTAAGAAAGGTGTCTGGCATAACTTAAGAAGGGGATCTACACTATCTAAAGGAGAATAACTGGTTTAACTGTTGGAGAGCTAGCTGTGATCATTTAATTAAAGGGTACTTTGCATAATAATAGTTAAGAATAACTGACGACCCTTTATGGCATACCTGGCTTATCTGCAAAAACATAATTGGTGTACTTAATTTAGTTTGGCATAAACAAAGGAATGGAAGTAGGCCTATTGAATTGAAGAAAATTTTTTTTATGGGTGAGTGCTTCAAAATGTTTGAATTACGCTGTATTACATGTATTACAGTGGTTTTAATAGGTTGTCATTGCAGAAAGTGGTAATAGCTATAAGCAATCCACTACCAATAAAATGCTTTCTAATGGTGTGTGTCTCAAAAAGTCTCTGAGAACCAGTCCAACTCCTGACCTTCACGTGTGGCTCAGATATTGAGTCAGGTGGGACTGTTCTCAATAACAGAAGGGCGCCTAACAAGTAAGCTTTGGGCAGGAGGAGTTTATTAGCCATAGCTGGCTACACTCCTAGGAGATGGGAAACTGAACTGCGGTTATACCCAATCATTGGAAAGGCTTTGGGAATCAACCTGGGGAAAAATCAGGAGCTGGTGACCCTTAGGCAGTTTGCAGCACTCAGTGCTACACCTGGCAGAGACTTCAATGCAGCTGACCCCCAAGTGTATCAGCACTTGCCGTTTCTTTGGATACATCAGCTGTGTGGAGAGGGGAGACTGCTTTTTGACATAATTTGAACCATAGTTAATGCCCAGGCACTCATCTCATTTCTATAATATGATCCATGGTAGCTTTGCGACTGAAAAATGCCATATATTGATGTATCGTTAATGTCCTTTTTCAGTATCTGTATATTAAAGGAAGTTAATAGGCTTTACATAAAGAATTAGAACATCTTCATGAGCATTAGCTAAGTACTTAAACAACTTGTATCTATAGTCTATATACATTTCTTTACTATCTATATCCCCAGGAACTGTATTGGTCAAAACTTTGCTCTTAATGAAATGAAAACGACTATTAGCAGATTAATAAAGAAGTGAGTATTTATAGAACCTTGTGTTGGGAAAGGGAGATAACTACACTTCAAAATTGAAACAGTATAAATTAGCAAAACTTAGTAGACTCTGTTAAGACCTGAGAACACTGGTGAATCTTTTGAAAATTGTGTCTACAGAGACATCCTCATAGATGTATCCAGCACTCAGTGCTGAATTTAACTTAACTCAGGGCCCGCGTCTCAAAAAAAAAAATTTAAAGAAAAAGCAAAGAAATAAAATGCTTTATGTTGAATAAAAGGGACTATAACACAAATATGGCTTAGGGCCATAGTAAGTCTACACCTGGGTTCACAAAGCCTTAGAAAACATTTTAAATTGTGATATTTTGAAGAAAATGGGGTCTGTTTAAGTTTGGATTTATGTATATATAAACACACTGAGCAAAATAGAATATTTGTATTTATTCATAAGCCTCACTTTAATTATCCCCTGCTGGTCATTTGTATAGTTGAACCACCTATATGAGCATTCAAGTCAGGTGCCCAGTGGGCCTGTTGGGCCACAAAACAGTAAAGCACATACTTCAGTGTAAACAATTCTATACCTTTCTCTTATACAATAGAGCACCACTGAAGGCCAGGATTGGTTTTAACATTACCTTTTTGTACTAGATTTTGACAACCATACTTCTGAGATGCTTTGTCTCCATTTGAATTTCACAAAATGTCAATAGCTCTGCTGATAACTGCTCAGGGACATCAAGCAGACATTGCCAAAGCACTAGTTTGATATATGATAGTTTTATTTTCCAGTTACAAAACAATGCCAAAAGATTATCTAAAACCGTTCTTCTGACATATTATACATGTACGGTAGTTGTCTTTCCAAAAGTCTAAAAAATCTCTTGATCAATAATAGGTTATTAGTTTGTTATTAACTTAAAGGCAACACCAAATGAATCTTTGAGTTTTTATTACTTTGGACAATATAAATATCAGAATAATTCCTTTGTTGTGAAAACACAAAGTCCCTTTTTGTAATCTTGTTTTTTACTGTGGAAAGACTGATTTCTGAATTGTTAGACTTGACACGTAATAAAAAAATCTTTAAGAAGTATTTTACGCAGTGGCCAAGTAGTTAAGCACTTGGCTTCAAAGCCTGGGGTCTTGGCTGGGTCCAAATCTTGGTGAAGACTGTATTTTGAATTTTCAGTTTTTTAGTCCATCCAACTCTAATGTTACCCAACTTTTGTTGAGGAAAGTAAATGCTGTTGATCGTTGTGCTGGCCTCATGACACCCTGCTCATTAGCCATTGGCATGACCTTAACATAAACTGCCCTATAGATCGCAAGGTCTGAAAAGGGGGAACTTTACTAAACTGAGTTATAGAATTCTGTCTGATAAGAACATTTTTACAGTTTTTCTTTTCTTTTTTTTTTACACTAATGCTTCTGTTAATTATAATCATGAGCTCTAGGCCTTGGTGCATTGATAAGCAAAGGATCTCTTTAATATATGCCAAAAAGGCTTTTTGTAATTTACACTTACTCTCATGATTGCTTTTATATTTTGTTGCTATCTTACCAAAACATTTTTGTTTCTTTTTTATTTCAGTTTCAAAATTACATTAGATGACAGTCACGTTGTTCGAAGAGTACCCTACGTCACTATGCAACCAGAGAATGGAGTTTTAATCTATGCCACACCTCGCTAAAGATTCTCAAGAAAAGATTGTATAGTTTGAAATACATCTACCTTGCAATGTGTAAATGTATACTTTTGGATATTTTAACTCATTGACTATGTCCCATAATTCATTTGTTTTTCATAGTAGTGTTTTAGCTTGTCTAAAAATAGAATCCAAGCTTACCACTGAGCTTAATTCATGAACTCTGGTTACCTCTGAGCTTAATGCATGATTTCTGGTTACCAAAAAGCTTAATGCATGATTTCTGGTTACCACTGAGCTTAGTGTATGATCTCTGGATCTTCTCTGCATCTTATTTCTTTTATAACAATCAATGTCACTTGAAGGGAAATGAAAAGATAAGCTAAGCTTGATATCAAAGTACTTAAGGGTATAAACAATCATAAGTTATATTATACTTTCTGTTGGCATTGGGCTTGTATAAAAAATACAACTTAAATCACTTTTGTGTATGATATTTGTAATAGAACATGTTCATAAACTTTTAAATGTTAAACCTTACTATTTTCTTATTGTGTATGTGATCAGTGACACTTGGATTCAAGTATCATTTTTACATCACATTTATTTTGATTGATTGTCTCACGAAAATGTTCATAAAAGTTATGTCTGTAGATGTGTTAGAACTGATACTAGAAGTTACTCTGTGCATTAGAGTCACGTGTTCGGACCAAGTTTAGCAGCTAATACTAAATCTAGCTCTTTATATATACATTATTTTTTAAAATTATAATTTTAAGTATAATCCAAACATTTGATGAGATAAGACCTCTCCCCATCTCAAATGTACAAGGACTGCCTTTTTTTTTTTTACAAAGCTGATATTAACTCTATGTATCTTTGGGTGGATTCTTGTACACTTTTATTTCAGCCTTCTTATTCTAGGATCAAGTAGAAACTGTGTACAATTATTCATTGAATAAAACACGAATCAATAAAAAAAAAAAAAAAAAAAAAAAAGGGGAGATAACAATACAATGTTGATAGATTGTCAGCGATTTAACGGTGATCATTCACTCAATTATGATCTGTTGTTTTTTAAAAAAGTATTTTTACTTTGCTCATTTTTACTATGAATGTTAATTTGTAGTGATGGCAAAAGTTAACTAAAAAGTTGCCAACTTTTAGTTTAAGTATAAAAAATTAGTTAAGGCCAAAGTTTAATTTTTAAAAAAAGTTTAGTTAAAATCCTAGTTTAATTATTTTTTTTTTAGTTACAAACTAAAAAATTCAATTACAAATTTTACAAACTGTTCTAACATACATACCAATAAATATTTAGATCTATCTAATTTGGAGAATACATATATCGAACAATAGAGGGAAGAATTAACTAGAGGGTGCACAGGTCACTAGAAAGCCTTTTGACCTTTAACTTATAATGCTCGCTAGTCCCGCCAATTCAAGGTATTTGAAAGGCGTGAAAAATAAGTGTGTTCATTATATTTCTAGCAAGTTTCGCTGCTTGATAAATCCTGATAATTCCTTACTTCTATAGATCTACATTTTGCTGCTTTTTATTAATTGTGCCGATGTGCCCAAACCAAACCTTAAACACCAGTGTGTTCCTGTATAGCTGCAGGCAAAGAATTTTGCTTTACTATAGATCTAAAAGAAATGTCGACTCTTTTTAAAACTTTTTACTAGATAGTCTAGTCAGTCTAGAGTTAGAGTCTAGTGACGTCTAGTCTATTAGTATTAGTCTATTACTAGCTACAATTAGTAAGTATTAGATCTATAGTCAATTCTAGATATATCTAGATTACTTATTATACTAAGACCTAAGCTGCATAGATGATAGATCTATAATGACTATATAATACTAACTATAATAGTCACTATGCTAGATCTAATACTAAATTAACTAAATCTAGACTAGATCTACATCTACATCATTATAATTATACTTATATTTACTATCTAGATCTATTAGATCTAGATCTAGTATTTTCTACTAGAGTGGCTGCCTGGTCGTGCGGTTTGCGCGATGGACTGTCGTTTGGATTTGTCGAGGGTTCAAACCCTGCCCGCACCCATCCCCCGTCGTCCTGCGGGTTTGGACTAGGAAGTAAACTATCTTCAACTCTGAAGAAACATCTGAAACATGTAGAACAAACAAACAAATACCCATATCTAATTATAATCTTATTGTCATAATTATAATAATCTAAAATCTCTAGATCTAGAGTTACTAAGATATCTACTAGACTCTATCTAGATTTTAGATCTAGTAGTAGTAGTAACTAGTATTTCTTAGATTATTTTTAGATTAAAATATTAATTATTTGATCTAGCAGCTAGATCTAATTCTAGATCCAGATTATATTTCTGATCATTTCATTTGTAGAAGATATAAGATCCAGAATATTCTAGAATCTAGAGTTAGTTAGAGAGTCAACATGCAGTTTTATCATTAGGCCTACTTCTAAAGGTAACTTATATTAGAACTTGGACAATTACTTCTAATTTCTTTCTATAAAAATAGTATCATTCTATTAAGCTATACATCTATCCCATAAAGACATTTAAATCTTTTTTCATGTGCACAAATAAATGTTTATTACATTTTGCTAAAGAGATTGGTTGTGCTTTATATTTTTCATGTTTGGCTGTTTCGTCCTTAAAAAAGGTCAAACTAGTTAGTAAAAGTTTAACTAAAGTTTCTTAGTTTAGTTTAACTAATTGATTAACTAAAAGTTTAATTACTTTTTTTTAGTTTAACTAAAAAAAATTAGTTTAGTTCCCATCACTATTAATTATCATGTACCATAAATCTTTGACCACTACAAGGTCTAAATAAACTAAACTAGTTAAGATAAATCTAGACCAGACTATTCTACATGCGATTATACACACATATACATATAATGTCAGCATTCTAAATATAGGCATACTTAAGTTTATAAAATTGCATACGTTCAATCTGGCATAGTGTAACTACATTAAATGGTTTCGTTTTCAAAAAAGAAAAGTAGTTAATTTGATAAGATTATATAGAGCCCATGTGTGCTCTGTATAATTCCTATTAATATTTTGGCTTAAGAAAGATAATTTTATAATTCTGTTTGTGGTTTAGATTTGTGGAATTATTTTTAGTGCATTTAGTAAATAAAGTACTCAGAATGGCTTTTCTTTGATTTGTTGTGTGCTTTGTTCATTTCAAAGTTTTGTTGTTAACAACAAAGTATCCGTTCAAAATAATATCGTAACAGAAGAGACACTCCAACAGACTAGGGACAAAACGTAGGCCTAAAAGTTTTGTATTTTCTTTGGACATTTCACTTGCCAACATAACACTTCTGATGCATCCACCATCGATGACGAACAAGAAATGCCGAAAGGCCTGCAAACAAGATATAACTCTAAGTTTATCTAAAGAGGTGTCTGAGTGGTTAAGCTCTCGGTTTCCTGATGTCCTGGGTTCGAAATTCAGTGAAGACTGGGATTTAGAATTTTGGGATTTTTACGGCCTCCACCCAAATAATAAAGACTAATTGATCAACTATTTGGTACATGTTTATATTGATTCATGTTTTTGTCAATGACTATGGATAATAAAGCAAATTTTCAACTTGATCCCAGAATAGAAAGTGGAAGAAAAAAGTGTAAAAATGTTAAAAGGGTAATAACTCCACACATATAGCCCCATCTCTCAATAAGTAGTATCTATTCCCCTTTGCTGATTTTAAACCAAATAATTAATTACCAGTAATTGGTTAAATTTGTGAATTGATTCCTCCATTGTTATGTACAATAAATAATTGTGTTAAGTTTCACTTTGATCTGAGAATGGGTGTTGGAGAAATAACGTGTTCAAATTTTTTACCAGACAGACAGACGGAGTGAGTTAGTATAAGCTTTGTAAGAATAGTGATTATTTAAATGTCAATGTACAGCATGTGCACTGGCATTAAACTTTTGCTTCAAACTTCTATTTCGATATTTCATGTTAAACTGTGGGGGGTAGTAATTAACAATATTGAAAAACAACAATAATAAATAAATAGAAATAATCGCATAAATCTATGTTGGCTTTTTTACAGTATCTATATTAACTATCAACTCACTCCATCTGTCTTTCTCACGTTATTTTTCTCACTTCAAGTTGAAGCTTTTATTTTTAAAAAAAAGACCAATTAGTTAATTAATAGTAGTCAGTTGCGTAGCCACGGGAAATACTGTATTCTTCATTAATCTTTGGACTCGAAAACAAACTTATAGTAGTCAATTAATTTGGTTCCGTATAAGCTTTTGCTATTGCAGAAGGGAGTCGAAGCATAAAAACTCTAACGGTGTTGAAACACGATTATTAATATTACCTCCCTTCAAAGTAATTAATTTTTTAGACGTTACAGCACAGCTCAATAAACGCACGCATACATACCTAGTAGATTATAGAACTCTTTAGTGTAGAGGATGGAAATTGCAAGTTTATGGATACATTTTGCGTCATTTAACATTGATTAAATAATTATTCAAAATAATTGATGCAATTTGGCTCAAAATAAACTTTATTTTTTGTAAGCATCTTTTATATTTTACTTCTTTCTTTTTTTTAAACTACATACACGATTCTTCACATTAACATTATCACCATTTTCCTTTATAACCCGGTATGAAATAATTTAAAACTGTTCACATTTAGTTGCCATGATGTTTAATTAAAAATGTTACATTTTAGTATAATTTGGCAACTCAATTCGAAATGATTTTGCAACTACTTTACACGTCTGTACTAGACTCTGGCACTTCACACAGATAGCTGTACACATAGCCATCGTTTGGTTTGTTGTTGAAATAGACACAACGAGCGTCCGCCATGTACCAGTTGCCCCCTTTCCAAAAGCATTGACAGTTAGCGAGACGACCACTGTTTGGCTCGGTAGTCGCCCAGTTAAAAACCTTGAGTGGCGCCTTGTTACGATTGTAAATCCAAGTTCCTTCTTTCTCCTCGTCATTCGCCCCTGTGACCACCACGTCGAATAAATGTTTACTGACCAAGAAGTTACGAACGAAATGGAACTCTTCATTGGAGTCAATTTCTGCCAGGTGTCCGCCGTACAATTCACATGTAGCTTGCGCCCAGGTGACCTGCAAGACGTCTACGTCTCTAGGTAGGTAATATCGACTGCCATTAAAACTTGAAGTAGAATAGAATGCCGCGTCTCTAGATCGCGACAATCTGGAAATCAGCGAATTATAATTAGTATGCAAATTATTGGTATAGTCACTCAAAATGTCAAATTTAGCCTTCAACGCCTTCGACGAATTTTCAAAAGCTGTCATTTTGTCGGTAAGACTGTCATGGTCAGTTACTGAGACAACAACTGCTCCTGTGCTGGTTAAAGTCAGTGGATTCCCCAAGACACCGACGCCATTAAAGCTGCATCTATAGAGGCCAGATTTCTCAGACATTGGATTAGTCCATGTGAGTCGAAGAAAAGACTCTCCGCTGTTGTTGATGAGTCCAACCACAGTGGCTGATTCGTCCAACGAGAATGTGCTGATTTTGTTATCTAACGTGTTGACGGACGCTAGGGAAGTGAACTTTGGTTCGTCCATAGTGTTGGACTGCAACAAGGTCAAGGAAAACAGGGCTGACAACTCTGGCGTATTCACACGTTTCAATGAGCAGACGATCTCCAGATTTCTTGTTACAGGAACTGTGATAACATTGGGCTTGATATCGATAGTAGCTATAAAAGAAAAGGTAAAATGAGAAAAAATTGAAAAAAAGTGTAATTGTATCAATTAATTTGGAACAGTCATGTACATTTGTAATAGATCTATACTAACAAGAATAAATCTGTTCGATTAGAAATATTTTTATCAATTGTATTTGTTAAGCGAAATTTTATGCATTTACTTTCTCAATGCGCTTTGGTCTTTTTCTTAGCCAATCCTAAAAGGCAACAACTTTTTTAAGGGGACGACAAGGTTAAAGGCTACCAATCCTAAAAGCTACTTTTAATGTTATAGCAACTGAACGACAAGGTCGATGGCTACCAATCCTAAAAGCTACTTTTAATGTTACAGCGACTGAACGACAAGGTCGATGGCTACCAATCCTAAAAGCTACTTTTAATGTTATAGCAACTGAACGTCAAGGTTAATGGCTACCAATCCTAACAGCCACTTTTAATGTTATGGCAACTGAACGACAAGGTTAATGACTACCAATCCTAACAGCCACTTTTAATGTTATGGCAACTAAACGACAAGGTTAATGGCTACCAATCCTAAAAGCTACTTTTAACGTTATAGCAATTGAACGAAGTTTTATCCAAGGCGAAAGAAATAGAGTGATTGAGAAAGATAAATAAATCTTGTGTGGCGCCCCAACGGTTTAACAGACTAAAGGATAGGTGAAGTTGAAGGTCACTGAACATGAGTAAGTTTTAGACTTGCAAAAGTTCCCGCCCAGTCTCGCAAATCGCTGCTCACGTTAAGTAGTATCAAACTGCAGCTCATGTATGTAATACGTGATAGAGTATGAGAGTTTAAAACTTTGAACTTCGACCTTCGTCATTGCCTAATTGATTTAAAATAAATAGAATAATTGCTCATTGTATTTCCTTTCCATTGTTTTCGTATGTTTTAATCGCATATTTTGTTCAAAATTATATATTTTTAAAATGGAGGACGCCTCCAAGAATGTAATGTCGTAAATCTGGCCTTGCCTATATGGATGCCTTGTGTATAAGATTTCTTACCTGCCCAGGACACAGCCACATATAATACACATAGGAAAACACAAGGAATCGTTCGCATACTGCTGACTTCAGTTTCAGATCAAGAAAACAAAGCTCTAAGGTACTGGTCCAGACAAACTAACTGAAGTGACTTTTAGAGACTGGCGACAAGTTCATGTTTGTTTGTTTTTATGTTGGGTGCGTAACATGTGGGTGAACAAACTGCTTTGCCATATGCTACACTAAAAAAAAACACACTCACTGGGGTTCATGTGTCACTGACATGCTCAAAATTAATACCTTTTATAACGAGCCTCCATCTTTCTTTCTATCACTTTTAGATCTAAAAAAACTAAAAAGCATTGAAAATCCAATTTTATGATATTGTTCAACTTTTACTTTTGAACTTCTGAAAGCTAAATTTTTTGGGGGTTAATTTTCTAAAAAAAAAAATACATAATAAAAACTTTTTGCTTTTCAGCGCTAAGCACTATTTTTGGTATTCAAAACAAAAAACAAAATTTTAAAACAATGTAGGTCAAAAACCGAATCTGCTGTTTACTTTAGTAATGGAGCACAGAAATGGGTAACTATAATTTTGTTTGAAATTTTTTATTGAAGTGGTAAGGCTAACTACACAGGGCCAAGACCCCGGCGGGCTTTAAGGTTAAACGGTGCTCTCCTTCACTCAATATCAGCTTGTTTTTTAAGAAGAATTTTTCTTTTATATTTTTGCATGTTTTTACTATAAATGACAATAACTACGTACCATAGATCTCATAAAATGTGGTGACTATTGTTTGCTTTTGTTTTATCTTGAAGAGCAGATTTCAAACTCACATCCTTTTCTTCTCAATACTCTTGTAAAGAAAGTTTTTTTTTCTTGAATACTTTAATGAATTTAATGCCTGAATCGTAAAATGAGGGTTATTAGTGTGTTAGTGAATCATTGATTGACATCTCAGGAAATAGGCATGCTCCGTGTCTCAACCTAATACCATCAATACAATGTCCTCATTTAAAAATCAATCATTTGAATTGACTTTCACGTTATCTCTAGACTTGCAACGTGAAAACAAAGAAACCAGGGAAGTTTTAATTACATACAGGAACTACGTCAACGGTTAGAGTTTCTCTGACTCTTAGCTGCAAGAGCTCGGGGTATCTGACTCTTAGCTGCAAGAGCTCGGGGTTTCTGACTCTTAGCTGTTAGAGCTCGGGTTTTCTGACTCTTAGCTGCAAGAGCTCGGGTTTTCTGACTATAGCTACAAGAGCTCGGGTTTTCTGACTCTTAGCTGCAAGAGCTGTACAAACGAATCTTTCTAAAGTCATAAGTGATGTAAGCTACATTATTCATTGGAACAAAGCCATACATATCCAAAGGTTAGGCCTTCATTTATATAAACATGTTTGTTTTAAATACCTTGATACTATCTTAGACAATAAATTAAAATTTTACTGCAAATACTGATTATATCAGAAAAAAAAAAGGTAGCAAAGATTACGTTTACTTAGAAAAATGTTCTCAGTTAATGTTAGCACAAAGACATTGGCTATGTTTTATCACGAGTTTTAATATCACTGCCTGGTATGGCAATCTGAACATTGAAAATAAAAATAAACTTCATAGAATCATAAATGCTGCTGGTAAAGTCATTGGCAAAAAACAAAACCCATTTGGGCAGCAGTTTGATAAAAACATTCTTAAGAGAGCTATAAAGGTTCTAAAAATAAATAAAAAATCACCCTCTGGGTCAGGATTTCGTATTTTTATCATCACAAAAGAGATACAAGACACCGATAGCAAACAACTCTTTTGACCCTCTGACAATCAAATCACTAAATAAAATGTAACGATCTAATAGAAATTTTGTCACATGTAAATTATGCGTGAGTCTTTGTGTAAATGTATATTTTGGTTTTTTATAGTTATTATGTTTTGTTTGGTGTATTGCATTAATTGTAAGACGAATTTCCATATGGATAAAAAGATTGTTATTATTTTACAGAGACACTTATATACATACTAACATACATACATACGGTACATTAAAGCATAAATACACATACATATGGAGGCGCGGTGGCTGAGCGGTAAAGCACTTGCCTTCCGAACTGGGGGTTTCGGGAACCTGGTGATTTTCAATTTCGGGATCTTTGAGCACCTCTGAGTCCACCCAGCTCTAATGGTAACAAAAAGCATTATTAGCCTTTATAAACAAATAGAAATGTTTTCTTTTAATTTTAACAGCTAGTTGACCAGAAAAAAACATCTTTAACTATTATTTATATTTGTTGTAAACATTTCCTGTACATTTTATAAATATATTTGACTTAGTGATACTGAAAATACACAAAAATTGTGCATCTTTGTTAGCATATTGTAACATTGCCTCCCTTGCATTTACGTAATTGTTTTAGAATTAATGTATTTTTTTTGAAAAAATCACTTGCATAATTAACTTTATAAATTAATCGGTTTGCTTTTAGAAAACCAAAAGTAGCCGTTGCACCTAAACTTTTCAAGCCGCATTTAATGATGAAATAATATTTTTCATATCTCTTCTAGTTTTCGAGATCGAGTGTGACAGACGGACATTTTGCACAAACCTAATAGCGGCTTTTTTCCCTTAAGGGGGCCGCTAAAAAAAACAACCAATCAGTTAATTAGCTATTGGTTATTAATTATTTGGTTCGGTATCTCGAACAAGGCAAAGAAATTGTTCTTTGCCTTTTACAAATTTAATTACAAGACTGATCCAAACTAATTGATGCAACTATGCTTCATATAAGATTAGATTTTTTAAAAAGTATTTTTTATATTTTCTTTTTTTTTTTAGGCATAAACAAGACAATATCCTACAATTCTATGTGTGTTGAAGACTGAACACCTGAAATTATTAGATGTTTTAACGTTCATTTCATTTATTACGGTCGCTTTTAAATTTAATATTTATACAAAATAGGAACATAATAGAATTATTATTTTATTTTAATCAAATTTTGTCATTTTTCTTTTCCAGTGATCTAAATATAGTTTCAGCATCTAGAAGGAGTTATGTTTCCTACGTGTGCAACGAAAACGTTATTAGTTTTGGCTTGTCTTCTCCTTGATCAAGTGCAGCTATTCACTCCATTGTCCAGATTTCTCTTCCACCAAGACTTACAGATGGTGGGATGTAGCACTAAAAGTTACACAGGTATAATTCATCTGACCTGCGCCATGAAATGTCTCGACACCAAGAAATGTCCTTCTTTTGTTTACATCCCAGAGACGTCGTACTGTAAGATCTGCACTGACGGCTACACTGTGACTGGGCTGACTTTCTTACTTGGGTCAGGCACGTACTTGGTGAGAAATGTGCAGGAATTCAATATCAACTTACCTAGCAATATCATAAGCCTAGAGAGGAACTTTTCTGGGGCACTTTTACCAAGCGAACTGGTAGGTAGATGTTTCTAGCATTCATTTCACACTAATGTTCACAAGATATAAATTATTATCAATACTATTATAGGGCGTTGTTGCTGTGCGGTTAAGACAATTTTTAAATTCTAGTTTGAGTCTTGATAAAGATTGCGAGTTAGAATATTGGCAGTTTTAGGACTCTCACCCAACTCTAATGAGTACCTGACATACATTAGGAAATTAAGGGCGGTTGGTCGTAAAAAAATATTAAAAGGTTCAAGTAGTCCCAAGGAGCTATAAGTAAATAAATTATAGCTTTTATATAGCGTTACTTTTATGTTAGAGCGCTATGGTCCAATCTCGTTTGTGGACCTGTTGGGGGGGGGGGGGGTCTGGGAGAAAGTTTTCCGTGCTGCCTTTAGGCGCTCAGTAAACATAACTCTGCTCGAGTCAGGTGTCGAACCTCGAGCCCCCTTCATAGGTAGCCAAGTTCAAGCGTACTTAGCCTCTCGACCACGCTTCCCACAGACACAACAAAATATAAAATTTATAATGGTAAACTTATCTAGATAGATTTCAAATATGTAAGTCTCCTTTTTTCTATATGTTTAATGGGTATCGATTCATGGAAAAATTTTCAAGTTGTGATTCTCATTTTGCATATCGTAATGGAGCGCAGGCCTTTCTGTGAGAAATATCAGGTTCAAATAAGGTGTGAGATCATTTCTTTATTGTATATGCTATGATGATAAAGTATTGCCACCTTGTTGTCTATGTTGACACACACATGGAGCCAATGGATGCATGATCTAAATATATCGAGCATCTCATGAGACAATAACGCTTGCATTGTTTCGTTTTTTTTTCTTCAGTTTTACCTCCGAGCTGTCCTGTTGGGGAAGGGAGAATGGAGGATTAACCTGATGCAAACTCAGACCAACATTCCGTTCCACTTTAGACGCAGAAATGACGGGACATGTCCCTCTCCATGTCACGCGATAAACACTTTGACCAACGCTATCTGGGGCACTGAACTATATGTCCAGGACTTCCCTTACGTCACGAGCCAGTCGTTCGAGCTTCACATTTTGTTTCGATCCTACTATGCGTTGATCTACTTCAACAGGCGGCTCAAGGGTACATATAATACCAGTAGACGAGCAGTTATGGAGATCGGGCGATATGTGTCAATCTTCGGAGACTTCTATGTAGAAGAGCTTGCCATTTAATGAAATTGGATAATATAATGATGGAATAGGACACATAATACTATAAAACATCTAAATACTTGAAATATTTTTAATACATATATACATATATATTACGTATGAATGGGTATTAACATTCAGATATAAAATAACTAAAAGCACTTCGATATAAACGATACACATAAACACATGTATTTATAAATACATATGACGTCATTATTAATATATTTACGTAATTAAAAGACTTTTTTACTTTGTTGTTATTTTGACAATTCCTTGGGCGTTAAAATTTTTATCGTATTTTTAAAGGTTTGATTAAAGAAAAAAAAATGCTCGGCAGTGTTCTCTTTGTGGTAGACAAAGTTAAGCTTGTCAAGAGAAATCTTTATACGTGAGATTTTAAAATGTATCATGGTTAATATGTTGAGAATAAAATAGAATAGTACATTTATTTGATTCATGTTAATTTAATTGATTAATTTATATTTTTTGAAACATTGGATTTCTACCTACTTTATTGTAACGATTGTTTTAATGATAGAAAACTCAGATACTATTCGTGTCTGGCTTCATTGTACCATGTGTTTTGATGAACAGGATGTGACGTAATTGTAAGAGCATTTGGTTTCTAGAGTTACAAAATATGACGCCATAGCTATTTCTCTAATATTATCTTTATCAATTTACATTTTATGGTATTTCTCTATAAAAAATAAAAGAATAAAGCAAATAAATAAATAGAGGGTGTTTTTATTTCTTCATATTTCTATGTTGTTTCTTTTAGATATTAGAAAGTCCAAATGTGTTGGAGGCAAATCTATAAATTCAATTTTTATGGTGCATTTGGTGTAAAGAATATGGGAGTATTGATAAATTTGAATAGTTGCAAACTGTGAAATTTTAATATGGCGTCCTTGGGATTATTTATTTTATCTATTTACTTTAGAATCTTCCCCTAATCTTTCCCAAAGTTAATCTTTATTGAGTCTATTATATTACAACCACATTTGTTCATATCGATTTCTCTTTTTTATTGTCTCTTACTCTGTTATTTGGCTTACAGAACGTAAATAGGATCATAAAAATCAAAGAGAGGTCACTGAGAATTACTTCAAACTAAAGTGTGAAAATCCCGTATCACGTGATATCATGTACAGGACTAGTAGAACAGGATGATGATGAGGGTGTATGATGAGACTAAGATTTCATAGTGGAACTACAAGGATCTACTTGTACTTTTATTTGCCTTAAGAAGGTTAGGGGAGGGTAGAACGGGAAGTTTTTATAATAATAACAGAATAATAGAAAAACAAAGAAAATAAGGGAACCTTGGCTTGGAGATTAAGCGTCTATGGAAATTGTCCAAAATAACAATATACCCCATTGTTATATCAACCGAGGGGATAATTACAACTGACCTCACAGACACCTTCAAGGCCCTTAACATTCCTAGGAACATCCTCGTTGTCTGTCAGAGGGCGGTACTGCTGCAGACCCGCCACATCACCAGAACATTCCTCAGAGGAAACTGTTAAAGGGACTACGATGAATTTTGTTTCTCTTTAGCGAAACTCGACCCTGGCAGCGCCAGAGAATGACTACTCGTTCATTTCTAACAATAACAATAATAACAATTGCAAGTTTTGAAAATAATTTTTAAAAATACGATCGCAACTGCACGCCTCCACAATGAACAAGTTTCCTTCCTAATATGATTCCGAAGCAACCTCTCCTGAGCCTAAATAATGCTAATGTTAATGTCGGTTTGGACGACGTAGGGCATAAGATTCGCCAATGGGAAGAAAAAACACTCCTCGGAAAATTTCCCGGCTTTAATAGATGGGGACAACCAACATTGACAAGGCTGCTTCCTTAGCATGGCTCAAAACAGGTCATCTCTACCATGAAACAGAAGACTTTGTTACAGCAATACAAGACAGAGTGATTAGGACAAAAAATTACGAGAAGCATATCCTAAAACTCAATGTTGTCGACTAATGCCGAAAATGTGGAAATGTGGGTGAGTCAATTGAACACATAATGGCAGGATGTTCAACCTTATCAGAATCTGCCTACCCAGGTCGCCATAACCAAGTTGCAAAGTTAATACACCAAAACATAATTTAATCAATAAAGATACTCCTCCTTATTACAAATACTTGCCACAAGAGGTTCTTGAGTCTACTGATCATCAATTATACTAAATTAGGCCTATTTCTACCGACAAAATGGTAGATTTTAATCGCCCTGATCTTCTGTTTATGGATAACAAAGAAAAAACAACACTACCATCAATGACATAGCTGTACAACTGTCTCATAATACAAACAAAATGGAAAAACAACAAAAATATGGAGCCAAGACTTGGAGTCTACTTGGAGATTAAGCGTTATTGGAAGTTATCTAAAATAACAATATAGTAAAGTAAAGCTCCCCTTTCTGACTCAAAGATAATAAAGATATCATCGTCGATGTTATTATGTTAAACACTCTACGATTACAATTCAGACGAGATATTATAATGTTACAGAATTTAAAAAATACAAGAATTTAAAATATCATTTCCAGTTAACATTTCCGAATACAAATATATTAAACTTCTGTTTCTTGGATGGCTGTACGGCTTTACTTTGCAACGCGGAAGAAGTATCTGAATTCTGTACATTTCTTAGATCTATTCGATTATTCACGAGACTTAGATCTATGTCTGATATCTGTACGTTTCTTAGATCTATTCGATTATTCACGAGACTTAGATCTATGTCTGATATCTGTACGTTTCTTAGATCTATTCGATTATTCACGAGACTTAGATCTATGTCTGATATCTGTACGTTTCTTAGATCTATTCGATTATTCACGAGACTTAGATCTATGTCTGATATCTGTACATTTCTTAGATCTATTCGATTATTCACGAGACTTAGATCTATGTCTGATATCTGTACATTTCTTAGATCTATTCGATTATTAACGAGACTTAGATCTATGTCTGGTATCTGTACATTTCTTAGATCTATTCGATTATTCACGAAATATAGATCTATCAATAATTTTTAAAACTAACTAGAGGGAAAAAGATCTCATTTAGCTTTCCCATGGTCTAAAATGATCGATTGATAAAGTGTATTTTTAAATCGTAATTGGATTAGTGTGAGCAAGTTAAATAATACATGGTCAATAAAACAATAGATTTAGTTCCATGCCTATGCGATGTTACTGAGCCGGATCTCATGACATTATTGTATTGTGACTATGTTCATGTCTGACATTGTGTCTTGTTCACCGTCCAGCCCTGACATCAGCTACTTCTTACTTGAGACTTTGAATAGATATAATAAATATGAAATAAAGGTTAATGTACTCAATTGTGATCAAGCAAAGGGAATGAAGTAGTAAAGTAAAAGTTTCCCTTTCAGACCTTGCGATCTATAGGGCAGATGATGTAAAGGTCATCTGTTTCTATGGCGAGGGTGGCCAGCACAAGACCAACCACCTTTACTTTTCCCCAACTAATGTCAATTACCCATTAGAGCTGGAAGGACTCGGGGGTGCCCAAAGATTCCGAAATAAAAATCCTAGCCCACCAGGATTCGAACCCGCGATCCCGGTTCGGAAGCCAAGCGCTTTAACGCTTAGCTCAGCTCGGCAGTTCAGCCACCGCGCCTCCGTTATCTACAAGGTACTATTTTGGTCTTTTTTTTTTGCATGAAGCACAATGCAATTTTTATTATTTTGTTGGCAATCTTGTATCAATATAGCCTTCTTCACATTGTCTTGTTTTGTGTGCATCCATCAAAGAACGCAGAGACATTTATGTCAAAATCTTTACCAGTATACATCTTTCTGATTTTATATTTTTCTTCGTATGCAATCGTCAAAACTAGATACATTAAAATACATTTGTTTAGAGATTCAAGCATCACAGATATCACATAGACCATACGCAGCACATCTACCTTAGCACCTTAGAGCACCGCAAAGTTTATAATCAAATTATTCTTTAGAAATGTATCTTCTGTAGATATTTATCTCTATGAACGCTGATATACATCAAGCATTTGTTTTTTAAGCTTTCCAGATAGAAGAATGGCGATAATAAATCTTTTTAACATCAAGTCAAATGTTGATAATTTTAGCAGCTAAATTCGACGTTGGGATGAATATATTTTAACTTCAACTCTCTTTAACATTTAACTGTCCTATTTTGAGGAATCCACCAGGGAATCTAATGTTTTCAAATATGGAATACGTTTTTCTGCTTGTAGCAAAAACTTGGGTTTATATTTTTGTGTAGACAGTAGCAAGCAGCGTCAACCTAAGAACCTGGTTTAAAAAACTTAGACCCATTGACTCTGAGATCTAGACTGGTTAAGTATCGATTTAAACTGATGTTAGTCTGAATATGTAGAGCATACTATCCTTTCTTCTGAAATAAGCCATGCAGAACAAGAAAGGATTACTATTTGTAAATTTATAAATTTGGTTTTATTTACTGCCATCTTTTAGATAGAAATATATTGTTTTTTATGACTGCGACCTATGAGAGTTAACAGTGAGATCTGTAAGTCAAATATGTTCAAATTATGATTTATATGTGAGCAGGTCAGGGTGGCGCTATTGAGTGAGGCCTTTTTGCTACTTGCTGCTCAACATTTGTTCATTTTTTTTTTACAGTAGGCAGGTGGTAGCTCTACCGACCAAGGAGCTAGAGTCGCCTAAGCAACCAGACAGCACAATTAAACTAAAACTAAACTAGCTAACTAAAAATAAAATAATAAACTGAAATTCTAAAAGGAACTTATATACACTTTATTTACAACCAACTTACAAAGCAATAAAAATTTAGGTGAATACGAAAATAAACTTAGAAATAAACAAAAATTATATATAGACACTACTAAATAATTAATCAACCCTCAAATAACCTAAATTACCCCAACACTAAACAGTAAACTACTAGCAGCAATACAGCAGAACTACAGCCGAAATAAGGCAGTTAGGCCTTAAGGCAGTATTGCAGACAGTAATGCAGTAAGACAGGAATTATAGCCTGCAATTACAAAATAAACAAACATAAGAAATAATGATAAATATAAAAAAAATAAAAATGAACTAGTCCTAGTCTAGCACATACACATAATACAAGCATGAGGTAATTTCAATTACCTACATGTAGCTAATAAAAGCAATACCTGAGTTATTAAAGTCCCAGCCACAACCAACACAGGTCAGGCTAGACTACAATAAACATAAGCTAGATCTAAATAATAGTAGATAAGACTAAACAAGCCGCCATGACAGCGATGCTTAGGCCGCAGCCATCTTTTACATTAAAAAGTAGGACAAAACGCCAACTTAAATAGAGTGGTTATCCTAACGATAAAAATATTAATAAAAATACATAGCAAACATAAAATAATAAAATATTTACACATAGACATAGTATAGAAAAGCAAAAGGCATTAAGGCTGGCGCAAGGGGGGTGACGCTACCCAAGTCTACAGAACTTCCGGTTCCATCAGAGGTAATCATGGCTAATTAACTAGCCAATGATGCCACTACACTAATCAGTCTGCATCTAGACTATAGCAATAGATGCAGAAACAATCAATACAAATACAAACGAAAGAAAGCAAAAATAAAAACATTTTCCAACTTACAGGTGAAATTACACTACACAAAAATAACTTTACACAGGCACCACTGTCAGCACTGACCACTGGTCAAGACAAAAGAGAGCTCAACGTGGTCCCGGAGCCAGTTATAACTGGTCAGCGCGAACGTATCGGAGAGCATGACGTCACGCTAATAATCTAAAACTAGCAGAAAGTTATAAATAGCGGAAACTACAAAATATACAGCACTGAACTATAAAAATTAAAAAGGACACTGAATTACAAACATCATAGCTCTGGCCTATATAAATAATATAAATTAGATAAAATTAGGTTAAAAATTAGATCTAGGGGCGCCAGCTCACATATACTTGACTTTAGCTAGACTGTAAACTCAAACTTTTCTTAGTAGGCCTATTTACTATTAAAAGAAAACTATATATATAGTAACTTATGCATTATTAAAGTTAACAATAAGAATATTATAATAGTTATTCATATTCGTATTACATAGTTAATTATAATATGATAATATAATATCTGGTAGCGTCCCGAAACATGACGTTAAACTGCGCTCCGTTTTCTTTAGCACTTTTGGAGCTCAAAAGTGCCCTACATCTTTTCAATCATTGTGTCTGCCTCCTCTTTCCTCAGTCTGCCTTCATTGATCATCACTCTGTCTCCTTATCTTTAAAATCTCACTACGTCCTAGACCAGTCCGTTTGCCGTGGACTGCGACGTGTAAGGGGGGATAAAGAGATCCTGGTATTTGAGTTGGTGTCTATACGAGGATAATCTACCACAATACAGTACTTTGGCTCTAAACCTGAGGCCCAGATGGCCCGCTCGGGGTCAACCAGCTGATCACGCTTAGCTACCTATGCTGGATTGCAGTGGCTGAAGGGTCAATTAGGGAGCAGCTGTATCGGACACATGTCCAATGCAGCAGCTGACTGAGTATAGCACCAGTGTAGCCCTGGTGAGCTCATTTTGGACATCAGAATGACTCGTCCTCTTGTTGAACTCGATGGCGGGTGGGGAGCACAGGTGCCGAATTATCACAAATGTCCATGGACAGAAAAAAAAAACCTAAAAAACTACTTGCCCCGGATTTGTGTCTGAGCAAGAGACGTCGAATATAGGCAAAAAAGTAGGAGGCCACAAGAAGCTGTACTACCTGGCCATCATTTCTGGTGGTCATGTGCACAGAGGAGGGTTAAAGCCTGACAAAGATGAGCCCTTTTCTCATCTACAAGGGACTTAAGTCAGTAGTGGAAAAGCCCAAGAGTGTATCAAAGTTGCACAAGTCATCGGAACTTTTCTAAGAAGTTGATAGTAAGATAAACTCTGATGGGCTTCTACGATGAAGAAGAATCTGTGATCTCTATATGGAAGTCATGCCACACAAGAGTTTGAACACCAGCAGAGGTGT
Organism: Biomphalaria pfeifferi; assembly: GCA_030265305.1. Lineage (NCBI taxonomy): Eukaryota > Metazoa > Mollusca > Gastropoda > Planorbidae > Biomphalaria > Biomphalaria pfeifferi. The sequence continues at coordinate 3,810,317 of JASAOG010000029.1, read as the reverse complement.
AATCAGCTCTAGAGACCTGCTGGAATGTTCCGAGAAGGAAATAGTGGAGGGAATTGAAAGAGTCACCCATACCTGGCGCATTACCAGGCGTAGGGATGGTGAGGAGGTCAGAACCACCACTATTATCCTCACATTCGGAACTAGGACACCGCCAGAGTATGTAAAGGCAGGATACCTACGAGTTCCAGTGAGGCCCTACATACTTAACCCCATGAGGTGCTTCAAGTGCAAGGGTTATGAACACGGCGCGGCAGTCTGCAAGAGGAACACTATGTGTGCCAGATGTGCTGGAGAGGGTCATGAGGATAAGGGCTGTACAACCCAGTTCAAATGCCCAAACAGTCACGCTGGCCACTCAGCCTACTCCAAGGACTGATCTGTGTGAAGGTTGCCGTGCAGGAGTACAGGGCAAGAAATAAATGCACATTCAGCAAGGCAAAGTCGGCTGTATTGGCCCTACCCAAGAGCCAATTCGGCTGTGGTTAAGATAGGAAAATTCATAGCCACACAGACGGACACCTTGACCCCACCACCCTCTCCACCTCCTCCAACTCAGAAGAAAACACCGCCAAAGAACACACCGCCAAAGAACACACCGCCAAAGAACACACCGCCAAAGAACACTCCGCCAAAGAACACACCTCTGAAGAGAAAAGAAAGCCCTTTTGTCATGCTAAAAAACAGATTCTCCGTGCTCCGCGGAGATTGAGCAGCATGTCAAAACCAACACTCCGGGAGAACCCGGAGACATTATGTCTGACTCAGGTTCTCCTCAGAGAACCCAGCCAGACATTCCAACCTCTACTGAGTTAGAGGTTGACCAACTCCCTTAGGGAGAAATCAAATCAAAGACGATACCCGTGATGGAGGAGGAAATAGTCTCTGCTCTAACCGGAGGGATCTCCCCTCTCCACGACTTCCCTCAAAAAGGGGGTTTCCTCATCTCCTTCCAAACCCTATTCTAAAAATACAGAAGTGACTGGAATAAAGGGAAACCCTTCCGGGGGCCTCCCAAGGCCTAATAGCTCCGAGAAGGTTATTTAGAAAAAATCCATGGATTCCAGGATGTGCAGTGGAACTGTAGAGACCTCAAGGCATATTATGAGGAAATGCAGCTACTGATGAACTCGGGGACTCATGTAGCTGTCTGCTTACAGGAAACATTACTCAAAAATAAAATCAATTTCCAAAGCTACATCACTTACAGCAGGACTGTTGAGGATGTGGATAGAGCATCAGGTGGAGTCTGTATTCTTGTGAAAAACAGCATCCCACATGAGAAGGTAGAGATGAGATACAGACCACAATACAGGCCGTAGCAGCTAGGATAACCCTACACAAGGTTATCACTATTAATTGCTGCAGCCTGGATCTACCTCCAGACGCTCCATTACACCCAACAGACATGGAGAACCTCATAAAACAACTGCCTCGGCCCTATATTATTCTTGGGGATTTCAATGCCCATAAGACTATATGAAGATCCAACAACTCTGACACAAGAGGTCATAACGCTGGAGGATATCTTCCTACAATATGATTTATGCATACTTAATGATGCATCCGTGACCTACTTGCACCCAGGAACTGTATCTCTCACTGCATTGACCTCACCGTCCTCGGACTTCTGACGATTTTAAATGGTCAGTTAGCAATGATCTACGAGGAATTGATCCCTTCCCAACCACCATTGCTAACAATCTTCCCTCATTGGGACGACCTCAGCGGTGGAAGCTGAATAAAGCCGAAATGGAACAATTCCAAAGAAGATGGGTCTGACACAGCTAACTACCGCCCAATAGCACTAAGAAGCTGCATCTGCAAAACCATTGAAAGGATGATAAATAATAGGTTGGTCTGGTACCTTGAGAGAAGTAAAAGAATCTCCAATTACCAGTGCGGATTCCTGCAGGGGCGGACAATAGCTGACCATCTGGTAAGGCTGGAAGCTTTCATCAGAAATGCATTTCTTAGACGATAACATCTAGTAGCTGTATTTTTTTGATATAGAAAAGGCCTATGATACAACCTGGAAACATGGCATTCTACGTGACCTGGAGCTTATGGAGCTTAAAGGACACCTTTCCTGCTTTGTGAGGGAATTCCTAAAGGACCGGAAATTTCAGGTTCGAGTGGGCAACTACGCTTCTGACTGACACTTATGACCAGGAAATAGATGTACCCCAGGGCAGCATTCTGTCATTAACCCTGTTTAACATTAAAATAAACGCATTATGAAGGCTCTTTCCCCTGGCACAGAGTGCTCTTTGTATGTTGATGATTTTGTCATTTTTACACATGGCAAAAACATGAATACTTAGAAAGAAAATTACAATTATTTTTAAATAAAATTCAAAAATTGGGCAAACGATAATGGTTTTAAATTTTCGGACACCAAAGCAGTTAGCATGCATTTTTGTAATTTAAGGGGAAACCATCCAGACCCTGAACTATTTTTAGACAAAAAAGATCCCTTTTATGAAAACTACAAAATTTTTAGGTCTCACCCTAGATTCCAAATTTATTTTTCTCCCCCACATTAAGGAACTGAAGAAGAAATGCTAAAAGTCATTAAACATACTCAGAGTACTCAGCAATACGGACTGGGGAGATGACAGAGATACCTTGCTGCTGCTATATCGGAGTCTAATCCGATCCAAATTAGACTATGGATCCATAATATATGGAGCAGCTAGGAAATCTTATCTAATAATACTGGAGCCCATACAATATGCTGCCCTGCGTCTCTGTCTCGACGCTTTTCGTACATCACCAATCCCAAGTCTTCACGTGGAGACTGGAGAACTCCCCATGGACATAAGATGAAAAAGCCCGTAATGCAATATATAGTCAAGCTAAAATCCAACCCCACGAACTATGCTTTCAACTCCATATTTAACCCTACAGATGTAGAACTATACAATCGAAGGTTAACGTCATACAGCCGTTGGGCCTTCAAATGAGAGAATCCATCAAAAATTTAACCCCACTCATTGACCAAATTTCTAAAATATAAATCCAACAGAACCATCCTTTGTTGATGAATAAACCCAAATTAAATTCATCCCTCATTAATTTCAAAAAAGAAAATACAGACCCAAGCATACTACAAGTCCACTTTAGGAAATTGCAGGAGAGCTACGGAGATTGTGGCACCATTTACAGTGACGGATCTAAAATGGATGGACAGGTCGCGATTGCCTGCTCCTTTCGGAACAAAACTATCTCCGTAGACTCACCGATATATGCTCCATCTTTACGGCCGAATTACATGCAATATCGTTTGCGCTTATGACCGTCAAAGCATAACAAATGAGAAAATGTATCGTATGCTCCGACTCCAAATCTGCATTGCAAGCTTTGGGGCGGATGAAGACTGACATTCCATTGGTACATAAGAGAAGAGCCTGTGATGTGCTTGTTCAGGCTGTCTTGAGGTCAACTATAGATGACTGTTGAATTTCAACCAATTACTCTGCAAGCGTTTGAGTTTTATTGTTCGGGTGTATTCAATGGAGTTGATCAACACTACAGACTAAACAAGACGATGGATGTAACGAGTAAAGAGATGTGGTCAACACTGAGGAACAGTTCATACTAGAGTTATTCATATAAAAGGCCACAGTAAAAGTCTCTGTCAACAAAACACGTCTTTAACCTAGAGAATTCTATCGATAACTGATTTTCCGGTCTCTAACCCAACATATCCCAAACGCCACTAGTCCCGTTCAATACAAGTCATCTATGGTGCGTCGCTAAAAAACTAATGCTATAAATAAAGCGTCTAACAAGCCTAAAGCTTTTGAACCAAATAACAGCTGACCATAGGGATGTCACCTTCATCTGGATTCCCTCCCATGTGGGCATAGAGGAAAGGAAACGGCGGATAGAGAAGCTAAGAGAGCCCTAAATCTAGCGGTGTCAGGAACCCTAATTCTCTGCTCGGACCTGAGACAGAGTATTGTCTCTGCCACCTAACGAGAGTGGCAGGATCGGTGGGAGGCTGAGACCCACAACAAACTCAGACAGGTTGTGGCGGATGTCAGGTGGCAGCCCACATCTAAGGGTCTGACAAGGCGTGGAAGCACTACCATGTCCAGACTTAGGATTGACCACACCTACATCACGTACTCCATTGTGCTGAAGAGAGAGAGGAGTCCCCACTTTGTGTGTACTGTGACTATCGTCTCACCGTGGAACATATCCTTATTGATTGCCCCAGATACCAGGATTTTAGGGGAACATTGTTAGAGCGCACAACTTAAAAACACTGTTCGATAGTGTCGACCCTGTGAATAGACCTTGTTTTTAATAACTTAACTAAATAAAATTTAGCTCTTGTGGTATGAAGGGAGATAGACCTTTTAGGGATTACGGGCACGACATGGCCTAAAGTGTGCCGATGTGCCAAAAAAACCTCAAAACTCAAATTTAATATCTGATACTGTTAGACATGATGAACTATAATTATCTCTGATGAAAAGTTCTATTTACCATGTTCGAATCTTGCACTATCTCTTGATGAAAAGTTCTATTTACCATGTTCGAATCTTGCACTATCTCTGATGAAAAGTTCTATTTACCATGTTCGAATCTTGCACGTCTTGCATAAGGTTTGGGCTATGACGTACAATTCTTCAGTTCTTATCTTTTTGTTACAGACGTTCCTTCTAATAAGAACATAAATAGGTCGTACGAGTATCCACGTGTAAGTGAACTATGTTTATGTTACGCACTTAAACTCTGTTTAGTCATGTTTTTCTGATTATTTTATCAGGTTAAGATGTGTTTTTGTCTTAATTGTTATGAAGAAACACGTGACGACAAAAATAGACATATCAAGCGAAACAACAACAAAAAAAGCTGATATTAAGTCTATCATTTACTTTGGATATGTCATGTAATTAAATTTATAATAGATCAAGTGATTTCATTTTAACTGCATAAAAAAGGTACGACCTGAATTTAAAATTGTGGGCTTAAGCCTTCTCAGGCTTCTTAAGCCTTCTAAGGCTTCTCAAGCCAATGCGGTAACCACTCTTCTAGCGAAGAGTCCATGAACATTGAGTCTCAGAGACAGCCTAATATAAATGGGACTAATTCAGCTCATGACACCTCTTCAGTCAAGTACTATTTCTTTCCCTCGTATGATATACCAAACAAAGTATATTATTACCAATATTTGAATTAACTAATTAGTTTTTTTTATTAAATTGATTCTTGCATTGTCAGGCTAAAGAAATAATTGTTCGAAATTTCAGCTCCATCCGAGATTGGGTATGGGAGAAATAACGTGTATAACCTTTGGCCAGATAGACAGACAGACACACAGACAGAGTTCATAGAACTTACATTGGAAATATTTTACAATTTTAAACATATTTTATACATATTATCTTCTTGTTGTTTCACAGTGGTGTAATTATAAACCTGTACATTGGCGTGGAGGTTAAAAAATTTGGTTCAAAGAGGAGTTATTGCTCATTTGTCAGTTTTCATCTGCCTTCAAATGTATCAAGTAGAAAGTACCACTCCATTGGTTAGATTTACTTTCCACCAAGACCTTCAGATGGCAGGTTGTCTCACTGAGAGTTAGACGGGAATCATACATCTGGCCTGCGCGATGAAGTGCCTGAACACTCAGAAATGTCCATCATTTGTTTATATCCCGGAGGCGGCGTACTGCGAGATCTGCGCCTATGGCTACACAGTGACTGGTCTTACGTTCATACCTGGACCAGGGACGTACTTGGTGAGAAATTTACAGGAAGTCAACGGGACGTTACCAAACAGCAATGATATGGACGTACAGATTGGCTTTCCTGGAAACTTGGTACCAGGAGAAATGGTAAGCATATCTTTCAGTTGTTTTTAAGACGCTAAACACATTTTTTAAACAAAGCTTCTATCAACTCAATCTGTTTATCTGCCTTTCTGTAGCGTAAAAGTTTGTACACGTTATTTCTCCCACACCCGATCTCGGATTAAGCTGAAATTTTTAACAATTATTCCTTTTACCTGGCAACACAAGAATCAATCAATTAAAAACTCACCAATTAGTTACTTAACTAGTGGTAATTATTTGTTTTGTTTGGTATCTTGAACAAGGGAAAGAAATTAAACTTGACAGATGTAGCGGTATAAATTAAATTAGTCCCCTTGAGACTCCTGAGCACTGAGTGAACAAAACGATCATGTAAAATATTCCCCCTTTCTTCCCTTCCCCTATCCCAACTGATTCAGACAAGTGATAAGATCATAGCACATTCAGAAAGCTAAAAACTAATAAAAAACAATTGGTAAAAATGTTTCTCATAGCACGAATTTATTATGTCTAGGTAGGATGTCCGGGCGATCACATGACTGATCCCAACTAATTACTAATTGAGACAATTACACTTAACATAAGCTTTTTTTTTTAAGTATTGTAATAACTGAAGGGAGGCAACTCAACGAGATATAGATGTTTATTTACATGCAGACAGGACATCCGCCTTGAGCACAGCATCTTCATCTCGTTCTCCTTTCTCTAACGTCAACATCCTTCCTAGCCTAGTGTCTAATAGTGCGCACCTTCTGCACCATCTTGGATGGCGGTGTGCATGGCGAGGTTATAATAGTATTTTAAAAATTTATCTTGGTTTCATTTCCATTTTTCTTTGTCCTATTTTTCTGAGCATTAAAACAATGTACATTGGAAATGACTCAATAGCATATTTTATGACCTTTTAAAATATTTTTAATGAAACCTTTTAATTATTTTTAGTTATAACTTTGAAAGAATGTAAAGGATAAACACTTACCACAGATAACTATCAAACATCTATATTTATATCTTTTTACATAATTCAAAACCTGTAACTGTAGGTTTGTAGCCTTGGAAATCAAATAAACGAGTACACTGAATTGCACCAAAGTAATATCGGGATAGGGGCTGCATTCGATTGAGGCTTTCGTTGAATGTTTATTTCCCTCTAGGTTTGAAACTTATGTTCTAAAGCAGGGGCGGGCTCGGTGTCAAAATAGGCCAGGGCATTTATAAGATAAAAAGAGACGTTCGGTTGCTTTTTAATTTTTAAAGGATGAAACCCACAAGTAGTACTGTCTACGGATTTAAATTAATTCATTGGTTAACATGCATGACTAGATGCATGACTAGATGCATGACTAGATGCATGACTAGATGCATGACTAGATGCTTGACGCGTAGGACTTAATCATCTTCTTTTCTGAAGCAAATAAATTGCGATCTATGGGACCAATTGATGGTTTATGAGGGTGTCATGGGGCTAGCAACGACCAACCGACTTTACTTTTCCCAGCCACTGTCAGACACCCATAAGAGCTGAGATTTATGGGTCTAAACTCAAGCGCTTTACCACTTAGACATCGAGCTTCCATCTATCCATGTAGGCTTTCCCATTATTTACATTATTTCAGAAAAAAAAAGTGTTTTATTAAATTAGTATAACACTGTAAAATTTTTTTTTTCAACACGACGCTCGAATGATCGTTTTTATAAGAAAATTTTATAAGACCTTTAGTGATTTAATACGTGTCATAGTGACATCCATGAGGCCATTTCGGTGGCCTTACCGGTCTATTTGGGTATCGGCCTACCGGGCATTATCCCAAATGCCCATATAGCCATTCCGCCCCTGGTCTAAAGAAACATGTGCGATGTGTAATACCATACATTGTTTGCCTGAGGATTGAAGATTGGGAGGAAAAAAAGGTAACCCTAACTAATGGTGTTATTAAGAGGCTCCAGTTTAAGGGGAAAATTTATGACAGATACAATTTTGGTGCCAAAAAATACAAAAAGTGGTTCCAGAGAGAGAGGGGGGGGGAGGGTTGGAGGGAGGGATAGAGAAAGAGAGAGAGGGAGGGAGAGAGACTGAGAGAGAAATAGATGTAAAGAGAAAGAGAGATGTAAAGAGAAAGAGATAGAGATAGAAAAAAGGAAATAGAGAGGGCCGTACCAATGGAATGTAACAGATACAATAATTGAAGTGATAAAAAGTATGCAGTGCGGATTGTGGAAATGCCGACCGTTTATTAGAATTTCAAACACACAGAAAAAAAAAACAACAACATAGTAAAGCCTGGTAACAAATCAACGGGGTTGTAGCCGGTGGGTAAGGCTTGAAGTTCTATACATCTTTCTCCTTTTGTTTTTCCTTTCCATTGCTCTAATAGTACACTTTATTTTATATTTGTTCGCAGTTATATCTCCGGAGCTGTTCTGATTGGATCAGGAAATTGGTGGATGAACTTGTATCAAAATACTGACAACAGACTTTTTCATTTTAGACACCGGAACGATGGTGTGTGCACATGTCATGCACTCAATACAATTCAGAACGGTGGTTGGGGATATGAAAATCGTCTGCAAGATTTCCCATACGTCATAGGCAAATCCTTCGAGCTGCACATTTTGTTCAAGTCCAGCTATGCAATAATTTATTTCAATAGACAGTTTATGAACAAGTATGATAGCCAAGGAAGAGCGCTGATGGAAACTGCTCATTACCTCGGCCTTTATGGGGAAATGTTTGTAGAACTTTAACAAGGCTGATGTTGAAAAGACAATAAATATCTTCCATCCTTTGTATAACTTGCAGAACGATTGTTTTTCTCTTAACAACTAAAGAATGATAGATAAAAAAAAAACCCGTGGAACATTTTTTTGTACCCCGCCCTTCCCCCTTTCCCTCCAAGAAAGAATCTATAGGACTAACTTTTTGTGTTGTGAGCGGGAAGTGGTTAGGGGCTATGTGTGTTTGGAGGGACGTTATAAAGCGGGTCTTTCTAAATTAAGTCAAACGTCTGTGTTGACGAAACGACTAATCGCAGGGGGAATAAATTAACAAAAATTTGGGTTCCAGAAAAAGAAAGAGAGAGAGAGAGAGAGAGAGAGAGATAAAGAAAAAAAGATCGAGCCGTGAAACTGTAACAGATACACTAATTCACAGGCTAAAAATTATGTTATGGGAGATCGTCCAAATGTGGCCCGTTTGTTGAAAATATAAAATAAAAAAATATAATGGGGGGGGGGGGGGATGCTCAGGCCATAAAAACAAATGAAGGCCTGGAACAAACGGTCGGGCGTAGCCAGTGTGTACTGCTGGTGTGTATATATTTATCACATTAAAAAAAAACAAGATGGTAGTTTAATTTTTCTTTTACTATAACAAGTGTATTGTGTACAAACATAGCCATATAACCTTTCATACACTTGACCAAAGTCATGAATCAGAAACTGGCCATTCAACAACCCTTTTGTTTGAAGGTCAAACATCAATTAAATAAAGTTCCCCTTTAAAACCTTGCGCTCTATTGGGCAGATAATGTAAAGGTCATCCGTTTCTATGACTTATGGTTTACGAAGGTCTCATGTGGCCAGAACAATGACCGACCGCCTTTACTTTTCTCCAACTAATCTCAGGTAACCATTAGAGCTTGGGTGGACTCAGAGACGCTCAAAGATCCCTAAATTAAAAATGCCTGTCTTCACCAGGTTTCGAGCCCGGGACCCCGGTTCGTAAGCAAAGCGCTTTACCGCTAAGAGACCGCGCCTATCAAATATAAATTAGATAATCATATACTCAGGTCAGGCTCACACTGAACCTCATCTTGATAACAATCACACTGAACCACATCTTGATATCGGTCACACTGAACCACATCTTGATAACGATCACACTGACCTCGTCTTGATAACGATCACACTGAACCACATCTTGATAACGATCACACTGACCACATCTTGATAACGATCACACTGACCTCATCTTGATAACGATCAGTTCATTGAATACTTTGAATGCTAATATTGTATTATATATTCTCTTTGTAATAATTTTTAAATAGGTGATTTTTTTTTTTACATATTTCATTCAATGTCATGCATTTTTTTAAATTTGTAGTTATTTATATATTATAGATTTTATATAGCGCTACTTTCATGCTTATAGCATGCTCAGATCGCTTTGGTCCCATCTCATTTGTGGACCATTTGGGGAGGGGGTATCTGGGAGAAAGTTTTCCGTGCTGCCTTTAGGCGCTCAGTAAACACAACTCTGCCCGAGTCGGGTGTCGAACCTCGAGCCCCCTTCTAGGTAGCCAAGACAAGCCATGTTCATGCGCACTTAGCCTCTCGACCACGCTTCCCAAATATTTAGATAATTATTTGAACATGTTATGCAAGGCTCTAATATTGAATTTATTGAATTCTTACAATCATCTAGCAATACCTAATAAATGTAACCTAACACAACTACACCAAGCTGCTTTAAACTTTCAACAAACATTCTTATTAGAAAAAGACATTAACCAACCAGTCGATGACCTCTGGAATTTCATTAAAAACCATCTTAAAAGCATTAAAGAAAATCATATACCAACTAAATATACATCAGACAAAATAAAAAAATGCTGGTTTAATAATAGACTAAAGAAGCTTTGTAAACAGAAGGAAAACCTGCATAGAAAATTTAAAGAAACTAAGGCAGAAAGAGTTTCAAAAAGTATATAAAAATTAAACACTTAACCCAAAAAGTAAGCAGACAGCTGCAGAGTGAATACATAAACAATGTAATATCTAAAGATAACAACAAAAACCTATGGTCATACATTAAGTCTAAGAAAATGGAAACAACAGGCATAGCGCCATTAAAAGATGAACATAACATAATACATAATGATAATGAAACTAAAGCAGATATCCTAAACAAATACTTTGCATCAGCATTCTCAGCCCCCGGAGACAAAGACATATTACTGAATTTGAACCAAGTAGACAACATAGAAGATATAGTAGTACAAGAAAATGTAATTCAAAAACTATTAGCCAACACCAAACCAAATAAAGCGTCTGGACCTGATGGTATTCCAGCTAGATTACTCAAAGAACTAAGCAATGAGCTAGCCCCAGTGTTCAAAATACTCTTTCATGCGTCACTTAACCAGGGCAGAGTACCAAAGGACTGGAAAGAAGCTAATGTCACCCCCCCTATTTAAAAAAGGAGAAAAATCTGATCCAGGAAACTACAGACCAGTATCACATACCAGCATCACATGTAAAATCCTAGAACACATAATATGTAGCAACATCATAAACCACTTAGACAAACATAATGTCCTCACCCCATACCAACATGGCTTTAGGAAATATAGATCATGTGAAGCACAACTAATAGGACTAATTGATGATTTTTCAAAAGGTTTAGATAATAGTAAACAAATAGATGCTATCTTACTAGATTTTTCTAAGGCTTTTGACAAAGTTCACCACCATAGTTTGCTTAAAAAATTAAAATATTTTGGCATTAATGGTGCACTGCATCAGTGGATTAAAGATTTTTCTGATAGGGAGAGAACAAACTGTAATAATAAATGGCTCTAAATCAACACCAATAACAGTAAACTCAGGTGTACCTCAAGGAACAGTCTTGGGTCCACTAGTATTTTTAATTTACATAAATGATTTACCAAATTGCATTACTTGAACAAAAGTCAGATTATTTGCAGACGATTGCATAATATATAGAACAATAAAAACAACACAAGACACAGATATTTTACAAAGAGAATTAGATGAATGACAGAAATGGGAATCAAATTGGAGCATGTCTTTCCACCCAGAAAAATGTCAGTTGTTAAGAGTAACAAAAAAACTAAAACAAATTAATTCCACTTATCTTATTCATGGCAAACCAGTAACACAGACTAAAAACGCAAAATACCTAGGTGTTATAATAAAGGAAAAACTGTCATGGAATCCACATAGTGATGAAACTATAAAAAAATCAAACAAAGGATTAGGATTTATTAAAAGAAATTTCTATAAATCAAATAAGAACATAAAATTAAAATATTATTTAACCTTGGTTAAGCCAATAATAGAATATGCATCCTCCGTTTGGGACCCCTCAACTCAAGAAAACATTAAGAAACTGGAACAGACACAAAATAGAGCAGTGAGATTCATAACAAAAGAATATTCACATTTGACTAGAGTAACACCTATAGTAAAATCACTAAATTTAGAAAGCCTTCAGGACAGAAGACTCAAAAGTAAAGTAGCAATTATACATAAAACACTGAACCATAATCTTCAAATACAAAAACAAAATTTAATAAAATACTCTGAAAGATACAAAGATAAAGGCACATTCCTCGTCCCATATGCTAGGACAAATTTGTACAAATACTCCTTCTTCCCTAGTGCTATTAGAGCATGGAATGGGTTGCCTGAGCTAGCCAGGAAAACCAGTGACTTGGCAGAATTTAAATCATTGGTTAATATGCATGACTAAATGCATGACGCGTAGGACGTAATCATCTTCTTTTTTGAAGTAACGTCTGTAAGATCTTTAAGGGTGCAAAAAGAGTCTTGTACTTCGAAAAAGTCTCTGATGATTTCAATTGAAATTTTAAAGCTTATATATTTTTTTTGAGGGGGGGGGGGAGGGAGAAAAATCACTAAAAAAAACCCTCTGGTTTGACAGTTGAATTTTTTCTTATTTAGTGTTTTAAATTTGACTTAAGTGTTTTCAACGATGAAAAGATTTTTTTTGGGAACACATCAGGTCACACGTTTTCATCGGGAATTCCCGCACTCAACTCGAATGTTTCTTTGTATTCAGTACAGAGGGAAATAAATAAACTGACGTACACGAAGATTTATTTTTTTTCAAATATCAATCAAAATGTCAAATAGTAGACGAGATCTGGAGTCTGAATTAAGGACTGTGCAATGTCACTAGATAGACTCCTAGCAATAATGAAGCATTGGAAGAAGTGAACAATAAGAACGCATGGCCCACCTTCAGCTTCATTGAAAATTAATTGATTTTTAACAAACTTTTTTTTACAAATACCAATTACATTTATGTTTATTTTTTTATTACGTATAATTTTCTCTTTGTGTTTGTTAAAAAGGATGTTATTCTAGAGAAGAGAGTAAATTTTTACTTATTATTATTATTTTTTTTTACAAAGCTAATATCAACTCCATACGTCCGTCTGTCTGTCTGTCTGTGTTAAAACTTTTTATAAACATAAAGACAAGAGAGTCGAGATCCATGTCTGTATAGTATGGCTTTAATACACTGAATGACTACACAACACATTTCGTGAACACATTCTCACGGACGAGTTACAAGCACATGTAAACATAAGAACGACAACCGATACAGAATATAATTTTCATAACATTCACCCCCGGTTCAAATAATGCTAACTAGTATTATAAACAATGAAAGAATTAAGTAAGTACAATGTAGAATAGCATGACATAATGTAACATGTTGATATAAGTAAGTGTAGAATGATAATAGAGATTCAAGTAAACAAACAATGTAGAATAGCATGACATAATATAACATGTTGATATAACATGGTAAATCTAATAGCTTATTAAAATATATCATGATAGATCAAATATCAAATTAAAGTCAAGTCAACAAAACCCAATGAAAGTAGTAAAATAAACGTCATTTTGGAGACAAAACTGAATGTCAAAGTAAGAGCTCTAGTAAGCTGATGAGCTTTTACACTTTGTAGTTAGGCCTAGTTCTCCTTACTCTAAGATTGTATGAATGTGTAGTTTCATCTGCTTGAGTTTCGGACGGTCTGGCTATGTCTTCGGTGGTGCTGGTGGTTTCTTCAGGCATGATAGAATCAGTAGGTTGATTCCTGGGAGGTGAGCTTTGGATGGGGCAGCCAATATCAAGATATGTTCCACTCTGATTCTCATTTTCTATAACTTTTTGTTACTCCATAGGGGCTAACATTCGTAATGAGACAGTTTCCTCTCGGCCGTTTGGTGTTCGGATAACATAAATTCCCGATAAGTTTCTCTATTTGTCCGTTTCCTCTCGGACTGTAAGGGGTCGTTCTACTGGTTGCAATTCCTCTCTCGTGGAGGAAATGCTGCACCTCTGTAGACATAAACGAAGTTCCCCTGTCAGTGTGGACGTACGCTGGAAATCCAAATAGGGCGAATAGTTCATTGAGACATTTAACAACCGTAGAGGAAGACATATCGGGACATGCAAATGCAAATGGGAATCTAGAGAATTCATCTATAATGGTAAGTAGATATCTATTTCTTGAAACAGTAGGGAGAGGTCCCTTGAAATCCATACTAATTCTCTCAAAAGGTTGAGTTGCTTTAATCAGTTCTCCGGTCGGCTGTCGAAAAAAACGGGGCTTTAGTTCTGCACAAGCTTGACATTGTTCTTTTACAGTTCTGACGACATCACAGGAAAATGGAAGATTTTTAGTCCTTACGTAGTGCAATAGTCGAGTAACGCCCGGGTGGCAAAGACTAGTGTGCAGCAATTTAAGGTCATTGAGAGTGATGGCAGATAGATAGTTTCTGGTAAATGTGTCAGCTACAGTGTTCTGCTTGCCAGGGCGATAGATGACGTCATTGTGGAAACACGAAAGTTCAAGTTTCCACCTTTGGATTTTTTCATTTTTAATTTTTCCTTTGTTTAACCTGTTATACATGAAAGAGACAGATCGCTGATCCGTAACAAGTGTGAACGCTTTACTAACTAAGAAATGTTTCCATTTCCTCAGCGACTCAACAATGGCATATGCTTCTTTCTCAACTGAAGAATGTTTTCTTTCACTTTTTAATGAGCGAGAGAAGAAAGCAACGGGCCGGCCATCTTGGTTGAGGGTAGCTGCAATGGCTATATCAGAAGCATCCGTCTCAACGGTTAAAGGGCGATTCGGATCAATAGTAAATACGGCGGCTTTTTCAAGCTCATTTTTCAAACTTTCAAATGTTCTTTTGACTTCTTCAAAGACAGGAAATTGTTGATTTCTTGTTAACAGGCTTATTGTTGTTGAGAAGTTAGGTATCCACTGTGAGTAGTAAGCCAGAAGACCCACTACTCGTTTCTGTTCATGCATGTTCACTGGTACGGGTAATTCCCTTAGAGCGCGAAATCTCTCAGGATCCGGCTTAAGTTGTCCTTTGGAAATCTCGTATCCTAACAGTCTCACTTTAGCAGTGCTAATTTCACTTTTTGTTTCATTAAGAGTGATTCCATACATTTGAGCACTATCAAGAAATCGCTGTAGGTTTCGGTCGTGTGATTCAGAGTCCATACCGCAGATGGTCACATTGTCCACATAAGCAAAAGTGTCAGTGATTCGTTCGTCTTCGATGATTTTGTCAATCGTACGCTGAAAACAGGCGACTCTATTCGTAACGCCAAACGGAATCCGACGGAATTGATACAGTTTCCCACATGCTTCGAAGGCTGTGAACGGCCTTTCCTCTTCTTTTATAGGAATCTGATGGTATGCACTTTTCAGGTCTAAAGTGCTATATACAGAGTATTGCGAAATCTTCTCTGCCAGTTCGTCAATTCTGGGCATAGGGTAGGCGTCTAGTAGAGTGAACTGGTTTATGGTTTGGCTGTAGTCCACAACTATTCTTTTCTTATGTCTGTCATTTGTTGTGACTAGGACTTGTGCAAGCCAGGGAGATTTAGATGGCTCAATAATTTCATCCTTTATTAGTTGTTGAATTTCCTTCTCTATAAACTTTCTATCTGGAATGAGTATCTGCGAGACCTTGTAGCAACTGAAGTACAGTTTGGTGACAGATTACTAAATAGGCTAGGAGCCTCTACCTTCGCTGGCTGGAGAGTACTCAGGCAAAATGATGGTTTCTGACCATCGAAAGGAATAAACAAGTTTTGGTGCAAACTTATAAAGTCAAGTCCAAGAATTACGTCAGAGCATAAATTGTCTAGTAGAGAAAGTCTAACTCCCTCGTATCGTTCATTTTTGAGAAGTATGTTAGCGTAGATATGTTCTTGAGTGATTCGAGATTCTGTTGCCTGAGGAACATGTCTGCCATCTGTGCTTCTTAGCGATGTGCGTCGAAATATAGCTTTCACAGCTCCCAGTGTCTACTAGGGCTTTCAATGGCACGTTGTTAATGTAAATTGCTATTGTAGATTTGTTTAAATTCAAAGGCTGCACAGTAGCGATAGCCGAAACTGTTGAAGATCTAGATTTGCAAACTCGTTGAAAGTGACCCTTTTTGAAGCACTGATTGCATGTCACTTCCCATGCAGGGCATTGAGAGCGGGGATGCTTAACCCTGCCGCAAAAATAACACTTCCTAGCTAATGCATTTACTTCATGTGTGTGTGAATTGCTTGCACTGCTTCACTGACCACAGGAAACATTATTGTCCCCACTTGAAAATACCGTGATAGAATTGAGCGAACAAAATAGCGTCGACAAAATAGCGCAGAAAAATATATTTTTCGGTCATTTTGCAGGAAACACTTTAGATATCTTAAAACATAAATAAGCAAAAATCATAATAGGTAAAATGAATAATTTCAAAATATAGCATTCATTTACATTATAAAAGTGTACTTCGAAAACACTCAAAGATACTTGTCAAATTTACACAAACACACAAACTTTCACAAAGTTAAATTGTAGAAAATGTCACGTAGAAATTTTATCACTGGCTTGTTTCTGTACAATGGTAATATAGCTTCAAGTCGTCTGTTAAGTTGGAGATACTTTGTCTTGCTTGCAGCTTTACTTCGTTCTCCAGAATTGTACCTCAGAATTTTGTTCTCAGTGTTCTCTGAGGAAGTGAAAGATCAACACATTAGGGTGATGATTGTCAATAGACAGTTGAAATACTTGATGCTATCCATCCATTGTATTGTTTGTTTGTGGTAAATTGTCCTGCACACGGTCTCTAACATTCCATAATGCTATCGGAAATCTTGGAGTCACTCTGCGGTTTCGTCCCTGGCTACAAATAAAGTTGTCCTCCCAATAGTCATACAAATTCAAATACAAATGATATAAAATTTAAAGTACTCTCGTTCACTGCAAATATGGCATAATTTCAGATCTATTAATATTGAAAAAGATAGAGACATTTACAAAATGATGCCCTTGACATAAAATTACTAATAATCCGGCCCTTTTTACACATCATATATAAGTCCGCGCTCTTTTGTCTTGCTCTATTTTGTCGGGGAATTTCGTGCTATTTTGTCGGCGCTATTTTGTCCGCGCTATTTTGACGGATCACCTTTAAAATACATAGCTTATCAGACATTCTGTTTTCTGCACACTAGAAAAAGTAGCTATTTAGAGTTCTCCTCCATAGATCTCTACCATAATCCATAAAAACTATAAAAAAAAACTTTTCCAAAAAATGCTTAATGTTTCTAGGTCTACTACCTTCATATCAATAATTAATAGAATTGTGACACATGTGACAAGTGACTTATGTGACAAATGTTGTTAGTTCAAAGGGGGCTAATAAATTAATCACTAATCTTCGTTTGTTGTTTTTTTAAGAGCCGTGTTTAGTGTTCACAAATATCTTTCAGCAGGACATATTTTAGCAGGATGTTAATTAAAAAGTTGTACAGACATAGCTCATTTGTTCTAAGGCTTGAAACGCTGGCCTTAAAGAAACAGCCCTGTTATGTTTATATCTCCTGGGACATCTAGGGTGACATTCGCACAAAGGACTCCACAGTTCATGTTAGTTACTAGATCTACATGGGAATTATTATTTGTAACAATGTTAACTTAAATATTGACTTCTAGGGAAATTTGTTACAGGTGTTTGTTATGATGTTTTTATTCTCGACACAGTCATATTATTTCATTTATGCTCTTCTTCCTTCTAAACTGTATTACTAAATGCTATAAACGCTTCATACATACATTTTCGCCAATATGTGCTTTTATTAAAAAAAAATAAAAAAATACAAAGCTTAATATATACACGCTAGAATTGCGAACCTCATTTGTTATAGAAACCCCAAGCAGGTTGGAGAAACCCGTGGACGAGATTTTAAATTTATCTAGGTAACGTGAAATTTATTTAGGTGATGTGAAATTTATCTAGGTGATGTGAAATATATATAGATAATGTAAAGTTTATCTAAGTAACATTACATTTATTTAGATTTTAGATAATCTGAAATTATCTAGGTTATGAGGTGTATGGGGTATCTAGGAGGGGTAGCACCTCTAGTGGATAGGCAGTCGAACCCTCTTTTAGAGGGTAGCCTGGCTCATTCTTGGTCCCCACTCGGTAACCAACTCTCACCTGTGGCTCCCAGAAGCTGTAGCATGCGCAGCGGCCACACCCAGGAAACGGCTTTGACTGGCAGTTAAACCAGGTCGAGGGTATCTGACGTGTCTGTGACACTCAGTACACTTAGTTTCTGTCAAACCTAGCATGTGAAGTCTGGACTTGGCGGCCTGTGCGAATCGTCACAAAACTAGACTAATCGGACAGAAAGGCTAATACCGGCACAGTGGTATGGAGCACTCAAGAGCAGGACAAGACACACACAAAGTCTCTGGTCATCCACTGCACCCAAACTCGTCCCCGGACGTCTTGACCAACTTTTGCTTCCGGAAAAGTATAGGCTTTAGGGCGAGAGAGTGAAATCGACGTGTTGCGCGATATCTTCTCACTTAAATCCAAATTCCAGCGCGTCACTAGTCATCTCCCCAAAATACTACCAAACCAAAACCTTGTTGCGACAGGCAAGCAGTGAAGCGGTAGGTGTGGGCACACTGGAAGCCATAGCTGCAACCCTGCACGCAGGTGGATTAGGCCATATGGTCGTTCACCACTGACACAGAGCAGCAACGGAGTCCGGCAGCCACCTGTGCGGCTGAGGAGCCCTATTTAGGAGTGCACTGCTCAACTCCATAGAATAAGGACAGGGCTAGAAAAGGTGCCCCAAAAATTCCCTGCTCTAAACTACCCTAGCCAGCCTACCGCAGTTGGCGGGAACCCTATTCAAGCAGTCGAAATTCAGAGAAAAAGATGAGGATAGTTCTTCTTACAATAGGTGAATGGAATGTGCACACTATACTTGTCAACGACACATCTGAAAGACCACAAAGACGGACTGCACTCGTAGCCAGTGAGCTCCACCGATACAACATAGACATAGCAACACACTGAGTGAGACTCGGCTTGCAGACGAAGATCTTTCTGCGAAAAAGGATCTGGAAATACTTTCTTCTGGAGCGGTAGAAGCACTGAAGTACGGCGTGAATCTGTAGTCGGCTTTGTATTAAAAACGTCATTAGTATCTGAACAAGTCGGGTCTTCTGATGGAATTAGTGACAGGCCCTTGGCTCTAAGGCTGTGTTTACAAAACGGAAAGAAACACATTTCTAGGTGATGTAAAATATATCTAGGTAACATTACATTTATTTAGATAATGTGAAATTTATCTAGATAATGTGAAATTATCATCTTGGTAATGGGAAATTTATGTAGGTAATTCGAAATTTATCAAGCTAAAAACTTAAGCTTTTTTTTTTCTAACAAGAATATTTCCAAATCTTGTATCAGTT
Organism: Biomphalaria pfeifferi; assembly: GCA_030265305.1. Taxonomy (NCBI): domain Eukaryota; kingdom Metazoa; phylum Mollusca; class Gastropoda; family Planorbidae; genus Biomphalaria; species Biomphalaria pfeifferi. Next base: position 3,790,913 of record JASAOG010000029.1, on the reverse strand, counting down.
TGGCTAAAGTAAGGACAGTTCGTTCTGTTAGTACCGATCAGTTTTGAAGTTCGGTTCGTTCGGTTCGGTTCGTTTTCCATCTCTAATACTTATTCCACAATGTAGCCTATCATGCGTTATTACATAATAGTTTCCAAAATATTATTAGTAGGCCTACGCAAATCTGCCAAAAAAGAAAAAAAAACTTTTAATTAGGCAATTTTTTTTCTTTCAGTGGTGAGAAATAAATGTGAAAAAAGGATGTTTGCTCGAAACAGAGAAATACTTCAATCCCTTGTATTCACTTTCATTATATTTGATCAAGGGCAAAATTCAAATCTTTTTTACAGATTTACCTTCCACCAAGACTTACAGAGGAGGGATGCAAAACGAAACACTATCAGGGCACATCTCGTGTTGGATGCGCCATGAAATGCTTGGAGAAGAAGATATGCCCTTCGTTTGTTTATAACTCGACAACGTCTTGCTGTGAAATTTGTGCGGACGGCTACATCGTGACTGGTTCTTAATTTCTCAACAGGGTCAGGGACGTACTTGGCGAGAAATGTTCATGAATTGAACCGGACAATGAACAACGTTGACGAAGTAACGTTCAACTTTTCAGGAACGTTTTCACCAGGTGAATTGGTAAGTCCAGAGGCGTAGCGAGTATAACTGGCGCCGGGTGCACGGCACTGTATTGGCGCCCCTCCCCTCTTGCGTTTCTAGAAACAACACATAGAATAATAGACTAATATACAGAATATATTTAACATACACAATTTAATATAAATAAGAATAGAATATATAGTAATAAAAATATTTAAAGACACATCAAAAACAAAGATATTAGAGACAGGGTTATTGTAGCGCTTGGACCCCATGATGACCTGCTAACTATCGTAAAATAACGCAAGCTAAAAATCTATGGCAATTCTATCGGGGCTCGCAAAGACATTCCTTCAGGGAACAGTACCAGACAAAAGAAGAAAGGCAGACAGAGAAAGCGATGGTAAGACAACATAAAAGAATGGATGGGCCTGCCATTGAAAGAGGTTCCAACATAAGGCGAAAGACAGAGAAAGACGGTCGACAAATCTCGCATGGTGCCCCAACGGTCCAACAGACTAAGAGATTGGTAAAGATAAAGGTAAAAAAGCTAATTTATAATATCTACAACATAGACCTCTTACATGTATTATGAATAGACAGACTACCGAACTTATGGTCTACGAAATTCTAGACTGTTTTTGTGCATGCTAGAAAGGGGACACTGATGCTTCTTTGTCTTTTGTAGCGACGTTTAGCTTTTTAGGTTTAAGTTGGTTTTGTCCTATTTTTTCCTTACTGTAAACCTGACTTTAGTCATTAATGCACAATAACACATTGAGATAGAAATAACACTTTAGATCAGGCACGTGGATGTCATCAAAAATAACACTTTGTATCAGGCACGTGGATGTCATCAGAAAAAACACTTTGTATCCGGCACGGGGATGTCATCAGAAATAACACTTTGTATCTGTCACGGGGATGTCATCAGAAATAACACTTTGTATCTGGCACGGGGATGTCATCAGAAATAACACTTTGTGTCTGGCACGGGGATGTCATCAGCAATAACACTTTGTATCCGGCACGGGGATGTCATCAGCAATAACACTATGTATCTGGCACGGGGATGTCATCAGCAATAACACTTTGTATTCGGCACGGGGATGACATCAGAAATAACTCTTTGTATCCGGCACGGGGATGACATAAAAAACACTTTGTATCTGGCACGGGGATGTCATCAGCAATAACACTTTGTATCCGGCACGGGGATGACATAAGAAATAGCACTTTTTATCTGGCACGTGATGACATCAGAAATAACAATTTGTATTCGGCGCGGGGATGTCATCAGAAATAACACTTTGTATCAGGCACGTGGATGTCATCAGAAATAACAATTTGTATCAGGTACGTGGATCTCATCAGAAATAACAATATGTGTGAGGCAAGGGGTATCATCAGAAATACCACTTTGTATCCGACACGGAGATTTCATCAGAAATAACACTTTGTATCCGGCACGGGGATGTCATCAGAAATAACACTTACTTTGTATCTGTCACGGGGATGTCATCAGAAATAACACTTTGTATCTGGCACGTGGATGTCATCAGAAATAATACTTTGTATCCGGCACGGGGATGTCATCAGAAATAACACTGTATCCGACACGGGGATGTCATCAGAAATAACACTTTGTATCCGGCACGGGGATGTCATTAGAAATAACACTTTGTATCAGGCACGTGGATGTCATCAGAAATAACAATTTGTATCCGGCACGGGGTATCATCAGAAATATCACTTTGTATCCGACACGGAGATGTCATCAGAAATAATACTTTGTATCCGGCACGGGGATGTCATCAGAAATAACACTTACTTGGTATCTGTCACGGGGATGTCATCAGAAATAACACTTTGTATCAGACACATGGATGTCATCAGAAATAATACTTTGTATCCGGCACGGGGATGTCATCAGAAATAACACTTTGTATCCGGCACGGGGATGTCATCAGAAATAACACTTTGCATCCGGCACGGGGATGTCATCAGAAATAACAATTTGTATCAGGCACGTGGATGTCATCAGAAATAACAATTTGTATCCGGCACGGGGTATCATCAGAAATAACACTTTGTATACGGCACGGGGATGTCATCAGATAAAGATATTGATTTTCTAGTCCTTTACCAAATTTAATTTTTGTTTTTATAAATGATAAATTATACACTTGTGTGGCCCAATAGCTAGTAATTCTTGTCACAGAGATACCTTTATGTTATTTGTTTCCAGGATCAAGGATACATTTGTTTCTAGGAATGTGCGACCTAATTAGGGGAATTGTAAAAATGACATCAGATTATAGAATTAAGAATGTTTAGTTTTCAACAAATTGCAAAGTTTTTCTCCGCTACACTTAATTAATGCTTACTTATAGAAAGGGGAAAAGTCGCTATTAGTTTTGTGTGTCTGTCCTTTCTGTTTAAATAGCAAAAACTACACAGACATCAAAAATCCAATATCACTATATTTTGAATTTTGATAAGTTCGAATGATGCGGCTTCGTGGAGTGAACAATTCTGTTTTTCAATTATCTCATCTTTTTCAAAGCAAAAGAAAAAAAAATGAAACACTTCAGGTGAGGTATCTTAGATATACAAAAATTATATTTAAGGTCACTATTGACATTTATAATAATTCATTATTAAATATTTCGTCCATTTATTAACTAACTTAATTAGTAAAATTCATTTTTTTTCAACTACATTTTTTTTTTCTAAAAAAATTTAGTTGCAAGTGATTTCCTTTTTTTTTTTAATCGATCCAGATGTAGAGACATAATGCATAATGGGAAAACACTCTTTAAAATTTTAAGCAATGAACATTCAATCGGGTTTGTTGAACTAGTCCGTTTCATTTCTTTGATTAAAAAGTATTGGGCCGGATGTCACTTTTTTCCTTATATATCTTTGTATTTTTCAGTTCTTTCTTTAAATTAACCTGACATTATTATGCTATAATTTTAAGTGTGCCTGATAGAGCAAAAAATTCTGCAGAAAATTACGGGTAGTTGGGATATAACCCGATAGAGGCTATAAAAAGAAAAGACCTGAAACTAGCGCGTGAAATTACATATTTACAGTACTTTATTTGATGAGTATTTTACCCAAGATCTGTGTTGTTTTTTTTAGGACTAGCTTATTTAATGTACCCGGCATTTTCCGATACACAATTTCATACACAAAATAATTGTTGAAAAAAATTGTAGTGATTTTAAACTTTAAATGATTAATTAAAAAAGTGTTACTCTAATCAATTTTGAATATTATTTTGTTATGAATGTCACTGTTTATTTTGTGTCTGTTCTAGTTTCTTAAATTTTTCTTGACTAAAGGGGTCGTTTCTCTCCTAATGGGTATACCTGATTTCTCCAAGCAGCCTTTGTAAAATATTGGTCCTAAATAATGCTATGTTTATAAACGAAAAATCGCATGGCTGCAGTATGATGAATGTATGTGTTAGTTCAATATATTTTATATTACTGGGTAACTATAAATAACCGTCTATTTAGATACTGTAAAAATAATCACTAAGTTTTTCTTTTAATAGTTTTGAAAGTCTAACTAATAACATTACAAAGAGAGTTTATGTTTTTGCAGATGTACACAAGCTACACTATGAGTCAGTCCATCTCTTCTAATTGTTTAGAAATGAGTGTAAAAATGTAGGCTTCGATATTTTTAGCCTGAATTTAAGAAGTTACCAACTTGAAACAACTAATATATTGCCTCTTCCATAAAACTTTGTACTTAAAAAATAAATTTATCCAATGCTCGAAATCCTGCTTGTGTATATACTTAGGCCCTATTTAAATCTATGCGGTATCAATGTATTAAGTAGCAATAAACCCGCAAAAAATTAAATGAAAGAAGATTGAGATATACATATATTTTTTGTGACGGTACGCGGTACCGGCACCTTTTTTTCAATGTCGGGAAAAATGATTACTTTTCTTGTAATTCAACGTTAATTGTTAATTTATTATTAGTTGAAAGTTAGGCAATCTATCACTGAGTACCGGAACCTCTTTTTTATTTTTACACAAAAAAAGCACTTTATATACTTTCAGCTAACAAGCCGTATTATTAAAAACACCTCTATGTGAACTTTTCAATCATCTAGAGTCTTAGACAGTCATTATTTTAGACTAGATTTAAGTACAGTCTAGACCTAGATTTAGTAGGCCTATTATTATACAAAAAATAAAATAATCAGTCATTACAGACATCATTCGCAATTTTATTATTAGGTCTAGGCATTGAAAAGTAAATCATTTAATAAACTATAATAGATCTAAGTCTAAGTACTAACTTAAATAAATCATTATAAGAAGAACTATTATAATGAATATTGTATAGATCTAGATTGACTAGATTATAGATAGATCTATAGATAGATCTCTAGTTTAGTAGATTAAGTATAAAGTATAGTAAACGTATTACAGTATTATTAGATCTGTCTTATGTCTATATCTAATAATCTAATAATTAAAAAACTTTTGTCTTTATTAATATCTAGACATTTTTTTCTAATAAAAACTGACTATAGGCATAGCATAGGCTAGACTCGGCAATCTAGTCTCAAGATAGAATGTATACTATTACTATCTAGATCTATTCGATTTTTATATATAGATCTAGACTACTATATACTAATGGAGAGTTGATATGAGGTGTTAGCTAATAGCGTTGCACAAGAAACAAACCTGGGTTTTTCTAAACTCTAATACTTGGTATGTAATAGTAAAACGGCACCTACCTAAATAAATCGCAACTAGCAATCAAAAACCTATATTTATTGTAGTATATATATATATATATATATATTTGTGGTTGTATTTTATATAGCCTTCGTAACTTCTTCTATAGAGAAATGACTTTTGTAATTTCTTTTACTGAAAATTGGGCTATTCGCGTCTGACACATTTATAATTTTTATGTTCAGCAACAAACCCTATTACTTAAAGATTAATCGTGTTAAGTTATCAATCATCTCTAGATCTTATTTTAGATATATCTATTTGGCCGTGTTCTTTTACCTTCCGTAGTCAATCTAATATACATGAATGAACTCTAGATCTGTATGATCTTATCTTATATATCTTATATAATAAAGACGTTACTTCAAAAAAAAAAGAAAAAAAAGAAGACGGCTCCCATTCAATGCTCTTATACATCACTAAAACAGCCACCAGCCAAAGCATAAAAACACTATCTTAATTGAAAAGACGTCACTCTGTAACGAAGGTTACCTATCATTGACAAAAAACATCAACAGCAACAAAAACTAACCCTGAAAATAAGAATTTCATTTTAAAAAATATTGTTAGGATACATACATACATACATACATACATACATACATACATACATACATACATACATACATACATACATACATACATACATACATACATACATACATACATACATACATACATACATACATACATACATACATACATACATACATACATACATAAACCAATTCAATTAAAGAAATTAAAACATTTAAGAATATACAAAAGGACAAAGTTCAAAACTAAGATGTGCTTTATTTTTAATACTGTTTTTTTACAAAATTCATTTAAGTATCCCCCTAATTTTATTTTTGTTTGTTTTTATTGGGGAGGGAGGGGCGTCTTCTTTACTCTCTGGGGTATAACTGTTGATTCAAATGTTCGTTTTATTTTCTTTCTCTTATTTTCATCTCGCTAATAGAAACACTGTTAGCCCATCCAGTTAAATGTACCCAGATCATTCCCTCGTATGATGTACGTCTCCATCGAATATTCAGATTAGAATCATGACAATTACTAAACCACCAGGCACCTGAACTATATTCTAAACAGTTTCTGCCACTGTAATCTCTATCAAAAGTACTAAAGAACATGTTGTTATGACGTGATAAACTATCTCCAGCATTCCCTGAATATTTTCCTATCTGTAGTTTATATTTCTCAGTCTCATTCAATAGTTTAAAGTCTTTGTACTGCGCAAAATATTTTGTGTTGTTAAATTCTAAATCTATTCTCAAATCATATTGTCCAGTAGAAGTTAATTGAAAAATATTTTCATTTCCCAAATAAAATTCTCCAATGCTGTAATCTCCAAAGCCGTCACGATACTCATTCCAGCATCTATAGAAATCTACACTTCCGTTGACTCTTCTCTGAAAGATGATCCATCCACCGCCGTCTGTCTTGGTGTCACACATGACCTTTAACCCGGAAGTTAATGTCACCACCACACGTTCTTTCTTATGGATGATGCCACGACATGACTCCAGTATAGATAAAGTATTCTGGAATTCTTGTAATGGAGATGTGTAATTTGTTTTTCCTGAAAGTAAATAGAAACAGTTCTAAAATTTTTATCTTTTAAGTTAACATTTGATGCATGCAGTCCATGGGACAGGTACATAACGTTTTGTCGCAGCCTTTTAGCAGCTCAGTTTCTAACGCCGATGTTTGTCGATTCAAGAGATGTTATGGGAATAATTTAAATATTTTATAACAAACATGGTTGTTTTTTTTTCTTACTATATTCTATAGCATGTGTTCACCCTTTTACTTATTTTACACATACAAAACATAGATAGGCATTATTCTTTTTAAGGAAATAATAACAAAAAAAAAAAATAATATGACCAAACATTTCGCTCCAAAAAGTATGCGTGAAAATTGCCATCACGCCAAATAAAAACCTATAAACTATGCCATTACAAACAAAAATGCAATTAAAATTTTAAAAAACACTAGTCTATCGGCGGCGTAGCATACGCCGCTATTTTGCAGGGCGAGCCTTATGCTTTTTCAACCTAAGCGATCGCAGTAGGCCACGCATTTTCATCGGTCCCGCGCTAATTATAGGTGTTTAGATTATAAAATTAAACCATTTTATAACTTATAAAAGATTTCCCTCGGACTCCTGTCGATTAAAAATTCTGATTCTGATTATAGTTAGCAAATGTGTAAATGTACTCAGAGCTTCTAAAAGGTAGGTATTTACATCTAGACTTCTTCTTCTTGCTCTTCTTCTTCTTCTTCTTGAAACTGTCAGGTAGAGTTGGAACTCTAGGCCAGCAAAAGTGAACAAGAGCTCTCTATCTCGGCCTGAATCTGTCTGACGGGTGTGTCAGACTCGTGGCAAGACCCCGCCATTTTCCTTTTCTATACCAGGCTAACCGTGCGGGACAGACTTAGACAACGGTACCCTTAATGTTCCTGAAAGTCTAATTAATTTAATAAAGTAGAACCAAGTGACCGAGCCATGCTCGTTGGAATAATTTTGGAAAGCTATTTTCCTGATTTCGGAAACCCTTTTGTTATGACGAAAATGATCGAGCGATCGGGAAACGACCACCAATCTGAAATTTACTTTTTATGATATGTTACCTAGAAATGTCATTGTAAAGGGCGTTTAGAATAGAAACTCTCTTAAATATTATAATAGAAAGTCTCTTAGCGGTTAGAATAGAAAATCTCTTAGAGATTAGAATAGAAAGTCTTTGAACTCCACCTACAATCTAGAACAACCACAGCTCACGTCGTATTCATTATGGCTTTAGTTCGAAATATTGATTGATGCGGAACCTCTAGGTTATACTTACCAACAAAGAATAATAAGGCTTGTCTTTGAGCCCGAAGATTAGATAGGAATGCAGTATTTCCCGTGGCTGCGCAGCCCTAGCTGTGACCTGCATCTTTTACCACATCCAGGGCAAGCATAACCATTGTCCGCAGGTGGTCAATTTAGATTTGCGTTTGTCCTCATCAGCGGATTTTCTTTTGGTCTCGAATGTATATCCCACGGTGACCTACAGCTGTCTCATTCTGAGACGGCATGCAACCAGGTGATGTCTTCTTAATCAGCTAAGGAAAGTTGACGCCTTAGCTGGTCTTTGAAGCGTTTCCGTGGGGCGCATCTGTTACTTCGAACACCTTTTAGTTCACCAAAGAAGAATGCCTTTGGCATACGTTCGTCTCCCATACAGGATAAGTACCCTTCCATGCGTAAGTGTCAAACCAAAAGAAGTCCCTCTATACTGTCCATACCAGCGTGCGCAAGGACATCGCTGTTTGTAGCGCTGTCTTGCCACTTTATGTCCATGATGGAGCGCAAGCATCTTTGGTAAAAGCCCTCAAGAAGTCTTTGTTGTTTTCTTTATAGTGTCCATGTCTCAGAGCCATATAGGAGGGTTGAGAGAACCATCTCCTGGTAGACATTGATTTTTGTAGGCAAGCGGAGCGATTTGTTCCGCCAAACTCTCGTCTGAAGACGTTCAAACACGCTACTGGCCTTGGCTAGATGGTTATCAATTTCTCTTGAAAGTGAGGCGTCATTTGACACTATACTACCTAGATATGTGGAGTGGTCTACCACGTTAAGGGGCTGTTCGTTTACGGTGATCCTTTTGTCTGGTATGTTTTATTGGGTGACTTTTTGAACATAAATTCTGTTTTCCCGAGGTGTATTGATAAACCGAAAAAAGAAGGGAGCGTATGCAAATTCGTTTACCGCGTTCTGGAGGTCATGTTCATTATGAGCTAGCAGGGCACAATCATCACCATAGAGAAGCTTCATTATGACCATCTTTTTTTGTTTTGTATGGGACAGTAGACGTCGAAGATGTAGTGAAGCAATTCTGTGCACTTGCTCCTACTCTATTCGCTATCTTCTTTGGCGTAAAGCTGGGTCAAATAAAGCAGCAATTTGCACGAAAGCATCTACATCCGATTTCGTTCAGACGGCAATTTGTTCAATCTTCGACGTCTGCTATCCCAGAACATAGAATATGTAACAATTAATGGCTGCCTAGTGAAGCTCTATGCGCGATGGACTGTCTTTCGGACGTCGCGATGTTCATACCTTGCCTGCTACCATCCCCTGTCGTCATGCTGGAGGTTTGCACTAGAAAGTAGATAATCCTCAAATTTGAAGGAACATCCGAAACATATAAAATATTTTAGATAACAAAAAAACTTAGAAACGTAGTGCTAGTAATCAAAACAATGTTTTATCCAGCACCATTGTTGGACAAAAACTTCAAAGCAATACAGTCTTAAATATAAAAGTAACATTTCGTTTACAATGTAGGTTTTTATATACTAGTTGACTGGATACGTAGTATTTTGCAGGACCAGCCTTATACCACTGCAACCTATGCCTCCACAGTTGGCCCAGCACTTTCATAGAAACCGCACTTTCCGCGCTAATTCAAGGTGTAGAAATTATTTAATTAAATCATTTAATAACTTAAAACAGATTTCCCGGGCCCTCCAGCCAAATTACCTGGAGCTCTTGGAAATCTCCAGAAATTTTAAAGTAAACGAAAAAGTCCTTAAAATATACGGAAATATATTGACAAAAATTGTCATTTTAGGGTATCATTCAATATGGGAAACGCCAATCATACGCGCGATAAATAAAAATAGCATCATGCATATGCTGTAAATGCGTAATCTGGTGAAAGAATCTTCTTACGCCTCAAACTAATGAAAAATTTCTTAAGGTCGATAATTCTCAAAGATAGATTAAAACATTTGATAATTCTTAGTATTAAGCGTAATCTATGTAGGAAACATAATTATTGTGATATACTGTACGACTTTGGAACACGCTTTGGATCCTAAAATAATTCTGTACGTAGTAAAGAATGAATAAAATGCATTGACTTATTAAACGCTTCTCTAACCAAACTTGGCCCCGCGAAGTATGTTTCGCATAGGGCCACACAATGCCTAAGTCCGATCTTGCTATTTAGTTGAATATACGCAGTAGATTACTTGTTCTCTTTCCATGACTTCTTGGTCACAATGGTTGAGTCCGGCGCTGCTATTTAGTGTTTGTAAAATGTTTGTAAAATGTTTCCCATGTTTCGGATGTTGAAACTAGTTTACTTCCTAGTCCCAACCTCCCACATAAAGAAGGAAAATGGGAGCGGGCAGGGTTTGAACCCGGGACTATCGATAAATCTAAACGACAGTCCAGCGCACAAAATGCATGACCAGGCAGCCATCCGTTGTGACGTTAGGATACTACTTGTTCTCCCCCCTCTTGTTTTTTCGTGGGGTAACTCTATTCACAGAAATAAAAGAGTATCTTTCCTTTACTTTTTCTTGCGTGTCCAAAATCTTGAGCCATGAAAACAATTATACAATATAAATATATAAGAATTGCTTGCTTAAGACTAAAGGATAAAATGATTATAGCCAACAAGAGTAAATAGGTGCTATTCAAGATAAAGATTTTCTACACCTCTCGCCGAAATTAATTGATATTTTTAATATATTGTGTAAAATTATAAAGGCCAAATAACAACTTTAAATTATGATCAATTATGTGGTAATTATATTCCCAAAGATATACATTAACTTTCAAATTTCGAGGGAAATAGAGCAGTTTTCAAGTTCCACTGTTTGGATTTTTGATCCGACGAAATTTTAGCTAAATAAATGAAAGGAATAAAAACTCAGTACCTTCATAATTGGAAAGATTGTATAGTAATAAATCTATTGTCTCTTTCAAGCGGGTAAGGTTTTGTTGATTGATTTTCAGGTCTTCTTGAACATTTGTGATATTTTGTTAATTGATTTTCAGGTCTTCCTTTACACTGGTCATATTTTTTTGATAGACCTTTAATGTTCGCTAATTTCTCGCCTCTGTTTTTCTTCACTAACTTCTCTCTGCAAGTCACGCACAACTTTGACCAAATCATCCAAAGTTGATCTTTGTACAGAAATGACTAACTGCTCCTGAAATCTGTCTTTTTGTCCGAGTAAATAGTTGACATGGGCACCGCAAAAATATTTCCCAGAGTCGGACAATTTCATATTTTTCCATGTGACTTGAAGATAGGAATTTTTAGATATGTTGTGAAATAGTTCGCCTTGAATTGTATAGGCGCTAAGGTTTTGTCCAGATTTGGTAAAAGGTTGATCTCTAGATATAGTCACAATAACATCATTAGTCTCTGAAAAAAAAAAGTATGTTGCAAAATTAAAATGCTAGAAAGTCATACTGAAAAAAAGGCATACATTTTACATTGTTTTTTTTTTTTACTGTATCATAAAAAATATGTTAAACAGAATTTTAAAACACATATTATTGAAATAAAAATTTTGAGAAAAAATGTGCATTCGTCTGTAGAAGAATTGCGTGGGCTTAAGCCGAAGAGCCTTTAATCCTTACTAGAAGAGTGATAGAGAGGGTTATCACGGGAATGCAGCAATGCCAACAATGGCAATTATTCCACATAATTTGGATGCTACATCATTGGAATAAAGAGGCTCTGTGGCTGAGATGTTAGGCTTAAACGCCTGTTGTGAGGGCTAGGGTTCGAATCTCGGTAAATACTTAAACTTTGAAGTTAGGGATTTTAAGGACGCCCTCTAATGGGTACCTGACTTTAGTTGGAGAAATTTTAGTCGGTTAATCTTTGTGTTGGCCACAATCTTCTCGTTAATTGTCACCCATAGAAACAGATGACCTTAATTCCATCTGCCCAATAGATCGCAGTGTCTGATAGTGGAACTTACTGAAATAGAAAGAAATCCCATAGGTGTGTCCGAATTGCTGATACCGTGGGAGGCGGAAGGATTCTCTAAAACATGGTACGACTCAAACCAGTAGTGGTAGATGCCGCCGAGAAGTCTAGAGTCACGTGTCTTTTGAGACTAATTGACAGGGCTATTCGAAATGCGTACAGTCACATAAAGAAGTGTTGGAGATGAACCAGAGTCGCTCTACGGCTGATGGTCAACAACAATCATTGCCCATAGTCGATATCAAACTAAATCATAAATTATCAATTATAAATTGACTGAGATTGTTGTGTTTATTGATTTACGTTTTGTTTAGGTACAATAAATAATTGTTCAATGTATCAACTTGATCGGAGAATGTTAAATGGAGAAATAGTGTGAACAATTAATTAATTAAAAAATTAGCCATATCTGTAAATACTATAGGATTATGTCCCATGTTGATATTAAACGAAATAGTCCATTGAAAGTAATTAATTGTCTAATTGGTTATTTATTTGGTTGACTTATGTCTTGTCTATGTCAATGGACTATACGAAGTTTCAGCTTGATCCCTGAATGTGATCGGGGCAAATAATGTATGCACACTTTCTACCAGACAGTGAGTTGATATAAGCTTTTCAAATAACAATACTTTAAGATCCCCGATGTGTATTCTATTAATACTACGTTACCGTGAAGTATGTACATGAATTGAAGAACTGATTCTTGATAAGGACTCTAACGTTGGAAGCCTGCAAAACAAAACAACAAAAAATATTAATACACGTTTCAAAAGATATGTCAAATATTACTAAAAATAACTTACATATTTACAAATAGACAAACAATACAAACACATTTGTGTACAGCATATGGTTTGCTAACACCAAAAGACAATTAACTATTGATATTCCGATTAAAAATTATTGGTTTTTAAATTTTAAATGAAATCTAGAAAAAAAAACTATAGTTTAAAATATGTGTGTGTGTGTATTCGAGTGCATGGTGTGTGTGTATTTACGTTTGAGTGTGTGTATTTACGTTTGAGTGTGTATTTCCTATTTGGATGTTGTTTGACTACCTTGTGTTCGTGTATCCAGGTGCGTTTCTATGTGTATTTACGTTAGTGTGTGTTTTTGTGTGTATGAGGGTACTTTTGTGCGTGTTTTTGAGTGCATTTATGTGTGTTTGTTTTTATGTATTTAAGTGCGTTTGTGTGCGTATGTTTTTGTATTGGTATGTATGTGTGCTTGTCTGTGTATGTTGGTGAAATAAGATTTAATCTCCGCATCAAGTAAATTCTAAAAAATATATATTTCTGTTGACCTTACCAGAAAAGAACACTTTACTGTCAAGGGTTCTATGAGTTCTTTTACAATTTCTGAACTTCCAACGAAATGAAGTTTTGATTCTGTACACACACACAAAAACATTTTAGAATTGGCATTGAATTGCATATCCCAAATTAGCCATTATACCAATTTTAATTACTCTTTTTACAGCCATACTTTTAATATATATCAAGCCCCCCCCCCTCTCCCGAGCATCCAAACCAATATCTACATTACTGCTAAAAAGCCTACAATATTGTATTAAAATGTTTCTAATACTTACTTATATTATTGTATCCTAAATGCCTTACATTCTTCGAAGAACATTTTCCTATTTCTTCGGAAATCATTAATCGTGTGATTTTTTCAATCAATGCTTTGACATTTGGTTCATATCTCACTTCTTTCTTGGCTTTCATGGAAACATTTTTCTGAACAGAGTTATCTCCTACAACCTTACATCTGTAAGCATGAGCGTCAGACTGAACAGGATTGTAGACAGTCAAGGAAAGGAACAGATTTCCAAAACTGACTTGCTGCATGTCTGAGCTGAAGAAATTGTTGGAGATTGAAAGTTTGAGTGTCCAGTGACAGAAGAACATAAAAGTCTTTGATCGTTTCGTTATAACGTGACAGTGATACAGATTTGATGACATCAATGTTTGGAACTGGGTTGTTAGTTACAGAACAGTTGATCACAAGATGCGATGTGAACACTGGCGATATGACCTCTGGCTGGACATTAATAATAAGAACTAAAAGAAAATATTTTAAAATACTTACAATTTCCATTATAATAAATATGTTTTATAAATTATACTTAAACACAAATTATTGCCTATAATTTCTCAATGAAGCTTCATTAGTCAAGACAAAATATATTCTCCTGACATGATCCTCTTACAACATTTAGACTCTTGAACAGAGCTAAAGAAAGCGTATACCGTAAGCTAAAATATTTAACTAGTCAAACATGCCCGGACAGCATAAAATATCTGACCTGGTCCTTCAAACCTGCATATGATTAATTTTATCCAAAGGGGATTCTCTTCCTCCCCCTCGAAAAAAAACCCTTAAGAACTTAAACTGTAAGAAGAATTGACTAATTCTGAAACCTATCCAAAAATCTTCACGGAAATAGGACTCTTTGAAATGTTTTCAAACTTACTATGGTAACGATAAATTCATACAAATTCATTTTCTGCATCGTATAACTTAATGATATATACCTATCTTAACTCTTGATATATAACTATCTTAACTCTTAATATATAACTATCTTAACTCTTGATATATAACTATCTTAACTCTTGATAGATAACTATCTTAACTCTTGATAGATAACTATCTTAACTCTTGATATATAACTATCTTAACTCTTGATAGATAACTATCTTAACTCTTGATAGATAACTATCTTAACTCTTGATAGATAACTATCTTAACTCTTAATATATAACTATCTTAACTCTTGATATATAACTATCTTAACTCTTTTTCTCGTAAATTATTTTCTTCGTTTCAAAATGTTATATTTGACATCGAATTATAAGAATATGTATGCTCTCTTTACATAACGCAAATAAAAGTTTATACATTCAAAAATCAATCAAGTTCTTCCCCTTATAAATTTTATATTTTACTTGTTTTCTTTTAATAGATTTAATTAAAGACAATATTTGCGCTTACACTAATAGCATGCTCAGAGCGCTTTGGTCCAATCTCATCTGCTTTCCAGTGCGGATTGGCTTACGTTTTCCGAGCAGCAAATTGAAATTGTATGCGCTCAGTAGACACCTCTGTGCTTGAGACAGGTGTCGAACCTTGAGCCCCATCGATAGGTTTCTCAGCCAAGCTCAAACGAACTCGCGGTCAATCAAACATCCCAAAAGTTTAAATAATGGTTATAAAATAATATACATATAACATAAAGTATATGTAATATAGAAACGTGCGCGATAGAACTTTCTCAGCATCTTTATAGTCCTTAGGTAACGCCGCTTGCGCTGGCTCGGACATGTTCGCGGATGGAGGACAATCGCTTCCCAAAAATCATTCTGTACGAGCGTCTGGCTCAAGAAAAACTGGTCGTCCCCACTTCCGTTACGTGAATGTGATAATCAAGATTTAAAATCAGTGAACATTTCTTCTTCTTCTTCGTTCTCATTTATATGTTGAAGCGTTCAGATGACTAGGTGAGATAAACTGCACATTGGTTTCTAAATCATCGAGCTCTCTATATAGTTTTCTTTCTATTGTGGTGTTTTTGGGGCCAGTGTCTTGTACGGTCAGTTTTGGAGGACATAGCATTCTCAGGTGACACCTCACATGGAAAGCTTCTTTTACCTTCAAAATATGTGGACAGGAGTGTCTCTTCAAAATAGGGCTCCACAGTCATATGGAAAAGCATTCTAGATGAAGCAACGTCGTTCTATGACTGAATGAGGCCAAATAAAGCGTATGTAACTTAGAGTGTATATAACATAAAATGTTTACTTTGTTCTAGCAAATACGTATTAAAAATTTATATATGTAGATATTTAAACTCCCACGGGATAAAGGAGGACGGCGGTAGGAAGGGTTTAAACGTGAGATTATCAAAAGACAATTCAAAGTGCAATCCTTTCGGTTTACTATTAATATGTAACATGAAGTTTATGTAACATCAAGTTTATGTAACATTAAGTACGTAAAGTTTATGTAATATGAATTAAGATTCAAAATAATTTTTATAAGTATTAAAAAACATTTCTTAATTAGCTTTAAATAATTAAAGTTACATGTATATAATGTTTCTAAATTAAAAGTTGTACATATAGTCTTTCTTATAAAAATTTGTTATTATTAAAGCTACATGACTGTAAACTAGATTGAAACAAAAGTCGAAAGTATAAATACCTGAAAGAGCTAATGGAGCTGAATAAACGCCAAGAAGAAGACTCAGTAGGAAAGCCATTTCTTTCTCAACAATTGACAAGGGAGAGAAACTCGTCTCTATATAGATAGACACAGACGAATTATACAACGATGCAGATTGCGGAATATTTTTATATTTTGTTTCACCATTGATGTTCAACCCACGGCCCGATAAGCGCATCCGGCTCATGACATTGTGCTAACTGACCCCTAGAATTATCTGGCCACGTAGCAGGAGACACCTGGTTCCACTATCTCCATAACTTTTAAGTTGATGCGACCTGTAAGTCATGGAAATGTATTATGTCACCCAGACTAAGAAATTTGGAGAACCCTCGAGTTAAAGAATCAGCTCCAGAAAAAATAGTTCTTCGAGAGTAATGGATACTTGTTGTAACTTGTTTGACATCCTTGATGGCTCTCTTGTCATGACAACCAAGTAATAAAGATAAAAACAAAGATAATAATAGAAAAAGTAAAAGAAAGAGAAAGAGAGTCAGAGAGGGAGGGGGGAAGAGTGGGAGGGAGAGGCAGAGAGGGAGGGGGGAAGAGTGGGAGGGAGAGGCAGAAAGATTAATGGAAAATATTTTTTAAAGTTAAGAAGCCCTTTCAGACCTTGGAGCAGATGGTTAGACATAAGTTTCCGAGCAAGTTTACTGTCATAAGGCCAGACCCAATAAACAACCGCCTGTATTTCCTAATACATACTGAGAAAGATACAAGGACAGAGGCGCCTTTCTTATTCCATAAGCTAGAAAAAAATTCGTACAAGTGCTCCTAGTTCCCTAGTGCCATTGTAGAATGGAAAGGGTTTCTTGAATCAGCCAGAAAAATCAATGATTTTACATGTTACTAGCATTAATTAATTGACACATGAAATGCGTAGGACGTAAGTATCTTCTATTTGAAGTCACCTCTGTAATATATAAGATTTTCTTAACTTAAGTCAGATACCAATAAGAGTTGGGTGGACTCAGGGGCATCCATAAAGTCCCAAAGTTTTAAAACTTCATTGTAAGGGTCGCGTTTCCTGATATTTTCTCTGAGAAGCCTTTCCCATGTTTGGGTATAGCTGCAAGGCAACAAAGGTTTCAATTTATAGTTGTCTTTCTTCAAGATGGCTATTCAGCCATGTCTATCGACCCACTCCTGCACAAAACTTACTGGTGAGGCGCCTGTTATTCGCCCTTGCCCCTTCTCCTGTTACTAAAAGCTTGAGACACATTGCATTAGGAAATATTTTATAGGTAGTGAAATTCTTATATCCATTACCACTTCATGCAATGTCAACTTAGCGAATTATAGAAAATTTTATACTACATGGATGTAAAATCTAATCATCTTCTAGATGGTACGTCTACAAATGTTAAAAAAAATAATTTTGGTGACTCTAAATGGTAGTTTAGTTTGATTGACTAATGTTAATTCATTTCTCTAATGCCTAGAACTAGTCATACCTACTTCCTCTTCTTCTTTCTCGTTCTCATTATTATGTTGCAGCGTTCAGATGACTATGTGATGAACTGCGCTGTGGTTTCCAAATCAGGCATCCCGCCATATAATTTTCTTTCTATTTGGGGTGTATAGGGCGAGTGTCTTTTCGGGCATCCTGGTCAAAAAATGCGTTTTTAAAGGACATGGTCAGCATTCTCTGGTGACACTCCACAAGGGCAGATCTCAATGGGATCACTTTTGAGCTTCCTTAACATATGTTGTCTCATTCTCTTTTGTTCGGTTTTAATGCCAAAGATTGGACGTTGATCTTGCGATAGAATATAATAGGCGTCATCTTTCTTGTATTCGGATGACAGCTTGTCCATTTCTCATTTATTTTATTTACTATTAGTTTCTTTATTTCTTCATACTCATAACTTAAAATATAAAATAAGTTTATCCATCTTTTGGAGTTCACAGTTGAAATTTAACTAACAAGGGGAAGTAAACTAATATATATTAGGAACTTTGTTTTGATCCTAGTTATCTCTCTTTGAAAAAAACTTATATAATGACTTTGCGTATGCTAACAATGCTTTTAGCTAAAGGATGTTTTAATCACGAAACCGTTTTTTAGGTTTTATTGAAGTACAGGCTAAAGATGTTGTCTCCCTTTTGGACAAAAAAAAAATTCTGATCATTCTGATCATTTATAAACCACACAACAATTGGCGCACACATGGGGGGTGCACACCCACCCCCTTGGATTATGTGTAGCGAAATTCTAGCTTTTTTTAACCATCAAACCACATTAGTCGTGACGATTTGCTCACATTGGCACCTACTAAAAGTGATCCTTCTATTGAACTAAGGGCCTAGACTCTAGGGTTTCTCTTTTAGTTTTCTTCCTCTCGCTAGTTGATTTTCGATATGAAAATAGTGAAAGTTTCAACAGTGGAGACTGCGGTCATTTGGGTAAACGTATTTACTAGTTACGTCCTGCAACCAGCTGTTTCATAGTCAAATGCTTAAGTGATAACGTCCGATATAAACAGCTTCCATTTTTATTTTTTTAAACGAGGTTTATAGTACCTCTTTAAGATATTGCTATCTGTAGGGAAGATCGTGCAGATATCATCTGTTTCTGTGACCCACGTTTAACGAGCTTATTACGTTGCCAGCACAAAGACCAATCAATTAAAACTTTTTCCCAACAAATGTCAGATACACATTAGAGCTGGGTGGACCTAGAGGCGTCTAAAGATCCCAAAACTAAAAACACTCTTTACTAGGATTCAAGCTCGTGACCCCCATGTCGGTTTCGTTCTGAGGGCAATGTGTTCCATCTTTGACGTCTATATATTCTATACAAAGAAAAGAAAATTGTCACTGTTATGCTTCCCAATGCCGATGATTGCGCTCTGCTAAATCATAATTAACATGATCTCCTGAACTCTGTCAACGAATTTGCATACGCTTCCGCCTCTTTCCGTTTATTTATAAACCTCGAGAAAACTAAATTCGTTTCAGAAGTCACCTAATAAAACCAACTCAGCCCCTTAACATGGTAGACTACTTCACATATATGTGTAGTATAGTATCAAATGATGCCTCAATCTCAAGGGAAGTTGATGACCATCTCGCCATGGCCAGTAGCTCTTTTGGACTATTCCAGGCAAGAGTTTTGCGGAAAAAATCACTCCGGTTGCCTACAAAAATCAATGTCTACCTGGCGGTGGTTTTCCTCAACCCTTAAATAAGACTATTTGAGCGCTTTGACCAAATGTGCTGGCGCTCCATCATGGACATACGGTGGCAAACAGCAATGTCATTTCGAAAGCCGGAATGGACAGTACAGAGAGATTTCTTAAGACCCGACAGTTACGCTTGAAAGGGCATATAACCCATATGATAGACAAACGTATGCCAAAGGCATTTTTTTGATGAGGTAAAAGGTGGTCGACGTAACAGAGGCGTCACACGAAAACGCTTTAAAGACCTGCTCAGGCGCCAACTTGCCTTAGCTGACATAGAAGAAAGCACATAGTTGCATTTGGCCTGAGAACGAGACAGCTGGAGGTCACTCAAAAAGGCCCAAAAAAAATGCTGCTGCTCGGACAAACGCAGACGTTGAAAAATCTGTAAGTAGATATTAGTGTAAGTAGATATTGGTGTAAGTAGATATTAGTGTAAGTAGATATTAGTGTAAGTAGATATTAGTGTAAGTAGATATTGGTGTAAGTAGATATTGGTGTAAGTAGATATTAGTGTAAGTAGATATTAGTGTAAGTAGATATTAGTGTAAGTAGATATTAGTGTAAGTAGATATTGGTGTAAGTAGATATTGGTGTAAGTAGATATTGGTGTAAGTAGATATTGGTGTAAGTAGATATTAGTGTAAGTAGATATTGGTGTAAGTAGATATTAGTGTAAGTAGATATTAGTGTAAGTAGATATTGGTGTAAGTAGATATTAGTGTAAGTAGATATTAGTGTAAAGGGATATTAGTGTAAGTAGATATTAGTGTAAGTAGATATTGGTGTAAGTAGATATTAGTGTAAGTAGATATTAGTGTAAAGGGATATTAGTGTAAGTAGATATTAGTGTAAGTAGATATTAGTGTAAAGGGATATTAGTGTAAGTAGATATTAGTGTAAGTAGATATTGGTGTAAGTAGATAGTGTAAGTAGATATTAGTGTAAAGGGATATTAGTGTAAGTAGATATTAGTGTAAGTAGATATTAGTGTAAAGGGATATTAGTGTAAGTAGATATTAGTGTAAGTAGATATTGGTGTAAGTAGATATTAGTGTAAGTAGATATTAGTGTAAAGGGATATTAGTGTAAGTAGATATTAGTGTAAGTAGATATTGGTGTAAGTAGATATTAGTGTAAGTAGATATTAGTGTAAAGGGATATTAGTGTAAGTAGATATTGGTGTACGTAGATATTGGTGTAAGTAGATATTAGTGTAAGTAGATATTGGTGTAAGTAGATATTAGTGTAAGTAGATATTGGTGTACGTAGATATTGGTGTAAGTAGATATTAGTGTAAGTAGATATTAGTGTAAAGGGATATTAGTGTAAGTAGATATTAGTGTAAGTAGATATTAGTGTAAGTAGATATTAGTGTAAGTAGATATTGGTGTAAGTAGATATTAGTGTAAGTAGATATTAGTGTAAGTAGATATTAGTGTAAGTAGATATTGGTGTAAGTAGATATTAGTGTAAGTAGATATTAGTGTAAAGGGATATTAGTGTAAGTAGATATTAGTGTAAGTAGATATTAGTGTAAGTAGATATTAGTGTAAGTAGATATTAGTGTAAGTAGATATTGGTGTAAGTAGATATTAGTGTAAGTAGATATTGGTGTAAGTAGATATTAGTGTAAGTAGATATTAGTGTAAGTAGATATTAGTGTAAGTAGATATTAGTGTAAGTAGATATTAGTGTAAGTAGATATTAGGGTAAGTAGATATTAGTGTAAGTAGATATTGGTGTAAGTAGATATTAGTGTAAGTAGATATTGGTGTAAGTAGATATTAGTGTAAGTAGATATTAGTGTAAGTAGATATTAGTGTAAGTAGATATTGGTGTAAGTAGATATTAGTGTAAGTAGATATTGGTGTAAGTAGATATTAGTGTAAGTAGATATTAGTGTAAGTAGATATTAGTGTAAGTAGATATTAGTGTAAGTAGATATTAGTGTAAGTAGATATTAGTGTAAGTAGATATTAGGGTAAGTAGATATTAGTGTAAGTAGATATTAGTGTAAGTAGATATTGGTGTAAGTAGTGGTGTAAGTAGATATTGGTGTAAGTAGATATTAGTGTAAGTAGATATTAGTGTAAGTAGATATTGGTGTAAGTAGATATTGGTGTAAGTAGATATTAGTGTAAGTAGATATTAGTGTAAGTAGATATTAGTGTAAGTAGATATTGGTGTAAGTAGATATTGGTGTAAGTAGATATTAGTGTAAGTAGATATTAGTGTAAGTAGATATTAGTGTAAGTAGATATTGGTGTAAGTAGATATTGGTGTAAGTAGATATTAGTGTAAGTAGATATTAGTGTAAGTAGATATTAGTGTAAGTAGATATTAGTGTAAGTAGATATTGGTGTAATTAGATATTGGTGTAAGTAGATATTGGTGTAATTAGATATTGGTGTAAGTAGATATTGGTGTAAGTAGATATTAGTGTAAGTAGATATTGGTGTAAGTAGATATTGGTGTAAGTAGATATTAGTGTAAAGGGATATTAGTGTAAGTAGATATTGGTGTAAGTAGATATTGGTGTAAGTAGATATTGGTGTAAGTAGATATTGGTGTAAGTAGATATTAGTGTAAAGGGATATTAGTGTAAGTAGATATTGGTGTAAGTAGATATTGGTGTAAGTAGATATTAGTGTAAGTAGATATTGGTGTAAGTAGATATTAGTGTAAGTAGATATTAGTGTAAGTAGATATTAGTGTAAGTAGATATTAGTGTAAGTAGATATTGGTGTAAGTAGATATTAGTGTAAGTAGATATTGGTGTAAGTAGATATTAGTGTAAGTAGATATTAGTGTAAGTAGATATTAGTGTAAGTAGATATTAGTGTAAGTAGATATTAGTGTAAGTAGATATTGGTGTAAGTAGATATTGGTGTAAGTAGATATTGGTGTAAGTAGATATTAGTGTAAGTAGATATTAGTGTAAGTAGATATTAGTGTAAGTAGATATTAGTGTAAGTAGATATTAGGGTAAGTAGATATTAGTGTAAGTAGATATTAGTGTAAGTAGATATTGGTGTAAGTAGATATTAGTGTAAGTAGATATTGGTGTAAGTAGATATTAGTGTAAGTAGATATTAGTGTAAGTAGATATTGGTGTAAGTAGATATTGGTGTAAGTAGATATTAGTGTAAGTAGATATTAGTGTAAGTAGATATTGGTGTAAGTAGATATTGGTGTAAGTAGATATTAGTGTAAGTAGATATTAGTGTAAGTAGATATTAGTGTAAGTAGATATTAGTGTAAGTAGATATTAGTGTAAGTAGATATTAGTGTAAGTAGATATTAGTGTAAGTAGATATTAGTGTAAGTAGATATTAGTGTAAGTAGATATTAGTGTAAGTAGATATTAGTGTAAGTAGATCTACTATCTACTTACTAAACATTTCATCTCCCAATGGTCATGTTATGTTTTGCACCGTCTTTGCTTGTTTTACGTTTCTGTGCCATGCGGCTAATTTTGAATGTTCGCAAGAGAGGCATGGTGTCGTTGTAAGTGTCGGGTCCCTAGTGAGTTTATCATGGGGTGTTTAGACGGAGGCGTAGAACAATGGTGTGCGATGAATGTGAGACGCTGAAATATTTGTAATGCGTGTTCTTATGGGTCTGACAGTGCTTCGTCTAGAATATAGGTATTTTGGGAGAAATCTTTTTTTTTTTTTTTTTAAAGAAATAGTCAATAAGTTTATTTACTTTTTTTAACAACATTATTTGAACTGTTTAAAGTTATGTTTTATATTAAGACGATTTATATATATATATATTAAGAATAGTAGAACACTATTAAAAAAACATAACATATTAATTATAAAAACTATAAACAATTATTTGGAAACATGTGCCTGTGCATATAGGAGATTAGTTTTCAGGACCTGCCCCCTAACAAAACAATTGTTTACAATCCTTGAAGGAACACACGCGCAAATTCTAAGCACTTGCTTTGGTAGCCGACTTTTTCGCCTAGAAGATTAAGCAGCCGACAGTTCTAAAAATAACAAAACAAGATGTAAACAATGTTCACCTATAGTTCAGTACGCAAAAGTTTTAGCTACCAGACTGACTCATTAGTAATTCTATTACCTACTATATTCTACCCTAGAGCTAAAACAACTTTGATATTTTCATGAACGAAATAGCCGTTGTTTATTTACCCAAGAAGATTTATTTTTGTTCGCAGCTTCGGCCGAATACATTTTTAATAAATCGACATATCAATGTTGGATAAAACCAGCGCTAGATCTATTTATAACCACTCACAATATTTTGTAGAGCGAAACTTTCTTTCGTCTCAGCTTTTTAATTTTAATTTTTTTTTCTAAATTTCCTCTTCCGGTAAAAAAAAAAAATTATCTTCATAAAACTTAATCTTAAAATTTATTCTTTTTTTTTAAATTTGTATATCTGCAAAACAAGTCTCGTCTGAGTTACAAGATCAACAAAGAGTGCAGTATTTCACGTTGCAATATTTCACGCAGTCCCAGATGCGACCTACATATTTTGCCACATCAGCCCGGACATGACGATTGTCCGCCGTTGGTCGAGTTATATTCTCTTTTCGCCGTCTACGTCTGTCCTCGGCAGTAAATATTCTTTTGGCGTAGGTGCTCACTGTAGCAAAGAAAAGATTTTATTAATTAGCGATTCGAGATTGGAAATTCACAAAAATGCAACAATCACAATGTAGAGTTTCTATTAAAACTTTGCAATATTTCACCGTGCAGTATAACATTAGGATGGAAAAATAAATCTACGTATATAATAACCTTGCCCTGCAGTGGTTCTTATAAATGTAGCGCTCCACGTGGATAGAGATTTTGAATTGAGACATTTTGAATTGCCGATAGTTATAGCCACAGAACAGAAAGTTATAATCAAGGCTGGCTGGCTTTTTTGTATGTTTCATCTGCAATTGAACCTGTATCATCGATGTTTCTTTCTACATCGAGTTTTTTTGCTATGGATTTATTTCTATACAAATGTCTTACCTTTTCGTTCGCCTGTCCCTTTGTCTTTTAAATCATTGAGGCACACACGATCCGTCGACGAGTTTTCTCCATTCAGGAAAAGAGACTATACTTGAGAGTGTATTTTCTATCAACAATGTTGTTCTCCCGTCGCTTCTTTCGTATTACAATACCTCTATTCAACTCGTACCTTCTGGCTGGGTGGGAAAAACCTGTACACGGATCTTGAAAACGACTCTACCGATGTTCCTTAAAATTCGACAGTAATGTATATCGTTGGGAAAAAAATATTAGTAGCTGGTTGGCTACCCTGGAGAAACTATATCGTTATAATTTTTCAAAGTATAAAAAGAAATATCTGCCTCGAATGTCCCTGGAGAAGACAGTTGGAGACAGTAACAAAGACCGCGGGACACACATTTGAGCCCATAGAAAAGCCCTTAAGGAAGACAGGCGCAGGGGACGAAAAGAAAACTTAAATAGACCGCAGACGACAACAGCTTTTTCTGCACGAGTTGCGGGAAAATATGTAGGTCGCAACTGGGTTTGTGTAGAGATTTTGTGCAACAAAACACTTCAGTACAAGCCTTTCTAACCTTCTATTCCTATTACTATGAGAAAAAAGTAGTATAGATCATACGTCCCTGCTTCCTTTAGTGAAGGCAAACCTACTGTTGCATGTAGACCAGTGGTTCCCATACTTTTTTGTCTCGTAGACTCCTTGCCATTTTTGCTGGTTTTCTGTAGACCCCTGCCTAACTTAAATTGCATTTTTGCTAATTCATCACCTCTTTTTAAAACTAATTATTAACTGTGGTGAGTAGAAGAGTGAAAAAGTAATTTAAACTTTCAAGTTAGAGATCTATCTTTTTATTTAAAAAATTCAAATTTATGCCAATTAAAATAACAATTAATATGTATTACTGGAATCACCAAACATACTGGAAATATGTTTGTTTCTTGATCTTTCACGTGTGGCTCAAATATTGGGTCTGCAAAACTGTTCTCACTAACAGGAGAAGGGGCAAAGGCGAGAATCTGGCACCTAAACCAGCAAGCTTGGGCAGGAGGGACTCAATAGTCTTGGCTTACTACTCACCTAGGAGGACTGAATTCAAACCTTTGCTGCCTTGCACCCACACCCTAAAATACAATCTAGACTTTAGAAATAAAAATCTACACTTTAAGCCTAGAAATTAAAAATATGGATCTTGATCTAGTCTAAATCATGTCTGTCTGGTAATGCGGTTTGCGCGCTGGACTGTCGATTAGATTTATCGATGGTCCCAGGTTCAAACCCTGCCCGCTCCCATCCCCCTTGTCCTACGGGAGGTTTGGACTACAACTCTGATGGAACATTTGAAACATGTTAAACAACAAACATTCTAAACTAGACCAAGAAATTCTAGATCTAGATTCTATAATGATTTTAATTAGAACTTAAATCTAAATCTAATTTTAAAAATCTAGCTCGTGTAAGAAAAATAAATCTAGATCTAGTGTAAAAAATCTAGCTCATAACTTAAGCCCGCAGTAAAAAGACTTAAATAGTGTAAGTAAAATCTAGATCTAGTGTAAAAAATCTAGATTAGATCTAAATCTAGCTATTATGTCTTTTGAAAATACGATTCACATTACGAGGTTTAATAAACATTACTATACCGAGTTGTTTTAGCATTTCATTTAAAGAATTTATTCCATATGACGTCAAAGAAAAAAAAATCATTTACGTCACACGTCTTAGTTAGACTAAAAAATGTCTTCTATACGAGCAGCTTGTTGAGGGTTCATAGACATTGGTGCACCGAATTTGTTCTTTTAGCATTTCATTTGATGGGCTAGTTAGACTTAAACGTAATATATATATATATATTAAAGACGCTTTTTTTTGTTTTGTCTGTCAGTCTGTCTGTCCGTCATGTTAATAGCGAGAAAAAAAAAGACTAAAAGCTAATGAAAAATCTGATTAAAATTTAATTTCCCTTTCGAAACATCGCATTAGTCTTAAGTTTCTATAATAGATTGTTAGGGATGTTTATATATTTATAGTGAGAGAAAATAAGAATTCCAGATTAATCAAATAGCGTTAATTAAATTTGTGGGATGGTCTGTTATGAAACTTAGTTGTACCATAGACTTATGGAGATTTTTTCAAACCATACTTTGGTGTTAGGAAGTTGTTTTCCTTAAAAATCGGAGCTTAATATTAACGATAATAAGATTTTCTAACGTTTTAGCTAGTAAGTTAAATGTAAGAGAAATGCGATTTTACATAGAGTTAAACTATTTTTCATAAAAATCCGGAACAACCAATTTTCGTAAATGAGATAATTGTGTTTTATTTATTAGAAGAGGGATTTCAAACATTTATTAGCGTTATTAGATTTTTCATATAAAATTCGGATCCTATTTGGCAACGATTTGTAAGAAAATTAAGGTAATGTAGGTCGATTTCTTTTTCGAAACAAAATCCGGAACATTCTTTACCGATTAAACAACTTTTAATATTTTTCGTCAAGAAAATTAACTGTAAAATAATTCTAAAAAGTGATTTTCAATAATCGTTTCTAGTAAATTACTTTCTTATTTTAAAATCCTGAATAACCTATTGTCGATATTTTTGAAAAAAAAATTATTTGACATAAATTTGTTTTAAGTTAAAAATTCGGAACAATTGATATTGATAAATAAACTATAGTGACGTAGTGTCAAAGAATATAATTGTAATATTAGTCAATTATGCGATTTCCAACAATCATTTCACATAATTTATTTTTTATAAAACAATATGCGGAACAACTTTATAGTTAATGAAATATAAATCAGTATAGATATTTTTATTAAACTATTTAAATATGCTAATTATATGAAAAAACCGCAACAATATATTAAAGATCATGTGTTTATTGCAACGTTTAGGAATGGAAATAAAGTCTATGTCCTTCTATTTAAAGCCCAACTATGCAAAGTGGGGCCTAGTGGCTTGACGGTTAAGCGCTTGGCTTCTGGACCAGGGACCTGGGTTCAAATCTTGGGATTTGCAGAGTCCATCCAACTCTAATTGGTACCTGTCTTCAGTTGAGGAACGTAAATGTGGTTGGCGTGGTGCTGGCCACGTGACACTCCCCTCGTCTATCGTTGGTCAAAGAAACAGATGACCTTAATTTCGTTGGCCCTATTATGCCCCCTTATAGATCGCAAGTTTAAAAGGTGAACTACTACGTGGAGGAGTTTATCTGCTTGTCATTCAACTTTGAATTCCGAAAAGATACCCTTGATTGTACAAAACGAAATGAGTGGCCAGGGTCAGCAAGGAAAACCTTTGGCAGAATTTAAGTCATTGATTAGCATGCATGACTAGATTGACCAAGGAACACGCATATGACGTAATCCTCTTCTTTTTGTTTTCAAGTAGGTGTGGCCTGTATTCTATAACATAAAATAAGACCTCAACCTGGTTAAGAGAGCAGCGTACACATTTCTTTTTCCTTTAGAGCGAGCATCACAGGTAAAAGTTTGAGATATATTGATGGAGGCATAGATGAAAAAGAAATAAAATAAATACAGCTAAATATTAATGCAACAAGTCGTTTACTTTCATATTACCAAGTAATAATGTGAAACATTTTTTTCCAAACAGAAATCGATTCTGAGAATAACATTGTTTTCTTTTCAACACACTGACAAAGACGCTCGCGTTATGCATTTATTTGGTATCTAGTCTCCACTCTAGACTAACACTGATTTTAAATACACTGACAAATGCTAGATCTATAATTAAAGTATGCAATGTACAGTTTATTTGCATAGCTCAACGCTTTTAGATCTAGACAAGGGTGAACTGGGTGTCGAAATCGCCACTGGCTTTTGCATGCAGTCCGTATGAGCCAGTGACTGTAACACCACTGACTATTATAAGTCTATTAAAAATATTGTATAAAAAGATAATGCAAGGGCCATTCAGGGGGCTAAAAGAAACCCCCAGTTTTAATAAAACAATATTATAAAATCTTTTACGAGCATTACTATTTGTCAAACTTATGCTTGGTTAAGGCTAGTCTGCGATCGGATGGTCGAAAGTGCAGATCCACTGCATAAATTTGATAAGGTAAAAAAAAAAAAAGGCGGGAAAATGGAAGGTGAAGGCTGAAGATGTCAGCATGGATGTGAAAGGTAATAGAAGTTTTGGGGACGAGATTATAAGGAATATAATCTAGTGGAAGTTTCTGGATTCTGTTGTAGTCAGTTGCAGTCAGGGTCAGGTAGTGTTAGGAGTTAGTTAGAGCTAGATTGTTTAAGTAAATAGTTGGTTAGTTTTATTTCATCATCATTAATATTATATTATCCTGTATATAGTGTTTATATATTTAATTTTTTAAGTTATAGTTTAAATGAATTAAACTCAGGAAAGTTACATCTACACTGGGTCATTTATTGCATCTTAGTAGTAGATCTATTTATCCTGGACTAGCGGCATCTCCGAATCCGCATGTCGCATGAAGTGAGAGATACAACACGACAGTAAAGAGGGACATCATACTGTCCGACAGTTATCATCTCATCAAGTACGTCTCACATTTATTTACAGGGGCCCATTCGGCGATCACCCCACCTCTGGGCCACCTGCCCATTGGGTGCCTAGCAATCGTTGTTTTCCCAAGATATAGAATCTATAGAGTCTAGATCTATAGTCAGATCGCCGCTGGATCTAGATTATTATGATTAGGTAAGTAGACATATTGTAAGATTTAGACTAGGTACACTTTATTCGATTATATACCCAAACGTACTGTTAGATATAATAATGGCAATGTCTTCGATTCCTTAGTTTAAGGATAAGTGCGGTGTTTCAAGCTTGACTTGACTACGCAAACCCAATTGTTAGAAATAGATCAAGACTACACGTATGTACCAGGGCACTTTGTAAGGTAGCCTATTGTCTAAATCTACTTTATGTAGGCCTACCCAGACAGATAGACTAGATCCACATAGGGCATAATAGGCATGTAGGCTACATAGACAACACTAATGCTACACACAAGGCCATTCACGCAAGAGATGGCGATTATTTTATTATTGTCCGGAAGTTTCTTCTTGTGTAACTATGATCTTCACGTGAATTGTTTGAGCCAGGAAAAAAAAACGTTTGACCTACTTTCAGTGAAAGCAGACGTGTGATTAATGCAGCTCATGTCACATGGGCACAGTTTGATGGATTTCTTTATCAATCATTTACATTTCGGATAATTTAATGTGTTTGGATATTGAATTCTTCAAGTATCTTGGATTATAATAACACGAGTATCTGAACAGTTTGGATAATTTAATGTGTTTGGATTTTGAATTCTTCAAGTATCTTGGATTGTAATAACACGGATTATTGGAACAGTTTGGATAATTTATTGCGCTCAGGTAAGGCGTTTTTCTTAGAAGCAAAAATAGAAGAAAAAATAATTAGGCTTCGATAGCATTGCAGGTAACTGAAATGTCGCGACAATTCCAGGGTCTAGTTTATAGATATCTAGAACCTATCTAGAATCTAGATCTATATAGATCTAGATTTGAAGCTAATTCTACATTAATAGAAATCCATAGATCTAGATGTAAAAGGCTATAACAATACATGTACATATAAATAAGTCGTCCACCTTTTAAATAATAAGGAACTAATGTAGGCTAGATCTAGATCTACTATACCATCTTCTTTTAGATTTACTTCAGCATAATTATTCTTAATCTAGATTAGATCTAAATCTAGTCTATAAGTATTTAGAGACCTTAAAAGTCTCCAGTTTAATCACTTGTTCTACTAACCAGATATCTACAGATCTAGCTAGAATGCTATATTAGTCAACAGATTTTGTCTTCTATTTTTCTTCTATTTTTTTTTTAAATTGTCTAAAGCAGTGATGCCCAAACTAGTTTGACCTGCGGGCCATTTTAATTACCTTATTCATGTCCGGGGGGGGGGGGGGATGCACTTAAATGATATAAAAAACAAAACAAAAGGAAATTCAATTTGAAACTATTTTTATATTAACCCGTGGAACTTATACTTACTTAATGGGATATTTGAAGTTTATCTTTTTTACGCGTCGAAAAAGGCTTCATTTCTCTGCTTAAAATATGAGCAACATTGCAGCTAAATTTACCACCGAATAATTTTTATGTCTCTTTTTGTTAAATATTCTCATAAATCCTCAAATCTCTAGGCATAGTTTAACCAAGAATGCCGTCATATTTGTTTCATCCAAGTGACGCTACAGCCTATGTAGGTCTCTGGCCTGCTTCAACACATCCTTCCATTCAGATCTCTCCTGCGCCTTACGTGTCCACGCCATAATCCCAAGCTGTTGTAGATCTGCCGTTTATATGTTCTTGTTATTTTTTAAACAGCCAAGCTTTTCTTTTTTTAAAAAAAAAACATACATGATTTTGGGCATCACTGATGTAATACTTCTTACTCTTTCCAAATCGCTAAAAAATATATGAACGCACACACACACACTCACTCACACACAAACTCACTCACTCACACACACACACATACAAACACACACGCACCAGACTGTAAGGTAAGTTCAAGTCTCACCTATATAGCCCCAGAACTGATTACTTCATCAATATTTTCAATCTACAACAAAGACAACATCACAATCCAGACAACACTTGTAATTCTCATGCTGTAAATATGGCATTATTACCATTTCCTGACTTTTTCTTTTCTGCATCTCTGTGTCTCTTTTTTTTTTCTCGCGCGCTGTCTGTCTCTCTCTTTCCATCTCTTTCTATTTTTAAACCTCACATATTCACTCATTATCTCGTTTTATGCATGTTATAAATAAGTTCTTCTATTCTTTAACATCTATTTAATTCTATTCCCATAAGGTTACGACATTATCTCTTTTATTTAGATAATAATAAAGTCCGATTCTTGTAATCAAATATAAAAGCATGAGCTCTGTCAGCTAGAGTAGCAATACACAGCGTTCGAAAAAATGAGTTAATAGGTTACCATCATTAGAATATCTCTATTTGTATGCTAGTTGCATTAACTTCTCTTGCAATGAACTGCAACAAATTTTGCAACTTGTATGAAAGAGTAATATTTGAAACTATAATTAAGGCAATGTTTGTATGCCAGACTCATTTGCTTCCCTTGGTATGAATGCAACACATTTGGTACGCACCGTCTCTCAGTAAGGTCACGCCTGGTGCACACCTAGAACAGAGACTTGCTAACGGAACACTTGAAAGCTGACACGTCTGGCCCAGCTGAGGGTCAGCTTCAACCATCCGTTACCACTTTATACAGTTGGTGCATGCTATCGTAAAGAATGAGGTGTATTTTAAATATATCATATGAGCCCTTTTTTTTTTCATTTAGACAAATGAGAAAAAAAAAATAATAAGCATCTGTTTAATTCAGTAAAATAAGTTATCCTTCTGTGGATGTTAGGTCATGGGGGAGGGGTTTAACACATGCGCAAAATATTATCTTGCAGATCTGATTATTTACACTTAGATTAATATTTCAATTATTTGTACAGACGATGACCTAATTTTGTTGCTAGGTTACGAATGTTAGGAAATTATGTAACGAAAGTTTTCATAAGGTCAAGTTTTATCCGAAAGGTAATTTTGACTTATTGGACTGACTAAATCCTGTGAACCCCAGGGGGATCATAGGGCCCCAATCACACTTCTCCATCGAACTTGGTTCTGAGCAGCTTTCTTCATCTGCTTCCATGTCATTATGTCATTATGTAACGAAAGTTTTCATAAGGTCAAGTTTTATCCGAAAGGTAATTTTGACTTATTGGACTGACTAAATCCTGTGAACCCCAGGGGGATCACAGGGCCCCAATCACACTTCTCCATCGAACTTGGTTCTGAGCAGCTTTCTTCATCTGCTTCCATGTCATACCAGTACCCTCAGGACCAAGAAGACCGACATCTTCCAAGGATTGTTTTAGGCCTGCCCACTTTTCTCTTTCCTTGCGGATTCCACTCACGTGATTTCCTTGCAACTTTGGTAGTTGGTTTTATCCAATTTTTTATTTCCTGGCTATAGGTTTTTGTTTGGTTCTCCCCCACATGTTGACAGGAAATATATTTTCACCGCCTGCGTTTCCTGTCGGTCCTAAGCCTGGAAAAAGAATGACGGGTGTTTCACAATGGCTATATTAGCTAAGCAAGGGGTCTACCGCATACAGGTAAACATGGCATGGGGCCTACGAGACAAAAAGTTTGGTAACTACTGATTTAATATGTAAGATCATTTATGTTATAGAGCCGCAAGTTCTTTCATTACATGTACGAAAGAAAATTGATATTGATTTCACGTAATTTATACTTGAAAAATAAACGTGTATGTACGCATTTAGTTGTTAATTACACATGCACACATCTTTGACCAGTAAATGGCTGAATTTCAAAGGTTAACGTTCAACCTTACACAGCATGTATATTTTTCTTATTTATGGAGGTCAATGTCTGACGTCACTTTTCCCGCCCGAAATTTACGTTTTTTTTTCCAATTTGGTTCCAACAGATGAGTGTTAGAGTTACCTGGGTCAGTGCGTTTTTCAGAAGGAATCACATGACATTAAGTGTATTGTTAGATTTCTTGCTGTTGATATTGCTCATAGACCAATTATTTCCATAATACACATAACCAATTTGCGATCATTGTTTTTGGACGCTGAAAATATTAACTTTTCACATTGTTTCATATTTCATAGTTATGGCTTTTCTGAACACCACTAAATAACACCCTTTCAAGGCTGCTACATTTTGTTTATTGTGTTTGTCTGCAGAGTCAAATCTGGGTTTAAAACTTAAATACTGGGTATCCATCTTAAAAAAAAAAAGCTCAGACGCTTATATGAAAAACGGCGTTTGAGTTTTTACGGCTTGATAGATTCGGTTGACAAATGACGAATTGGGGTTTCTTTATTTTCGCTTTAACTATTAGAAGTCAAATGAAATCATGTCGTAAAAGTTGCTCAGTATCATTCTATTTTTCTTTTCGTAACGTTCCTTAGTGCAATATATATTCTCATCATGTGTTCTAGAATGAATATATTGCATTCAATACCATGAACTAAAACCGAACATCGCGTATTACTAATTATAAATACAAGTGCTTTTAATCGCGTCACTACGTGTAAAAAATCTTCACCATTGAAATACCATATTTAATCTATGATCCCGTACGGGGGTACAACATTTAATGGACATTAATTTAAACTGTTACAAATATTTATGCTTCGACAGTTGCAGTTATTTTAAGTACTTATATTATAAATATATACCCCGTAATTTTCTATATATGTTCGATACTCACAACCACCTAAATTTTACATAGAACTCAGTTTTTAGAAACGTTGACATATTGTGGGATTGTCATTAACTCATTATGTTTTATAATGGGAAATTTAAGTTTAATAGCACACATTCTCACATACAATAGGTCCGGCATAGACATCCTTCTCAAAACAATAAAGTCGGTCTCAGTAGAAGGAAACACCTGTCAAACATCAAACTCAGCCCACCCGCTTCCCACCACTGCCCTCACCTTGACCTTCCCTGCATCACTCCTCAGGTGTAAATGATACAATGAGTGAAATACGAGCAAACAAGCATCTATTGTTATTATGTATAAAAATAATTTCTACTCTTCTTAAATAATATAGCTTACCAGGCTAAACATTCTTTTTGGTCAATATTTTAAAATAAGTTCAGTCTTGGGGTCAAACCAAACGACATTAACACAACGTCCAGAGTGCTAACCACTGTGGTGCAGGGGCATATAGCCTCAATATAGTGTATATGACCACTCTGGTCGTCCTCAATTCCGAAGAATAAGGATGACTGCAGTATTTCACATGACAACGCAAACCCAGTTGCAACCTGCATAATTTGCCACATCTAATGCTAACAAAGCCTTTGTCTACGAGAGGTCTATTTAAGTTCTCTTTTAGTCATCTGTTTCTGTCTTCGACTAGGGCCTTTCTTTAAATTACTATTGCCTTCTAGTTCAGCCTCCACAGGGGCTCTTTTGCTAGGCGACAATAAACATGTAAACTGTTATTCTTTGATTCTTTCCTCCTTATGGCCTGGTGACATTTCAATCATCTCGATGCTACTTCCTCGGATATGATGTATAATCTGCTTCTAGCATAATCGGTGTGGTAGCGGGTTCCAATCTTAGTTAAACCTGGAAATTTGAATATTGGGCTTATTGCGCCCCTGTGTCTACCTGACATTAGTTATGGAAAATAAAGACTGTTGGTCGTTGTATTGATAATATGACCCATCGTTAACCATCGATCATTGAAACTGATTGCCTTCACATCATTGGCCCTATAGATCGCAACGTCTGAAGGTGGAACTTTGTATGATCAGTGACAGACCAATTTTTAATTGCTGTCTCTGGCCTTACAAATTTCTGGAATAATGTAGACGCTAGACAATGACACACGTCTTTGATTTGATGCTTAAAGAATAAATATCAATGGTTACCACGTGGTCAGATGATGCCTTACTTTCAACATTCGTATAAGTCAGAGACTAAGTAACGATGTGTGCACCTCTACGCAGTCGTTGGGTTCTAGCGCCCAACAAGCTAGTCCATCGAAACCAGTGTGGCGTATTACTTTCTTAATGTCGATCTGGAATGAAACTTCAACTTCTTTTGAAAAGAATCTGAACGTAACATTTCTTGACAAATAGACATTTATCTTTGGTGTAAATACAAGGCGTGCACAAGTAAAATAATATCGTTGAAACAAAATTCAACTCCTTTTAAAACTACAAGTCCTTCTGTCACTTGTCTTTCCTAATTCAACATTTAACCCTCTATTTATAAACTCGACTACGATGTTGTTACTCGTGGTTCTATCAAAGACTATCCAGCGAATACAATTGATCTACTAAAATGTTACTCCAGGTTGCATCATTGCATCAGAAACACGCACAACCATTCCAGAATAATGCTACTTAGAGTTTAATTAGATGAATTATATTCATTGAAGGGAACATACAAGTTAAGGACCATCTATCCGGACAGACCCCCGTTCACTATTCATCATCATCATTCCTTTGGGTTCCTCATGGAACATAGGGCCTCGACAAAAACACGCCACTCTCCACGGTCTCTTGCTGGTTGTTTTGATTGTTTCCCAGCTCTACCTGGTCCTCGGCTTCTTCAAGTACACTGCGTCGCCATGTTCTTTTTGGTCTTCCTCTGCGTCTTGTTCCCTGGGGTTCCACTCTAAGGCCTGCCTAGCTCTGCTGCTGGTATCTTTTCTAAGGGTGTGACCAATCCATTTCCACTTCCTCTCTAAGATCTGCACTTCTAAATTTTTCTGTCCATTCATGTCCCACAGTTTGGTGTTTTCTACTTTGTCGTACCAGTGTATTTTTAAGATATTTCTCAAGCATCTGTTGATGAAGGTCTGTATTTTTTTTTGCTGTGACTTCAGCTGTTCTCCATGTTTCAGGACCATACAGTAGGACAGCCTTGACAGTTAAATATTCTTAGTTTAGTCTTGTTTGAGATGTGAAGAGATTTCCAGGTTGGTTTTAGCTGTGTAAATGTCTGACGCGCTAGATTTATACGGCGTTTAATGTCATCATCTGTTCCACCTAATTACACTGACTACACCCCCAAGGTATATAAAATTGTCTCCTTGGTCTATTGTCTGAGAATCCAGTAATATATCTCCAATTTGTTTATTATTTACTTTCAGAACTTTTGTTTTTTGGTGGTTTATTTTGAGGCCTACCCGTTTACTATTGATCCGGATAATAGACGTTCAATTGTACGTTGAACCTGTGGTAGATATGTATGACGTATCTGCTCTCTTTTTGGCGAAAGAAAACCACTATTTGTTTGCCAAAATTTAATTAGACATTAAAAATTCTAATTAATATCAAATATTCTACAAGGTGACAGTGACAAAAAAAAATGATAGAAATATATATTAATGAATTTTGCACTTTTTTAAATAGTAAAAAAAAAATATTTATTCTACTAAGAAACGTGCCATCCTTAATGGGAATAGATTTTCATTAACTGCATTAAATAAACTTAATTTAGTGATTGTAGAAACCTGTATAACAGTTTTGTAATAAAATATATAAATCATCTACAGTTTTAGATCTTTATATTTTCTATATTTTACAATTCTTTACGGAATTTTTAAATGCCGAATCCCTGATCGGCTGCTAAGTTGTATTCATATCACTTTCTCATAAAATAGGAATATTATTAAAGAAATAGATCAGTTGAACTCTTTATCTCCGTAATTATTTACCACATTATGGTGGAATCAACGTTGGTATCGTCAGTTAGGAGAGAAAGAGTTAATGTTAATGAACGTACTTACCTTTTACAAGGAATAAAGGCGTCCACACGAAAAACCACATTCAAATTTAACAAAAGCGTTAGTTCGCCGATACTGGAGTGTAACTGACAATTTGACACAGTAGAGCAAGACTTCTAACTTGTGTATTAGGCGTCATCTCTCTAAGGTCACCATAACGTTCAGTCAACTGAAGATGTCCTCACTGGGAATACATTTGACCTTTCTGACGTTAACTGAAGATGTCCTCACTCGGAATACATTTGACCTCTCTGACGTTAACTGAAGATGTCCTCACTCAGAATAAATTTGCCCATTCTGACGTCAACCGAAGATAACCTTACTCGGAATAAATTTGATCATTCTGACGTCAAGCGAAGATGTCCTTACTCGGAATAAATTTGACCATTCTGACGTCAACCGAAGATGTCCTTTCTCGGAATAAATTTGATCATTCTGATGTCAACTGAAGATGTCCTCACTCGGAATAGATTTGACCATTCTGACGTCAACTGAAGATGTCCTTACTCGGATTAATTTGACCAATCTGACGTCAAGTGAAGATGTCCTCACTCAGAATAAATTTGCCCATTCTGACGTCAACCGAAGATAACCTTACTCGGAATAAATTTGATCATTCTGACGTCAAGTGAAGATGTCCTTACTCGGAATAAATTTGACCATTCTGACGTCAACCGAAGATGTCCTTTCTCGGAATAAATTTGATCATTCTGATGTCAACTGAAGATGTCCTCACTCGGAATAGATTTGACCATTCTGACGTCAACTGAAGATGTCCTCACTCGGATTAATTTGACCAATCTGACGTCAAGTGAAGATGTCCTCACTCAGAATAAATTTGACCAATCTGATGTAATTTGCCAAGTCACATTTAAATATTTTCTTTAAAAGGAGCTTTGTAAATCGATCTTGATGAAGACGCTTCTCACGAAGTATTTGCTAATACTACAAATTTTATCGTCCTTGAAAAAAAAAGGACCCAACACACTCCCCCCCCCCCTTCTTAATACGCTGCGACATTTTAGGGACGGGATGCGCTTCAGTTTGAGAACTTGTTGGGAATCAATCTTTTTAAAAAACATGAAATAGGCAGCTCTATAAAATGTCTAGAATAGTAGACTATAGATTTAAGAATTGTATAACAGACTTAAACACACACCCTCACAAATACACACGTATATATTTACAAAGCCTATATCAACTTTGTCTGTCTGTCTGTCTGTCTGTCAGGGTAGAATCTTGTACCCGTTCTTTTTGCAACTTCCTATTCTTAGATTAAGTTGAAACTTTGCACAATTATTCATTGTGAATAACAACATATGTATCAATTTAAAAAAAAGATTAGTTAATCAATTAGTTGTAATAATAAATTTTGTTTTGTGTAGAAAATGTACTAGTGTAAGTGGAGATAAGCCTATTGTAGAGAATTTGTTTCGATAAAAGTGTTAAGCTTTTTAGATTATAAAGCTTATTTTAATAAAAATTTAAATAGCTCAGTGGTTAAACACGCCGGTCTTCCATCATGGAGGCACAAGACATGAGTTCGAAAAGAGACTCGACCCCCTTTAAAAAACAGAAAAAAAAAAGAAACATCATGGAAACCACGACCTCACAAACTCTTTTATGTCTCGATCTAAACCTTGCCAGAAAAAATATTTGTAGATTTTACTTTTAGTCTTTCTTAATGACAAATGCCCTGCCAACATACTCTCATGAGCAGTTTTCAACACAATTTCTCTCTTAGCTGAAGGTACAACTAACTGTCTTTCTTCCTCACCAAACTTTCCCCTAAACACTCTGTACAATAGTCTATCAAACACTTTATATTCCACACTTCCATTCTTTTTATTATCTACACAATTGTCCACATGTCGCTCCCATAGATCTTTTAAAGACGGGTCACTCAACTGTTCACATAAAAATTCTTCGCTTGTACCTAACACATCTCGACATTCTTCCAATACTCCACAATCACTAACAGTGCCGCCATCAATCTCATTATTTGTCATTGACCTAGTTACTGCTGAGCAATTAAACTCACAACTCACATTACTGTCAACATTCCCAAGAATTAAATCTGCAACCGGATCTTTAAAGCAAGCTACGACATATTTACCGACAATGTAATCCGACTCAATACTCACACAAGCCAATAAATAATCCCTCACTGTCCCATCAACAAGTTTTAATTTATAAGTACCAGGAATCATATCTTTCTCACCAACTAATGAACTTCTAATTCCTATAACACTCGAACCAGAATCTTTCAGAACAGACACACTCATCCCATTTACTCTCCCCTTTTCAAACTTCAGCTTACCCACAGACTTATCACGTAATGTCTTATCCACATATGAAAATGTTTTTCTCTTACAGGGGGAAAAATACTCATCTCCTTTCCCTAAAGTACAATTTCCACAATTTTGAATATTGTGAGGACCACTCAGTCATCTATAAGCACCTCCTGGGCCTTCATCTCTGTTCTGGTATGCCCCAGTACCACCCGTTCTACTGTGCCTGTTATTGTAAGAATTCTCGTATGTAGCATAACTTTGTCTCCCAACACTATTGCCGCGGATTCTTCGACCGTTACCATCAAACTGCCTTTGGTAGCGACCTTGTGATGCATTTCTACTGGGCCTTTGTGTGTTAGTGGAGATTGTGGGTGCGTTCCTATATCTACCATCAGAAGCAGGACTAGAGTTAAGTTGCGAACGTTGAGGGCATTCTGACGCTTTGTGGCCTCCCCTCTTGCACTTAAAACAAATAATTAAGTTACTCTCAATCCCTGGATTTCTATTTCTCACAGGCTCACGACATGCTGCCGCAACATGCACACTTTCTTCCTTACAAATGGACACATCTGACCCTGACTCACTACATGCTGCTGCAACATATACACTTTCTTCCTTACAAATGGACACATCAGAACCAGCTACCTTAAATCCTTCTATAACTTCTAGCATATTATCTACTGTTCTGTGCTTGCTCAAAACTAGTTGCCTGTATACGTCACTCGAAACACTTTCTAAGATCCTATCTTTGATCAACAGATCTTTTAACTCCTCCACTGTTTTACCGACTTCGGCCATCTTGCACCAATTGTCTAATGCTGTTCTCAATTCTGTTACATATCTCCTAAAGTCGTTTTGGCTTGGTCTCACGAGATGGAATCTTTTGCGGCAGGTTTCAGCGTTGATGTCTGCATGGCGAAGAAGTGCAGTCTTGACTTCTTCATAATTCTCGCTAAGGAACAGACTGTCCCTTAGCATGAAGTTTCTGAGTGCGGTGGTCAGTTTATATGATAAAAGCAAGGACCATTCTTTTCTCTCTATTTTGCACCTTGCTGCAACGGCCTCGAAGTGTGTTAGGTAAGCTAGGAGGTCGTCGTCATCTTTCATTCCCTGGAAACTCTTGTCAAGCCTGTCTAAGATATTCTTGTATCGCACATCCCCTGACTGTCCTGCCGCCCCGCCTGCCTCTGGCGCAGACTTTTCTTTCAGCCTAGTCAGTTCCAACTCCTCTTTCCTCTTGATCGTCTCCTTGGCATCTCTTTCCTTCCATCTTTCGTGCTCCTCGCGTTTGGCCTTCTCATCACGTTCAAATCTCGCTTGTTCCTCTACCTTCGCTTCTTCCCTATCTCTATCATATTCATCTTTGCGTTCCTTCACATATTTCTCTAACCTTTCCCCTTCGTAGCCCATAGCACGGCCATCACTAATAAACTGTGACCTTACCGTTAACCTGGTTTCCATGGTCTAAGTGCCTTACTGTGTTCAGCTAAATCAACTAATACTATTATTATTATTAATATGATATACTATAATATACAGACA
Organism: Biomphalaria pfeifferi; assembly: GCA_030265305.1. Taxonomy (NCBI): domain Eukaryota; kingdom Metazoa; phylum Mollusca; class Gastropoda; family Planorbidae; genus Biomphalaria; species Biomphalaria pfeifferi. The sequence goes on along the minus strand of JASAOG010000029.1, from coordinate 3,750,137 downwards.
TAAGATGTAAACTACAACTTAGAGTGTGTCGTATAGCAAAGAAAGAGAAAACCTATCTGAGCAGTATCCAACGTCGGAGAGAAGACGCCTCACTCCAGGCCGATGCGTAGAAAGATAGCTGCTACACAGTCTTCCAACACAACAATACAGGAAGGATGGCCTCTAACACCGGTATCAACGGTCAATCCCCACACACTTGTCTGTTGTCGGGAGCGAGAAGACACTCGTCACTCGGTCATAAGTGAAGCACAAAATTACATGAAAGATAAAAATTAGATAAATGAATATAAATCACAATATCAACACCTAGAGTCATTTGATGAGTTCAAAATCATAAATGATGAATTTAGCATTGGTACAATCCTCAATATCAACAATCAACACATATACTAATATAGTGGTGAATTCGAATAACAATGTTTCAAAACAATTATGAGAAGTACACAAACAATTTTTTTTTTCTTCAGCAATTTGTACCCAGAAACATCAAATATAAATGAAATAAAGGGGTATTAGGCAGTATATATATTTTTTTGTATTATTTTATAAGATAACAAGACGAGATCAGAAATTAATCTATGACCTAGTAGTCACAGCCGGACTCCGAGCCCCCATTTGTCAGGTTTAGGATTTATTTGGGTTGTTAACTAGCTGTATACTATTAAGGTCCCGGGGTCAACCTGACAAGAACATCACTCACACACAGTCGTACATACAGTAACCAACTAGGTGAATAGTTTAAATAACAACAAAATAAATGAATTTAATTGTGTGAAACTGATATATGTGTATGTACAATGAGGATGATAAAAATAGACAATATATATATTGGATATATATATATATATATATATAATAGGTATATATAAAGATATTATTCACTAATTAATTTAAGCACCTTTGCTTTTGTCACCCTAGTTACATAGTCCACCAGACTCTGACCGACTGGCGTCACAAAAACTGCCAACCTCGGTAATAGTAAAGTTAGACCTCAGATGATCGCCAATTTGACAATGACACTGAAAAAAACTGAGACGGCCAGCGATGCCCACAACTCCAACACTGGCACCCTATAAACGAAATAAACAATACTCTCAACTTCTACACTAAAAAATAGAAATAGTGACAACCTCATACAACATACAATAATAGATATCACAAACGAATAACTCACCCTAAACAGGGGTCTCAAAAATCCTACTGTCCGAGAAACTAGTACAGACAAAGAACGTTTTACGGGCCAACACACCGTCCGTTTCAACCAAAGAGGGTGAACTGCCTCATGACAAAAGAATGACCAATAGATGTCACCGGACTTTGTGACGTAGCAAAACAATTCAAAACAAAAAAATACAAGACACTCTCGCCCCGTACAAGTACTACGACTAGAGAAAATAAAAAAAAGAAAACAGTTAGGAGAAAGAAAAAGACACTTGTCTATACTACGCGACACTCTTCTAGTCCCAGTACTTATCGCTATGTACACATACCTACTAAGTGATGTTATACAGCCTATCGGCACTTTATGCCCATTTCTTTGCTGCTGTACAACTCCTCAGTTCCGTCAGAGGTGTCGCATATGGAAACACAAACCAGTCATCCGAACAAGATGTTGAATTTTCCTTTGGTAGTCGTATTCCAGTTGTGTTGAATTTACTTTTCATAGGTAGACGTAAGATCTGGGTGGTGAATCTACTTTACTTTTGTACTTATCGGATCAGGGTGTTTAATATTCTTTACCTTGGTATTTATCAGATCGAGTTTTTAAATCAACTTTACTTTTGTAATTATCAGATCTGGGTTGTGAATCAGCTTTACTTCGGTACTTATCAGATCGAGGTGGTGAATCTACTTTACTTTGCTAATTATCAGATCTGGTTGGTGAATCTATTTACTTTGGTACTTATCAGATCTGGGTGATGAATCTACTTTACTTTGGTACTTATTAGATCTGGTGGTGAATCAACTTTACTTTGGTACTTATTAGATCTGGGTGGTGAATCAACTTTACTTTGGTACTTATCAGATCTGGGTGGTGAATCTTTACTTTGGTACTTATTAGATCTTGGTGGTGAATCAACTTTACATTGGTACTTATCAGATCTGGGTGGTGAATCAACTTTACTTTGGTGATTATCAAATCTGGGTGGTGAATCTACTTTACTTTGGTACTTATCAGATCTGGGTGGAGAATCTACTTTACTTGTACTGTCACTACCAGTGTTAGACACTTATTTAGCAAAGATACGCACCTTAGCTGACAGACTTTGAGCGCGACATTTAGTGACATCATGGATAGCGATTTTTTAAAAAATTCAGTTTGCATTTGGACTTCAAATTTATTGAATTAAACTTTATATTATTATCAATATTTTCAGTTAGATATCTTGAAATTTTACATATTACAATCTACATCGTTAAGAAATCAAGGCGTCTATATAAAGTAAAAGAGAGTTTGTGTTATGATACTAACTCAGAGGCGCCGCCATCTAGTTCGTCAATTTAAACAGACATATAATACAAAAAAACAACAACATTATCTGAGAGCTGGTAAAATGTGTTTTAAATGTGTATTGCTTTGTCCTGATCCATATTTTGCTTGTTCAAGTGAGTGGCACGTTTTTTAACGCATCAATAAATAAAATGAATACATTTTTACTTGATCAAGATTTATCTTTAATTACAAAACTCACTCATAAAAAACGTAGATTTTATTAAAAAACGTTCTTGTTGTCCAATAGAACCTAATCTCAGAGTGTTCACTGTTAAGTAAACACACATATTTTAAGTGCTGGGTAGAAACATATCACAGATCAGATATGGCCCATTGGCCGTGGCTTGGACATCATTGCTATAATTTAAACGGGATGGAAACATAAGAAATTAGCTTGTTCATTATTAATTTTTTGTTTTATGCCATTGAAAATGTGAATACATATTTATAAATGTGAATACTCTGGGGGGGGGGGGGGGATAAGGATTTAAAATAGGACATATTCGTATGTAAACTAATTTTAATATTAAATTTGAATTAACAAAATGTATTTGAAATGGCAGTTTTTTTTTAAATAGCCTTTATAGTTGGGAACTATTTTTTTTTTCAGTTAAAATATTTGCTTATATTGAAATTTATAGTAGATAATAGAGATAAATTTGACATTCTTTATATATAGCTCTTGGCTATATCCTTAAAAGCCGCAGTGAGAAATCTACCGCTTCGTTTCACTTCATTTTATGGACTATTAACCAAGTTAGTTCATCTGCTCAATTACGTATCCCATTCCCCATATTTAACCGTGATTGAACATAGAATGACGACTTTATTTTAATTATTAGTACCACACAAGATCTGCCAACCTTCTTTCTACATTCTTCTCTGTCATTTGCCTTTAATAGAGTTTCATTCTGATATTCTTTCTGAAAATATTTAAAGCTGCCTTTTTACCAGCCTGTGTGGACCACTTCGGGGGCCGATTTTGAGTTTGTGTACGGAAACTGTCTTACTTGCAGTAAAATTTAATTTAATTTTAATAGGTATTAAAAAGTTTGCACTATTTCAATGTTCTCTCCAGCTACAGAAACATTACGACACAATTTGCAACACAATAAACTGACTACACTACCTCACCGTAGTGCCGTACTAAACTTTACTGTCTCTTTATGTCATACTGAACTCAATACTGCTTCACTTTTATTTTCTTCTTTCTAACCTTTAGTTGAGTAACTTTTAATAATAATACAATATATATTTTCATTGTTCGGAATTTCATTCAGTCACTATTCTCTACTATATGGCGTTGGAAACATGTTTAATTGACATTTCTCCAATAATCTTTTCTAATTATTTTAAGTTTATATTTCTTCTCGCAAATGGAAACCCTCAGTCCATCTTTTTACATACACTTCTTAAAAAAATAAATACAAGTGCCCAGTGGAAGAATCCTATTCATTCCCCATTTATTATTTGCTGCCCCACTCCTCAATCCAGACCAACAGGCCAACAGGGCTGCATTTAAGGGAGGGAAGGCGGGGCTACAGAAAGGAGCCTCCACAAAGGAATCCGAATTTTGACCGTTAGAAACTTTAAAGCATTTTATTTTTAAAGCTTTAAAAAAATTCTACGTCCTGTGGCAACGATGTCTTGATTAAGAAGTGCCCTCTTGCGGATGTAGCATGTTTTGAATATGTAAATATCGGTACAGCTCCGGATTGACGGCACTATGTCCACCAAAGGCCTTACCCTCCACAAACAAAAACATATTTTAAAACTAAACTATGCATATTAAATATAAAAAAAAACAGTGAGATTATATTTACAAGTATTATGTTTCTTCTTAAATATAACACGCTTTTATTTTTATTCGTTGGTGTTTCTTTATTTAAGCTTTCGAAAGAGTGTAAGATCCTCCACACAAATATTTCCCCCTCTCCTTTCAATTTACACACTAATAAAAACCTTTGGAAACACTTTGTATATTCTCAAGCTTTACATGTGAAAAAAAATCCATTTTTTCCAATGGTATTAGAAGACCACTAAGAAGGTGTCAATGGAGGGTCGCGAACGAAAGCAAGAGAACCCCACGATATAAAACTACAAAGCAAATATTTAAAAGTAGGATGAACAAAAAGAAACAAAATAGAGATATTACACACACACCAACTAGTTCTGAGATTTAAAAAAATGCTTGTATGTAGTAATGTTTGTTTTGTATATAATTTGCTCCTTGCAAAATGTAGATATTTTTTTTAAAGTAGATATTTTTTTTTTACAAAAATATTTCATTGTATTAAAATTTATTATAGTTATTTTTATTTGATAATCAACTATTGCAAATTTGTAAAACATATTTTCATCATACATGTCATTAGCATAAAGATTATGATAACTTTGTAAGCCTACTTTGTAGGTTGATAATTTAATACTGAAAAACCCGATCAAATCACGTCATTAATACCTATCCTTATACTGTTTTAAAATTCGATACGCGAGTCCGCGGTCCACATCACGAGAATATATTTTACAGATATAAAATTGACTTGAAAATCTTAGTATTAGAAATCCGACTACCGATGGCCGCTCATGTATGATTTTGCTCTCACCTGTAGTCAAGTTTGTGCATCATTTCTCAAACTTTGTAAATGTGTAAAGGGGGCGGGGGTTTGAGGCAACAGACAATGTTCTGATAAAAGGAGGGGACATTATTACATTTTGTCATGACACATTTGTTTGTCTGTCAACCAGTTGTCGTAAAACCCCAATTGACTTGACTAATATACAATAGTTCACCAGTGTCTAACTTTTATCCTCCTCCGGGCCAGAGAAATGTCCAAAATGTCTTGAAGGAAGTCACATGATCAAAACGTGGAAGTCTCTGAATTCTACAGATCTTGTAGGTCAGAAGTTAAAAAGTTTCATGGCAGTCCACTTCATGTTTGACTAAAACCCATCATTATCTCTTTTGCCTTGTACTTGAAGGCCATTAACTATAAAAGCTTGTCCTTTAGTACTATAGTGCAGTGGTCTTATGCGTCAGTCTTAAAAAAAGATAGTGAAAAAGGGCAGACCAAGGCTATACACCCTGAGGAAGATGAAGACGGGTTCGAAACAGTAAAATAAAAGGTACAACACCTGAAAAACGTATGGACAGTGGGAAGGGTACCCTTTCCCCCCCACAAAAGGCGAAAGTAACACACACAAAAAAATGAAAACTACCGGACACGCTAGATCGGAGCCCAGCTCTCCAAACAAAACAAACAGGAAAAGAACTCTTTTTCTGTCCTCTACCTCAGATGACCAGGGGGAAGGCTCTGAGGTGAGAAGGGAAAGGGGGAGAACGGGAGAGGAAATGGAGGTTTTGGAAGATATCCCCAGCTCTCCTGCACCTCTAGTTATTGACGAGGGGGAGGACCCTGACACACCGCCAAACACATGAACATTTCATAAAATGATCACACACACCCACACTCATATACACACAACCAATCATCACGCAATCATGGCAGACATTAAAATCTTAACTCTTAACATCCGTAGCTTAAATAATAAACATAAATATATAGTACATCTCGCTAGAAAATATAAACTGGATTTTATTTTCCTTCAAGAGACAAATACTTCTACCACATATCAAGCAAAACAAACTACAATACACATGGGATTCATGGGAGGTTATTTTAGCTTAGGTAGAGACTATAAGGGAGTAGCCATATTACAAACATCCGATAGATACAAAATAACACACACTCACAACGACAACAATGGGAGGGTAATAATACTTAGAGTAGTTTCACAAGAACAGAAATACACACTAGCCAATATCTAAGCACCCGCACAGAGAGGGAGAGAAAAACGTGAGTTTTTCCAAAACCTCAGTGACACACTACAAATCACAAACATAGGAGAACAAGTAATAATAGGAGGGGATTTTAACTTTATAGAGGCACACCTGGACAAACAACACACACACACACAATATCCACCCTCTCACCCGGTAACAGAAACACACAACTACATGGGAGAAATAGTAAACTATTTCCACCTGGTAGATGCTTAAAGGAAATTAGAACCGAATGGCAAGGAAACTACATTAACACACAGGTCCTACTAGGTTGAAACCAGAATTGACCGTTTTTACATACCCACGGACACCAATATACTTAGTGTGACACATTTAGGAGAAACCCTACATTACTCCGACCATAAAGGTGTACTTTTGGAACTTGGAAAAAAAAATAATAAAAAGAAAAAAAACAAAAGAATCCCATTGGAAATTAAACAACAACCTTTTGGAAGACCCACTAATCAAAAGAGTAATAAACCAACTCCTGCTAGCAACAGCACAAGACATAGAAAACGAATACAAATTAACCAAGACGTGGACAATAATAGAAAATTCAATCAAACAACAATTCAAAATCTTAGCAAGAATCAAACAAACAAAGAGGGTAAATGAAGAAAACAGAATAAAAAATCTGCTTACTCAAACGCAGGATGAAATTGAAAATCAGACCTAACCACACAACTTGAAGAGTTATACAAACACCAATATAGAGGAGCCGAAATCAGATGCAAAAACACCCAGATATCAGAAGGAGGGCCAAACAATATACTTGGCGCTAGAACAAAATACACACAAAAATAGAATGATAACCAACATAACAGACAAAGAAGGAAATAAAATACAGGAGAGTGACAAAATAATAGAAATTTGTACAAAACATTTTGTCAACATGTATAATGAACACACCACGACTCAAAAACAATATACACTATACTCAGAGACAAGTTGAAAGAAAACCTAGAAGTTAGAATAAAGTGGGTCAGGGAGTTAGGGGTTAAACCAACCAACTCGACAGACACATTCACGCATTTACACAACAAACACATAACACCCAAAGCACGAGAAGTAGCTTACAGATTACTCTTCGGGATGACCCCAATAAAAGGAAGACTCTCAACTACAACAGGGTCCAAGTATACCTGTGTAATTTGTAAAAAAGAAAACCAAAACCCAGAGAAACACTTATTCAATGAATGTGAGCTGGTTGAGGCAGCAAAAAAAACTTTACAAGATATTATTGACGCAAACAGTCAAACCTGTGCAAATGTAAATACTGCTATTTTCTTTAATAAAGTACCTAAAGCCATAAATAAAAAACTAAAAGACATCAATGTAATTATTTTATCAGAATATAGAAACCTTATTTGGAATACCTACCTACAAATTGTCTACCATAATAAACATTCTGTTGAGGTATTATTAGATCACATTTTAAAGAAAATCATTGAACGCAAAGTGAAACAATATAGCGCTAAATAAAAATACCAAGATTGTCCATTAACTTAAAGAAAAGAGAATATATGTATAAATATATGTATATATGAATGTGTGTATGCGTGTGTATAGATATATATATCCCAAATGACCCTTTTATATATTTAAAGACCATGTAATCATATAATTAAAAAAGATAGTACTCCAAATAAAAAAAAACAGTGATCGCCCCTTGAAATTGACAAGGGTTAAGACAATTCAAGACATTACATAATCACGAAGGCCACGCCTTGATCTTGTGACTGTAAAGACTTACACCAAAGTTTTGATCTACAAAGACGAGCGAGTTAGGCAGGAGAAAACGAGAGATCTCATTCGATTAAAATAGAGAATCATATCGAAATGGAACATTAGGCCGAAAAGTCAAGGAACGGAAACACAATAAGGAACCAGGAGCGAACACGTGAAAACCCAAGAAAAGAGAAAGAAGAGTAACTCCAAGAAATCAAGAACAAGGGCAAACCTTTACGTTTTATGTAAACACTGTTTTTTCTTCTGTTGTTCCTGTATTGAGAATCAGGCATGACCACATGATATCTAAGCAAACAATTCTTTGTATAAATTTGTACTTTTTAACAATCATGTCCATAGTGACTTCTTTACGAATATTGAAAATATACCACCACTATCCGTATTGTGCATACCTGTGCAGTCTGCATACAAATATATTATTTCTTACTACCTTGCAAACATTTACAGTCTGTACCGGTATTCTTCTTCTGTTGTTCTAATATTGAGCATCAACATAACCTCATATCTCAACAAGCTTCTACATCAAACTGTTACTAAATTAGTATTTAAAAAAAAATTTTTTTTACATATGTCAAAATGTTATAATTGTTGTAATTGTTTACTATTGTTAAAAAAAAAAATTCTCCACCACCATTGTCAATATTGCGCATGCTTGTGCAGTCTACAGAGAAATAATTAAAGAGGGGAATAGGAACAATTAAAAAAGGGGGGGGGAAATATTCATGAAAAAAAAATTAATTAATTATGTATACATATGTATATATAAATATATATATATGTATATATATATAAATATAAAATAACCTTCAGTACGACTCTAATAGGCCCTTGTGACCAAAAAAAAAAAGCCACAGAGAAATTGTCTCTGAACAGAAACTCCCGATATACTGACTCTAGCAGACAGGATTTCCACCTCGATGATGAGGAAGTAGTTTTCCAAATCTTAAGGGAGGAAATAAAAAATTGTCATCTTGCCCATCTTAGATGAAGACTTTTTACTCGTTTGGCAATAGATTTAAGAATCACTGTTTACATTTGTTTAAGCCACTTATGTTTCATTATAAAACAAAAATGCAAACAATTAAAGAGAAGATACCTAATTGTACAAAACTAACGTAAAATGTTTATTCATTAACGATATGAAAATCTTTTGTACAGTAGAACATTTTAATATATTTCTCTAGACAACACTTGTGAAAAAATCTGAGAAATGATTTCATGTTTTTTTGTTGTTGTTTTTTTTAATATATTATTTTAAATTAAAATATTGGCTTTTTTTAAGTTTATAAAAATACTATGCTTTAAATAATAAATATAATAACAATTATAACAAGAAGGATCAAAATACAACAAAAAGTAAATACAGAGACTTATTATTCTTTAATAAACTCAAGTGTTAACAAAATGTCTGCCTACGACTGGGATACTGCTGACACTCGTTGCTCAAAAGGGGACAAGCCGGTATTAGTTGTTTTTTTTTGTCTGTCTGTTCGTCCGTTCGTCTGTCACATAGATTGCAAAAACTAGATGAGATATTGAATACATCAAGGATATTTTAGATTTTGCAAAGTTTTGGTAAGTGCGTCTTGCATGTGGAACTATATGACTTCCTGATTCTTACGCTGCTCTTAGAATTAAAAGAATTCAAATATAATTTTTTTAAAAATATTTATTGACCTGTTTTTTTTATTTTTAATGTCAAATTTTGACATAATCTCATTCAAGTTCAAGCTTAAACACTCATACACATTCATATATAAATAGACTTTTGTTAATCACAGAGTTAACATTTGTTTTGTTAAGTATTCCTCTGCTTCGGGTGCTCTTAAACTAGAAATAATTTTAGTAATTTGTTTTTAAAAAAGGGACGGTTCTTGAACTCTATCAGAATTGTACTACTGTGCTTTCATTTTGATGTTTTTGATATAAATTCGTTATACAAAAACAAACAAACTTTCTTACAAACATACCTTTCTACATACACTTTTGAATACACTTTTGTACAGCAGTAATGTTTTTGTTCTAATAACATTTTTCTTTAGTTTTTCTGTTCGTCAAATAAAATAACTTCTTTCTGGTTTAATATTGCTTTCTAGCTAACCTGCACAGGATTTGTCAACCCCCACATGTGCCAATAGGTAAGACGTTAACGTAAGTTAAACACTTATAATGTCCCTTTTCCAAAGTCAGTTTAAACACTTATAATGTCCCTTTTCCAAAGTCAGTTTAAACGCTTATAATGTTCCTTTTCCAAAGTCAGTTTAAACACTTATAATGTCCCTTTTCCAAAGTCAGTTTAAACACTTATAATGTCCCTTTTCCAAAGTCAGTTTAAACACTTATAATGTCCCTTTTCCAAAGTCAGTTTAAACGCTTATAATGTCCCTTTTCCAAAGTCAGTTTAAACACTTATAATGTCCCTTTTCCAAAGTCAGTTTAAACACTTATAATGTCCCTTTTCCAAAGTCAGTTTAAACACTTATAATGTCCCTTTTCCAAAGTCAGTTTAAACACTTATAATGTCCCTTTTCCAAAGTCAGTTTAAACACTTATAATGTCCCTTTTCCAAAGTCAGTTTAAACGCTTATAATGTCCCTTTTCCAAAGTCAGTTTAAACGCTTATAATGTCCCTTTTCCAAAGTCAGTTTAAACACTTATAATGTCCCTTTTCCAAAGTCAGTTTAAACACTTATAATGTCCCTTTTCCAAAGTCAGTTTAAACACTTATAATGTCCCTTTTCCAAAGTCAGTTTAAACACTTATAATGTCCCTTTTCCAAAGTCAGTTTAAACACTTATAATGTCCCTTTTCCAAATTCAGTTTAAACACTTATAATGTCCCTTTTCCAAATTCAGTTTAAACACTTATAATATCCCTTTTCCAAAGTCAGTTTAAACACTTATAATGTCCCTTTTCCAAAGTCAGTTTAAACACTTATAATGTCCCCTTTCCAAAGTCAGCTTAAAACTTATAATGTCCCTTTTCCAAAGTCAGCTTAAAACTTATAATGTCCCTTTTCCAAAGTCAGTTTAAAACTTATAATGTCCCTTTTCTAAAGTCAGTTTAAAACTTATAATGTCCCTTTTCCAAAGTCAGTTTAAACACTTATAATGTCCCTTTTCCAAAGTCAGTTTAAACACTTATAATGTCCCTTTTCCAAATTCAGTTTAAACACTTATAATGTCCCTTTTCGAAAGTCAGTTTAAACACTTATAATGTCCCTTTTCCAAATTCAGTTTAAACACTTATAATGTCCCTTTTCCAAAGTCAGTTTAAACACTTATAATGTCCCTTTTCCAAAGTCAGTTTAAACACTTATAATGTCCCCTTTCCAAAGTCAGTTTAAAACTTATAATGTCCCTTTTCCAAAGTCAGTTTAAACACTTATAATGTCCCTTTTCCAAAGTCAGTTTAAACACTTATAATGTCCCTTTTCCAAATTCAGTTTAAACACTTAAAATGTCCCTTTTCCAAAGTCAGTTTAAACACTTATAATGTCCCTTTTCCAAATTCAGTTTAAACACTTATAATGTCCCTTTTCCAAAGTCAGTTTAAACACTTATAATGTCCCTTTTCCAAATTCAGTTTAAACACTTATAATGTCCCTTTTCCAAAGTCAGTTTAAACACTTATAATGTCCCTTTTCCAAAGTCAGTTTAAACACTTATAATGTCCCCTTTCCAAAGTCAGCTTAAAACTTATAATGTCCCTTTTCCAAAGTCAGCTTAAAACTTATAATGTCCCTTTTCCAAAGTCAGTTTAAAACTTATAATGTCCCTTTTCTAAAGTCAGTTTAAACACTTATAATGTCCCTTTTCCAAATTCAGTTTAAACACTTATAATGTCCCTTTTCCAAATTCAGTTTAAACACTTATAATGTCCCTTTTCCAAAGTCAGTTTAAAACTTTTAATGTCCCTTTTCCAAAGTCAGTTTAAAACTTATAATGTCCCTTTTACAAAGTCAGCTTAAAAAGTACAAGGCTGCAATGACCCTGTCAACCTCAGAAGTTGTCCTCTTGCTAGGTTCCAATGACTTTTTAAATCACGTAACGAAGAACCCGGAAATCGCTTTGCGCCCAGACCTCCATGCTAATAGGTGCATCTTCAAAACTAGTCTCAGTATGAACTTTTTCTACTATACAAACACCATTTAAAGAAAATATATATGAATCTATATTTTAAAACCAGAATATATATATATATTTATAAACCTAAGCATTGAGAATAATAACGTTATCTCGTGTAATGACATATCAACAACTTTAAAATCAGTCCTACTTAATTTACTATTGCATGATTTAGTGGTGCCAACAAACGTGTCACGTGACAAATCAGGTCAAAAATAAAAGCTAGAGTCCAACACAACCACGACTCTGAGACTTTACTGTCCACCGTAAACACACATACTTCGAAGATCGGATGGCAGCGCATCACCTGTGATGTATTTTTTCCATTGATATTTTATAAAACCCATGGCCAGTGGTTAGGACTTCATTACCATAGTAACATAGTTAGTCGGGATCGAAACATTAGGGGTTATCGTTCGTTTGTTCATTGCTTTATTTTTAAGCCATCATATATATATATATATATATATATATATATATATATATATAAACCTACCCAAAGGTTTTATAAAACAACAATGGAAAAAAATACCCCACTTTTTTTTTTAAAACCGCGGGTTTTCTGTACACGTGTAGTACTGGGTTAAAATTCTTTTGTAAGACTTGTCCTTGTTTGTTATGCTACTCAACGGCTGTAGTGTGTGTATGTGGTATTGAGTTTTGTTTCGATTTGATACAAAGTAGGTAATGTTGGTATTTTTTTGTGATACGTAATACCCTAACGTTCCCTAAAAATTTTGTAAATGCAAAACTTTAGGGGAGATAATGGACATAAAATTAAAACATAATTTCCCGTACTAAAAGGAGGCTAACATTTGTTAAAGTTCAACAATATTAAAAGTGTATGTACAAAACGTATTACATTGGAAATTGACGTTTTGTTTTTTAGACTTAGTTTTCATAATTCTAGGATTGTATTAAATTATTCGCTTATCTCACACGTAAATGAGTTAATTTAACATTGTTTAATAATAAAAAAAACACATCTTTTATATATACTCAATACGGACTTCAAAACTGTAGCATAGTTCTTTTTGAATACTTATTTCCGCATAGGCCTCTTGAAGTTATACATATACAATTACATACTGTTACTTGCGAATGAGGCTCTAAATTATGTACAAACTAACTCATATATATATAGTAGATGATGGATACATAAATCTTGATAAACCATTAATAGTACATCAAAAATAATTTAGTTTACATTATTCCATCTTGGATTCTTTCCTCTCTAAACCTTTCAACACGCATTCGCACTATTCCACATTCACACTATGCCGCGCACTAAACCCCCCCTCCCCTTGTTCAACAAGTTCGATGTGTATCGAACGTCTATTGGCTCATTTTTCAAACCTATTAGTTAACAATTTAAAATTATAAATCTAAACATGTACTAAGAAACACAAGAATCGTAACAAAGTAGATACTAATTCTACCAACAACATCTAACTTCTTCTCTTATGTCTGTATACAACATCCTCATTCCAGCCGCAATCAAATAGTTAACAATCCAAATCTATCTATGCATATTCTAACCCCAACAACATGACCCTGGCTATAATTAACTCAATACACTCATAATGGCATAGATTTAGAAAATAAATGCCTATTTACTTCTTAGTATCATCAGGCCTTTAGAATGATTCTAGACTTGACATTTCTTTTTATGTATACGTACCACATTTCTTACAAAGGTCATTTTAATAGGATAATTATAAACAAACAAAAGAGAAACAGAATAAAATACATTGTACAAAATCTACGTATCTACTTTCCACTTTTCCTATGTAGCCTTTACTAAAATTCTACAATGTAGTAGCCTTAGCATATGAGTATATGTAACAATGAAATTCAATTATCAAATTAAGCTGAACATATAAAGCCACATCATTGAATGAGTAGCATGTATATCCTTTTATTGATACCAACTAAAAAATAATAATTACCAATAAATTATGAACTTATTAACGTTTTGACTGATTCATGCTGTCTTAGGTACGTTAGATAATTTTTCAAAGTTTCAACTAGATCCGACAAGAAATTAGAGTTTGTTGAGATTTGATCATAAATATTTAGCTAGACAGAAATACACTCATACATTCTGAACAATCTCATCAAAGTAATACATTTAAAAAAATATATTTTAAAATTATAATTTCAATAAACACTCCTATAACAAAATGTTTTTATTCTGTATTTGTAATTTATAAAGATCTAGAATTTCAATTTCTGGATCAAAATCTAGACTTAAAGTGTATGTTTTGATTTCCAAATGCTTAGATCTATAGTGCAATGTGATGCAATATTAAATCTACTATTTTTAAATTTAATGTTGCTTTCAGTCCTTTGATAGATTTTCTCGGCTTCTTGACGTAAATGTTATCCTAATTACTTCTAAATTGTTCCAAAATTAAATTTTAGGTCTAGAAGATACAGATCTTAAGAGTGATAAATCAAAAGTAAGTTTAGGTAGATCTACATCCTTATTCTAGTATCATTCAAATGAAAATAAGATAAGATAAGATAAATGCCAATAGCTTTGTTGATAACTGTGCTGGGACATTGAGCAGACGTTGTCGAAGTAGGCCCTCTACCACATCGATTCATGTTCTTTTTTTTTTCTATTACAAAACAATGTCATAGGATTATCTAAAATCGCTCGTCTGACATATTGTATATATTCGGTAGTTGTAAAGCCGAAATGTGTAACATATCTTTTTATCAAAAATAGGCTACTAGTTTGTTAATGATAAGTTTATGCGGGAGGTTTGGGCTTGGGAGTAGATTATCTTTAAATTTGAAGGAACAATTGAAACATGTAAAATATTCAGGAAAAAAAAGATTTAACAATGCCAAAAGAGTATTTAAAGCATTATTACTTTTGAAAACAAAATCGCATTTTGAATATTTCTTACAAATAGTCAAATCCGATTGGGATACGACGGGGGCGGTCTCTGAGATTTTGTGATAACAGAAACTCTCTTTATAATCTTGTTTCTTTTTATAGTAGTCAGTAAATCTCGTTATAAATTTATTATGCAGCTGAAGACTAAGACTAAGACTGCTTTATTGATCCTTACGGAAATTTGTTGTGATTACAAGGACTCTTTTCACATATAAAGACAACACAACAGAAAAATACACACAAATACAACAGACAACATAAAGAGTTCATTCAGCGACTACACACAGGCATCTTGGTGCATTTCATGTTCCCTGATCAATGAGTGGCGGTGATAGTCTGACCGAGAGAGGTACGAACGAGTTTTTGTACCGCTCCGTTCTTGTTTTGATTGACAGCAGTCGCCCACTTCGCGACGACCTGGCGTAGTTCTGATGGAGCGGGTGGCCGTTGTCTTCCAAGACTTTTTCGATTTTTCTTAGGCACTTTTGTTCAAAAGTTCCTTTAAATGTGGTAATGTTGTAAGTGTAATTTTTGATGCTTTTTTAATGATTTTTTCTAGACGTCGCGACAGTTTAGATGAGGCGTTGCCTTGCCAACAAGTTATTCCGTATGTTAGCAGATTTTGTATAGTCGCGCGGTAAAATGTCTCAAGGATCTTCTTGCTTAGTTTAAAGCTATTGAGTTTGTATAGAAAAAAGAGTCGCTGGGCTGTTTTCTTTGTCAGAGTTCCAAGGTGGTCTTCCCATGAAAGCTTGTTGTTGATGATAACGCCTAGATATTTATATGCCTTTACTTGTTCTATAGATGTAGTGTTTATTTGCAGTTCACGTATAGTATGTTTTTTTTTTCTAAAATCTATTTTAAGTTCTTTAGTTTTTGTTACATTCAGCTCTAGAAAGTTGTCGGTGCACCAGTTTGTAAACTCTTCTATCGAGCTTCGATACTGAGTTTCATCTCCTGAAATAAGACCGACTATGGCAGTATCATCAGCGAATTTAATGAGTTTAACTGAGTCATAGATGCTTCTTATGTCATTAGTGTAAAGAGTGTATAGTACAGGAGAAAGTACACAACCTTCTGGAGCACCCGTACATAGTACTCGAGTTGACGATTTGGTGTTGTTGACTTTAACATACTGGAGCCGTTGGGTTAAAAAGTTTAGAACCCATGCTTGTAAGTAAGGGCTTACATTTAAGTTACTCAGTTTGTTTATCATTAGATGCGGCTGTATGGTATTGAAAGCCGAGGAGAAATCTACGAAGAGGACTCGTGCGTATGTTTTGGGTATATCGAGATGCTTATAAAGCTGGTCCAAAAGCAATAGAATGGCATCCTCAGTTCCTCTAGCTGCTTTGTATGCAAATTGGTGAGGGTCTCGGCTGTTGTTGACTTTTGCTACAAGTGGTTTTAGCATATATTTTTCAAAACATTTCATAACAATAGGTGTTAGTGCTACTGGGCGGAAATCATTTAAGCAATCTATTTTTGGTTTCTTAGGCACTGGTATGAACTCTGAAGTTTTCCAGATGTGTGAAATTACGCACGTTTGAAATGACTGGTTAAAGATATGACAGAAGATAGAAGAGATTTGCTCCGCACAAAGCTTGATCAGCTTGCCACTAATTTTGTCTGGTCCAGAAGCTTTTGTTACGTCTGCTCTTTTAAATAACAAGGTCACTTCATCCTCAGTTACAAAATTGACATAGGGCTCTTGTTTTCCTTTGGACAGAGTGTTGAAAAGTTCTTTGTGTAGATCAACAAAATCTTCTTTGTCTAAACGAGAATAAAAATAATTTAGTTCGTTGGCGAATTTCTCATCATCAGCCACTGAAATTTTTTCTCGTTTTGAGGCGCAGCCTGTTATTTTCTTTAATCCCTCCCCGCATTGTTTTGAGTTGTACTTGGCAAAGAAATTCTAAATTTTTTCTTTGTATGTTTTTTTCCCTTCAACCTTCAATTATTGCTTTTCTCAGTTTATGTTTAGCATTTATAAACTCTTCGTTGCTAGCCTTATACTTTGTTTTCTTTTCAGTAATAAGGTGTTTGATTTTTTGGGTCATCCAGGGCTTATTGTTTCCAAAGACTTGTATTGTTTTTGTTGGAATTGCTAACTCCTCGCAGAATGATAGATGCATTTTCTACAGCCTCTTCAGACCACATCTTGACCGTTTTTATAACTCTCTTTGTAGTTTTAAGATTAGGTTTGTAAGTTGGTATAAGATGGACTAATACATGGTCAGATTCTCCAAGTGGGAACAAACTTTTACATTTGTAAGCTTGCTTAATGTTTACGTAGCATTTGTCTAGCGTTCTACCCTGCCTTGTGGGGAGGGAGACATACTGCCATAAGTTTGGCAGTCTGTTGTCAATATTCAGGTTGTTGAAATCTCCAGTTACGATACAAACAGAGTCCGGGTGTTTTGATTGTACATTGTGAAGCACATCAAAAATTATTTCCGACGCAGTCGCTGTGTCAGCCGTCGGTGGTATGTACACAACAACAACGCACACCTGGGTGAATTCTCAAGGCAAGTAGTAAGGCCTAAGTGTGACACACATAAGTTCAATGTTAATTTTACAAATTTTATTCCTGATGTTCACATTATTGGCGTTGCAGTATTCCTTGTTTATATAGATTGCGAATCTTCCTCCTTTTGACTTCCCACTATTAATTGTTCTGTCTGCTCTATAAACGTAAAATTTATCGAGATCAACAGAAGAGTCGTGTCATTGAGCCAGGTTTCAGTGAAACACATTAAGGAACACTCTCTAAATTGGTACAAATGTTCACAGCAACCTGTTAATTCTTCCATCTTATTTTGCAAAGACCTAACATTGCCTGTTACGATGGGTGGAAGGAAGCCTCTTTGTCCTCTTCTTCTACACTTAACTCGTATTCCTCCTCTACGTCCTCACTTCTTACGTTTTGTGCTAGGGATTTGTTCGGTTAGAGAAAAGTGACAGAAATAAATATAGGTCTACTCCAGTAATTCAGGAAAATAATTCTGAATTATATTAACTAGTTTTCAATATTTAATTTTACTTAACAAACTGTATTATAGTTTAAAAAACACAAAAAACGACCAACGACCAACTATTTTTATATTGAAACACATCAACTGTGGTTTTTTAATATAAAAAAAACTATTGAAGTGTTACGTATAGAAAAAAATAAATATTGAAAAGTTATATATTTCATTGCATGGACTCTAACACATACGAAGTCTAAGGAATTGTTTGAATGCCCTCGTATATCATTGGCTGTATAAGTATGTTATAGCGATAGATCAGTGAATCCTAAACTTTTTTGCCTCGTCGACCTCTTGCCATGTTTTCTGGTTTTCGGTAGCCCCCCTGCTTTACTTTCAAATTTTGTTAATCCATCAACATTTTTTTAAACTATAAATTTCTATCTGTGGTGAGTTGAAAAGTAAAAAAGTGATTTAAAGCTACATATCAAGTGATAGAGATCTATCTTTTTATTGATAAAATTAATAAAATAACAATATTTATTGATGGAATCTCCAAACACACTGGAAATTTGTTTTTTTTGTTTGTAGGTCTTTCATTCGTTGCTATGGATATTATATTTCAAATAGGAATTTTTTGTTGTGTGTGCTTCAAGCATTAAATATTAATTAATTAATTAAGTATCATTGTTAAAGTTTTGCAAAGAGCAGTTTCTAGTGTATTTCTTGATCTTTCAAGTGTTGCTCAAGTATTGAGTCCGCAATGATGTTATCACTAACAAGAGAAGGGTCGAAGGCGAGTAACTGGCACCCAAACCAGTAAACTTCGATCAGGAAAGGCCCTTTAGACTTGGCTGGCCACCCACCTAGAAGAAGCACAACTGAATTCAAAACTCTGCTGCCTTGCAACATGCGAAAGGTTTTGTGGGTCAACCCTGAGGAAAAAAAAGGAGCCAGCGATCCTTAGACAGTTTGCAGCAAACATCACTACAACCTGGCAGAGCCTGTAATACCGTTGATCCCAAGCTGTATATAAGTCGCTTGCAAAGAATTTAATTTTGTTACTCACGACACCGAAGTGACCTTGAATTGTATTGTTGTTTAAAGAAATTCTTTTAATAATATCACATGTAGGTTTCTCCAAAACAGTTTTTAAAACTACAAGGGCTGGTACAAATCAATCTATATGGTGTTTTATGTATTTTGCCAAAAAAAAGTTAAGTTCCCCTTCCAAACATTGTTTCTTTGGTCAACGGTAAACGAGCAGGGTGTCATGCAGGCAGCACAACGACCAACCGCCCTGACTTTTCCTAACCTAAGTCAGGTTCCCATTAAAGTTGGCTGGACTGGGGAACCCTAAAAATCCTGAAATTTCCTGAAATTGAAAATTCAACGAGATTCGAACCCAGGATCCCAGGTTCGGAAGCTAAGCGCTTAACCACTACCAAAGCGCTCCTTATTTTGTTATAAGTAAAAAAGATATTGTTATAAGTCCACACACCATCGTCTTCTCTATATGATGTCGAAGATAGATTTTGTGGCCCTTTTCTGAATTTTATATTTAAATGTTCGAAAGTTTTTCAAACCTTTATCTTTTTATCAGAGTGACATTTGTCTCAGATGATCCTCCAGCGTAATTAGTTTCATATCATCATAAAATATCAATTGGCAACCGCTAGTTTGACAAGGAAGGAATGAACAATTTTAACTAATCACGCTATACAGTTTACATTTCTTTTTGCTAAACATTACTTACATGTAGACAAAATTAAGTTATTTAAATAAATTTTGAAATTAAATACAACAATTTTTCGTTTGAATAAAAGGATAAATATTTTAAGGATTTACTTACGTACAAATTAAAATTATATCTTAGTGTGAAGAACTACATTAATGGGATGTAAAAATTAAAGCTTATATGAATATATTATTGTAGACCCCCGTGGACATCTCATAGACACCCAATTAATTTTTTCACTTCTGTAGACCCCTTGGAAGTCTTCGTAGACCCCTGGGGGTCTATATAGACCACTTTGGGAATCACTGCGATAGACTGTATTCGAATTTGTGCATCGTGTCCCAAGCCTTGTGTTTGTGTGTGTTGGGAGAAAGGGTGGGCTTCAGTCTACATCAGGCATATCAAACACTGCGTTTGGGGGCCGCATGCGGCCCGCGACCACATTGCATGCGGCCCGCATGGCCACCTCAAAAATTATCAAAATAATGTTAAACAATTACCTTGGAAAATAAGAGATGACAAGCTACTTGAATTGAAAAATAGTATTTGTTAAACTGAACAACGAGACTGAGTCTTCAGTAAACGCCAGCTACATTTTTTTCCAACTTAATTGCAAGCCATAGCAAATCATTAAGTGAAGGGGATTTTATGAAGGAGTGTGTCATTAAAGCTGCCGAAGTAATTCGTCCAGAAAAGGTGAAAGTATTCAAAGAAATAGCGTTAACAAGGAACACTGTGGCAGATATAATAATGACATGTCAGTCAGCTTGCGTGAACAATTAAAGAACAAAATAGTTGATATTGAATTATTTTCATTGGCTCTCGATGAGTCAACTGATGTAACGAGTGTAGCACAGTTGGCTATATTCATAAGGACCTGTGACAGGAATTCTGAGATACATGAGGAGCTTCTTGTTTTATGCATAACGCCACAACAAGCGAGGATGTTTTTGAGAAATTACAGGTAATATTACAGTACAATTTACCTTTGGTAAAGCTAGCTAGTCTAACAAGATGGCGTACTAACCATTATGAAATGGTTTTGATGCAAAGCTACTTGCAAAATATAAGAGACTAATGCTAATTTTAAATTTGCTCATTTTCAGTGCATCATTCACCAAGAAACATAACGCACAAAGCCATTACAAATCCAACATGTCATAAAATGTTTGTTTTACATGTTTCGGATGTTCCTTCAGAGTTGAAGATAGTTTACTTCCTAGTCCAAACCTCCCGCAGTGTTGAGCAGTGTTTGTACAAGTGCTAATTAGATGAGAGAATCGTAACAATATATATATATATAAATTACCAGTGTTATTTTACATCTTAAAAATACATTTTACAAAGAGCATGCAATGAATAATGATATTTTCGACCTGAACAAGATTTTTTTTTAAGACAATTATTCAATTAACCCCTAAACCGCACAAAATAATGTTGCAAATTAGTTCAGACTGAGTCTTAAAAGTAGATATAAGGCGCGTATTTAAACATATTTCTGGTTAAAATGCAACATCTGTATCCGGTTTTAACAGGAAAAAAAGTCTTGAAATACATCTTGCCTTTTCCAATTTCATATTTATGTAAAATTGTGTTTTCAGTATTAGTAGACATTAAGTCTTAAATAAGGAACAGACTGTTAGACGTGGAACAGCGTCTCAGGGAGATGTTAATGCGATGTACAATCGCCAATCTCTTTACAGCACAGCTTTTTCTAAGACTCGTAATTAAAAACGTCTGTTAGAAAATATTGAAGACGCTAACATTGCACACATTATCTTGGCGTGACATATTCAATTTAAAATACTGGATTTCCGCTAGCGCCTATAGAACTCTTATTTTCATAGACCTGGTCTAGTCTTTCATTTTGTCTCAGAGGCGCCCGAAATTATAAATCCCAGTCTTTACCAGGATTCGAACCCGGAATCCCCAATTTGGAAGCCAAGGGCTTTACCGCTCAGCCACCACCCCTCCTTGAGGTTCTAGTACTTAACATTAATTATAGGGATAGTTGCGTTTTCTTTTTACGCATCAGAATATGACGTAAGTTCTGTCTATGTTTTGTTGTTTTTATAAAACAGATGGAAGCACATCGCGGGCCGGATTTCGCCCGCGGGCCGTATTTAGGGCATCACTGATTTATAGTATAAATTTCTTGTAATAACATTCATAATCTCCAGTAATCTATCAAATTTAGTCATTTTAATTTTAAGTGTCGAGTTAGTATAATTACGACTGTCTAAGAGTGCATGCTATGTGGAACAGAATTGGGCAAGGTAAAAAGTTGATACACAAGATGTTTTATATTTTGTTGTACAAGAAAATAAATCTAACATGTCATCAAGACAACTATGCCTACTAAGAACGAATCCCTTGACTATAAATTGATTTAAAAGCTGATAAAACTTTTTTGTTAATAAAAGCAATAAAAGTTTCCGTAGTATATTATAATATTTTTTTAGTATTTTTTTAAATATTTTTTGCCTAAAGTAATTTTAAGTAATACAATGCTTCGCTTAATGTCAAATGTATATTGAAAACATTTTTGAGAAATAAATATAGATATTTATGTAACAATTTCTTTATTACAATTATTAAATGAATATACATTGTAGATATTTAACTTTATCAATCATAATGAAATTGTAAGCATAGTGTTCTTATTTGTGAACGCCTACAATGTTAGGTCGGAAAATTAAGAATATCTAATAAACGTGTAATATTTCTGTGTGTAGAAATACCCTTGTCCTACGCCAGGGGTCAGCAACCTTTTAAGTCGGAAGAGCCAAAAATCACAATTTTCATTTTTGATAGTTTTTTAAGTTACGAAGTTTTTTCTTGCCAACTATAAACACTACTCGCAGAAATAAAGTTCTTTGATAGAGGAAAAACAAATCTATTTATTCATCAGAAAATATTTATTTAGTTCTATAGGATTAGTGTTTTTCACAACAAATTAGGTAATATATATTTATGGAATTATTAGATAATTACTTATTATGTAAGTAAATAAACCAAAAGAATTAAACATTTGCATACAACACTAACTTGTACTTCAACAACAAAACAATACAGCAAACAATTTAAATGGAAGCGATGGCTTTGGTTTTAGAAAGTTTGGATACATTTGGCTCATAACTTGTTGATTTTAGTTTCAAATAAGACTCTACATTTTCATTTGTTAATTGGCTTCTTACTTTAGGTTTAATTATATTCATGTAAGAGAATGCTTTCTCGCGTGAATATGTCAATCTGAATATAGTTAGCACTCCTATAGCCAAACTTTTCACTGTAGCAATATGGAAGTCAGTTCCATGTGTCGAATATAAGTGCCTCATCTCGCGGCATTTCTTGGAAAGCTGTCCACTTTTGTTGCGTTACGTACAAACATTTCTGGACCTCCA
The DNA here is from genome assembly GCA_030265305.1 of Biomphalaria pfeifferi. Classification (NCBI taxonomy): domain Eukaryota; kingdom Metazoa; phylum Mollusca; class Gastropoda; family Planorbidae; genus Biomphalaria; species Biomphalaria pfeifferi. Next base: position 3,726,904 of record JASAOG010000029.1, on the reverse strand, counting down.
ACTCTTCCAGCTTGCTTTTCAAATCTGTAAATTCTCTATTTTAAAAAGCTTTACTTTTTAAAGTCCAGTATCAATTCCAAATGGCTTATTGTGGATTTCATTACTATTTGTGTTGAGGATATTTATTATGAATGCTAGAATGGTTTTGTTGGTTTTGAGATGCTCCAGTCTGTCAGCAAATTAATCTGCATTTTTTTAAAATAACCGTGCTAAAGTAGTTCCTGTCAACTGGTTATATCGCGATATTGCTTCAGAAAGTGAAAATGAAGTCATTTGCCGCTCTTAATAAGTAAAATTTCCCTTTCAGACCTTGCGATCTATAGGGCAGGTGATGTAAAAGTCATCTCTTTCTGTTGCCCACGGTTAACGAGGGTGTCATGTTACCAGCACAACGACCAACCGCCTTTATTTTTCCCAACGAATGATGAATACATCTTGTCTTTATCCTGTTTGTCTGTCGAATGGTGGATACTCTCTCTCCACGTTGTATGTCTAATAAACTAAAAAAAAAATGTTTATGTTTTCATGTCGTATGTCTGATTATGGATGGATGCATTATTGTCTTTATTCTGTGTGACTGTCAGATGATGGAACTATCTTGTCATTATCTCTGATGGCTGAATGAGTTGTGTTTTATTTTTGAATATTTAAATTGATGCATTTAACTTTAAGACATATGCGCATTTCAAAATATGGACGTTCTTAACTGGTTTTGAATTATTTTGAATCCATTGTTCCACATTATGCGTTTTTTATCATTCATTAACTCTTTCTCTCCGTAATTAATTTTCCACGTTTCGATAGTATTGTTGTAAGCCTATTAGCGGCTTGATAGGGTTAACTGTACGATCAGCTGGTACAGGCCAGTAATACAGTTTAGAGTGCAGTGCCGATGGACAAGGGCCAGTACTGGTATAAACTTTGCACGTGAATATGACCCGTGTTATGGTTAATGTGATGAGAAGCCTTGGTGGACCAGAGAGTGTGTAAGGCAGTGCAGTTCAAGACAGGACAGCGATGTGACCGGGACGGTTAGTCGGCCATGAAGTCGGTCCTGACGGAGTACTCAAGTGAAACGTACGAGTCCAGGAAGAAACAGTAGATTTTAGTACTGTGATGTACAGTGTAGCATTGCAAGTAGTTGATCGTGGTGCCAAGTGTCTAGTATTGGCTATTATCTATTCATTAAAGTACCAGATTATTTCAACCAAGAGAACCAAGTAATCGATGTCATTGAGAGAAGTCCTAAAAATGTTTTTGAAGGTCTGGAAGTCTGTCAAATTTGCATCAATCATTACTTTGTAAAATCTCCTTAAAGAAAATAATTCCGAGTGAAATGAACTATACTTCAATAGAATCTTAACTTGCATTTACTATCTCTCTTTCACATAAGTCTGTTTGGTTTAACATCTGGTTTAACATTTGGTTCAACATCTGGACTAATACTTGATTACTTACATCGTAACTCTTGAACACATGGAAATATATTTTTTTTTGGAAGTTTCAAAGTTATGTTGTTTTACAAAACTCGGATGCCTAATTTTTTTTTGTCTTTGTTATTTTTTTGTATACAAGTCATCTCATCCTTGCCTTTATTTTCCGCCTGGGGAAAAGGCAACCAGCTAACTTCCTCCTAGTTTGACGGTTCTCTAAATGTTCCCACGCCTTGTCCATCTGCTTCCCAATCGCGGCGCCATGTATTCTTGGACACTCCCCTCTGGGAGTTTCTAGAGAGGGCTTGCCTTGTTATGTTGGATATTGGTTTCTCCATCCGAGATTTTTAGGGCGCCCGTGACTCCATCCGAGATTTTTAGGGCGCCCCTGACTCCAAAATTTTTAGTGCGTCCCTGACTCCTTCCTAGATTTTCAGGGTGCCCCTGACTCCTTCCTAGATTTTCAGGGTGCCCCTGACTCCTTCCTAGATTTTCAGGGTGCCTCCGACTCTATCCAAGATTTTTAGTGCGCCCCTGACTCCATCCTAGATTTTCAAGGTGCCCCTGACTTCGTTCCACTCTAATGGGTCCCTGACATACGTTGAAAGGTAAAGGCGGCTGGTCATTGTGATGTCCACTGGACACCCTCATTAACGAGCCTTACACCATCTGACACCTTGATCGCAAGGTCTGAGAGGGATCGCCTTTTTCTTTCCTGTATCTGGATCCATATGGCTTCTCATGCTGCTTGTAGACGTTTCATGTTTGTTTATGACTTCCTTGTGTAAGACATTGCCACAAGATCTTCAATATCCCCCCACACACACACATTCTCAGCATTGTGTTGTCAGACCTACACTATGACCTTTGGCCTCTTAAAGGTAAGCCTTACGAGCAGGGTAAAGTCATTCCTTACACGGGAATGTTTTTAGCAGTTGAGAGGGAGGCGGCGCATTCTAAGGGGGTGGGGGTGGGGGTAATGACAACTAGTTACGAGAGCTTAAATCCCTCGTTGACATTTGCGCTCATGTCATCTGTGTCATGACATCGATCCGCTGATGGCGCCGTGGAATTGCGACCAGACTTGGAGTATCAGCCTACATAGATGGCCCATTAGAAGGGTACGATTGCGTGCTTGTCAGGGGTGTTGATTCATAAAACGTATTGTGGGGGAGGTATATTGTTAATAAATTGGACTTGGTTTGGCTTGGCTACCTAGATGGGTTGAGGTTCGACACCCAACTCGGGCAGAGTTGTGTTTATTGAGCGCCTAAAGGCAGCACGGAAAACCAACTCCTCCCCCCCCCCCCCCCCACCGGTCCACAGATGAGATTGGACCAAAAAGCGCTCTGAGCATGCTATAAGCATAAAAGTAGCGCTATATAAAAGCTATAATAATAATAATAATAATAATAATCTGGTCATACATATTAATCCATGACTCAAACACTGCCAAGACATTGGTTTTCTTGGCTGATTCAGGCATGACATTCCATATTCTAATAGCACAAAGGACTTTTTGTGCAAATTTGTCCTAGCATATGGAACAAGGAATGTGACTATTCTTGTGTCTTTCTGAGTTTTTATTGGGTTTTGTTGTTGTATTTGAAGATAATGGTTCAGTGTTTTGTGTAGAACTGCTACTTTATTTGTAAGTCTTCTATCCTGAAGGCTTTCTAAATTTAGTGATTTTACTAATGGTGTTACCCTAGTCAAATGTGAATATTCGTTTTATTATGAATCTCACTGCTCTATTTTGTGTCTGCTCCAGCTTCTTAATAATTTGTTAAAATCATTCTGTTAATCTACATAATCTACATAAGGAGATAATTGCATGACGCGTAGGACGTAATCATCTTCTTTTTTGAAGTAACGTCTGTAATATATAAGATATATTGATATTTGGATGACATGTGAATGACAATGTGGCATGCACAATTCAATAATGCAGAAGGATGAGAAGAAACATTTCCCAAAAATATCTATTTTGGCCTGATGACTTTTATAATGACTTAATGAACAAATTTACTAGTAAAATCATTGATCGCGTTTTTTTTCTAAATTAAGTACATTCTGAGTCTGTATCCTTTGTGACTAGTAGTTCAACTGACCAATTAAGATTCTTTGTATGTATTTCTAACATAATCTGCAATCTTGTATTCCAGCCCACATCCACATTCAAACCTTCATCCTTCCAGCTTTATTTCATTAGCTCTACCTTTTGTTCACGGGTTTCTATTACTGAACCGGAAGTTAGCTTTCCTTCTGTCTTTCCACCCCCCCCCCCCCCCCGCCTCCCAGCTCTCAACATACCCGGCCTTCTTTTTTGCGCCTAGGTCCATTTAGGGTCATCTTTGTTGGGATTATTAATGTCTAAGCTGGCATCACTGCTTTCCCCTGTCCCCTCCCCCCGACTCCCTCCCTCCACTACGCCCTATTTGACTATTTGACCTATTTGACTCACTGTCCTGATTCACATGTAGCTGTGAAATAGAAAGGGCGGGGGGAAAATAAGGGAAACATTAATTCTTGAAGTCTATGACATGAAAAGATACTCATCAGACCTGTCTCTTCCTGCTCTGTACTATTCAATCATTGCATAGAGGGAGAAGCCAGAGACCATGGAGCCAGGACAATGCCTCATCTCGCACGTCATACACAGTGTTCTTCTAGGATTAGGAAATGTATTTTTAGAATTTTAAACACTTCTTAAAATATCACAATTTTTTTTTTGGCATGCAATCTGACCAAGTTAATGACTGCGTAAGAGCGCTATTCTCTCTTGGACACACATTGTGTTTCAAATTCTAATGAAATTGTATGCCAGTTCTGTTGAAACAGTGTCTATGTGTTATTTTGTATTTGTGGGCTGTGAAGTGTTATCAGTTCAAAGAACTGGCGAATGTATATGGGTTGGGGGGGGGGGGGGGCGAAGCGAGTTCTAGTCCTTACACTCGTTGAGCTATAAATAATATTTTATTTATTTAACTTATAGTCTACGTAGATTAAGAAGGTCGATAAGGGTCAAGGTTGGTTAGTCCCTCCCACCCCCTGCCTGGGCGGTTTCATTTCTTCATGAACTTTTTATTGAATGCCCCTGATTGTCAGGGTTGTGTTAAGGCCTTAAGCTCGTTTACTCGGGCCCCTGACATTCAACAGGCACCTTCGTGCATACAAATAAATAAGTGATTCACTGTTGACAATGTAATTGTTTAATGATATGAATATAAGTTATGATAACTGATGGAGTAATGACATTGCCTTTGAAACATTCTAATATTGTGGATATATTAATTAAACAGTAATTCTACACCTTGCTGTCCCACAACGTGACACATAAATGCTCGCAATCACAACAAAAACACTGCTGAATCTAGTATTTTGGTGTAGATATCCAATCCCATACTAACTCCCCTAAACAGGGGAACACAGAAGAATCTCAAAGAAAACGTTTCACCAGAATAATAACAAAAACACTCCATCAGCTTACAAGCAAGGCAACAAAAAGAAAGTCCGTTCAAAAATTGTGCACTTAATACACATTGGTGCTAGAATGCCATAACCTACGCACCGACACTGACCCTGACCTTACAGTGACCAGCGTCTTTCCCGCCTCAAGATGTCTCTTCATTATCTGGATCTGTTCAAAGTATTTTCTAGCGCCTATATAAAAGTTCAAGGCCTAGCTCGTTTCACCCTTGGCTCCTCCTTGTCGTCAGTCCTTCAGTACTAAATAAACTATCATCGATTCCTCAGTAATGCATTCAGTAACCCGCAACGTTGCTCCTTGACTATGAAACATCGTCTAGTCTACAGTTTAAGTCTCATCTAATTTGGAAAAAAAAAAGGGGGGGGGGGGGGATATGATGGTCGGTAATTTCAGAGCCAGCTTGGATAAATGGAGGCGAAGTGAATTAGATGCGCTACTAAAAAAAATAAAATGCAACAGCGAAAAAAAAATGCGTAATTTATTTTTTAAAAACCTGCCCGTCTATAGCTGAATCAACAAGTAACTGAAATTCATATATCGCAATTCCCGAACTACAGACTCAAGACTACTAAACATAGAGTCATGGTGCTCTACCGTGCTGAAGATCTGATCCAAATTTCGAAATTTTTTCTCTTTTTTTTTTTGATAGTCCTGTTCTAGGCCCCCACTCATTGGAGGCCCAAAGCTGCTGCCTAGTTTGACTTTGACTAAGGCCGGCCCTGTTCATTGGTGTGTAGCTCCGAAACAGCGAGTACAGCCATCCCCGTTCTAGGCGTGTTTGTTTCTTGATAAAATGAACTTGACAAGACTTCCGTGTGAATGAAGTTGAAATAAAACTTGTATGTATAAAATAGACATAGATTGAACAAGGAAATGAGATAATAGTAACACAAATGAAGTGATAATTTAAACACAAGTCTAACTCGTTACACTGAAAAAGGTTCTGTCAAAGGCAAAAGGAAGAAATGGAGAAAGACGGTCGACAAATCCTGCATGGAGCCCCCAACGATCCAACAGACTAAGGTCAAGGTACAAAATCACTCCACAAGCTCGTCCCATACTGCCTTATGTCTCTTAGAAATAAACTTTCAACTATCCCCCACGTGACTTAATTAACATCCGGTGGTGCGGTGGTTGAGCGGTAAAGCGCTTGGTTTCTGAGGGTCCCGGGTTCGAATCCTGGTGAAGACTGGGATTTTTATTTCTGGATCCTTGGGCGCCTCTGAGTCTACCCAGCTCTAACGGGTACCTGACATTAGTTGGGGAAAAGTAAACGCGGTTGGTCGTTGTGCTGGCCACATGACACCCTCGTAAACCGTTGGCCACAGAATCAGATGACCTTTACATCATCTGCCCTATAGACCACAAGGTCTGAAAGGGGAACTTTACTTTACTTTACTTTACTATGACAGACCAGCTCGTGTGAAATCGTGTTAGAATTCAAAAAAGATGATTACGTCCTGCGCGTCATGCATTCAGTCATGCATATTAACCAATGACCTAAACTCCGCTAAGTCACTGGTGTTCCTGGCTAGCTCAGGCAACCCATTCCATGCTCTAATAGCGCTAGTGAAGAAGGAGCTTTTTAAAAATTTGTCCTAGCATATGGAACGAGGAGTGTTCCTTTAACCTTTGTGTCTTTCTGAGTATTTTATTAAATTTTGTTTTTGTTCAGTGTTTTATGTATAATTGCTACTTTACTATTGAGTCTTCTTTCCTGGAGGCATTCTAAATTTAGTGATTTTACTAAAGTAGTTGATGTTTGGTAGGGAGATCAGTCTAAACTAAGAATACTAACTGTTGTGCTGTTTTCTTGTTGTTGTTTTTTTGGTTGTGTTAGTTTTTGGTAGGAGTGTGATGTTTGCTATGTTGAAGTCTTTAGGTAAATGTCCTGTATCTATGTCGCTGTTTAGTTTTAACTGTGGGGTCATAATTGGGGGAAAAAAAGGGTTTTGTACAATTCCAATGTCAAACCATTTGGGTCTGGGGGAATTGTTTGGTTTGTATATAAAGCAGCCCTCAGTTCGTCAAGCGTAAAGAGAGCGCCTGTCTCTATCTGTTCTAGCTTATGTATTTCTTTGCAGTTTTGTAAAAATATTTGTGTGTCTTATTTTTGAACTTGTCATATATAGTAGAAAAGTGTTCTGTATACGTTCTGTTATTATGTCGAAGTCGTGTGTATTCTCTCCCTTGCTACCTATTTGTTTGGATGTTTGGTTCTGCTGATAAAAAAAAGCGCATTTAAAAAAAATCTGTTTGGCCTTTCTGTCGTTGTAATGCTTGTACACCTCCATTCCTCCCCTTTGTATAGATAGTTATCTTATATAATACAGACGTTACTCCAAAAAAAAAAAGATAATGATTACGTTCCAAGTGTCATGCATCTAGTCATGTGTGTTAACCAATGACTTAATATAGTTGAATAGTTCTCCTGGTTGTGCTAGTATATGTGTTCTGGTTGAATCGTTTTCATCTTGTGTTTGTTAATTTTTAAGTCTTATTTTTTTCTCTCTTACAATTGACTACTGTTGCTAATATTTGGCTATGCTGCTTAAGGAGATTTTAATTGGCATCCGTTAGTTTGACTTTGTATTGAGGTGTGTGTCTATCTCTTGTGTGATATTATTTGAGGAGGTGAACGATCGTCTCTTTCTACAGTGGTTCTTTTAAGAGATCATTGTTAAAGTGATGCTTTAAGTTTTTATTTCTTTTTTAGAGGCCCCAAAGACGCTATTAGTTTTGTGCGAAATGTCTGTCCGTCCGTCCCGTTTAGATCTCGTAAACTAGAAAAGATATTGAAAATCGGACATCACAATATTTTAGACCATTCAAAGTTCTGATGCAACGGCAACTTTTTTTTTCTGAAAAAGAAAAATCTAATTTTTAAAATCAGTTATACAAGCAGAGAAAAAGCTATTTAGTAAGCATTATAAGTTAGACCTAGATTAAAACGAATACCAATCTTGTAAACTTTATTTTCGTAAACATTTTGTTAAATGCGTAAATGCTTTTATAAAGGATTCGAATAAGAGATTCAGCATTTTCAAAACAATTACATCAATTATAAGATTTCAGTTAGGCGGAGAGGTGCGTTAGCTGAGCGGTAACGCACTTGGCTTCCGAACCGGGGGTCCCGAGTTCGAATCCTGGTGAAGACTGGGATTTTCAACTTTGGAATCTTTGGGCGTCTCTGAGTCCATCCACCTCTAATTGTTAAGCTCTGGACACTACACTTAATAAACAACACCAAAGCTCTAGTACCAGATTCATGACGGAATTTATTTACACACTTTGTCAACACATATGACACATAACATTCCATCATTCACTCCCTTAGTCAAGGGGAATCATTCAAGCTACTCCTATAAACAATGTCAAACATTCATGACAATTTCTCTTCTCTTTGTCTCACTCATTCTTACTTTCAGCTTTAAAAGCAAAAAATCCAGAATCAGAAAGAAATGTAGGAAAATCAACCGAGAAATACAAGTACATATTATATGAACAAGTATTTTATACGTGACAAGAGTAGAATGTCAAATAACTCACAAATCAAACAAAGTAAAAAATCAATTGAAATACCAGTGCTGTTTACATATACTCATCCGGGAGTCTTCCTTCTTGCAGTATGGTCAGAAGTAGAAGCCCCGATGCGCCTCGTTTGGTCATCACCTAAGCTAGTTGCGCTCTCCCAGGACACCAGCGAAATTCAATTCTTTCAGTCCTGTGCATCTCATTGATGGAAGCAATGTCAATACGCAGCCTTTTGTCTTCCACTAGCTTGGTGGTTTGCAGCGCTTCAATGACACTTTTGTTGTCAATGAAAACTGTGATAGGCAACGACTGTTACCACAGAGTTCTTCTATTACAGTTCTGTAAAAGATGGCAGACTCTAGGCCTTCTTGCAAGCCTAATGCCTCAACAGCTATGGTAGATCTCACTACCCTTTTGATCTTCGAGGCTCGCCAAAAAATTGGACAGCAATGCCCATCTTTTTCTTTAATCCATACAATATGGGCACTTGTACTTCCTGTACCACCACTAAGATTACCCAATTCGGCATCGCAGAACAGAAGCAGCTCCCAGTCGTCTTCGGGTTTTCCATTTAGACCTCTATACAATTGTATGGGTCTTAAGTCTTTTAGCTTTCCATAAAGATCTGTCATTAGCAATGTCTGAAGCCTCCTCCCACCTGGTGTCCACTGTTCTGAGGTCTGAAGGTGTGTCGCCAAGTAATACGAGGACGTCCCTGTTTGCGCTTTCCTCGAATTGGCTACCATGTTATCGCAACTCTTGGTGTGCGTAGTTCATTTTGACGTAGAACATGTCCCGCAAACCTCATGCGACGCTCTGTCACAATCTCACAAAGTGTTCGACTCCCATTGGATTTCCTTGACCCAAAGTAACGATACGCATAATGTTTGACCTCATAGTTCATTTTCTCTAGTCTATTTTTACAAAAAAAGTAGCTTATTATTCATATTAACATTTTAATAATGTTGTAACCACGCCCCTGCACCTGATCTATTGGTACGCCCCTGCGCACTATTCAACACGGGCCGAAGACATGGCTGTTGAGAGAGTTTACATCGCCTGAAGCTGCAAGAAGGAGTTTGGAGTTGGCGCTGCACGGAAGGGGTTTCCTGAAGAGTTGACAGTATGTGAACTCAAGGCTTGATAGCCGCTGCTTATGTTTATTGTAACCCTCACATCTCTCTTGATGTTATTAGCAGTATTTATATTTTTCCGATGACCTCGTTAAGTTGCCTACATTAAAGTAATTAAAATACATCATCTTTGTCCATGTCTGAAGGTTCCGCCAGGAAACAATGTGCCAAGTTCAAACACAGTATCAGAAGATGAAGATTCATTTTTGCTGTTTACCATTCTAGAAAAGAGAAATAAAGTTGGCGTTACTTGAAGGTGCCACAACTGCCATGCACAACTCTAGGTCTTAGAAAGTAACTGACTTAAGATTTCTAAATGAAGATTTGTACGTCTCAGAGAAATCCCATGCAGGGCTGCAAAGGCAGACATCTCGACGACAGCCCGATGCTCAATGCGGCCAGGTTGTCATATTACATCTACTCCCCAATCTACATATAAAGATGCAGAGAGAGAGAGAGAGAAAGAGAGAGAGAGAAAGAGAGAGAGAGAAAGAAAGAGAGAGAGAAAGAAAGAGAGAGAAAAAGAAAGAGAGAGTGAGAGAAAGAGAGAGAGAAAGAGAGAGAAAAAGAAAGAGAGAGTGAGAGAAAGAGAGAGAAAAAGAAAGAGAGAGTGAGAGAAAGAGAGAGAGAAAGAGAGAGAAAAAGAAAGAGAGAGTGAGAGAAAGAGAGAGAGAAAGAAAGAGAGAGTGAGAGAAAGAGAGAGAGAAAGAGAGAGAAAAAGAAAGAGAGAGTGAGAGAAAGAGAGAGAGAAAGAAAGAGAGAGTGAGAGAAAGAGAGAGAGAAAGAAAGAGAGAGTGAGAGAAAGAGAGAGAGAAAGAGAGAGAAAAAGAAAGAGAGAGTGAGAGAAAGAGAGAGAGAAAGAGAGAGAAAAAGAAAGAGAGAGTGAGAGAAAGAGAGAGAGAAAGAGAGAGTGAGAGAAAGAGAGAGAGAAAGAAAGAGAGAGTGAGAGAAAGAGAGAGAGAAAGAGAGAGAAAAAGAAAGAGAGAGTGAGAGAAAGAGAGAGAGAAAGAGAGAGAAAAAGAAAGAGAGAGTGAGAGAAAGAGAGAGAGAAAGAAAGAGAGAGAAAAAGAAAGAGAGAGTGAGAGAAAGAGAGAGAGAAAGAAAGAGAGAGTGAGAGAAAGAGAGAGAGAAAGAAAGAGAGAGTGAGAGAAAGAGAGAGAGAAAGAGAGAGAAAAAGAAAGAGAGAGTGAGAGAAAGAGAGAGAGAAAGAGAGAGAAAAAGAAAGAGAGAGTGAGAGAAAGAGAGAGAGAAAGAGAGAGAAAAAGAAAGAGAGAGTGAGAGAAAGAGAGAGAGAAAGAAAGAGAGAGAAAAAGAAAGAGAGAGTGAGAGAAAGAGAGAGAGAAAGAAAGAGAGAGTGAGAGAAAGAGAGAGAGAAAGAGAGAGAAAAAGAAAGAGAGAGTGAGAGAAAGAGAGAGAGAAAGAGAGAGAAAAAGAAAGAGAGAGTGAGAGAAAGAGAGAGAGAAAGAAAGAGAGAGTGAGAGAAAGAGAGAGAGAAAGAAAGAGAGAGTGAGAGAAAGAGAGAGAGAAAGAGAGAGAAAAAGAAAGAGAGAGTGAGAGAAAGAGAGAGAGAAAGAAAGAGAGAGTGAGAGAAAGAGAGAGAGAAAGAGAGAGAAAAAGAAAGAGAGAGTGAGAGAAAGAGAGAGAGAAAGAGAGAGAAAAAGAAAGAGAGAGTGAGAGAAAGAGAGAGAGAAAGAGAGAGAAAAAGAAAGAGAGAGTGAGAGAAAGAGAGAGAGAAAGAGAGAGAAAAAGAAAGAGAGAGAGAGAAAGAGAGAGAGAGAAAGAAAGAGAGAGAGAAAGAAAGAGAGAGAAAAAGAAAGAGAGAGTGAGAGAAAGAGAGAGAGAAAGAGAGAGAAAAAGAAAGAGAGAGTGAGAGAAAGAGAGAGAGAAAGAGAGAGAAAAAGAAAGAGAGAGTGAGAGAAAGAGAGAGAGAAAGAAAGAGAGAGAAAAAGAAAGAGAGAGTGAGAGAAAGAGAGAGAGAAAGAAAGAGAGAGTGAGAGAAAGAGAGAGAGAAAGAGAGAGAAAAAGAAAGAGAGAGTGAGAGAAAGAGAGAGAGAAAGAGAGAGAAAAAGAAAGAGAGAGTGAGAGAAAGAGAGAGAGAAAGAAAGAGAGAGAAAAAGAAAGAGAGAGTGAGAGAAAGAGAGAGAGAAAGAGAGAGAAAAAGAAAGAGAGAGTGAGAGAAAGAGAGAGAGAGAGAGAGAGAAAGAAAGAGAGAGAGAGAGAGAGAGAGAGAAAGAGAGAGAAAAAGAAAGAGAGAGTGAGAGAAAGAGAGAGAGAAAGAGAGAGAAAAAGAAAGAGAGAGTGAGAGAAAGAGAGA